>CM042156.1:78792081-78932081 GCA_023376005.1 Doryteuthis pealeii | reverse complement strand
CGGAGCCGTGATGATACTGCCACACAATGACAGCCTCCTTAATTAAAATGTAGGAAATCTATGTAAAGTGTTAAATGTTGACTTTTCAAAATGATGAAACGAAAAATCTTCATGTGTGTGTATGTGTGGAGGGAGCGTAGTAATAACTTAAAATATCCTTGGTGTGTGTGTGTGTGTGTGAAAAATTCATTGGATAATTGTGTGTGTGTGAAAAATTCATTGGATAATTGTGTGTGTGTGAAGAATTTTTGGGATAATCAAATGAGTGTGCATGTGTTTGTGTTTTTAATCATTTTCCTAAGCCCTCCGTATGGGCATGATGTGACACAAGGTCAATCTTTAAACAGATTTTAACAGGTGTGAATCCAGAGTTTCCCTTCTTCTAGACCAGTTTCCATACCAAGGTTAAAGAGCCCACTCTTCCCTACTATTTACCCATAGTTGTGGGATAGTTGGATTAGCAATCCTTCCACATAAGTAGGATGTAACACAAGGTCAATTTCATAAGCAAAGTTTAACAGGTCTGAATTCAGTTTTCCTTTTAAACTAGTTACTTAGCCATAGTTAAAGAGCCCAGTCTGCCCTACTATTTACCCATAGCTGGAAGGACAACCCCAACTGCCAGGCAGGGATTCTAACCATTACACTAGCTGGTTTTCTCAGATTTCTCGCTTTGTTTTAAAACTGATATATCCTTATTTTCATTATATGTAATTTTTTAAAACATTCCATAAAATAAGCACAAATTTGTTAAATTCTGTATTTTTATGTTTTTTTGAGAAAAATCAAGGGTAACCTGTAGCTCAAAAATTGGAGGTATACTTTTCCAAGGGTATTAGTGCTATGTGAAATGCAAACAGCCTCATCCAGGATTTGAACTCGGGTCACCATGCCCATTTCCTATGATAATAACCATTATACCACAGGCACCTGTGTGTGTGAGAAAGAGAAATAAAATAAAAATTATTTAATCGACGAGGATGAAATTCGAACTCAGTCACATGATCACCGAATTAAATGTTTCATCACTGTTTGTTGGCATCTACTAAAAACGATGGTGTGGTGTCCATTTTTTGGTAATTTATGAGGAAGTGCGTCCCGGTCTCCTGCCTCAAAAATTGCTACCCGGTGACTATCAAAATAACAACCCCAGCTCATCGTAATTCTTGTTTATTTATCGTAATTTGTCATAATTCTTGTTTAAATATGAAGATGGATATATAGTTTGGAATAGACTGAGATAGATAGATAAACAAACAAAATAATATAGATAGATATGAACAAATGGAGATAGATAATTTTTGACAAGTAAATGTATTGGGGGGGGGGTCGCATCTTTTTTTGTCATAATTCTTGTTTATTTAAACTAAAAACAAGAATAAAAAAAATGTTAGTATTTAAAGTAATATAGATAAATATGAACAAATTGAGATAGATAGATATGAAGATGGATAGTTTTGAATAGACTGAGCTGGGTCATTATTTTAATAGTCACCGGGTAGCAATTTTTGAGGCAGGAGGCAGGAGACCGGGACGCACTTCCTCATAAATTACCCATTTTTTAAAAGATCTCCCAAGAGTATTAGCACTATGTGAAATGCCTCAACCAGGATTTGAACTCTGGTCACCATGTTCGTTTCCTACGATAATAACCATTATACCACAAGCACCTGTATGTGAGAGAGAGAGAGAGAGAGAGGAGAGAGAGAGAGAGAGGGAGAGAGAGAGAGAGAGAGTCTTGGTTAAAATTTTGTATTTTGGTTTAAAAAAAATTTTTTTTTAAAAACCTTACCTGATTCTTCATCACTGAAGTGAACTGTAGGTGCATTTAGGGAATCTGGGTTCAACAAGTGAATTTCATAATAAATAAAATTGGGTTGTTCCTTTGGAAGTAGAGGTCGTGTGGGGTCACAAGTGTATGCATCAGCATATATTATATGCCAGATACGAGGGTAGTGAAAATGAGCGACTGTGTGATTACCAGTTTTGTTAGCGAGTTCATCTGGCAGAAAAGGAGGAAAGAAAAGAAAATTCATCAATTACAGAAACAAATTACAATTTAAAGTTTTTCTTAAAGTCCTATACCACCTCATTCCAGCCGGCTGGAAGTCACATTCGTTTTAACTAATCAGCCCCAAACAATAGCCTTTGTTTAAATTTAATATTAAATGTATGTAGAAATCTTTGATTTAAGGGAAATAATAGGTAACTTTAGATGCAAAGGTCATTTTTAGCCATTTTTTTTATATATCCTTATAGGAATGCTCTGGACTTAGAAAAATCTCAACAGGATGTTAAGAGTTTTAAACAAAAAATAATTCAAAATCATTTCCATCTATTATGATTCAGTAGATGGACACTGACATTGTTTAATGCTTATAAAATAACGCTAACAAATCATTAACAAATGTTTTATTACTTTTCATTATATTTTTGGGAGAATATGTGCTTAATTGAAGTCATACCTAATTTGAAAATTAATTAGTTGATAATTAATGAATTAGGCGAATATATCTGTTCAAATGTAAGGCGTAAACAAATCGAGAAAAAGTCAATCTCTGTATGTACATTTCAGCCTATTATGCCTCATCAGCAGAGTTATAGACTGGAAGCCACTTTGTGTGTGATTTGAACCCCAACTGCCAGGCGGGGATTCTTACCACTAGCTGGTTTTAACCAGATTCCTCGCTTTGTTTTTAAACCAATATATCCTTATTTTCATTATATGTCATTTTTTAAAACATTCCATAAAACAAGCACAAATTAGATGCTGTATTTTTATGGCTTTTGAGAAAAATCAAGGGTAACCTGTAGCTCAAAAAGTTAATGTGATATAGAAAAACTGGGGTCATTTTTTGATTAAAAAGAAAAAAAAAATAGTCGAAAGGTGTAAGATCTAACTCAACGAAAATTGTGTTGCCCAGTGTATTAAATCTGATTCTAACTTGGTGCTCCATACTTCTAGCCTTGTGCCAAACTAAGGTATTGCGCCTATTCAATGTTTAAACATACTTTAAGGCTTCCATTAAGGCACTAACCATTGTTAGGTGAGTTCGATTCTCAATCGATGCTCTATACTTCTGGCCTTGTGCCAAACTAAACTAAGGGTACTACTACTTTAGGTCAGAGTGGACCAGGAAGTAATGGATAAATGGAAGGGATGATAGCATACTTCCCAGAACCTGAACACTAGATACAGTTTAGTATCATAAACAAGACCCCACGATTTTTAGGGTTGGGTCGAGGGTCTTATCCCTTTGCAAGTATTCCTAATACAAATGATTTATACACATATGGGTTCAAGTTTTATATCTAATACTAATAACTTATACACAATTATATGGTTTTAATTAACTATTCTTATTTAATAATAATAATAATCATTTGTTTGCATAGTTATATGGCTTCAAGTATTCCTATCATCAAATACAAATAATTCTTAACTCTCTGCAGAGAATGCAATTGATGTATTCTAAATCTCATCGACAGGGTATTTTGATTAAAAATCCTGAGAATATTATCAACTATGTACCTGAAGAAACATTATGACTAAAAACAATCAAAATAAGGATACTAATTCATATTTAAATAATGAATAATATTTTACCTAGTAAGAATAATATTCAGAGTTTGAAAGTTTATCTTAAGTAACATTATGACTATAAACAATCAAGATAAGGATACTAATTCGTATTTAAAAGTTTATCTCTTTTACATATATTTTGACTGAAAATAATTACAATAATGATACCCCCCCCCCCCAAAAAAAAAGGAAGAAAAAAAAAGGCAACAGTAAGAAATTTTAGCACTCTTGAACTTTCTCAACCCTTTCACTTTCACTTTTGATTTGTTTTCAGTTGAGCGATATTAACTGATTTCATGAATTAAAGCTCGCAAAAGTTTTTCTACTCTTTTCATATTTCCATAATTTTTTCCCGAAGAGGAGTGAGGTGGAGAGGAGAGTAGCCTCGACAGCAAAAAGACGCAGAAAGAAGGAGAAAAAACAGCAAACCCAGAAAGCATTACAGTTTGTATGCAGACAGTGAGTGCACCAAAGACTGTCACTCAGGGATAGACCTGCACAGTCACTTGTGCAGATAATTTTTAATTTATATATTTATTTATTTTTTTTGGACACTACTCCTTCGTCCTTAGTGGACAGAAAGGTGCCAACAACAATTTTTCATACTTTTTGCACATTTTTCATTATTTTTTTATCATGAATTACTTCCCTTGAATGACATTGTTCGAGTGACCCTGGTATGAGTGTAGAGATCGATGAAAGCCTTTTTGTTTTAAGACAAAAGTATAATAGAGGTAGATTGACCAAACACCAGTGGGATTTCAGAGGGATATGCCACAAGACAAGACAGACATTTGAGTATGCAGTTCCAAACAGAACAGCAGTCACTCTACTCCCTATAATCAAACAGTCTATCCATCCAGGTACCACAATAATATCCAACCACAGAGATGCTGATAGGTACGCGGCCTGCGGCTCTGACGCACAAAAATCTAAAAGGACGCAGTAAAATCATATCCATGCGTCCCAGTGTTTTTCTTTTTTCTTCCCCCACCATTTCAATACATTTCAATAGTTTCTTAGAAATGAATTACACAGGATATGTTACAAGGTTATTGTATATTATTAGACGGCTTTAGTTGTTTCCCCAGATCATAAATAAAAACCTTATAATCTATTAAGAAACTTTAGTTGGGACCCATCAAAAGCAAATATGTGCGTCCCAAGATGCACTAAATTAAAAAGCTATCAGCATCACTGCAACCAGTTGACAACCTACAATTTCAGTTGCCAAACTGTTACATTCACCAAGGCGAGAACAATTCACTTAATTTTGTGGAACTGACAACAGGAGCTGATACACAAAATGTTGGAGGGTTATGGCGCTACGCCAAGAAAGAAAATAAAAAGCAGTATGGCATTCAAAGAGATATGCTAGATTCATATCTTTGTGGATTCTTGTGGGGAAAGAACAACAAAGAAAGTAATAATTTTAATCAAATTCTAAATGATATTGTTGACTCACAATAAAGCATTTTTCAAACCCATCTATTGCTTAAATGGTCTTATCTTTTAAGGTATAACAACTTACCAAACACTGCTCCAAAGAGACTTAATTTTATTCTTTACTTCCTATTTTAACTAAATAGTTATTAATCCTATTTTAACTAAATAATTAACTCAGAAAAAAATTAGCAATGAAAGACGGGAATGATGGAAGAAAGAGTTCCAGTTGTTCTATTTTTCGATTATATCCCCCTTAACCAATAATAAATCAAAAGTGAAAGGGTTGAGAAAGTGAAAGAGTGCCAGAAATTCTTTGTATAAATAAAAACAATAATAATTGTAAAATGTTGTATATTCACATGCAATTCTGGCTTTGTCAAATTTGCGTTGACATTGAGAATCTAAATTGGCTTCTTTCCAATCTTCATTGAGAAAAAGATAAAGTTTAGCACAGTTCTTCCAGTGTCATTCAAGGTATAAATTGATGAGGGCTGTGTCGCCTGCAGGAAAAAAAAAAAAAAAGAAAAATCATTTAAACAGGATTTCATTAACACCCTGAAACACAATATCTTCATTCAATTTCATGTATAACCTCATCTATATATTGATACTCTTGTTCCTTAATCTTCCAACCGTTATCATCTTGCAACACCCTCTGGTCAAAAATGAGACTGTCCAAATCATCCAAGATGAAATGCAATCTATATATTCTCTTGTTATCATCTTGCAACACCCTCAAAAATGAGACTGTCCAAATCATGCAATAATCTTCCAACTGTTATCATCAACAAAATGAGACTGTCCAAATCATCCAAGATGAAATGCAATCTATATATTGATACTCTTGTTCGTTATCATTAATCTGGTTAAAAATGAGACTGTCCAAATCATCCAAGATGAAATGCAATCTATATATTGATACTCTTGTTCCTTAATCTTCTAACTGTTATCATCTTGCAACACCCTCTGGTCAAAAATGAGACTGTCCAAATCATCCAAGATGAAATGCAATCTATATATTGATACTCTTGTTCCTTAATCTTCCAACCGTTATCATCTTGCAACACCCTCTGGTTAAAAATGAGACTGTCCAAATCATCCAAGATGAAATGCAATCTATATATTGATACTCTTGTTCCTTAATCTTCCAACCGTTATCATCTTGCAACACCCTCTGGTCAAAAATGAGACAGTCCAAATCATCCAAGATGAAATGCAATCTATATATTGATACTCTTATTCCTTAATCTTCTGACCGGTATCATCTTGCAACACCCTCTGGTTAAAAATGAGACAGTCCAAATCATCCAAGATGAAATGCAATCTATATATTGATACTCTTGTTCCTTAATCTTCTAACTGTTATCATCTTGCAACAGCACCTGGTTAAAAATGAGACCGTCCAAATCGTCCGAGATGAAATGCATACATGTAAATCCTGATTGTCTGGTGTCGCTTAATCATTGAATTTTTATTTCTTATGCGTGTCATCATCTCAGCTAAATAGTGGACCATTCCCTTTTTTATTATAAAGAAATGGAAGAAACAGGACATGCTACACAGAAAAAATATAATAAGAAAAAAAAAGAAAGGGGAATGATAGAGAGATAGGGTGAATGCACAGAAGCGATAATGCTAATCTGTTTCAATTGGACAAAAGGAAAAGAAAAAAAAGTGTGCGAGTTAAATCAAGATTATTATATTTTTTACATATTGAACTATTTCGCAATAGTTCTTAATCAAACGTCGTAATAATTAAATTATCATACTGTGGTATATCTGCAGATCCTGTTAGTTCTTTTTAATCCGAGAAATGTTGTGCTTGTTTAAAAATTTTTCACGGTATTTTCTTTCCTAAAATTCTATGCAAAACTTCAGCCATGCAATTGAGTTTTGCAACTAAAAACCCTAATTGACAAAATCAACAAAATTTTATTGAGAATTCAAATTGTTTGGTATTATTTGTCTGAATTTGTTTTTAGATGAGACTGGGGATAAGGGGGGTCATACTTTTCCCTGAAAGTGAACTGGAGTTTGATGCTTTGCTTTATTNAAAATCAAAAACTATACTTAATATAAAAATGTGCCTGGGTTGTAAATTACCTGAAATAAACTTTTAAAAAATCTTAGTAAAATTCTAATGCAAAAAAATTACGGACTCCATATGGACCCCTTAGCGCACCCCTTTTGGATCTTAGTTTCATAAGAACATTTGTTTCATTTACACCGTCAAATCCGGTTGCTTGTTAACAGACGATTTTTAGTTTTTTTTAATTATAAAACTAAACCCCTAACCCTAACAAACACCCGCGTTTTGACGGTGCTAAATGAAAAAAATGTCCTTAATGAAACGAGATTCAGCAAAAGGGATGCCTAAAGGTCATATGGTAAAAAAAAAATTGTCTGTTTATAAACAAAAACTGCGGAGTTTACGGTGCAAAAGCAAAAGGTTCTTTTCAAAACAGATCCCAGTTGAGGTGCCTATTGGTTACTTGGTTCTTTATCTTATTTTTTTTTTTTTTTTTTTGATTGTTATTATTATTTTTTTTTTTTTTAAATGTTGTATTCTCTCTTAATAGCTAATATTTTCTTAAAACCTTTTTTTTTTCTCTCTTTCTCTTTTATTTCTTTTTCCAGGTCCGACCATGGGTATTGTATTTTGCCCAGTCACTGTTGTAGTGATTCTTTATCAACTGTTTATGTCAGCAGTCGTCTACCTGGGAAGGTTTTCCGCACTCTCCAGTCTCTACAATCTTCGAATGCGACAAACATTCACACTAAAAATTCATTTTTTGATAAAAAGAGAGAAAGAAAAAAGTACCCATCCCAATTTGTAATTCTCTCTCTGCTACAGGGTGTGTAAATAGCACACTATACTAGTTTAACTACATACACTGCTGTAGTTGGATCCAGGAATTCAAACATCATATATATATTATAAGCTTAAAAGAAAGGCTAATGAATCCGATGGTATGAGTATAGGTAAAAGGATATGAAAACACCACCAAATGCTGTTAAAGTGAAAAATGCTTATAAAATGAAAATAAAATGAAAAGTGAATATGTTTATAAATATATTCACTTTAACAGCATTTTGTGCGTGTTTTCATATTCTTTTACCATATACATAATATATATATAATGAAACATTTCAAATAAAATCTGAAGTTATGAGAAAAAAAGCGGAGAGACCAGTACTTAAAAATCAAATCAACACGTTTTCACTGTAGGCGATAGCTTCTTCAGAATAACATTGTTTCTACCAAAACGAAATCTACACCCCCCCCCCCTTATTTAGTTTTGACATCAACTGCCTATGTTTAAAGTATTGGTAATGTACCGTTAAAACGCATTTTTTTGTTATTTTTTAAGACCTGTATTTTTCCGCATGCAAGGATCATTGGGGCAATGGCTAAAGTTTTTGTAAATTGGCCAGGCTTTGGCCCATTTACCAAACTTATCACATGTAAATTTTGTTTTTTGTAAAATTAGAATTAATTGAAGCAGCCTATCCTTATAGCGGGAAACCTCAATTTGATTTTTCCGTACGGTCTTTTTCTCGTGTAAATGCGCCACACTGCGCTGCTTTCATTCTGTGGCATCATTCATAAACTAATTTTATTCTTGTATAAAAAAAATTCCTCTCCTAGTTGTTAGACAATGCCTACACTAGACTGTACATAAAAACCCTTCTGAAGGGAAAAATTTTTTTTTTAGAGAGAGTGGGGGGGGGCGGGGGGGCGGCGTAGATCACGAGTTGTACTGAACAGTAATTTCTTACTGAAGATTTTATCATTTCATTTCAGCTACTGTTGTTCAGTTTTGTTTTTGCTTTATTTGTTTTTTGGTTTTTTTTATTTTGTATAAGTTATCCATACTTTTTAACACTTCAGCCCCACCAATATTTTTTAAAACTCTTTTTATCACACGATAGTAACAAAATATCAAACCTGTTAAGCTTGGCCGTGCAGAATTCATGCATATCAAAAGTTAAAGATGCACCCACATATTTATCTCTATGAATCCATGCACAATGACGTACACCATCAGATTAACCCTTTGATTTGGTTATCAGGCGATTACGGTCAAGTCACACTGAAAAGACCTGTTCACTAGATAACCAAAGTTAAGCAGTGATGAGACAGTTCATACTTAAGCATAGGTGACCAACTTAAGCAACAGCAGGTACTGAAAACAAACAGGTCTTTTGTTTATCAAAATTGACTTGATTCAGTAGTAAATACCAAAAGAGGGTTGATATGCCCGTAAAACAAACGTCAACTGCCGGTCAAGTTACTTTGTTCATTGCTCTATTTTTAAGATGCATGCTCTGATGGAATAAATTTTAATGTTTAGACTTGTTGTCCTCTCTTTATTGTGGCTATATATAAACACAATGGCCACTGTATCCTCAGGCCTGGGTTCAGGTGTTCCGCTGTTTACCTTAGATTTAAAATCATCATTAGACAATAGTCCTTTAAAGCTCTGAAACTACGCATTCGTCTAATGTATTACTAGTATAAGTTAAACAGGGCAACACCTGTAAACAAGGCCCAGAGGATACATCGGCCCTGAACATGCTGTATATACATACCACAATAAAGATTGAGGACAACAGTCAGAATATCAAAATTATTGTTTGTTTTTTGTGTTTTTTTTCAATTATGGTCAAGTCACACTGAAAGCATTTGTTCTGCCCTAGATCACTGAAGCTTAAGCAGTTTTGAGCCCTGTTTTAATACTTAGATGGTGCGGACCATTAGCAAATCGCAAGTACTGTAAGCAACTGCAGTCCTTTTGTTTATTTCAAAATGACTTGATTCAGTATTAATAACCCAAAAAGGCTGTTGATATGCCCAGTAAAACAACCAGGCAGAACAATATTTGTACTGCAACTTAATATAATCCTTAGGCACGAAATTCAACCATGATTCCTTTTCTTTTTTTCTTCTTTTTTTTACATCACTTGCCAATAAATTGTTGCCCTATTTAGTATTTCACTAGTTAAGAATTATCACCCCTCAGGGCATTAGTATTTTAAGTTTTAATTTAATTGAAACATTAAATAGAAGACTAACAAAATTAGATAAGAACACATAAAAAGATTACACTTATTTAATTACATTTTTAATGGTTTTCTATATAAAATCATTTTTAGCGATTGATTTTTAATACGTTGCGATTGAAATATTTTTAAAAATATTACACAAGTATTATTTATTAAAACCCAGTTTTTGTTAAACCAGTATGTAAATTAACCACACCATATATTATGCAACCTTTATTTCTTGTGATATATAATACACATTGCCCAGGATTTTAAATGCACTAATACATGGGCTGTTTTGAGGCAAATCTAACTCAGATTTTCAGAGACATCATTAATAAAAAGATTTTTACGTATTAATGATTCTGACAATAAATTAAATACTTCATTGACTAAAACTTACTTAATCCCTGAGAGTATTGTGATGAAGCAGGAACATAGTTTCGGTTAACAGACAGACTCTGAATCCATTATAATAAGAGATATGAGAAGTAAATACACAAGCGATGTGTTTATGTATATGGCTTTTTTAGCCGACAAATTTTTGGCAGAGAATATGTGCTTCATTGAGTCGTACCTAATTTTGAAGTTAATTTAATAATTAATTAATTAGGAGCAACCTATAAATATAAGGCTAAACAATTGAGAAAAATCAATCTTTGTATGTACATTCGGTATTACCTCATCAGCCAGCGCTATTAGATAGGATGAGCCTTGTAGGCCGAAATGTACATACAGAGATTGATTTTTCTCCGATTTGATTAGCCTTACATTTAAATAGGTATGCCGATCCTAATTATTTATTAATTAATTAACTTCAAAATTAGGTACTACTTCAATTAAGCACATATTCTCCCAAATAAGAGATATGCAAAAAGGATCCCAAAAGTTGATCTTCACCAAAAATTCGTTTCTCTCTCCTCTGGACAACCAACGCCTTGGATCTTCAGTAGGTAAAACACACATAATTTGGAGGATTCACTGGTTCGAATATATTGTAAAAGCCCTTCAAAGTCATCTATTATAGATATTATGACGTTGCGTTGCGAAATATTACTGCATAAGCAAGTATTTGATCGACACTAGCCCCTTAAGTGACCTGCTTGAAGGAGTATGATGTTTGAGAAACTAAAAACTCCTAAGCGACCTCATGGACTTCGGAAACATTTTTCACACTCTATATAATGCATGGAATACGCTGCCTGGTCCATTGATAAAAAAGTAAGTCGTCGGGGCGGCCTAAAGTCGGTGTCAGCGAGGAGTTCTATTTTTCCCCTTATTCCAAATAGTGCTATGACCAGGAGATTGTTTTGGCGTCTGAGGTGGAGTAATACCATCAGCTACCTTTACTTTATCCGCACAGATCCCTGTGCTTACTCATACGCTGATTGGGCGAGGACCGTATCAACTTAGGAACCTTGTGGTTTCTAGGCGTCCACTCCGAACGCTCTTACCGGCTAAGCTATCCCGGCATGCCATTGTAAGGCTGCCATATGCAGTTGTTTTGGCAGCCTACCAATGGACAAGGCCGGATATCTCAGCCGGAATAGACGTGTCGGCTAGAAACCACAACAATATCAAGCGATTTAGGAAATATGGCGGTAAAGTAAGGAGCTGTATGTAAGTGTGGTGCTCCACCTCAGACGCCAAAACAATCTCCCTGGTCTCACCACTATTGAAAAGGGATAGAACTATCGCTGACATCCCGGACTTATATTAAGCCGCTCCGAACGACTTACTTACAAATGGACACAGGACAGCGTATTCCAGTGCGTCTCGGCAACCTAGTGTTAAAATGTAAATGAGGTCCTTAGGAGTTTTTAGTTTCTCAACATCATACTCCTTCACGCAGGGTCACTTTAAGCTAGTGATCGATCAGAATACTTCTTATGACCAGGTAAGTTCCAACGCACGTCATAATAGTTTCTATAATAGATGACTTTGATCAATATATTCGAGCCATACTTCTACTAGGTTCTCCCACCCTACTCCATAAGAAAGGAAGAATCCAAGCAGTTTGAGAAGTTGAGAAGTCCAGAAACGAATTTGGCACTCAGGATAGAACAATACAGGTAAATGTCCTTTTTTTACATATCCTCTTATTTTGGGGTGAGAATAGTGCTTAATTGAAGTAGTTAAATAATTATTTTAATTAGGCCGGGATTACTATTTAATTGGCTAAGGCTAAATCAAATCGAAGAAAAATCAATCTCTGTATGTATTTCGCCCCTAACTAGGCCTTCATCCTATCTATTACTCTGCTGATGAGGCCCTAATAAGCCGAAATTACATACAAAGATGATTTTTTCAATTGTTTAGCTCTTAAATAGGTATGCTCAATTAATAATTATATAAAATATACTTTCAAAATTAGTACGACTTCAATGAAGCACATATTCTCCCAAAAATTGCTCGGTAATAAAGCCATATCATAACACATCGCTTGTTTGTATTACTTATTATATTATTATAATGGAGATTCAGAGTCTGCTGTTAACCGAAACTATGCTTCCTGTACATCATCAATACTCTCAGGGATTAAGTAAGATTTATCAATGAGTATTATTGTCAAATCATTAATACGTATAATTTTATTTATTAAATGATGTCTCTATGAAAATCTGAGTTAGATTTGCCTCAATAACCTCCAGTTATTAGTGCATTTATAAAATCTGCATGTTGTATATAGAGCCACTAAGAAAAAATAGGAATGCGTGCTGGTTAATTTACATACTGCGTTTAACAAAAACTGGGTTTAAAAATAACCTATCTTGGTGAATTATTCTTTAAGAATTTATTTCAATCTCAACGTATTAAAAATCAATCCTATAAATATTTATATAGAAACCTATTAAATGCTAATTAAATAAGATGTAATCTTTTTATGCTCTTATCTAAATTTTGTTAGTCTTTTCTATTTAATGTTTCATTAAATTAAAACTATAAAATACTAATGCCCTGAGGTGTGAATATTCTTACTAGTGTAAATATAACACAATAGCAACAATTTATTGGCCATAGTGATAGCTAAAAAAAGAAGAAAAAAAGAAAGAATCTATGGTTATTGAAATTTCGTCAAGGATTATATAAGTTGCCTCAGCTCAATATTGTTCTGCCTGCTTGTTTTTATAGGCCATATCAACCCTTTTTGGGTTATTTAATACTGAATCAAGATCATTTGATAAACAAGACTCAAGTTCTTTACAGTACTTGCCATTGGCTTAATGGTCACCCATCATTAAAACAGCTCAAAAACTGCTAACAGATTCAGTGATCTAGCTAGAGACCAATCCTCCAGTGTGATTGACCATAATGATAAATAAAAAATCTACAAAAAAACAAAACAATATTTTGATATTTCTGACTCTGTCCTATTATTGTGGTATGTATAACACAATATGGCGCTGTATCCTCGGGCCTTGTTTAAGGTGTTCCCTGTTTAACTTTATACTAAAGTAATCACTTAGACGATATGCCGTAGTTTCAGAGCTTTTAAAGGACTATTGCTCTTAATGATATTTTTTTAATCTAAGGTAAACAGGAACCTGAACAAGCCTGAGTAATACCCTGCCATTGTGTTACATAACCACAAATATGAGGACAACAGTCTGAAACATTAAATCATTCCCATCAAGCTCTCATCTTAAAAATAGAGACAATGAAACACAGTAACATTGACCGGCCAGTTGAGTTGTCTACGGATATCAACCCTCTTTTGGGTCATTTAAACTAATCAAGTCATTTTTTGATAAAAAAAGGACTGTTTGTTTTCAGACTGCTGTGCTTAAGGGTCCACCTATCTTTAAGTATTGAACTGTCTTCATCACTGCTTAACTTTGGTTATCTAGTGAAACAGGTCTTTTCAGTGTACTTGACCGTATCCCTGATAACCAGATCAAAGGGTTAATCTGACTGGTGTACGCACTTGCCCATGATTCATTAAGAGATAAATATATTGGGTGCCCATCTTTAACTTTGGATATCCATGAATTTGCACGGGCCAAGCTTAACAGCGTTTGATATTTTGTTAACTATCGCTGCTGATTTAAAGATTTTAAAAAAATATTGGGATTTGCTGAAAAAGTGTTAAAAAGTATGGATAAACAACTTATAAAAAAAAATACAAAAAAAACCAAAAAACAAATTAAAGCAAAAACAAACTGAAACAACAGTAGCTGAATTGAAATGATAAAATGCTTCGTAAGAATTACTGGTTCAGTACAACCTCGTGTCTACCCCTCCCCCCCCAAAAAAAAATTTTCCCTTCAAAGGTTTTATGCCCTACATCTAAGTGGTAGCATTGTCAACACAGGAGAGGATTTTTTTTATCAAGAATAAAATTAGTTTATGAATGATGCCCACAGAAACATGAACAGCGCAGTGCTGCCATTACACGAGAAAAAGACCGTACGGAAAAATCAAATTGAGGCTTTCCCTAATAAGGATAGCTGCCTTTCAGGAATTTTCATTTTACCAAAAAACAAATTTACATGTTGCATAAGTTTTGGCTTATGGGCCAAAGCCTGGCAATTTAACAAAAACTTTACCATTTCCAATGATCCTTGCCCATCGCGAAAAATACTTAGTCTTAAAAAAAAAAAAAAAATCAGTTTTACGGTACCCTTACCATACTTACATACAGTTGATGGTCAAACAAATATGTAGATTTCGTTTGGTAGAATAAAATTTATTCTGAAGAAGCTTATCCCTTACAGGTGAACGTTTGTGATTGATTTTTAAGTACTGGTCTTCCGTTTTTTTCTCATAACTTCAGAATTAATTTGAAATGTTCATGTATATATATATTATTAAGTATAGGTAAAAGAATATGAAAACACCACAAAATGCTGTTAAAGTGAATATATTTAAAACATATCACTTTCATTTTATTTTTCATTTTTTTATAACATTTTTTCACTTTAACAGCATTTGGTGGTGTCATTCATATCCTTTTACCTAATACTCATGACCATCGCGATTCGAATTACCTTTCTATTTTTACTTATATATATATATGATGTTGGAATATCCTGGAGATTCCACATTACAGCCAGTGTATGTACTGATTAACTAGTATAGATGTCTATTTACACACCTGCTACAGAGAGAGATATACAATATTGGATGCGGTACTTTTTTTTTCTTCTTCTCCTTTATCAAAAATGAATTTTTAGCTGTGAAATGTTTGTCCATTCGAAAGGTAGAGAAACTGCGAGATGCGGAAACTCCATGTAGAGACTGCCGTGACATAAACAGTTATAAAGAATCACCTACAACAGTGAACTGGCAAAATACAATACCCATGGCAGGACTGGAAAAAGAAATAAAAGAGAAAGCAGAGAAAAAAAAAGCGTTTAAAAATATTTAGCTATTTGAAGAAGAATCAACATTAAAAAAAAAAAAAATAATATAATACAATCATAAAAGATAAAGACCAAGTAACCAATAGGCCCACCTCAACTGCGGATCTGTTTTGAAAAGAACTTTTTGCTTTCACCGTCTAAACTCCCAGTTATTTGTTTATAAACAGACAATTTTTTTTACCATATGACCTTTAGCATCCCTTTTGCGATTCTCGTTTCATAAGGACATTTTTTTCATTCCACCGGTCAAAATCCGGGTGTTTGCTTAGGGTTAGGGTGTTAGTCTTATAATTTAAAAAAAACTAAAATCGTACTGTTAACAAACAACGGATTTTGACGGGTAAATGAAACAAATGCTTCTTATGAAACAAGATTCCAAAAGAGGGCCCTACAGGTATATGGTCCGTAATTTTTGCAATTAGAATTTTACTAAGATTTTTTTAAAAGTTTTATTCAGGTATATTTTACACACCAAGGCACATTTTTATAATTAAGATAGTTTTGAAATTTAATTTTAAAAAAATTTAGTTTTCTTTCATGTTGTGTTGTAGGCAATTTTCTTTTTTAATTATAAACTTTAAAACAAAAACACATTTTGTATATTAAAAGATGCATTCTAATATTAAATAGTTTTTGTTTAATCAAAAAGAATGCAGATTATGTGGTAATAATATGAAAATAGTTTTATTTAACAAGAATATTTTTATGTTTATTTAAATAAAAGGATGTTGTTCAAAATGGTATCACACAATTTATAAGTTTATTTTCCATGCGCCTCTCATACCACAAACTGGATGTGCAGGTTGAAAACCAAAAGGTGTTTTCCTTTCGAGGAAACTCCCAGCCAAGTTCCTATCGCGATACTTGGTCCAACCACAGCCCTAGCTAACTATATATTAGTAGGCCGAGTCCAACATAAAAGCTTCATCCAATTATTTTGCCAAAAACTTCTTGACTCAACCTGTTATAATTCAGAGTAAGATTACAAGATAATTTATAAGTTGAATTCTGTCTAAGTAATGCTTGATTAGCCAAACTTTTCTCACATTCATCTGATGATTTGTGCATGCCATGAACTTTAGTGTATTGATTATATTTTCTGTCTATATTTCTATATTTTCTTGTATAAGTCATAGTAAGATTACAAGTATTATAAGTTGTATTCTGTCAGTAATGCTTGAAAGTTAGCCAACTTTTCTCACATTTCTAGTCTGATGATTGTGCATGCCATGAAACTCAGTGTATATGATTATATTTCGTCTTATGATTTCTTATTTTCTTGTATAATTCATAGTTAAGATTACAGGTATTATAAGTTGTATTCTGTCAGTAATCGCTTGATTAGCCACTATTTCTCACATCTTTCTATCTGAATGATTGTGCATGCCATGAAACTTTCAGTTGTATATGATTTATATTTCTGCTATTATTTATATTTTCTTGCTATAATTCATAGGTTAAGATTACAAGTATTATAAGTTGTATTCTGTCAGCTAATGCTTGATTAGCACTTTTCTCACATTTCTATTCTGTATGATGTGCTATGCCATGAAACTTTCCAGGTCTATTATGATTATATTTCTGTCTATATTTCTATTTATTTTCTGTATAATCATAGTTAAGATTACAAGCTATTATAAGTTGCTATTCTGTCAGTAATGCTTGATTAGCCCACTTTTCTCACATTTCTACTCTGATGATGTGCATGCCATGAAACTTCAGTGTATATATATATTTCGTCTATATTTCTTATTATTTTCTTGTATAATTCAAGTTAAGATTAAAGTATTATTAATTTGCTAATTCTGTCAGTAATGCTTGACGTTAGCCACTTTTCTCACATTTTTATCTGATGGTTGTGCATTGCCATGAAACTTCAATGTTAGACTTCTAGTGTATATGATTATATTACTGTATATATTTTCCACTCGGCCATAATAGCATTGATCACTTTTATTATAACAAGAAGAAAAAGTTGATATTACAAGTCTAATTTACACATTAATTACTCGAGTTCCTTAATTGTCTGACTGTTATTATCTTGCAACACCCTCTGGTTAAAAATGAAACTGTCCAAATTGTCCAAGATGAAACGCAAAAATGCAAATCCTGATTATGTGGTGTTGCTTATCCGCCGATTTTTTATTGCTTATGAGTGTTGTTAACTCAGCTAATGTAGAAAATCCAACACACAAAAAATCAAGTCCTTGGTCAGATGAACACTATATGCCACTCTCTCAGGAAGCGCGTGGTGTAATGGTTAAAGTCATGGGAAATGGACTCGTCGCTCAGAGTTCAAATCCTAGATGTGATAATTGCATTTAACTTTGCGCTAATATCCTTGGGAAAGGTATGAATCCTACTCTCCCTTCAGCCATGGGTAATAGTAGGGCAGACTGGGCTCTTTAACCTTGGTTAGGCAACTGGTCTAGGAGAAGGAAAACTCTTCATTCAAAACCTGTTAAACTCCGCTTAAGGAATTGACCATGTGTCGCATCCTGCTCGTGCGGAGGGGTTGGTAAATATATATATGCCACTCTCTCTGTCCACCACTTGGTTCATTCTGCCCAGTGTCACCAACTGTCTGTTTTTATTACAGCTCACCCAGCCACCATGCAAATTACGTCTCGTGCCATCCGAGTCTTTCGTGTGTGGCCACAGGCAATCCTTGCCAATTATGTCGGGGGGATTGGCTATGCCCATTACAGCTAAATAATGGACCATTCCATTTTAATTAGAAAGGACATGCTACACAGAAAAAATATAAGAAAGAAAGAAAGAAAAAGAGTAGGGGAAAGATAGAGAGAGGGGTGAGCGTGTGGAAGCGATAATGCTAATCTGTTTCAATCGAAAAGAAGGAAAGAAAGAAAAAAGACTGATAGACTATACCACCTCATTCCACCCGGCCAGAAGTCACATTCATTTTCCTAATCTGCCCCAAATTATAGCCTTTGTTTAAATGTAATATTAAACATATTTAGAAGTCTTTGATGGAAGGAAAATAACAGGCAATATTAAATAAAAAGGCCATTTTTAGCCATTTTTTGATAAATCCTGATAGGAATGGGGCTCTGGACTTAGAAAATTCTCAGCAGGATGTTAAGAGTTAAATCAAGATTATATTTTTTTACATATTGAACTATTTTGCAATAGCTTTAATGTAACCATAACAAACATGGTTTGTTATGGTTACATTAAATGATCATATTGTGGTATATCCACAGGTCTTGCTAGTATCAATTTATTTCAAAATGAAACTGCCAACTTCTTTTTCTTACCTTGTATCGTAAATACTCGGCAAATAACCAAGTCAGTACAACCAGCACAGGATAAGAAAGAAACCACAGCATACATAACTGAAAATTAAAAAAAGGGAAATTAAATAAGTTTTGGTTTCTTTGTTTAATGGTATATCAACCCTTCCTGGATTATTTAATGCATTGCGCTAATATCTTTGGGAAAGGTATGAATCCAACTACTCTCCCTCCAACTATGGGTAAATAGTAGAGTAGACTGGGCACTTTAACCTTGGTAGGGAAACCAGTCTAGAAGAAACTCTTAATTCCTACCTGTTAAACTCAAGAAATTGACCTTGTGTTACATCCTGCTAGTGTGGTGGGGTTGGTAAAGAGATTGATTTTTCTCGATTTGTTTAGCCTTACATTTAAATAGGTATGCCCGCCTAATTAATTAATTATTAACTAATTAACTTTCAAAATTAGGTACGACTTCAATTAAGCATATATTCTCCCAAAAATTGTCGGCTAAGAAAAGTCATATCATAAACACATCGCTTGTGTATTTACTTCTCATATATATATATATTAATAAAAATTATTTTTCTATATATTTGTTTTAGTATCTTTATATATTCTTGTTTTTAATTTGTTTATTTTCATTATTATTCTTGTTTGTATTTTTTTCTTTGCTTTTATTATTTGTTTTATTCTTTAATCCCTTTTTTTTTATATACCATTGATTTATCCCCTCATTATATTTTTATCTAACTTTTCTCATGGAAAATTAGAGGTAAAAACTTTTTTTTTAACCTCCTCTCACACAAAAACTGGGGGTGGATTTTATTGAACTTTGGTCTTAATGGGTCTCCAATTTTC
This sequence comes from Doryteuthis pealeii, assembly GCA_023376005.1. NCBI lineage: Eukaryota > Metazoa > Mollusca > Cephalopoda > Myopsida > Loliginidae > Doryteuthis > Doryteuthis pealeii. Next base: position 78,912,528 of record CM042156.1, on the reverse strand, counting down.
CTATATAAAAGGATGTGCATTCGACAATTGTACAGAGACAGAATCTTTATATATAATATATATATATATATATATATATATATATATATATATATATATATATGTATGTAGTATATTAAGAAATGAAAAAACACAGGTTTAAATGGTTAAGTGGTGAGTTTAAACCTGTGTTTTTTCATTTTTCTTAATATACTACATACCGTCGGATTCACTTCCTTTCTTCACACACACACACACACATATATATATATATATATATATATATATATATATAATATATATATATATATATATATATATATGGTAATTGAAAAGTAAATCCCTATTTTAAACGATTTATAATTTTTTTTGCCAATACTTGGGAGAGAAAGATGGTGATCCTCAATTGTTGTTCATGAATGGCTGAATCCCCATTCTCCTGGGAGATGGATGGGTAGATGTGGTCTACATGAGTGGCTGGCCAGAAGCCCTGATTTAACACCCAGCGACCTTTCACTTTGGGGTAGATTGAAGAAGCAAGTCTACTCTACAAAACCAATGAATTTGGAAGAACTTGAAGGATGAACACGAGAATTTATTTCTACCATTCCACAAGAGTTCCTGGGAAATTCATTTGATGCAATTCCTGAACGGATTGAGAGGCTGGAGGTGAAAGCTGGTGCCCATATAGAATTTTGAATAAACCTCCATGTTATGTGTGTTATTCTCATTCATTTTTTGTAAAAATAATGATTCAGAGATAAATAATAAGATTTTTAAAATAGGGAGTTACTTTACAATCACCCTATAGATATATAATCCAAACATTAAGTGAAGAAATCTTCCTTACGACATGGTAGTTTTTCTATTGTCATAATTTACAGAGCTTAATGTGTGCTCTTAATGTCAGAGTCACAGAGCAAAATTATATAAGGAAAAAATAACAAAAAAGAGATTTAGTTTGAAAGCATAATAGACTATTTCAAGGAACCTAGAAGAATTATCTTTCGGTTCACATCTTTTGTTGAATTAACTCGGGAGTAGCCACACATGACCCAGACTAAAAACAAACAAAAAACAACTGATTTAAGAATAAGATTCCTCATTTAGAATCTGAAGATGGAAACCGAAAGATAGTTCCTGTAGGTTACCTGAAATAATCTATTATGTTTTCAACCTAAATCTTTTTTGTTATTTTTTCCAAATATATATATATATATATATATATATATAAGTCATCTGCAGGCACCGTGTTTCACATCTTATCAGTGTGGCTAGACACAGCAACTACCTCCGACCAGGAACAAAACCCAACTGACTTTTCATCAGCTCAATTTGTTAACCTCTCGGCCATTAACAGCTGCCATTAAGGAGCGGTGCTTTAACTATTAAATACATACATTTGTTTATATATTTTACGATCACCAGAGAAATAAAATCTGTAAACAACAGAAAGCAATGATCATCTGTGTTTACAGATTTGATCTCTCTGGTGATCTCTAAAAAAGAAAAGAAATTCAAATATATCTGTGATTTTACACCCACTCAAGTGATTTGAAAGATTCCACCCTCCTAACAATCTATTTTCAACTTGCCAGCATGACTAATGCTGTCATCTTGAACCTATACCCCTCCCCCCAATTCTCCCAGAAATGCCTGACATATAACCCTGTTTTAATCGGGAACTATAATGTTTTTTTATATTAAGCACATGATGAATCAAAAGAGGTATTGATATAAAAATAAAATTAGATAAAACTTATAGAAATATAAAAAGAAAAGTTTACCTTTGTGAAAGTGATATAAAATTCCCTTTTTAAAGCACTTCTTTCACCATTGACAGTTTTTCGAAGATTCCAAGCAAACACGGCTGCCATGAGAATACGAAGTGCAACCAATGCTAAACCTGCATAAGTTCGATGCGCATAATACATTCTGTGCTCTTTGTCTCTGTATTGCTCCCATAAGAAAAGAATAGACTGAAACGAAAGAAGAAAAACGACATGAAATAATAAGAGACAAAGGGAAGTAACTCTTCGTTTAAGATTTTTGGGTTAAAACCCCCCCCAAAACAACGCAGTATATAATTGCCTACTTCATTTCATATGGAAAAAAAGAAGAAAAGATATCTGATAAAAAGCATAGTTAACAATTTTTCTAATAAGTTATCTGTGAAAGAAATGGGTAACTTCACTGCAAGCAAAAATTGGCTATGATCTGGAATTGGCCGAGTTTAACTTCTTGAGTGACAGTCCCATAAAAATGAGCTGTGTGTGGTCTATGTCCGGAAGGGGTTGTCACTGAATATGATTTGGCCTGAGATTTGGGGAAGGAAAAAAAAATTAGATTTAGTCAGTTAGATTTTAGCAGTAGGGTTGGACAGTCAGACAGCAGTCGACTGGAGAAATGTTGGCCGAGGTAGATGGACTTAGCTCAGGAGGACACCCTCCACAGAGGGTCCAAGCAGAGTGCTTCCTGAAATTTGCCAACACTATACCAGATATACCTTCTCCATACATATATATATATATAATGCATATATATATATCATGACCCATACACTGTTCATTTTCCTGACATTTGGAGGGAGGTTGAAGGAGCAAGTCTACTCTACAAAACCAATGACTTTAGAAGAACTTGAAGGACTAATATGAGATTTTATTTCTGCCATTACACAAGAGTTTCTGGGAAGATCAGTTGATGTGATTGTTAAGTTTCTGACCGCCATCCTTGGCCAGTTGAAAAGGACTTAAAGTAAGTAAGTCCTGAGCTATAGAATCCTTTGGTAAGTGAATAAGTCCTGAGTTATGGAATCCTACGTAGTGTCAAAGGTCCAGTGATATAATCCTATGTTCCGTCGTCCATGAAGGTTCAAGGTAGTTGTGAGTAGCTAAGATCAGAACAGCCGATACAAATAACAATATCAGCAGCAGAGCACTGCCAGTGATTGGCCAATAGGTTGGTCACATGATTATCGCCGAGTCTATAAGTAGAAGCAGGCGTCTAGCACACACCTTATATGCCAAAATTCTCAAGTGATTCTCGAGCAGGTTGTAGGTGAATGCTAGTGCCTATATAGAATTTTAAATAAAACTCCAAGTTATGTGTGTTGTTCTCATTCATTTTTTGTAAAAATAATGATTCAGAAATAAATTATAAGATTTTTAAAATAGGGAGTTAATTTACAATCTTCTTGAAATTTGCCAACACTATACCAGATATGGACTTTCTAAAGGCTCTTAAAGTGGGTTTAATCAAGAAGAGTTTATTGGGGGGAAAAACAGGGCCGGGTTAGCTCAGTCGGTAGGTTCCTAGTTTGATACCGGTCCTCGCCAACTCAGCGTATGAGTAGCACAGGGATCTGTGCGGTAAAGTAAGGAGCTGATGGTAGGTGTGGCGCTCCACCTCAAATGCTAAAACAATCTCCTTGGTTTAGTGCTATTGAAAAGGGGATAGACTCCCTCGCTGACTGGCTGATACCGACTTTAGGCCACCCTGTCGACTTATACCAGATATCCCTCCTCCATACACATATATAATGCATATATATCATGACCCATACACTCTTCATTTTCCTGACATTCGTACATTATTCTATGTACTATACATTCACCTTTAATGATTTGTAGTGTTCATGAACACTGTACTCAATAATGCCTTTATTATATACACACAGACACAAAAAGATTTTTTTTAAATCCCCCACCACTCACCTGTAGGATACATAAAACTCCAATTATTTTGGCTGCTGGTTTCTTTTTAATGGTTTCAATTGGGGACGATTTGTAGGGACTGGTCAATGTCCAGCCAAGAGATAGGCACAGTAGCATATACAACATGGTGAATTGAGAGATTACATCAAAAACTGGAAATGAGAAGAAGAGAAAAGAATATTCAATAATCTAGGATCAAAAAGAAAAATATTTTTATTAATCTCAAAAGATATGTTGAGGTCGTAAAAAAATTAAAAAAAAAAACATCTTGTCTTAAATACTTGGCAATGGCATTGTAAGAGGGTTAAAAAGAATTTTTTTTAAACAGAAATAAAGAATATGGAAGATGAATTTCACAAGTTTTCCTAAGAAAAGGAAAAAAAATTTAAAAGGAAAAAAATTGAAAAGGAAAAAAAAAGGAGAAAAATGAAAACCAAAAATCTTTAAAATAAGTTAAAAATGGAAAAAAAAGAAAAAGAACGAAAAAAAGAAAGCAAAAATAAAATGAAACAAGGAATTAATTTTGGTGTAATTTGATGGTTATTAATCTTTTAAGTAATGGTCTTATTTTAAACAATTATTAATAAGAAAAGGATTAAAAATAACTACATTAAAAAGAAAACAACAACTTTAAAACCAAATGAAAATACTTACATTCAGCAAGGAGTTCACAGAATGGGAAACCAAATCCATCTTTGGAATAACTAGAAGAAAAATATAAGGATATCGGAATAACTATGGCAAATATTGGAAATAACAATAATCATATAATAAATCATTCGAAGATTCCTTTCACACAGTAAAAAAATTTTTTTTTTAAATCACCAGAATGTAATTTCATCTAAAAATAAAAATTTAGCTTAATTGTAGCACTTGATTGAACGAAGAATTTTTCTTTTAAATAAATCTGTAAACATATTTATTTAAAAAGAAGCAATCCCCCCTCAAAAAAAAAAAAAAAAAAAAAAAAGACTATATATGCAATCATAAGTTGTTGAATCTTAACATTTGAAGTCAAGGGGAGGTAACTGAGGTTTTATACATTTTCCATAATAATGTAGTTAAATTATTTCAAGAGATCTGTTTATAAGTATTATGGTATCATAATAATTTACTTTAGTATTCTATAAACTGGATTATTTCAAATTAGCAGTACTTCACTTTATTACATACAGGTTTTAAGATGGTCACTGATGTTCATAAATATTGTTTTGTATTAAAATATCTTATTGGTTTGGTATCTTATCAACATTTCGGCTGATGTACCCTCAGGCCTTCTTCAGGCATTTCTTGTTAGACTTGGGAACCTTCTTGTCGAATTCAGGAGGGAGGTTTCATGTCATAATCAGGAGCCTTCACAGAACTTTGAACTGAACCTTTTATTCAATCCACGAGTTTTGAGAAGGTTCCTGAGGCTGAAAAGAAGTACCTGAAGAAACACAGAGGCCACATCAGTCAAAATGTTGTGTAGATAACAATAAAGATGAGGACAACAGTCCAAATAATCCAAATTATCAAGCCTCATCACAAAAATTCAGAGAAATAATAGCGGTACTATTCATCCAAACTATTGATAGATTTCTTTTTCTCTATTAATCAACTTTTATAAAATATCGAATGTTATTCTGAAAATTCAATTGATTGTTTTACAAACCTGTGAAAATGAACCATCATAAGGAAGGAACCAAATGCTTGGAAGGAAGTAGATGCAGCCAAAAGTTGGATGACCAATTGCATGGGACCACCCTTAGTAATGGTCTGCCAAAGTCGCGGCCATAACACACAACCAGTCACAAAGTAACACAAAGTTAACAGTTGGTAAAAACCCAACAATCCTGAAACAGACAAATTTAGCAAATTGGAAAAAGAAAAAATAAGAAAGAGAAAAAGAGAAAGAAAAAATAAGAAAGAGAAAAAGAGAAAGAAAAAATAAGAAAGAGAAAAAGAGAAAGAAAAAATAAGAAAGAGAAAAAGAGAAAGAAGAAAGAGAAAAAGAGAAAAAAGAAAGAAAAAAGAGAAAAAAGAAAGAAAAAAGAGAAAAAAGAAAGAAAAAAGAAGAAAAAGGAAAAAAGAAAAAAGAAGAAAAAGAAGGAAAAGGAAAAAAAAAGGAGAAAAAGAAAAAGAAAGAAATTGTGACAATAAAATCTTGTCCCTGATGCACTTATTTAGGTGTAATAATGCGTGTAGGTATGAGCATGTCTATACGAGTATGTATGTGTATAGGTGTAGTATATAAAAAAAAAAGTTCATAGGCTGACCAAAATACTATCATGGAATGTGACAAAATGAGTTTTATTTTTCAACATAGACTACTTTACAATCCACACACATCTTTCATTAGTGTTGCAATGCTTCGATCCCATTCATAAAAAAAGTCAACAGCAGATATGTTGTCATATGAACTTTTCAACCCTCCCTCAAATGGGATAAGTATATCTGTACAGGTGTGTGCGTGGGCATAGGTAGCATTTATGAAGGTATGTACATAGATGTGTGTATAATAGTATCAAAAGGTTGGTTGGTTGGTTGGATTTTATGGCATGTCAACCCTTTTATGGGGTTATTTTATGCCGAAGACATTTTGTTTTATTCATTTTTGTTGGGTATTCTTTTTTTCCCCCCAAACTTAAATTTTTTCTATTTAACACATAGTATGGACCCTAACTGGTATGTCAACCTGTCTAGGGTTATTTTATGTCAAGATGTTAGGGAATCTCATGCATTGTACATATTTATGTTTTTTTGTGAGTTTTTTTTTGTTTTTTTGCACAGTCCTATCGAATATAAATAATTCTTAAACAGAACTATTTGACCCATAGATGCAACTGTAACAAGTACTACCACTCCAGGTCAGAATGAACTTGGGAGTAATAGCAATAAAATATTAGGTTGTTACAAAAATAATGGCCGATTGAAGTGCTCGGTTTTGAAATGTCATTTTAACATAGAATTTGTTGTTTATTTCAGGTGAATTTTTGCATATATAATTAATGTGTGCTCAAAAATAAAATTTAATTTATTTTCAGATAGAAAGTATTTTTGAAAAATAGGGGCCTTCAAAGATGAACATGCCTAAACATGACCTTCGCCTTCTTATGTTGCAAGAGTTCAAGCTTGGGCACAATGCCTCCGAAACTGCTGCCAATATCAACAAAGCATGGAGAGACGAATCCACAAGTGATCGGACTGTACGAAGGTGGTTCCAGAAATTCCGCAGTGGAGATGAGAGTCTTGAAGATGAAGAAGGTAGAGGACGGACATGCAGTCTTGACAATGAACAATTGCAGGCAGTTGTTGAGCAAAATCCATGACAAAGTGTCAGAGATATGTCTCAGACACTTGGTGTCAGCATTGCAACAGTTTCCCGCTATTTACAGAGTATTGGAAAGGTGAAAAAGCTCGATAAATGGGTTCCTCATGAGCTCAATGAGCACCAAAAACTTAGGCAGTTTGAAGTGTGCTCGATGCTCAGTTTGCGTAACATCAATGACCCCTTTCTTGACCGAATAGTCACTTGTGACGAAAAGTGGATCCTTTACGACGGTTGTCATAAAGGATCCACTCCACAGTTTCGGACCAATTTTTCTTCTTAGAAATTATAATCCCACTCTTCCAGCCACACTTAACAACAAAACAACATGGGGTTGAGTCATTGACCAGGCAATCAATGATAATCCCAGCCATACAGCACTAACCTTTAGTGATAGTGAGGGATCAGTGCCCAAATCCATATTGTGACGTGTCACATGCGTCCCTCAACAAAGATAAACCAGAAGAAAAACTGTCATCCGTAAAGACAGTCATACGTGGGTTTTATGAAATTTGTTCTTGCTTCTTTTTAGAGCTGACCCATGACTTGTACAGTTTTCACCAAAACCTTCAACCAACTAATCTTTACTTAATAACAACATGGGGTTTGAATAGTTTAGCAGGTGATACTGGATAGTCATACGTGGGTATTCTGAAATTTGTTTTTGCTTCTTTTTCTTTCCTTTAGGAATGATGAGCCATGGCTTGTACACTTTTGACCACAAACAAAACAACATATATTTGGGTCGTTCAGCAAGTGAGACTGGTCGGAGCTGTGATGATACTGCCACACAATGACAGACTCCTTAATTAAAATGTAGGAAATCTATGTAAAGTGTTAAATGTTGACTTTTCAAAATGATGAAACAAAAAATCTTCATGTGTGTGTATGTGTGGAGGGGGCGTAGTAATAACTTAAAATATCCTTGGTGTGTGTGTGTGTGTGTGTGTGTGTGTGTGTGTGAAAATTTTTTGGGATAATCAGATGAGAGTGTGCATGTGTGTGTTTTTAATCATTTTCCTAAGCCCTCCGTATGGGCATGATGTGACACAAGGTCAATCTTTAAACAGATTTTAACATGTGTGAATCCAGAGTTTCTAGACCAGTTTCCATACCAAGGTTAAAGAGCCCACTCTTCCCTACTATTTACCCATAGTTGGGGGATAGTTGGATTAGCAATCCTTCCACATAAGTAGGATGTAACACAAGGTCAATTTCATAAGCAAAGTTTAACAGGTCTGAATTCAGTTTTCCTTCTAAACTAGTTACCTAGCCATAGTTAAAGAGCCCAGTCTGCCCTACTATTTACCCATAGCTGGAAAGACAACCCCAACTGCCAGGCGGGGATTCTAACCAGTACACTAGCTGGTTTTCTCAGATTTCTCGCTTTGTTTTTAAACTGATATATCCTTATTTTCATTATATGTAATTTTTTAAAACATTCCATAAAATAAGCACAAATTTGTTAGATTCTGTATTTTTATGGTTTTTTGAGAAAAATCAAGGGTAACCTGTAGCTCAAAAATTGGAGGTATACTTTTCCAAGGGTATTAGTGCTATGTGAAATGCAAACAGCCTCATCCAGGATTTGAACTCGGGTCACCATGCCCATTTCCTATGATAATAACCATTATACCACAAGCACCTGTGTGTGAGTGTGTGAAAAAGAGAAATGAAATAAAAATTATTTAAGCGACGAGAATGAAATTCGAACTCAGTCACATCATCACTGAATTAAATGTTTCATCACTGTTTGTTGGCATCTACTAAAAACGATGGTATGGTGTCCATTTTTTGGTAATTTATGAGGAAGTGCGTCCCGGTCTCCTGCCTCAAAAATTGCTACCCGGTGACTATCAAAATAACAACCCCAGCTCATCGTAATTCTTGTTTATTTATCGTAATTTGTCATAATTCTTGTTTAGATATGAAGATGGATATATAGTTTGGAATAGACTGAGATAGATAGATATGAACAAATGGAGATAGATAATTTTTGACAAGTAAATGTACTGGGGGGGGGTCGCATCTTTTTTTGTCATAATTCTTGTTTATTTAAACTAAAAACAAGAATAAAAAAAATGTTAGTATTTAAAGTAATATAGATAAATATGAACAAATTGAGATAGATAGATAGATATGAAGATGGATAGTTTTGAATAGACTGAGCTGGGTCGTTATTTTAATAGTCACCGGGTAGCAATTTTTGAGGCAGGAGACCAGGACGCACTTCCTCATAAATTACCCATTTTTTTAAAGATCTCCCAAGAGTATTAGCACTATGTGAAATGCCTCAACCAGGATTTGAACTCACCATGTTCGTTTCCTACGATAATAACCATTATACCACAAGCACCTGTATGAGAGTGAGAGAGAGAGTGAGAGAGTGAGTGAGAGAGAGAGAGTGAGAGTGAGTGAGAGAGAGAGAGTGAGAGTGAGTGAGTGAGAGAGAGAGAGAGAGTCTTGGTTAAATTTTGTATTTTGGTTTAAAAAAATTTTTTTTTTTTAAAACCTTACCTGATTCTTCATCACTGAAGTGAACTGTAGGTGCATTTAGGGAATCTGGGTTCAACAAGTGAATTTCATAATAAATAAAATTGGGTTGTTCCTTTGGAAGTAGAGGTCGTGTGGGGTCACAAGTGTATGCATCAGCATATATTATATGCCAGATACGAGGGTAGTGAAAATGAGCGACTGTGTGATTACCAGTTTTGTTAGCGAGTTCATCTGGCAGAAAAGGAGGAAAGAAAAGAAAATTCATCAATTACAGAAACAAATTACAATTTAAAGTTTTTCTTAAAGTCCTATACCACCTTATTCCACCCGGCTGGAAGTTATATTCATTTTAACTAATCAGCCCCAAACAATAGCCTTTGTTTAAATTTAATATTAAATGTATGTAGAAATCTTTGATTTAAGGGAAATAATAGGTAACTTTAGATGCAAAGGTAATTTTTAGCCATTTTTTTATATATCCTTATAGGAATGCTCTGGACTTAGAAAAATCTCAACAGGATGTTAAGAAAACAAAAAATAATTCAAAATCATTTCCATCTATTATGATTCAGTAGATGGGCATTAACATTATTTAATGGTTATGAAATAACGCTAACAAATCATTAACAAATGTTTTATTACTTTTCATTATATTTTTGGGAGAATATGTGCTTAATTGAAGTCATACCTAATTTGAAAATTAATTAGTTGATAATTAATGAATTAGGCGAATATATCTGTTCAAATGTAAGGCGTAAACAAATCGAGAAAAAGTCAATCTCTGTATGTACATTTCAGCCTATTATGCCTCATCAGCAGAGTTATAGACTGGAAGCCGCTTTGTGTGTGATTCGAACCCCAACTGCCAGGCGAGAATTCTAACCATTACACTAGCTGGTTTTTCCCAGATTTCTCGCTTTGTTTTTAAGCTGATATATCCTTATTTTCATTATATGTAATTTTTTAAAAACATTCCATAAAATAAGCACAAATTAGTTAGATGCTGTATTTTTATGGTTTTTGAGAAAAATCAAGGCTAACCTGTAGCTCAAAAAGTTAATGTGATATAGAAAAACTGGGGTCATTTTTTGATTAAAAAAGAAAAAAAAATAGTCGAACGGTGTAAGATCTAACTCAACGAAAATTGTGTTGCCCAGTGTATTAAATCTGATTCTAACTAGGTGCTCCATACTTCTAGCCTTGTGCCAAACTAAGGTATTGAGCCTATTCAATGTTTAAACATACTTTAAGGCTTCCATTAAGGCACTAACCATTGTTAGTGAGTTCGATTCTCAATCGATGCTCCATACTTCTGGCCTTGTGCCAAACTAAACTTAGTAAAAAAACTATGATTATACAGAAGCCATTTTTTATTTTTTTGATAAAAAAATACAGGTACTACCACTTTAGGTCAGAGTGGACCAGGAAGTAATGGTAATGAAGGGGCAATAGCATGCTTCCCAGAACCTGAACACCTGAATACAGTTTAGTATCATAAACAAGATCCCACCCTTTTTAGGGTTGGGTCGAGGGTCTTATCCCTTTGCAAGTATTCTTAATACAAATGATTTATACACATATGGGTTTAAGTTTTATATCTAATACTAATAACTTATACACAATTATATGGTTTTAATTAACTATTCCTATTTAGTTTGGTTTGGTTTGTTTTACAGCATATCAACCTCAGTGGGTCATTTAATGCCGATAAAGTTTTAAAATAAATCAATTCTTAATGGATAATACAATTTTTTTATAAATACATTTTTCTATTTAACCCATAGATAGGACCCTAACAGGTACTACCACTCCGGGTCAGAGTGGACCAGGGAGCAATGGTGATGAAGGGGTGCTCCACATTCCCCAAACTTCCAAAACTGGAACCTCACCATCAGATAGAGTTTAACGTCATTCCCAGGACATGTAGACCCTCAGTCACCGCCTTCTAGCACCCATATGATATAAAGGAGTTGGGGCTTGCCATAAGGGCAATAGGGTTGGGGAAATCATATAGGTGCTAGGGCTTGACGTGACCAGCCGATTGATCGGAGGGGTATTCCTATTTAATAATAATAATCATTTGTTTGCATAGTTATATGGCTTCAAGTAAACTGTACAGAGACGTGCAACCAAACGAATACCCTCCATCAGGCATCTACCATACTCTGAACGTCTCACTGCCCTGTGAATGGATTCGCTGAAACTTTAGCGTCTGGCAACTGACCTGGTAAACGCTCATAAGGTCATTAATCATCTTAACAACAGCAACCTTGAACACCTTTTTGATCTCCATCTCTCCAATACACGTGGGCATGCCTACAAAGTCAGAAAACAGCACTGCTCACGTGACTTTCGGAAACATTTTTTCACGCTCAGAGTTGCGGAGACATGGAATAAACTGCCCGCTTCTGTTGTAGGCTGCCGAAGCACTGAGTCTTTCAAAGCCTCCATGCTTCCTGTGGTCCGCCGACACTATACCTGATGCCACTCTCCACATACATATGCACACACGCGCACACATACATGCATATTACTACTGTAAACTGTTCATGTTCCTGACACTAATACATTATTCTGTGTACTTGACATGAGACTTTGATGAGTTGTGGTGCACCTGAGCACTGTACACAATAAATTTCCTTATTTCATTATTAAATAATTCTTAACTCTCTGCAGAGAATGCAATTGATGTATTCTAGGCCTCATCAACAGGGTATTTGATTAAAAATCCTGAGAATATTATCAACTATGTTTCCTGAAGAAACATTATGACTAAAAACAATCAAGATGAGGATACTAATTCATATTTAAATAGTGAATAATATTTTACCTAGTAAGAATAATATTCAGAGTTTGAAAGTTTATCTTAAGTAACATTATGACTATAAACAATCAGGATAAGCATACTAATTCGTATTTAAAAGTTTATTTCTTTTACATACATTTTGACTGAAAATAATTACAATAAAAAAAAAAAAAAAGGTATCAGCAAGAAGTTTGGCACTCTTGAACTTTTTCAACCCTTTCACTTTTGATTTGTTTTCAGTTGAGCGATATTAATTGATTTCTCTGAATGTTTGAGATGAGGCTTGAAGATTAGTATTATCTGCGTTATTCGGACTATTGTCCCCATCTTCATTGTTATTTGTACAACGTTTCGGCCGATATACCCTCCAGCCTTCTTCAGGTATTTCTTGTCGGACTCGGGAACCTTCTTTTCGAACTCAGGAACTTTCTTGTCGTAATAGTTAGGTTCAAAGTTCCGTGATGGCTCCCGAATACGACAAGAGTCCGACAAGAAATACCTGAAGAAGGCCGGAGGGTATATCGGCCGAAACGTTGTACAAATAACAATGAAGATGGGGACAATAGTCCGAATAACGCAGATAATATTAACTGATTTCATGAATTAAAGCTCGCAAAAGTTTTTCTACTGACTTTTCATATTTCCATAATTTTTCCCCCGAAGAGGAGTGAGGTGGAGAGGAGAGTAGCCTCGACAGCAAAAAGACCCAGAAAGAAGGAGAAAAAAACAGCAACCCCAGAAAGCATCACAGTTTGTATGCAGACAGTGCACCAAAGACTGTCACTCAGGGATAGGCCTGCACAGCCACTTGTGCTGATAATTTTTAATTTATATATATATTTTTTTTTAGTGGACGAAAAGGTGCCAACAACAATTTTTCATACTTTTTGCACATTTTTCATTATTTTTATCATGAATTACTTCCCTTGAATCACATTGTTCGAGGGACCCTGGTATGAGTGTAGAGATCAATGAAAGCCTTTTTGTTTTAAGACAAAAGTATAATAGAGGTAGATTGACCAAACACCAGTGGGATTTCAGAGGGATATGCCACAAGACAAGACAGACATTTGAGTATGCAGTTCCAAACAGAACAGCAGTCACTCTACTCCCTATAATCAAACAGTCTATCCATCCAGGTACCACAATAATATCCAACCACAGAGATGCTGATAGGTCCACGGCCCTGACGCACAAAAATCTAAAAGGATGCAGTAAAATCATATCCATGCGTTTTTCTTTTTTCTTCCCTCACTATTTCAAGCTAACTGTAAATACATTTCAATAGTTTCTTAGAAATGAATTACACAGGATATGTTACAAGGCTATTGTATATTATTAGACGGCTTTAGTTTTTTCTCCCAGATCATAAATAAAACCCCTATAATCTATTAAGAAACTTTAGTTGGGACCCATCAAAAGCAAATATGTGCGTCCCAGGATGCACTAAATTAAAAAGCTATCAGCACCACTGCAACCAGTTGACAACCTACAACCAAACTGTTACATTCACCAATGCGAGAACAATTCACTTAATTTTGTGGAACTGACAATGGAAGCCGATACACAAAATGTTGGAGGGTTATGGTGCCATGTCAAGGAAGAAAATAAAAAGCAGTATGGCATTCAAAGAGATATGCTCGATTCATATCTTTGTGAATTCTTGTGGCGAAAGAACAACAAAGAAAGTAATAATTTTAATCGAATTCTAAATGATATTGTTGACTCACAATAAAGCATTTTTCAAACCCATCTATTGCTTAAATGGTCTTATTTTTTAAGGTATAACAATTTACTGAACACTGCTCGAAAGAGATTTAATTTTATTCTTTACTTCCTATTTTAACTTAATAGTTATTATTTAACTAAATAGTTATTAACTCAGAAAAAATTAGCAATGAAAGACGGGAATGATGGAAGAAAGAGTTCCAGTTGTTCTATTTTTCAATTATATCCCCCTTAACCAATAATAAATCAAAAGTGAAAGGGTTGAGAAAGTTCAAGAGTGCCAGAAATTCTTTGTGTAAATAAAAACAATAATAAATGTAAAATGTTGTATATTCACATGCAATTCTGGCTTTGTCAAATTTGCGTTGACATTGAGAATCTAAATTGGCTTCTTTCCAATCTTCATTGAGAAAAAGATAAAGTTTAGGCACAGTTCTTCCAGTGTCATTCAAGGTATAATTGATGAGGGCTGTGTCCCCTGCAGGAAAAAAAAAAAAAAAAAAAGAAAAAGAAAATCATTTAAACAGGATTTCATTAACACCCTGAAACAAAATATCTTCATTCAATTTCATGTATAACCTCATCTATATATTGATACTCTTGTTCCTTAATCTTCTGACCGTTATCATCTTGCAACACCCTCTGGTCAAAAATGAGACAGTCCAAATCATCCAAGATGAAATGCAATCTATATATTGATACTCTTGTTCCTTAATCTTCTGACCGGTATCATCTTGCAACACCCTCTGGTTAAAAATGAGAGTCCAAATCATCCAAGATGAAAATGCAATCTATATATTGATACTCTTGTTCCTTAATCTTCTGACCGGTATCATCTTGCAACACCCTCTGGTTAAAAATGAGACAGTCCAAATCATCCAAGATGAAATGCAATCTATATATTGATACTCTTGTTCCTTAATCTTCTGACCGGTATCATCTTGCAACACCCTCTGGTTAAAAATGAGACAGTCCAAATCAACAGCACCTGGTTAAAAATGAGACCGTCTAAATCGTCCGAGATGAAATGCATACATGTAAATCCTGATTGTCTGGTGTCGCTTAATCATTGAATTTTTATTTCTTATGCGTGTCATCATCTCAGCTAAATAGTGGACCATTCCCTTTTTTATTATAAAGAAATGGAAGAAACAGGACATGCTACACAAAAAAAATATAATAAGAAAAAAAAAGAAAGGGGAATGATAGAGAGATAGGGTGAATGCACAGAAGCGATAATGCTAATCCGTTTCAATTGGACAAAAGGAAAATTTTTAAAAAGTGTGTGAGTTAAATCAAGATTATATTTTTTACATATTGAACTATTTTGCAATAGTTCTTAATCAAACGTCGTAATAATTAAATTATCATACTGTGGTATATCTGCAGATCCTGTTAGTTCTTTTTAATCTGAGAAATGTTGTGCTTGTTTAAAATCTTTTCACGGTATTTTCTTTCCTAAAATTCTTTGCAAAACTTCAGCCATGCCAATGAGTTTTGCAACTAAAAACCCTAATTGACAAAATCAACAAAATTTTATTGAGAATTCAAATTGTTTGGTATTATTTGTCTGAATTTGTTTTTAGATGAGACTGGGGATAAGGGGGGGTCATACCTTTCCCTGAAAGTGAACTGGAGTTTGATGCTTTGCTTTATGGCATATCAACCTCAGTGGGTCATTTAATGCCGACAAAGTTTTGGGTAAATTCATTCTTAATGGATACTCAATTTCTTTTTATAAACATTTTTCTATTTAACCCATAGAATGGGTGGAGTTTGAACTCACTTACTATGAAGTCATAGTCCAGTATGTTAGCCACTATGCCACAGAGATGCTTTATATAATTTATTAAAGTGATATGCATTATTTTGATTTTTCAGATTGTTGTCCTCATTGTGATATATAGAAACAACGTTTTGGCCATTGTACCCTCCAGAATTTGTATCACAGCTTTACATGGAATAAAGTAAACACTGGTGTCGGACTTTAAAATTGTGTTAATTTCTGATAGTTTTGACAGTTTTAATGCCAAGGCTATTTGAATTATTTTTATGAGGTTAGTGGAAGATTTGTTAAAATCATAGGTCTATGGCAGGGGTTCTCGACTAGGGGTGCAAGAAGTGTCCGTTCAAATTTAGATTTTCTTTTTTTCATTTGTAATTAATATTATTTATATTTTCGTTTCTTTATTTCAGATTATCATTATTGTTTAGAGAGTGAAATATATATGATCTTTTGATAAAACTGTAGTATGGATGCACATTCTATATTTTTGAACTAAAGTATAAATTGTAGGGGTGCGAGGTCAGAGCAAAACTCTTTTAAGGGTGCGGGAATAGAAAAAGGTTGGGAACCACTGGTCTATGGGGTATTATTTGGGTAATTTATGAGGAAGTGTGTCCCGGTGTCAGGTGGTAAGAATTTTCGGTAATTTATGAGGAAGTGCGTCCCGGTCTCCTGCCTCAAAAATTGCTACCCAGTGACTATTAAAATAACGACCCAGCTCAGTCTATTCAAAACTATCCATCTTCATATCTATCTATCTATCTCAATTTGTTCATATTTATGATCTGTGCGGTAAAGTAAGGAGCTGACGGTAGGTGTGGCGCTCCACCTCAGACGCTAAAATAATCTCCTTGGTCTAGCGCAAGTGAAAAGGGGTTAGACTCCCTTGCTGATTGGCTGATACCGACTTTAGGCTACCCCGACGACTTACTTTTTACTTTATATAGTCTAGGAATATTATAAATATATATAGTGCTAATGTATCTGCTTGTAGGACTCCATGTCACCATTGCTTTTGTGTCTTTGTAGAGAATCATTATAGTGGTAACAGTTTGTTTGGAAGACCATATGCTAGTAGTATTTGCTCCATCTTTTCTCTGTGTATGGAGTCAACGCTTTGGAGAAATCTTGAAACAATAGACTTATAGATTTTCTGCTCAAACCCTTTGATGAATATTCAGAATTTTGAGAGGTTGTGAACCGACTCCTACAAAACCCATTTTGATTTTATTTTGTATTTTTGAGATGAGGCTTGATGTGAATAATTCAAGATGATCATGATTCTTCTTGTGACACATGTCAGAATGATAGGCATGTAAAAACAATAACGTCATTATTTTAACAAGATCTTCAAAAGTTCTTTGACACCTTGTTTTATCAACAGTTAAACTATTAAAAATGATTTCCCAGGTTGGGTCATTACTATGCTTGGATACATAGGGAAGGCCAGAGGATACAGTGACTGAAATATTGTGTTAAAGTTACATATGCTTTTTCCCTTGTTACTTTGATTTGTGTATCTGTATATTATTCCTCATAGTCTGTACCACAGCCATTCCTAGATTCTGGTGGATCTCCCATAACCATTTGCAGTTAAAAAGTTGTGTTTATACATACCATGATAAAGATGAGGACAACAGTCTGAAACATCAAAATTATCCATTTTGATTTTTCCTAATGGATTATCTCTAGCTCGGATGTGAAGGAGAAGGCGTTATAAGCCTAAGCAACTTTGGCAGTAAGAGTTATGCCTCTGTAGTTCTTAGTGATTCTAAGGTTGCTTTCTTTGACAATAGACGACTTTACTTTTATTTCTATTTATTAATAGTCATTTATTTGCATAGTTATCTGGTTTCAAGTAGTGGAGGCGCATGGTGTAATTGTTACCATTGTAGAAAATGGACACTAGATGAGTTCAAATCCTGGACGAGGCTGTTTGCATTTCACATAGTTCTAATATCCTTGGGAAAGGTATGCATCGAACTACTCTCCTTCCAGCTATGGGTAAATAGAGCAGACTGGGCTCTTCAACCCAGATTAGGCAACAAGTCTAGGAGAAGGAAAACTGAATTCAAAACCTGTTAAACTCCACTTAAGAAATTGACCTTGTGTCACACCCTGCTCATGTGGAAGTGTTGGTATATATATTATATATATATGGTTTCAAGTGACTAATAATAATCCTTAGTAAACAATTATAGCTTCAAGTAATTATTGTCAATACAAATAATTTTCACATATGCAAGATTCAGAAATAAAAACAGATGTTGCTTTCTAGAGACAATAAAACCATTTCTTATTGGAATCTCTTGAAATTGGTGGAACCAATGAATGAAGCTCATTTGAATATCTCCATGAAAGTAATCAAAGAATATGCAAATGAGAATTTTGATAATAACCATTACACCATTTGAGGTGACTATAAATAAAAGCATGCCTGTTTTTTTCAAATTTGATCCCATCTACCATGGGATCAAATTTGAAAAAAACAGGCATGCTTTTATTTATAGTCACCTCACATGGTGTAATGGTTAGCAAGCTAAATTAGCAGACAATTGATAGTGAGTTTGATTCTCACTAGGTGCTCCATACCTCTGGCCTTGTGACATAACTAAACTAAGTACAGTAAATAACTATTTGTTTGATGTCAGGTGAAATCAATATCCCACTCTTAGTTTGATAGCCATATTTTAAATTGTCATAAGATTTAATAGAATAAATTTTCTACTTAAGGTTCAAACCTGACGTTAATGCTTTTGGAAAAGGCATGAATCCATCCATTCTCCCATCAGCTATGGTTAAATAGCACAGCAGATTGAGTTCTTCAGCTTTTATAATGCTACCAACCAAGGAAGTTTGGTTCCTTTGTTTAATGGCATATCAACCTTCATTTGATATTTAATGCCAAAACTATCCTTGTAGAAGAACAGTAGTGGTATTATTTAACCCATAGCTGGAGAGATGAAGGGGTTCATTCCTTTCCTAAGGATATCAGTCTGAATGTGATAGCACGACTAGAGTTTGAACTTGCATACTACGATGTTGCAATCCAGCACCTTATCCACTATGCCACAGGAACTTGAGAAGAAGGAAAACACCTAATTCAAACTGGCTTTCTCTGCTTAAAAAAATTAACCTTGTGTCATATCCTGGCCATGGTGGAGGGGTTGAGTAGATACATACTAAAAGGTTAAACTAAATCTATTATCCAGTTGTCAGGGAAGATGAGAAAGAAATTAAAACTATTTGCGTACCAAATTTTCTTGGTATTCTTTACCTGTATGATGGGACATTTCAAAGTTCACTATCTATTCACTTCAGAACTCATTCTGTTCAAATAAACTATTATTATTGTAATCTGAGTCCTTCTGCCTAATTATAATGAACAAACCATCAGTTTCTGTACTTTGCTTGGGTGCGGTATGCTGTGGTGGGAGAGGCGTTGTGTGCAGTTTAAAGTAGGCAAAGAGTTAAAGAATTAAAAAGAAAGAAATTTGAGCAGCTCTTTATCAGTAAAAACAACTTTGTATCAAAATATTTAATCTAGCGTAATAATCATATAGAAGAAAAAAAGCGCTCACTAAAAATAGATATTGTCAAAAGTGATAAAATCTATCTTCTAAAAGATAGCGTGTATTTACTGTATATATAACCACAACCCCAAAAATCAACACAACACAGCGAGATTTTTACAAGAGCAATAGTATTGCTCTAGTAAAAATCTCGCTGTATTGTGTCGATTACACTTAATACAATAAACTTAAAATGGTCTGATTTAGAGAATAAAGCAATTTCCGGTCCAATCTGCAAGAGATAATTTTACGGTGTCAGCATTCGGGCTAAACGTCACTTTTTTTTTTATTCATCGAAATTCTCGATATAACGGAGATAATTAAATTGCTTTCGTATTTTTTCTAAATAGAAGCATCAATATCATCATGGACAGTGGTTGGAACGGGAACTCAGCAGGTTTACGGGTCGTCTAGTTATAGATGTATACTAAATCTTAAAAATTACTTTTTTTTCATGGTTAGTTACGATCTACAGCTGTTAAGAAATTTGCTTGATGTGTATGAGGTGCAATTGTCTACCTTTATATTTGGAGAATCTAAAGTTATAAATGAATATATAAATAAAATAAATATAAAAACGAATAAGTTTGTAATTTATTTATTTAAGAAGAAAAATTAGATTTTAGAAGGATCTTTTAAAAGTTTTAATAAAGCAAATTCTGCCTTTTTATTTTCTATTATTATTTCATTAGGATATTTTCTTGGTCGCACCCTAGATTTGATCTATCAAATAATAAAAACATTTTTTTTAAGTTATTAAAAATTTGACAGTAGCTTTTGTCAATAAAATAGAGAAGTAAAAAAAATTGTTATATTATCTTCCAGAAATTTGAAGGCTGCACCCTAGATAAGTGCATTTTTTTCAGTAATTTTAAAAGTTAATAAGTTGTAAGGCAACTTTTCTTTTTCTTTTTTAGTAGTAAACTTAAAGTTACACGTCACGTTTTTTATACGAAGTCTGGATAAAAAATAAAATTGTAAAAAAACTTATTAGCGAACACTCCTGAAAATACCTTACATTATTTAGTACGGTTTATATTAAACATAATCGTAAATAACTTAAATGAAAATAAAAATGAAAACAAATATTTTTACGTGTTGTTTAATGTTGTTCATCCAACAAGACAAATTTTCTTTTAGGCCATAACACAAAAAAATATTCTCACGGTGGGGAAAAGCAAAATAAATTTGTTTATCTTAGAAATTTACGATACTACAGTTAAATTTATTTTATTCATTTTATTGTCTAGTCCAGTTTATCTTGAAGACAGGAGTTTCCTTTAAGTTAACCCTTTATATTATTTTCATTTTAGTTAACAATATTGTAACTAAAATCTAACAGCTTCATTATACTAAACCTAAACATGAAACTAGAATAATCTTTTTAACTAGTTCGTAAATTATTTAGGTAATCAAGAAATTTGCAAAAATAACCTTAGATAATAAAAAGGTTAGAAATTATATGTTTATTTAAATTTTTTTAAAGATAAGATTGACAAGAAATATCCTGGGTGATAAAACGTATTGTTTTGTATTTTTTCTTTTTGGTATTCTACTTAGTTTTCGTCGATCAAATATATTTTTAACTAAAAAAAATATTTTAAGAAATAAACTTAGAAAAACTATCACCAAGAAAATACTTAAATCTATAATAAACATTAAAAATGAAATTATTTAAAACGTAAAAAAAAGTCAACTCAAAAATTTTAAAATATCAAAACCTTTTTATTTTTTTTCTAAAAACAGGTTTTCGCTATTAAAAAAAAAAAAAAAAAAAAAAAAATGTTGCCGACAAAAAATGGTATTGCTTAAAAATAAAAAAGGGAATTCTAATACTCGATTATAATAATAATAATAAACAAAATTAAACTCAAAATTAAAAGCAATAATAATAATAATAATAATAAAAGAAAAAGAAAAGATAGGACGAACCGTGGAAACTGAAAGCTGTGAGATATTGTCCAAAATCTCTTTGGGCTTCGTCGGACCGCAGCACCCCACGAATTGTTTTTCCTTCACAGGGTTGACTAAATTGCAAACAGAGTCCAGAAAAAAGGAAAAGAAGATAAAAAGTGTCATCAGTTGCTAACCAAAATCTTCTCTTCTTGTGTCTCTTCATTTCATAAACTTAACAAAAAGTCCAATTGTTTTTGTTGTTGTCGTGGCGGTAGAAACTGTTGTTGTTGTTGTTAGCCGGTGTCCCATGAGTTTAAACACCGATTCACTTTAGAAAGAGAAAACTTACTGACTTTAAAAATAAGATTAAGATAATAATTATAAGATAAATAAATAATTATTAATAATAAAAGCAATTAATGCTTAATTTTGACTATTTATTATCCTTTAAAAGTAAAACTCTTTTCTTTCTTTTTTTTACTCTTCGTCTTCTTTGTGTTAAACAAAATCGGGCTAAGATACAAATAAATATTATTTATATAATATAAACACGTTTCTTAAAGAGAGAAAAAAAGACTATTTTCAAGAAAATAAAAAAAAAGGCTCGCTTTCTTTCCTTTTATGTGTTTAAGAAAGGCACCACAAGAAAGTCCCCCACGCTGACTAGACAAGTGCCGGAAAGCGACGACACTGTTGCAAAACGAGAGGCAAGTGCCACGTGACTAGTGTTTACCGTTAGGAAAGAAAGGGACACCACCTGTCCCTAACCGTTCACCACACTCAGGATAAATAAATGCTTTTTTTTTTTTTTTTGACACATACATGCCCAATATTTATCGTATAGTATCATGACCCGGGTTAATCAAATAGATATAAAATCATGCATGCTTTTAATATTTTGATTGATTCGAATAAATGTTCGATTTTTTTTTACTTATATGAGAAACTATATTTTTAAGTTTTTAAACTTTACTTCCTATTTTCATGCCTTGAATTTTGATTTAATTAATTAATTTAAAACTAAGTTGTGTTTGTATAATATAATAATACAGATATATCAAAAAAGAAAATCATTGATATTTCTCTGGTAATAATGTACACAAAATGATATACAAATAGATATAATTGGAAGTTTTAGTCAGTTCCTTTTTTCTTTTTCTTTTTTTTACTGAACATTATAAAGGTTATTGGTATTATAATACCAGCAATAGACTATAAGAAGTCAACATATTATAATGGAGATTCGGTGTCTGTCTGTCTGTCTGTAAACGAAACTACGTCACTGCTTACGTCACAATAACCTTATGAATTACGTAAATTTATCAATGAGTTTTCAATTTATTTCCCAAATCATTTATAAATAAATAGAATAAATCAATTAAAACAATGTCTCTATGAAAATCTGAGTAAGATTTGCCTCAAAACAGCCCATGTTATTTGTGCATTTAAAATCCTGCAATGTGTCTTACATATCACTATTAGAATGCTAAAGGTAAACATTACATTTATTTACTCAGACTTAGTTTAGATGTGACACAAGGCCAGCATTATGGGGCGCCCAGTTAGAATCAAACTCACTACCAATGGTCTGCTAACCTTACTAGCTAACCATTACACCATGTGAGGTGTCCATAGTTATTTTCTAAGTTTAGCTTAGATGTGGCACAAGGCCTAAAGTATGGAGCGCCCAGTGAGAATCAAACTCACTACCAATGGTCTGCTAATCTAGCTTGCTAAGCATTACACCACATGAAGTGCCCATTACATTTCTATATATTTTTTCGTTCATTACTGAAGATATTTTCTATACTATCATCCTAATTTCATTCTAAAACCATTTGGTACTTTTTGGATAGTGTGGTCCCTTAGTGTGGAATATTTGAAATGTGGGAGGAGATTCTGCTAGAAATTACGTTGTTCTGATTTTTAATTATTTTATTTCAGATTAAACTTAAATTGTTTTAAAGCGCCACTCCTACCATCAGCTCCTCACTTTACCGCACATATACATGTGCTACTCATACGCTGAATTGGTGAGGGCCGGAATTGAACCAGGAACCTCGAGGTTCCCAGCCGGACACTCTACCGACTGAGCTAAACCAGCCCTATAAATGATTATAATCATGACTATTCATGTATCATTTTGATTTTTCAGACTTTTGTCCTCATCTTTATTGTAAAATACAATAATGATGAGGACAATGGTCAGAAAAATCAAAATAATACATATCAAACCTCAGCTAAAAATTTCAGACAGATGACTATTCATATTTTCAAAGTTCCATTCCAATCATTTTTTTTAAAATCATATTTTTCTTATTTGACTATAATCATAATCATTTGTTTTCCCATTTATAATATTATAATAAGTAATTGAGAGTTACATCCCCTATTTTATGATTACTTCCCCTTTGGAGAACTCTCTAGGGAATACTAGACTATATAAACTCTCAAAGTAAGTGTACCAATTATTCTAAGTAGAATAAAGTTTTCCAAAGTCTATCGGTTTTATCGTTTGTCATTACAAGTATCAAGTGTATCTAATACTAATAATGTATACACAATTATATAGTTTAAAGTAACTATTCCTGTTTAATGATCATCATTTATTTGAACCTCGAGGTTCCCAGCCGGACACTCTACCGACTGAGCTAAACCAGATTATAATCATGACTATTCATATATCATTTTGATTTTTCAGACTTTTGTCCTCATCTTTATTGTAAAATACAATAATGATGAGGACAATGGTCAGAAAAATCAAAATAATATATATCAAACCTCAGCTAAAAATTTCAGACAAATGACTATTCATATTTTCAAATAAATCATTTATTTGCACACAGTTTAAAAAAAAAAATAGCAATTAATTCTCTATTTCTGTTAGTTTTTTTCCAATATGTAAAAGTTGAAAAAAGAGAGAAAGAAAAACTGGTTATTTCCTATAAGTCCAACATAAACAAAGGGGAACCACTCTTGACTGATAAATTATTTATTTATTCATTGATCTACTAGGAAAAAAGAAGATGGGTTAGGGTTAGGGTTTAGGGTTAGGGTTAGTTTAATGGGAAAATAAATAAATAATTTATCAGTCAAGAGTGGTTCCCCTTTGTTTATGTTAGACTTATAGGAAATAACCAAAAAGTTTTTATGAAAGGTTGTATCTAACTTGTTCTTATTCCATCACA
Source organism: Doryteuthis pealeii (assembly GCA_023376005.1). Taxonomy (NCBI): domain Eukaryota; kingdom Metazoa; phylum Mollusca; class Cephalopoda; order Myopsida; family Loliginidae; genus Doryteuthis; species Doryteuthis pealeii. Next base: position 78,888,054 of record CM042156.1, on the reverse strand, counting down.
GACAGTATATTTGTGAAATCAATTTTTGTGCAAAAAAGAAAATCACAGAACAATTTTACTTGAATTTTTAAGATCTACAGAAGATAAACTATTTCTTTAATCCATTCTAAAATTATTTTAGTTTAATATCCAGAAGTTATTCTGTTACACATTTTTCCTGGTTCGGTTGAGCTGGCTCCATCCAACAAATTCACCTGTGGTTAATTCATCAAAGGAGTAACAAGGAATAGGAAATGTACAAGCGATCCCCAAACCCTGCATGCATATCTCGGTCAGGAGAAGGAAATGCCCTTGTTTGCCACAAATTATCCACAGATGCAATGACAAGGACACCAAAAACTACTGATTCCAGATGATGATGGAGATGCCCTTGTTTGCCACAAATTATCCACAGACGCAATGACAAGTACACCAAAACTACTGATTCCAGATGATGATGGAGATGCCCTTGTTTGCCACAAATTATCCACAGACGCAATGACAAGGACACCAAAAACTACTGATTCCAGATGATGATGGAGATGCCCTTGTTTGCCACAAATTATCCACAGATGCAATGACAAGGACACAAAAACTACTGATTCCAGATGATGATGGAGATGCCCTTGTTTGCCACAAATTATCCACAGATGCAATGACAAGGACACCAAAAACTACTGATTCCAGATGATGATGGAGATGCCCTTGTTTGCCACAAATTATCCACAGATGCAATGAAGACACCAAAAACTACTGATTCCAATGATGATGGAGATGCCCTGTTTGCCACAAATTATCCACAGACGCAATGACAAGGACACCAAAAACTACTGATTCCAATGATGATGGAGATGCCCTTGTTTGCCACAAATTATCCACAGACGCAATGACAAGGACACCAAAAACTACTGATTCCAGATGATGATGGAGATGCCCTTGTTTGCCACAAATTATCCACAGACGCAATGACAAGGACACCAAAAACTACTGATTCCAGATGATGATGGAGATGCCCTTGTTTGCCACAAATTATCCACAGACGCAATGACAAGGACACCAAAAACTACTGATTCCAGATGATGATGGAGATGCCCTTGCACAGACGCAATGACAAGGACACCAAAAACTACTGATTCCTAATGATGATGGAGATGACCTTTGGATTTTCACCAGAGCCTCTTTCGCCAAATTGTGGCCCTAATACCTCTGGGTGCCAAACCTGTCCGCCTTGAATCACCCTACCAGGAACTTAAGTTCCTGATGGCATGGCTTGGACACTATTAAGTTTACAAAGCCCTGCTCACCAGACAAAATCTATGGAGTTACCAGTTTAGTCGCCGATGATCCAACTATGAAACAAGTAGTCGCCCATGATGAACTATGAAACAGTAGTATGATCAACTATGAAACAAGTAGTCAGCGATCCAACTATGAAACAAGTAGTCACCCATGATCCAACTATGAAACAAGTAGTCACCCATGATCCAACTATGAAACAAGTAGTCGCCCATGATCCAACTATGAAATAAGTAGTCACCCATGATCCAACTATGAAACAAGTAGTCATGATCCAACTATGAATAAGTAGTCACCCATGATCCAACTATGAAACAAGTAGTTCGCCATGATCCAACTATGAAATAAGTAGTCACCCATGATCCAACTATGAAACAAGTAGTCACCCATGATCCAACACATGGAAACAAGTAGTTACCCATGATCCAACTATGAAACAAGTAGTCACCCATGATCCAACTATGAAACAAGTAGTCAGCGATGATCCAACTATGAAACAAGTAGTCAGCAATGATCCAACTATGAAACAAGTAGTCAGCAATGATCCAACTATGAAACAAGTAGTCAGCGATGATCCAACTATGAAACAAGTAGTCACCCATGATCCAAATATGAAACAAGTAGTCACCCATGATCCAACTATGAAACAAGTAGTCGCCCATGATCCAACTATGAAACAAGTAGTCACCCATGATCCACTATGAAACAAGTAGTCACCGATGATCCAACTATGAAACAAGTAGTCACCCATGATCCAACTATGAAATAAGTAGTCACCATGATCCAACTATGAAACAGTAGTCGCCCATGATCCAACTATGAAACAAGTAGTCACCCATGATCCAACTATGAAAAGTAGTCGCCGATGATCCAACTATGAAACAAGTAGTCACCCATGATCCCAACTATGAAATAAGTAGTCAGCGATGATCCAACTATGAAACAAGTAGTATGATCCAACTATGAAACAAGTAGTCACCCATGATCCAACTATGAAACAAGTAGTCGCCCATGATCCAACTAGAAACAAGTAGTCAGCCAACTATGAAACAAGTAGTCAGCAATGATCCAACTATGAAACAAGTAGTCAGCAATGATCCAACTATGAAACAAGTAGTCAATGATCCAACTATGAAACAAGTAGTCGCCCATGATCCAACTATGAAACAAGTAGTCGCCCATGATCCAACTATGAAACAAGTAGTCGCCCATGATCCAACTATGAAACAAGTAGTCACCCATGATCCAACTATGAAACAAGTAGTCGCCCATGATCCAATATGAAACAAGTATCACCCATGATCCAACTATGAAACAAGTAGTCACCATGATCCAACTATGGAACAAGTAGTCACCCATGATCCAACTATGAAACAAGTAGTACTAGTTATAGTACCATTTTTAAAAATCTATATATATATTATATATATATATATATATATATATAAAAGAAAGATTCTGTATGTCTGTCTGTCTGTTCTTCTGACTATCATACTAATCATTTATTTTAACAATTATAGTATTAAATATTTCTATCTAATACTAATGATTTGTATGCAATTATAAAGTTTAAAGTAACTATTCCTATCTAATAATAGACATTTGTTTGCACACAGTTAAAAAAAAAAAAAAAAAAAGCAATTAGTTTTCCCATTTTAATAGTGTTTTTTTTGATTATGTAAAGTTGGAAAAAAAACAAAAGAAAAACTCATATGAAAGTTGTCAGTTGATATTGCTCTGGGTCAAGTTTGACTTTTCAAGGGGTTAAGAATACACTTTAGTGCTCTCCAAAGCTGAAGAGTTACTAGATGGCTGTTGACCTATAGAGAGGTTCATCCACCCTTTTAATAGGATTTATCAACGGGGGCCAAATTTGAAAAATGGGGAGCCACAAGGGGCAAGAGGTGGCCATAGAAAATTTAGGACACACAAAATATATATATGGAGTAATTTGCAATTAATAATTTTTACTTAAAATAAAATATTAAACTTATTTAGTTAAAGTGTTAAATAAATTTATTTTGCTAACATAAATATTTATTGTATTTTTTAATCTAATTTATGCAAAGAAGCCATTTTTAGTTTTCAATTTCTTAAAATTTTAAATTCCTAATTTATTCTTTAAATCAGGATTTCTCAATGGGGGCAATATATATAATAATAATAATGAAATTTATTGTGTACAGTGCTCAGGTGCACCTCAACTCATCAAAGTCTCATGTCAAGTACACAGAATAATGTATTAGTGTCAGGAACATGAATAGTTTACAGTAGTAATATGCATGTATGTGTGCGCGTGTGTGCATATGTATGTGGAGAGTGGCATCAGGTATAGTGTCAGCGGACTACAGGAAGCATGGAGGCTTTGAAAGACTCAGTGCTTCGGCAGCCTACAACAGACGCGGGCAGTTTATTCCATGTCTCCGCAACTCTGAGCGTGAAAAAATGTTTCCGAAAGTCCGATTCTCTCTCTAAATGCTGCAAAGGTTTAATTAAAGCCATTCATGATTTCTTGTTTGGAGAATCCGTGTGTATTCAAGAATATGTGGCAGACCGGAAGTTCTTACTTCAACAAACAAAATCAAATGACAAAATAAATAGATTGCGCATGGATTGCGCCACTTAGTAAAAAAAAGAAAATTAAAGAAAATGTGTACAATTTCAACAATAAGAAGCAATTCGCGCCTAAAAGGAATTTATCAAATAGACCTTTTCGAGCATACTCGAATGCTATTTAAAGCCAACTTTTTCATATTCCAACCAGAAAGATCTAACTTGCCTAGGGAATTCACGTCACCCTTTTTAAGACATTTTGCATACATGCTGAAGGTATGACTTCTCTCTCTCTCTCCTAAATAACCTACGCTTTCGGAGATAAACATTAGATTCATTCAACTTATGCCTGACTGCTGTGTGTTGACTTTAAACTTCACTTTTCTTTCACACTTAGAGATTTAAACATCTCGGCTTTATTTTACGTTGAACTTTTCAAAAAGCACCTTTTTACAGAACTTTGCCAAGTATTCTGTATTACCTTTTGTAAACTTCATGTTAATACAATGTTGTTTGTTTTAATTGTGAGTCTTGTCTTTTATGCATGTGCTTATATAAATATATTCTTTATTAGTGTGATGTGTACTTGACTAATTAACCTCAGGCTTTGAAACCCTAACCACTATAAATTAGTTACCCTAAAACGACCATCCTCTATAAATATAAGCGAGGCTGCCTGTTTCTTATCATTCGAACAGCAAGGGAGGGATGACTCATGTATAAAGAAACAGTAACAATTGAATGAGTTAACCGGCAATAGTGGCAGACAGGTTAAGGTCAAAGAAATACGACGACAAATGTGAATAAAAGACTGTATTAGATATAAAGACTTGCAAACTTTAGTTTCATTTGCGGTCAAGTATATAATATGTATATAATTGTCACTTAGCTGTTTATCCTGGGATATGGGGTATTAACGGAGCCCCTTGCTACGGCCCTTCTGATATAGTTCGGATATAGATGGACTTCTGTTTGCGTCCGACTCCGGTTCTGGGTTTCTGTTGAAGAATAGTAGGAGCGACCTTTTGTTCGGTCCGTTCCCTTTCGTTGCTGGTACAGAGAGAGTGAGTCTCACACTTTTGGTTTGGCGCCAAAGTATGCTGGCTCATGATGGTTGGTTTGAAACAGAGGCTCGCAGACAAGGGACGATAACCCATACCCCAGAATTCTTAATACATGCAATGTTGAACATTGGTTTGCTATTGTTTTGTATATTCGGTGAAGCAGTATTGTATAGAAAATGATATTCCATACAAAATTCTTCTTCTCCTGGACAACACTCCCAGGTATCCCCTAAATATTAACAATCTACATGCTGAAGTCAAGGTAATGTATTTGCCAGAAAACAACACTGAAATCTCACAACTATGGACCAAGGGACCATCACAGCATTTAAGGCCTATTGTGTACAAACAATCTTTGCCAGTGCTGTATCTTTAACAAAATGTGATGGGGTAACCTTTTGGGGTTATTTCCTATAAGTCTAACATAAACAAAGGGGAACCACTCTTAACTGATAAATTATTTATTTATTTATTGATCTACTAGGAAAAAAGAAGATGGGGTTAGGGTAGGGTTAGTTTAATGGGAAAAGGATTATATATATATCATATTATTATGATACTATATATTATATATATTATATTATTATCATATGTTACATACACAAATATAGATATCTCCTGATTCACTAACTCAGCAATTCAATTCGCGCACATACCGCAATAAAGTGATAACCTCGCCAAACAAAACAAAACATAAGTGTTGGACGCCAAAACGGAAGTTTACTCGATGGTAGCCTAAAACGAAGTGACCAAATTACCACGATTCTACGCATAGGCTCCAGATGAACTTCCTTTTGAAAAACAAGAATTCCTAAACATTAAGGAAATAAATTTGTAAATAAAATTCGCATTTTCATCCAATCCGAATGATTCGCGGGTGAAATGACAATGACTTCAGTTGATCCGATTTTGGGTCACGACATTCTATTTAAAGTCGGCTTTGAAAAGCCGACAAGGCAGAGATTCTGGACAGCGAAACAGTCCACATCACAAGGGAAGTCGGCAGCACAAAATTCTACAACTCAGGTCGACCGACTCATATCTTCTCACCTACCCCTAACCTCATGACCCTTACTGCCGACCGACTCCTTAAAGGGGCAACCTCATAAAACAACAAGACTACGCCAACTGATACACGATACCAACCCGCTATCGACTACTAAAAACACAAGACTCTGCCCACCTAATCAACACCTAATCACTACCACTGGTACATCTGCCCACTTCTCCACCTACACTATAACTGATTCGGCCACTGGACATTTCACTGACTTTATTATTCAAGACTCAACTATCACCAAATATCCTTCAAATTTCCTTTCTATTCTTTTCTTCGCTTTTCATGTTCCTTTTTCCAATACAATTTTGAAACTTAAAATCTGTGTTTGTTTTTCCTCGTCACCATACGCTTCATACTAACCCTGTTTATTACACATATTTATTATATACTTGCAAGACCTGTGGATATACCAGGGTATAATAATTTTATTATTGCAATATTTGATATGTTTACTTAAGAACTATTGCAAAAGTTCAATATGTAAAAACTATATAAATCTTGATTTAACTCTCTCTCACAATTTTTTCTTTCTTCCTTCTTTTCCTTTTTCCATTATGTTCAATTGAAACAGATTAGCATTATCTCTTCTGTGCACTCACCTCCTCTCTCTATCTTTCCCCTACTCTCTTTCTTTCTTATTATATTTTTCCATGTGGTATATCTTTTTTCTTCCCTTTCTTTCTTTATAATAAAAAACGGAATGGTCCATTATTTAGCTGAGTTGATGACATTCATATATATTTACCGACGGCTCCGCACGAGCAGGATGTGCACAAGGTCAATTTCTTAAGCGGAGTTTAACAGGTTTAAATTCAGAGTTTTCCTTCTCCTAGACTGTTTGTCTAACCAAGGTTAAAAGCCAGTCTGTCCTACTCATTTTACCCATAGCTGGAGGGAGAGTAGAATTCATACCTTTCCCAAGGGTATTAGCACTAAGTGAAAGGTGATGAAACTCATAAGAAAACAAGAATTCGGCAGATAAGCAACACCAGATAATCAGAATTTACATTTTTGCATTTCATCTTGGACAATTTGGACGGTCTCACCAGAGGGTGTTGCAAGATGATAATGCCCCTACAATTAAGGAATATAAGTATATATTTATATCATAATTATATTATGAATATATTTTATATAATTTATATTTGTATATTTATATATTTATATATATCATAATTATATATATATTTTTATATATATTTATATTTTATATATTTGTATATATCATAATTATATTATGAATATATATTTTATATAATATTGTGTTGTAATATGAATCATATATTTATATATATATTCAGTTTTGGAGATATGTGCTTAATTGAAGTCATACCTAATTTTTGAAAATTAATTAGTTAATAATTAATGAATTTAGGTGGGCATATATGTTCACAATGTAAGGCTAAAACAATCAGAAAATTTCTTGTTTGCCTTACATTGAACATATATACCCGCCTAAATTCTATTAATTATTAACTTATTAATTTTCAAAATTAGGTATTGACTTCAATTAAGCACATATCCTCAAAAAATTGTCGGCTAAAAGCCATATCAAATAACACAGTGTTTATTTACGTACTCTCATATATATTTATATATATGTTTATATTTTATATATTTATATGTAATATATATGTGTAATATATATAATATATCATATATGTAATATATATATGTAATATGAATATGTAATATGAATATAATTATATATATATATATTTATATATATATTTTTATACATATCTATATTATTATATTTCATACTATTTATATATATCATAATCATATTATGAATATATATTTATATATTTATGCATGATCTTTATATATTTATATATATTTCTGATGTAGGACACTTTAATGGTCCATTAGTATTAGATAGAAATACTTGATACTTTGTCAGCTGCTCACCGGCTATCTATTTGAAGCTGTACAAAGCAATAGTGCGGCCACACTTGGAGTTTGCATCACCGGTCTGGAACCCTATCTTGCCCAGAATATTAACCTCCTAGAAACTGTACAGAGACGTGCAACCAAATGAATACCCTCCATCAGGCATCTGCCATAACTCTGAACGTCTTGCTGCCCTGGAGGGAATGGATCATTGAAACTTCGGCATCTGGCAACTGACCTGGTAAACGCCTCATAAGGTCATTAATCATCTTAACAACAGCAACCTTGAGCACCTTTTTGATCTCCATTTTCTAACACACGTGGGCATGCCCACAAAGTCAGAAAATAGCACTTGCTCCGTNACCCATCGATCCAAATATGAAACAACGTAGTCACCCATGACTCAACTATGAAACAAGTAGTCGCCCATGATCCAACTTATGACAAACAAGTAGTGTCACCATGATCCAAATCTATGAACAACACGAGTAGTCACCGATGGATCCAACTATGAAACCAGTGTAGTCACCTCCATTGATCAACTGTATGAAATTAAAGTAGGCACCCATTGATCCAAACTATGAAACAAAGTAGTGCCCATGAGTCAAACTATGAAACAAGTAGTCACCCATATCCAACTATCGAAATAGTAGTCGCGATGATCCAACTAGAAACCAAAGTAGTCAACCCATGATCCAATTCTATGACAATAACGTACTCAGACGAGATCCAACTATGAAACAAGTAGACAGCAATGATCAACTATTGAAACAAGTGAGTCACCCATGATCCAACTAATGACAAAAAGTAGTATACCCATGAGTCCACCTATCGAACACGTAGTCAACCCATGGATCCAACTCATGAAACAAGAAATAAGTCGCCATGATGCCAGACTCACTAAACAAGTAGTCAGCGAATGAATCCAACTTATGAAACAAGTAGTCAGCAATGATCCCAACTATGAAACAAGTAGTCAGCAATGATCCAACTATGGAAACAAGTATCAGCATGATCAACTATGAAACAAGTAGTCATCCATGATCCAACTATGAAACAAGTAGTCGCCCATGATCTCCAACTATGAAACAAGTTGTCGCATGATCCAACTATGGAAACAAGTCGCACCCATGATCCAACTATGAAACAGTAGGCCCGCATGATCAACTATGAAACAAGTAGTCACTCATGATAGCACTATCAGGTAGTCACGCCATGATCCAACTATACTGAAACAAGGAGTCACCCATGATCCAACTATGAAACAAGTAGTCGCGATGATCCAACTATGAAACAAGTACGTCACCCATGATCAAAACTTAGAAAACATAGTACTACGGCGTTACATGTACCCATTTTTTAAAAATCTATATATAACCCTATATACATATAGTATATTAATATCATACTATATAAAAAGAAGATTCTGTATGTCGGTCTGCTCTTCTCTGACTATCATACTAATCATTTATTTTAACATTATATATTAAATATTTCTATCTAACATACTATGATTTATATGCAATTATAAGTTTCAAGTAAACTATTCCTATCTAATAATAGACATTTGTTTGCACACAGTTAAAAATAAAAAAAAAAAGCAATTATTTCGCATTTTAATAGTGTTTTTTTGATTATGTAAAAGTTGGAAAAAAAACAAAAAAAAATATATGAAGTTGTCAGTTGATATTGCTCTGGGTCAAGTTTGACTTTTCAAGGGGTTAAGAATACACTTTTAGTGCTCTCCAAAGCGAAGAGTTACTAGATGGCTGTTGACCTTATTAAGAGAGGTTCACCACCCTTTTTAATAGGATTTTACACGGGGGCCAATTTGAAAAATGGGAGCCACAAGGCGGGCAAGAGGGCCATAGAAAATTTAGGACACACAAAATTATATATGGAGTAATTTGCAATTAATACTTTTTACTTAAAAAAATATTATAACTTATTTATGTTAAAGTGCTTAATAAATGATCTTATTTTGGCTAACATAAATATTTTGTATTTTTTTAATCTAATTTATGCAAAGAAGCGCCATTTTAGTTTTCAATTTCTTAAAATTTTAAATTCCCTTAATATTCTTTAAATCAGGATTTTCTCAATGGGGGCATATATATAATAATAATAATGAAATTTATTGTGTACAGTCCTCAGGCTGCACCTCCCAATCATCGAAAGTCTCAATGTCACGAGTACACAGAATAATTTGTAATAGACTGCTCAGGTAAACACATGAATAGTTATACCCAGTAGTTAATATGCATGTATGTGTGCGCGCTGTGCTGCATCATGTATGTGGAGAGTGCATCAGGTATGAGTGTCAGGCGGACTACAGAAAGCATGGAGCTTTGAAACTCTAGTCTCGGCAGCCTACAACAGACATGCGGGCCAGTTTGTTGTATCCACACTGTCTTCCGCAACTCTGCAGCTGTGAAATAAATGTTTCCGAAAAAGTCACGATGAAGCCACCTGCTATTGTTTCTTGACTTTTGTTGGCGATGCCTACGTCCGTTAGGTTAGCAAAGATGGAGAATATCAAAAATGTGCTCAAGGTGCTGCTTGTCTAAGATGATAATGACCTTATAGAGCGTTTTACCCAGTGTCAGTTTGCCAGATGCCGAGAGTTTCAATGAACTCCATTCCCAGGCAGCAAACGTCTCAGACGAGCATGCAGTATGCCTGCATGGAGGGTTATTCAGATTTGTTGCACGTCTCTGGTACAGTTCTCGCCGAGTTAATATTCTGGGCAAAGATAGGGGTTCCAGACCGGTGATGCATAACTCCAACGTCGTGGCCCGCCACTATTCGCCTTTGTTACAGCGTTCTAAATAGATAGCCCGGTGAGGGCAGCCTGACAAATATCAAGTATTTTCTATCTAATACTAATGGGACCATTAAAGTGTCCGTACATCAGATCACTATATATAACAGGTATATAGAAAATGCCAGTTAAATTAGTTCAAATATCGATATTCATAATACTTGATGGTACTGATATATATAATAATATTGAAATATTAAATATCAAGTAGATATGCTCATACACAATGCACTAGTATATAAATTATCTATCGTTATAATAAATATACTTATTTCATATTACATACTTCAGATTAACACTATATGCCGCTATATTAATAATTATGAAATAAATATCATTATATATTACACATACTATATTACACTAATAAATACTATGAAATTATAAACATTATATATAAATATATATGAGTAGTACGTTAAATAAGAGCACTGTGTTATCTTCGATATGCTTTTAAGCCGACAATTTTTTGAGGATTATGTTGCTTAATTGAGAGTCACCTACGCTAATGTTTGAAGAGAGATGAATGAGAGTGATACGATTAGATGAGATTTTAGCGTGTATTTATATGTTCAAATGTAAGGCTAAACAAGAAATTCTATTTGTTAACGCCTTACATCTTCTGAAATCATACCACGTAATTGCAGCCCACCTACAATCTATTAATTATTAACTACATTAATTTCACAAAATGTTCAGGTATGACTTCAATTAAGCACATATCCTTCCAAAACTTGGAATACTATATATAACATATATATTTCATATTACAACACAATATATATAAAAATATACTATTCATTAAATAATATTATTGATATATACAAATATTAAAATATAACATATATATAAAAATATATATTAATTATTGATTATATTATAGAAGGCTATATAAATATACAAAATATCACTATATATAAAGATTATATTCATAATATAAATTATGGAATAATCTAATACCTCTTATATTCCTTAATTGTACGGGGCTCTATCCTCAAGCTCGCAATCATCCCTCGTGCTGAGCCGTCCAAGAAAAAACAAAAAAAAAAAATTATTGCGGAAGTGAAGAAAAAAAAGAGAAATTGTGCCAAGTAGAATGCAAAAATGGTAAATGTCTGATTTACTTGTGTGGGCTGAGTGTCGAATTTCTTTGTTTCATTATGAGTTTTGCATCACCTTCAGCTTTATGCTGCTAATACCCTTGGAAAGGTAGTAGAATCATTCCTACTCTCCCTCCAGCTATGGCGTAAAATAGTAGGACAGAACTGGCTCGTTTTAACCTTGGTTAGAACGAAACACGTCTAGGAGAGGAAAACTCTGAATTTTAAACCTGTTAAACTCCGCTTAAGTAAATTGACCTTGTGTCACCATCCTGCTCGATGCGGAGCCGTCGTGAATTACATAATGCAATGTCATCAACTCAGCTAACAAGTCTAATGACCACTTCCGTTTTTTATTATAAAGAAAGAAAAGGGTAACGAGACAAAAAGATATACCACATGGAAAAAGTATAATAAGAAAGGAAAGAGAGTAGGAAAGATAGAGAGCAGCGAGGCGAGTGCACAGAAGTAGATAATGCTAATCTGTTCAAATTGGAACATAAATGGAAAAGTGAAAAGAAAGGAAAGAAATGTAAAAAATGTGTGGTGAAGAGATGATGGTAACTCACAGATTATTTATAGTTTTTACATATTTGAACTATTTTGCAACATAGTTCTTAATGAAACATATCAAATATTGACCCAATAATTAAATTATCATCCCTGTATATCACTAGCGTCTTGCAGTATATGACATACCTACTATGTGTACATAAATACAGGTTAGTATCGAAGCGTATTGGTGACGAGGAGAAAACAAATCACAGATTTCTTAAGTTTCAAATACTGTATCTATGGAAAAGACATGAAAAGCGAAGAAAATGATAAAAGTGAAATCATTCGAAGGATATTTTTGGTTATAGTTGAGTCTTCTGAATAATAAAGTCAGTTGAAAGATGATCCAGTGCGTATCAGTTATAGTGTAGGTGGAGAAGTGGGCTAGATTACCAGTGTAGTCGATTAGGTGGTGATTAGGTGGCAGAGTCTTGTGTTTTAGTAGTCGCATAGCGGGTTGGTATTCGTGTATCAGTTGGCGATAGTCTTGTATGTTGCTATGAGGTTTGCCCTTTAAGAGTCGGTCGGCAGAAGGGTTAATCGAGGTTAGGGGGTAGGTGAGAAGATATGAGTCGGTCGACCTGAGTTGTAGAATTCTTGTGCTGCGACCTTCCCTTGTGAATTGTGGACTGTTCGCTGTCCCAAGTGAATCTCTGCCTTGTCGGCTTCTTCAAAGCGACTTTAAATATGCATGTCGATCCCAAAACGGAATCAACTGAAGTCATTCGTCATTACTCACCGCGAATCATTCGGATTGGATGAAAATCGAATTTTATTTACAATTTATTTTCCTAACTGTTTTAGGAATTTCTTGTTTTTTCAAAAGGAAGTCATCTGGAGCCTATGCGCTAGAATCGTGTTAATTGGGTCACTTCGTTTTAGGCTTACCATCTGAGTTAAAACTTCCGTTTTGGACGCTCACACTCTATGTTTTGTTTGTTGGCCGAGGTTATCACTTTATGCTGTGTTGTATTTTTGGGTGTTGCGGTAATTGAACTTGCTGAGTTAGTGAGATCAGGAATATCCGTATTATTGTTGTCATGTTAACACATGGATACTATAACTAATCACCAAGGTATAATATAATAGTAATCAGTCTCACTAATAATATGGGAGACTATAATATAATTAATCTTGTTCCATTAATAACTAATCCCCTAACCCTAACCCCCTATTCTTCATTTTTTCCTAGTAGATCAATGATAAATAAATAAGATAATTTATGCATTAAGAGTGGTTCCCCTTTGTTTTAGTTAGACTCTATAGAAATTAACCCCCAAACAGGTTACCCCATGCACAATCTTTTGTTAAGCATTACAGCCACTGCAAAGGATGTTTTGCTACCATCATATCTCAGGCTTAACAATTGCTGTGATGGTCCCTTGCGGTCGCATGAGTTGCGGAAGATTCACAGCGTCTGTTGTTCTGGCACAATACATTACTCTTGACCTCAGCCATAGCATAGTTATACTGTTCAATTCAGTTTAGGGAGATACCTGCGAAATGAGTCTACAGGCAGATAAGAACAGATAACTTTGTATGGAATATCATTTTCGCGCCCTATTACTAATACTCTCACCGAACTATTACAAAATCAATTACGCGAAACATGTTCAAAACCATTGTCAATGCACTTAAAACGAATTCTGGGTATGGGCGTGTATCCGTCCCTTGTGCCTGCGACGAGCTCCCTCTGTTTCAAAACCAACCAATCATGAGCCAGCATATTTCGGCCGCCAACCCAAAGTGTGAGACTCACTCTCTTCTGTAAACCAGCAACGAAGGAACGCACCCGAACAAAAAGTCGCTCTACTATTCTATCAAACATTGGAACCCCCAGAACCGGAGTCGACGCAAACAGAAGTCCTCTACTATGCCCACATATCGAGAAGCCGTTAGCGAAGGGCTCCGTTCAATACCCAATTATCCACGGACTCAAACAGCTAGAGTGACAATTCAGTATAACATCATCTACTATACTGACCGGCAACTAAACTAAAGTTTGCAAGTTCTTTATCATGCTAATACAGTTCTTTTATTCCACATCTGTTCGTTTCGTTTCTATCTTGACTTCTTAACCTGTCTGCCACATTTGCGGTTACACTCCATCGAAATTCGTTACTTTTACTTACATAAATCGACATCCTCCCTTGCCTGTCTCGACATTCGTTTAAGCGAAACCAGGCAGCCTCGCTTTATATTATGAGGATTGGTCGTCTTATAGGTAAACTAAGTCTATAGTGGTGTTAGGTTTGCAAAGCCTTAGTTAGGTCTAATTAGTCAAGGTACACATCAACTCTAAAGATCACATTATATATATATAGACTATGGCATCAAAAGACCAAGCAACTCACCAATTAACAACAAAAAGAAAAAAAAAAAAAAACAAAAAAACAAATCAACATTGTATTAGACATAAGTCTTACAAAAGGGTATTACAAGAAATACTTGCAAGTTCCTGCCGTTAAACAAGGTGCTTGGAAAAGTTCACAGCTAAAAGTATAAGGCCGAGATTTGTTATACATCTCTAAGTTGTGAAAGAGAAGGTGGAAGTTGTTAAGTCGCAACACATACAGCAGTCAGGACATAAGGTTGAAGTGAATCATAATGTTTATCTCCGAAAGCGTAGTGCTTATCTCTCGAACGAGGAGAGAGATATAGTTCCATACCTCACCAGGATGTATGCAAAATGTATCTTAAAAAGGGGGACGGGAATGTTCCCTAGGCAATTAGATCTTTTCTGGTTGGGAATATGGAAAACGTTGCGCTTTAAGATAGCATTTCGAGTATGCTCCCGAAAAAGGTTCTATGTTTTGATAAATTATCCTTTTAGGGCGCGAATGTCTCTTATGGGTCTCTAAATTGTACCATTTTCTATTTTAATCTTTCTTTTTCGTTACTAAGTGCGTGCGAATCCCATTGCGCGAATCTATGTTATATTTTGTCATTTGATTTTTGTTTGTTCTGACCGTAGGAACTTCACGGATCTGCCCACATATTCTCTTGAGATACACACGATCTCAAACAGAAATCATGTAATGGCTTAGTTTTAAACCTGCAGCATTTTCGCCTTCACGTAATAACACGCATAAGGACGGATTGTTGCCAGCAATGTTAAATTATCATGTTCAGGCAGTATTAGTTTCCTTTTAGTAATATACCAGAGTCTAACGTCCTCAACAACAGCATAATCTCATGGCTCTCTTTCGTCAGTATGTGCGAGCCTGTGGTATTCTTGCAATTTTCTGAATTAAGTCATGCCCGTTTTGTTTTCCACACTAAATTGTGAACCCTATGGTGAGTTAAGGTGTTGATGTTCTTGTTATATACAGGATCACCCAGTTCTGAGTCAATAATTCAATAAAATATTCCAAACATTTAAAGCACACACTAAAACCATTCAATTACTGCGAGCGCCACATGACATAAATTACCAAAGACTCAATATTAAAACAAACCGAATTGTATTTGAGAGAAAGATGTTCCGTACAAAAGGTAACGCTATATATCCGAGCAGCGTTTTCTTGCCAGTATTCTTTTGTACAAAATGTAAGATTTGTTTTTTTAAAAGTTCATTAGTAAAATGTAAGGAAATATGTTATAAGTTATGCAACGTGAGAAAGAAAGGCTCGAGTTAAGAATTTTAAAAGTCTCACAGCAAGTCACGATATGAAAGTAATACTGCTGCTGTCTCGTAAAAGGTGGATATAAGAGAGATAGATACGATAGATATTAGTTCAACCTTTCTGTTAGTAATGAATGTGCATCGTCTATACTTTACGATGACCTGTGGACTCTTTGGTAGAAGAATAACTCTTCTCTGTTGGGATCTCCCAAAAGTTGTTTTTTATAGCCCGAGGCGATATGGGCTCCAAACAGTGTCTATTTGAATAGATTTCCTTTTAGGCGCTGAATGTCTCTGATTTGGTGTGAAAATGTACTCAACATCTACTTATCTTTAATTTCTTCTCTTCTACCTAGGTGCGCCGTAATCCCATGTGCAAGACTATTAATTTTTGTCATTTGACTTTTTGTTCGTCATATGTAAGAACTTCCGGATCCGCCACAAACCGAAAGAAGACAGGTAGGAGCAGAAATGCTCAATTCTAATCTTGTCCCCATGCTTAAACGCACCGCACTGACACATAAAAAACATTCAGCCCATAATTCTCCCATGACGCACTGACCAAACAAAAAAGAAAAAGAAAAGGTAATTTGCAAAGGCAGACAAATCTCCTCCTTGGCGTCTTAGCGCTAGTAGAAAAAGTTGATATGACCTCCTCGCTGTCTGCTGATACTGCCACCCCGACGGACTTTCACTTACTTTTATCTAAAGCTCTAGATGTGGTACAAGGCCCATAAACTTATGGAGGCGCCGATGCTTTTTATAACATTAAACAATGGTAAATAATGATATTCGTAGCCAATATGGATGTGGAAGCAATAAAAAAAATATAGTAACAAGACTTTCGATTTTTCTTTGATCTAA
Organism: Doryteuthis pealeii; assembly: GCA_023376005.1. Taxonomy (NCBI): domain Eukaryota; kingdom Metazoa; phylum Mollusca; class Cephalopoda; order Myopsida; family Loliginidae; genus Doryteuthis; species Doryteuthis pealeii. The sequence continues at coordinate 78,871,244 of CM042156.1, read as the reverse complement.
AGATTTTGATTACTAGTGTGCCATTCTAATTCACCGTTAGCACACTGATCATTAATAGATATCAGCAAAATTGGAACTCTCATCTTCTATACATAATAAAGACATTCTTCCTTTTATTATTGTTTAATTATTTTTTTATACATTGAGCAGTAATGTTGCTTATATAATCTTCCAATATCCTTTTGATTTGCGATAATGATCATAAACATTAACATCGGGAACCAATCAATAGAAATATCTCGATTACCTCTGCCCCGTTGGTAAGAGTTTTTTTTTTCATACCACCAGCCTATCTTCTTACTATTTCAATATTAATACAATTAAAAAAAACCCAACCCACTTTTTTTTCTTTTTTGGGTTTTACCAAACCAATTAAACTAACCAATCATATAACATACGTATAGATTAACTTTAGAAAGATCAGATGTAAATAGAAATATTTGATTATCGCCCTTGTAATAAGATTTTGTGTGTGCTCGACAGCCACAAAGTAATTAAGTAAAGTCTCGACGCGCTCGGACGGCCTAAAGTGCGGTATCAGCCAGTCAGCGAGGCGAGTCTCATCCCCTTCTCATAGCGCTAGACCAAGGTGAGATTGTTTTTAGCATCTGAAGCGGAGTGCACACCTCATCCCTGTACTAGCCATACCATCTCAGCTTCCTTACTTTACCGCCAACAAGCACTGTCCCTTGACTTACTCATACGCTGAGTTGGGCAATGACCGTACTCAAACGGCTATTCAAATCCTCACAGTGCGACTCGAACACGTCATACGACTGAGCTAAACTCGGCGCCACCCGGATAAACCAGCCATATACATATTATCAATATTCACAAACTACACGATACTTAAGTTTCATATAAATATTATAAGTTCAATTTGGTTGATAACTCTTCTTTGAATCAAGAGCATTATTATCACCGCTCACGACAATCTCACTTTGTAATAAAGAAAAATAATCCACTTTCCTGCCGAAACCGAAACATATGGACAATAGACTAAACCACACTATACACAACCTACAAGAGACTTTTTCACTAATGACATCCCTACCTAGCCCTGCTATCTGATGGATGTGTTGTAGCCGGATTAAGATAAAACAACCTAACATAATTCCCATGGCCTTCACGGAGAAGACCCTCCAAGATGTGCGCGAAAAGAGACCACTCCTGACCCCAGAGAGAACTTTCTCTTTGCCCGATTACCTGACTTACGCCAATAACTGCTGTCTATGACATGACTACTGCCGGGAGATATTTTCCTTGCCACGTGAATAAATAATCTAAGAAAACAGTCAAGATAAGGTAAAGATTAGATCAATGGTTCATAACGAACAAACAACAAGAGTCTGTATAAACAGAAAAACAGCATTTTATCAATAGCAAGACGTAAACGATACAATTACCAAATACAAAGCCTGTAACCTTTGTGGTACAAATGTGTGTAGGTACAGCTTTTACAATTATTACAATGAAAAATTGTATTATAGTCATTTGAGTTGCAAAGAGTCACGAAGTTCAGAAAATGTATGCAAAATGAATGATAATGTATGAAATCTGCTAATGCGAGATAATCGCTCTCGCCCATGGATGGCTATCTGCAATCAGGCATGGAATGTCTCTGTTACGTTCGATATCCTGTTTGATTTTACCCGCGTTTGCGGCTAATTCCGTGCTGTTTCAAAAGACCCCATCTTCCCAACGTCTATGCTGTGTAGACAACACTACGTCGGCTGTCGACCAGGGTCCACCAGAAGGGATGATAGTCAGTTCTCAGCCCTCAAAACGTGTTTCGTATGGGCCCAAACTTAGAGCCTCGTACATTCTCTGATTGGTCCAGCTGACAATAGCCCGTTAGCCAACGCGTGAGTTTTCACATCAGTTATGGCTTAAGACCCTTGGCTCTGTTGCTTAGCTCGAAGGGAGGTCACTGTAATTATTGCTTTTGCCTTATGAATCATTCCATTATTCGCATAGAAGTGAAAATAATGTTAATATTATTATTACACAATCCAAAGCTGAAATCAATAAATACCAACCCTATCTCGTCTTTATGTCCGCATTCAGTTTCCTCCTTTTCAGTGTTCAGACACCGAAGGATATACATATGGGTTAACAAGTCAACCCCTTATAGAACACCGCACCACGTATAACTTCAGTTACCTTTTAAACCCTTGAAATGTTAAACCCCTTGCTACAACCCACCACACTCCGTTCCATTGTGTGACAGTTGACTGTTATCTTTGTACATAATCTAGCATCGGATAGCTACGCAGAAAGGACAATAAAAATCTGACACTAAAATTTTGCACGAAACATAGGTGGTTTTATACATGGCATAATATAGGTGATCTTAAGACCCTGTACTCTCTGCTCATTCGATTAACTAACACGAAACTGCAAATATTTAAGAAAAAGAAGTACAGATATGTCAAATTCTGTTGCTCCAATTCTGTAAGCGACCAGAAGTGAATATCAAAACTGAATATCTATCTGCGTTTATTTCAGACTTATGGTCCCCGATCGTTCATTGATCTCTATCTGTACAACAGTTTCCGGCCGAAGTCCTCGCCGTTCTTTCACAGTATGGTTGGATTCGGGAAACCTCTTGTGACCCGGAAACCTTTGCTTCGAACTCGGAAAACTTTTCTACCCTTGGTCGTAATTCGGGAGGCCGTCAGCCCGGCAACTTGTGAATACCTAACTTTATTTGCTTGTACAGGCAGATCAGCGAGCAAGAGACACGTGGACAACTAGTCTGACAGTTAGATGCCGCGTCAGATAGAGATACTAATCCTTTCTAAGCCGCACATCTTGCAACACATTCAAGAGATAGAATCATAATTTATTTGGTGATATAGTATCCTCACCAGCGGTTACACTTTGTCTCGATTTCTAACATGTTGCATACGTACGTTGCTAACGGAACGGTGCCTTAATGCCATGCTCACCCTGACTTTTGCTTCACTTGATACACCAAGTGCGAATCCACGATTGCTGCCATAGTTTACGATCGATTTTTCCAAGCTTCCCTCAATTCATGCTTTATTGTGAATGAAACAGTAAAAATGGCTATAGTTGTTGAGTTTGTGAGTGATAGGCAGTCCTCTCGTCTGCGAAAGACGATGGTTAGGTCCATATAAAGTTTTTTCTGTTCCTTTCTGGAATAAGAATAACCTGGGGGGAGTGTTATGTTAGACATATACGGTGAAGATGCGTGTCTTGGTTGCCAAAGCGCAGACCCCTCCCCTCTCCATACTGACCGCTTGATGGTCTCACAAGGACACAGGTAGGACGACCAATGCATTTGGCAATGGCAGTGTTCACAGAGTGAGTTGCTTGTAGCCGTTGAAATTCTCATTAAAGAAATTAGCTACACGAAATGGACGAGTACTCCAAGCGTTTGAAGTATCTGGAGTTTAACGCACGAGTTGTCGGCAGACAGGGTGAAAGTCGAGAAGAAATAACCCCAAGTGAGAACTTGAGAAAATAGCGAACTAGCTATAAAACAATGTCTTTAATAACGAGGTTCACGGATATGAACAAATCTTTACGTGCTGTGCACTGCCATTCACTAATATTCTGCTTGTATAATGACTCACCTTGACTGAATACGCCTGACAGATTAGGGGTATTATCCAGAAGCCCTGCTTACGGCCTTCGTGCAACATCAGTGTCGAGATTACTGATGGAGACAGTTGACGTAGTGTAGGTCCACTCCAACTCATCCTGGTTTGTTGTCAGGAAGCGAGGAGCGGACCCTTAATTTAGGTCTCGTCCCCCAGTGAAGAGCGTGGACTCAGGCAAAGACGGACTCCGAGTTTCGCTTATTCGGCTTATTTGCATACGCCACAGTTATGCTTGGCTGCGTGACTTGTGTTGCGAGTATGCGAAAAAGAGGCTCAGGCAGACAAAGGACATAACCCCCATACCCCAGAATCTCAAGTAGTTCACTCTTCAGGACCCTGCTCTGGATCATTGTTTTTCCAGAGTTTACGCAGCTAGCCTTAACGCTCAGGACTCAGTCATTTCGTTTGTAACTTTCTTGAGAGTTTCTATCTTTGCAACGCCTAATACAACATATTTGTTAATGCTTTAAACCCTCCTTTCACTTATTTTATGCCAACTTGATTTACTCCTCTATGATAGCTACAATTGATATCTCATCTTTTCCATCTCTTACCTATGTAGTGAGATAGCCCAATGTGTGGTGTAATCTCATTCTACAAACCTGTGCATCTACCACTAGCAGGAGTGACTATAGACATCAAGTCTAGCAGACATTGGGGATATTAAGCTAACGAGAAGCTAACACAGCAGAGCACTACATGACTCACGCGCTCGGCAAGGTATTAACTACTAATTGATCTAGCAACAACAGAACTACGGCGAAAACCAACATCACTAACAACTAATATTTATTTGATGATGTCAATTACTGGGCGCTTCAACAGTGAACTGTCATGGGGTACTTAAGTGTAGATATGCGGTTATAAGTCGTTTTGGTTGTTTTAGGTTCCATGTAGTATCTGAAATAGGCTTGGTGGCCGTTCCTCAGGTTCTTCTTTAACCCCATAGTTCTTTTGAGTGGGTGCGCGCTCGGAAAGACAGCGCAAATTCAAAGAACGAGAAATGCGTAAAGAGACAATTGGCAAGTAAGGTTTGTCTTTTATGACTTAGCTTTATTGAACCGGGCAGTGTCGCTGTAGCTAAGGGATAGCATCCCCCTTGGCCAGTTATACACGTACTACACTCACGTTGCGTGACTAAATTCTCATAAATATTACCAAACATGTCTGAGTCAAGTAAGTCAGATTGTTTATTGACTTATATTAGAGATTCTACTCTTGATTTGCACCATGAACATGGCCAAATAATCAAATCACGACCCCCCACCCGCCCACCGCTCGAGGCGCTGTGAGAAAGCTCTCTATAAAATGAAGAATCTTCCACACACTTGCTACTACAAATTGGTTTCGTGTATGCGTTTTATTAGTTTTACGGCATATCAACCTCAGTGGCTCCTATTTAATGCCAATTAAAGTTTTGAAATAAATCAAAATTTACCAATGTACTAATACAATTTCTTTTATTTCATAATACATTTTTCTATAAGCCCTATAGATGGGACCCTAACAGGTAACTACCACTTCCAGGCAGATGCGACCCAGAGCAATGGTGATGCAAGGGTCGCTCTACATTCCCAACTCCCAAAACTGGAACCTCCATTTTTTTTTCAGATATTAAAGGTAAAAAAGTCTTTAAACCGGGGTTTTCAATTTTTTTCCCCAGCGGGACATTTATGTGAGGACCCTCGCCACCGCCTTCTTAGCACCAATATGAAAAAGATGGATCTGGGGCTTGCCCATAATGGGCAATGAGAGTTGGGGCAAACTCTATATTCAGGTGCTAGGCTATGACACTGACCCAACGCCCGATTCGTCGGAGTGGGGCTTATCTCCGTACCACCTGTCATGCACCAAGATAGTCGGCCAAGTGGTAGTATTGCAAGTCATGAACTGACATCATCACCTGGGCTCTATCTTAAGAATCACGGGTCGCCACCCCATGGGCCAACAGTGGCCCCATTGGGAGTGCTACCCCTAAAGGAACACTTGGAAACGTCCGTCCCCCCACCACAGCCCGCGCCTCCCACCCCCCGGCCCCCACCCCCCCCGTTTCACTAATCCGAAAAGATGTCAAATAATTAAAAACTGACAATAAACATTGGACTGCGTATGTTTTCGAAGGTTGATATAATAGCTATTTAAGCGCACTCTTTTTACGCTGAAATTCCTATAAAATGGATACCTCATTTTCTATTTCAGATCAAAAATTTCAGATTACAAGCTCTTAGCCGCGTTGAAGAGCGAGGATAAATATATCCATTTATTCTAGTGACACGAGTGTAGAGTTCACAGGCTTTGTAATTAAGATTATTATTTATGTACAAATTTGGAAGTATTTAAAGCACTAAAAACCAGGAACTTGACCAAACACAATCGAACTGCGTATTTTTGATATTCAGCTAAAATCTAGGCCGAGCGCCAATAGCATGTCATATCACTTCATAAACCTTGGTTGAACATTTTTTTCATTCTAACACACACTCAGTGTAACTGTAGAAAGAAACAGGAGAGGGGAGGAGGTCATTGATCCCTAGACAATGAAAGTTAATGGCCTAGAGAATTAAAAAAGTACGAAAAAAAAAAAAGGAAAAATAATCAATATACAAAGCCCTATCTAGCCGCAAGTTGTGGTTGTGGGTAATACATAAAAATAGCCATATCACTTATATACCATGGAAGAATCTGACAATATATGTCTCAAGGATGAGGATAAAGACGTCTACAGAATGTGAACTATCTACTGTGTTTCCCTGAAAATAAGACAGGGCTACTATATCAATTTTTACTCTGAAATATAACAGAAGGGGTAATTTTCGGGTATGTCGACGTGTTCAAATCGCATTATATGAATGTGGAGAATGTATTTTTTACATCTATCTGCTGACTTAACTATGGCTTATTTTAAGGGGAGGGATTATATATATATATATATACACACACACCCAAAGGGCAGTTGTGTGTATGTGTATGCCCGGAGGAGAACTTTGAAAATAACAACTTAACGATAAAGTAAATATATATACCACATTAAATAATCACTAGGCTTGGTTTTTGAGTAAAAATAAGAGATTTGATTTATATCGGAACATAATTAAAAAAGAAAAATTCTTAATGAAACAGCATGGAATTTTTTTTTCATTTAATATTTTTAGATAGTAGACATTAACATTTCTTTTCACAGTAGCTGGATCAATGCAAGTCTAAAAAATTTTTTTTTTTTTACATAGGGATTTAAATGGGGCATCACCAAGGATTCAACTCCGATCGAGAAATAATGGATCTTTCGGGACTAACTTTAAAAAAAAAAAAATATATTGCAGGTGATGCTGCTAGTATTAAATAATCCTGAAAAATCAAACTAGGTCTTATTTTCGGTGAAACACGGGACCCTGTGAGTCGAAGAAAGTGTTCAGTTTGAAAAATCATTTTAGTGACCATGAATGACACCTGAAGTGGTACAGAGTGTACAACAGCAGAAAATTGTGACTATAATAACAACCAAGATAAGGACACTAGTCCGAGTCAACATGGAATATAATCAAAATAGACATTTTAAGATTTTTCCATTGAAATAAATAAATGTTTATGAAAGACTTAACCATTCTAATGCAAATAAACAAATAGATTAAATTTCAATGCAGTAGCAGCATTTATCACAACACTAACAAATAATCTTAGATTATATTTGTGGTGTTTCTTGTCTGAAGACGTCATTTAAAAAAAAAAAAGAAAAAAAGAAAGCCCTTATTGTGTTAGTATAGCATTTTTCTAAGACTAAAAGCAACAAATAAATGAATCAAACTTAGTTCAATTCTAACGGGTTTACTTAAAACAATGACTAACAGTATAAACATCCTTCCTATGTCTGATGGAGAGAAATTTGTATCTTCTGTTTTAGTCAATTCTTAGAAATAATTTTGTGGTAGACTCTTATGAAAAGTCTAGCTGCCATTAGCATGAAAACTTTCTGAGTGCTCCATGTGACTGTTATGTCCAATCACAGAAAACTCTCCCTCACTTAACTCCACACATAGAAATAAAACATTTTACTGATCCAACATCCTGTACCAAGCTCAAACAAAGCTTTTCTAGGATAGATTTTACGAGGAATCCAGTGGTGGTATTCCATATTTACCCCTGAATTGATTCTGGTTCTTTTAACAGCATATCAACTTTCGTGTGTTATTTAATGTCAAAGTGTAATACGATGTTGGGCGGGGTGCCAAATTTAATACTATGATCTGGTCACGGGACCAAATGTATTACTATGCTGTCGTGGCGCCGAATCTAACACGCATGGGTGTTCTTTGACCCACAGGAAAGTTGAAGGCTTGTTCCGGGCTGTACTGAAAATGACCAAATTCACCAATGTTTTTCCACAATTAATACGAACGTGTTTTTTAACATAAAGACCTTTATTAATCATACAGTGATTAAAAAATCATGTACAACCACAAAGGGGTATCGAGTTGAAGTTGAGTCGGAATTTTGTGGACTGACTAGCGCATATATGTTTGGGTTCTGATTCAAATTCAGGACTTGAGTAACAAGATGACAAAAGCAAAGATGTGACAAGGCCATGAGACGGAAGCTATCAATCTGCTAGGGAAGCAGTTGGGTCCAATCTGGTCAAGAACCAGCTGTCCGATCTGCGGGAACCATTGGGACTTCTTTTTATGGGCTCCCAACCCTGAATCCAGGGCTCTGATTGCACCAGCCATAGGAAATGCCGGACCAATGGCCCTACAGTGTAAACATCAGGAGGTGTACAAAAAACCCACCCACGCGGTCGCATTTGATTGGATGGCCAATCGCAAATCATGGCCTTGGGTTACACATTCTTGGAGGGGGGGGCAATAAGTCTCCACCCCAGTTTTCCTGATTGGTGAGGCACTTGATAATATTTTATTATTGTATAAATGGCCTTGTCAGTTGCTATGATAAATCCAGAAATTGGCCTAAGACCACCCACCAAACTATATTCCACTAAATCAACACTTTTAAGATTAATCTTGAAAAAAGTCTTTGTTAAATAAATTTCTGGTCCTACGCAGTCCCCACAAGAACATTAGATATGAATGTCAGCAGTCATAAAAACCAGACATCGTTTTTATCAAACCACTTTAGCCTGGATAAATTGGTTCCTATCTTTTGTAGTCTTCATGTAAATGATAATATAACATTTGTATGAAACAGGCTTTTGCCTTATATCAACCTATTTCTTGCCATTAGAATTTCCTTTGTTCAAAATTTATTTCTAGCTTGTGTTGACGCTACAAGAATGATAATATATATTATATGAAAACATTTGTATAAACAAAAAGTCATTTGTTTATATCACAGACTTTTAGCCATTAGAATTTCTTGTGTGTAGAGTAATTAATTTTATCTAGTGTTGACTTTACCCCACCAACTGACTTGTACTCTAATCTAAGTCGCTTGTACGACTCTAAAAACAATTGTTATTTTTATATCCAACATTGTTTTTTTTTTTCAAACTATCTAATGACATATCGCCAGTCACTCCTTGACACCACTCTGGTGTTATAAAGTCATCCTTGTAGAAGAACATTAGTGATACTATTTAATCCATCGCTGGAGTTATGAGGAGGTTCATACCGTTCCCAATTCTTATTCATACGAAAAGTGAACATGACAGCATGACTAGAAGTTCAAACTTTGCTATGATGTTGCAGTCTAGCCACTATGCCAAGAGGACTCACCCAAATTGCTCCTGGGTCATTATGAACCAAATACCGGAAGGAAAAAAAGCTAAGGGGAATAACTCCGATAAATTTTCAAATTTAATGAGTTCCATAGCGAGCATTCTGTTCATAAGGTTCACTTGCATAAACGACAACACTCGATATGACATCTCACTGTTTCAAAAGCGGTATTATGTTACTAACGGTAACTGTAACGGAACTTACGGTCTGCACCCACTTGTACAATTTTGCTCAACTACAAAGCTATAAATATATAGTGAATCCAAATAGGAAAAATGTTCTAGTTAAGCTATCATTTGATTTATAAGACCCCCCTCCATAACAATTCCTTTCTATCACACAGAAGTGAAAGATATTTATCCGACCTCTACAGTTAAATATCTGCTACTAAGCACTTATTACTGTATTTGACAGCAATATAAGATGCACCCCCATTTCAGCCAGATACTGTTGAAAACAGTCTAGCTGTGCATTACACAACAGAAAAACATAGCTGTATAAAAGCAAATTGGCAGTAACAGACAAGCAATAAGCATACACAAGACATCTCTAGTAGCAGAATGCTTTTATAAAAAGCATTCTATTTTTACCTTACTTCTTGCTTATTCTCGTGTCCAATGTTTTATCATTACTAATACTATTAACATCATTATTTCCTGCTATTCACTTAAACATAAGGAAAAGGGGAACACTATCTTCAAAAACCTGCTACCAGTAATCCTCATCTACTGGAATCAGACTTTCTTACATCATTTCCAACACTACAAATGTTTTTTTAATACAATTTATTGAAATTCAAAACCTGTTTTTTTCTTCGCCACCATACACTCCTGTTCCCCTTGATTAAACAAATGATGCATGGAGTTTAGGGTAGGTAAGAGTACTGTGTGTAAGCTGGGTTAGTGAGCATCATAGAGATTAGCCTAGGCGCCTATGGGAGGTCTCAAACCACCTACGATGTATAAGACACAGGGCAATTTTTTGGGGAAAAAAAGTGTCCTATATGCCATCAAATACGATTACTACCAGATTATTCTTTAATGGCACAGGAACAGATGAATGCCTGCCCCCCAGCATTTGTGAAGTTTTTTTTTGGGGGGGGGGGGGGGGGGGGCTGACCATTAAAGTTAGCAGATTTACTTTGTGTTGACCAGATAAATATTCATTTTCTCATTAATGTAACCGCTATAAGTCTACAACCAAACTCACGTCTATAGCTGCCACAAACCTAGTTTTCTTTAAATATAGAAAATGTATTAAGAGTTGCGTCCCTGAGTGAACCTCGTATAACAAGAGAAGTAACTCTTCAAAATAGTTTATGCTTTTACAATTAGTCGTTTGTAAAGCTTGCCTAAAACAAGATTTAAATACTCAATCGATAAATTCATAGTATTTAGTATCTTTCAATATAGACTAAAATTGTTTTGCTGCATATATAGCTTTTTAAAAAAAAAAAAAAAAAAAAAGCACTTGCACCAGGAAGAGATTGTGGACATAAAGATTAAAAAGACAAACTGTGCCACTGTTTTGTAAACATGTCGTTTTATATAAAGATGCTATTTATTTGCCCTTGTTCAAAAGCAAAATGTAATAGGGGGTGTAATTTCTAATCATTTAAGGTTTATACATTCTTAACTCTTCAACAAAACTGATGTCATTATGAATCCAGACAAGTACAGAAGATGATTGATACAAATAATCTGCTTATACTAATAGTTAAATAAAAACCATAATAATGTTCCAACAAATATTAATTCAAACTCAACTGTCTCAAAATTATGAGGAAATAGATTAGGAATATTCTTGCACTAAAAGTGGAAGTTCACCTGCTGTGAAATCCTAGATTAATAATCATAAAGGAAAATGATGACTTCATGAAATGCACAAGTTTTAGTTCAAACGGCCTACATTAAGTGCACACTTAATGACCCCTTTCCAATATGAAGCATACAATAAATTTACCTTTCTATCCAGACCTAATTATTACATTAAAAATTTATTATCAATTATTAATTTTGTTAACCATATAAAAGTCCACAAGTCTCCCAATTTAGTATTGCTTTTGCAAATCACCAATTTTTTTCTTCTTTTCAATACTTGTAGCCTGAAAGTTCAACCATTTTCATGCTGAATTTCCCACATCCAGAAAACAATGGAAAAAAAAATGTAAGAAAATATAAAATTTGAGTAAAACAGCATTTTAAGAAATTTTCATCAACCACTATCAAATTTATTTTGTCTGAACTTATCAGCAGATAATACTAACCAAATTTCTTCTCCCTTGTCATTCTAATATGGAACATTTGGTAGTGGATAGAGAAAATTAGAATTAGTATAATAGAAAAGAAGATGTCTTCTCTTTAATAAAAACATAAGTTTAGAATTAGGAATCTTTCAATATTTATTCCTTTAACAGTACATGTGAATTTTGTATTTATTTAGTAGCAACCTTTGCAGCGGCTTAGCAGTCTTGGCGCCGGTCTTAGGTTTAGTAGACTTAGTAGCGGGTTTGGCAGGTTTACAGCCTTAGGACGTTTAGCCCGTTTAGCTTTTTTCTCTGCTGGGGTGAGAGCCTTTGCCTTTTTTGCAGCTACCAATTTCTTCTGCCTCTTTTCTTTGATTAACAATTTCTTCTTTTGTGAAGCTAATTTCCTGATTCTCTTTTCAGCATCCTTGGCCTTTCTTTCAGTTTTCTTTTAAGGAGTTTCTCTTCCTTTATCTTCTTGATTTCCTTAGTGTCAGCTGAAATTAGACATTTTTAAAAATTATACTTTCATTTACAATACAAATTTATTTCTAAAATTCTAGATCAAATTTCTTATTAAGTCTGAAAGTTCTTGTCACCTGTACCAAAATTTAACTAAATCAACTACAATCACATAAAACAAGCTGGTGGAAATGAAACAGAAAATTATAAATGATAAATTAATAAAATTCTTTTTTTTAATGAAATCCATTCACCATGGTAGGATTTGACACAAGGCCACAAGTATAGAGCATTTAGCAAGGATAAAACTCACCATTCATTAGTAATGGATCTGAGAGACTAGCTTGCTAACCATTACACCATAATGGGAATGAACGTCAAAATAATATGTAGGGCAACAAGAGTTTCAGACCACCCTAATCTTTTCATGTACATCCTTTGCTATTAAATGTTCCTTTAATTAAACTTTTAACAAGTCCAATATAAATATTTTCAATTTATGAACTTTTTTTTTGAAATAGAGAGAAAAATAAAAACTTATTTTATTTTATTGTAGACCTGAATTAACCAAATTTAAATAATTCTGCATTTTTTTTAAAACACCAATTCAAGCCAAATCCTAATTGTATTTTTCTCACCTGAGAGCAAATTATTGTTCCTTATATAATATAATATATATATATGAAAAGGTAGGAATACTACTTACCCCCTTTTTAAGAGCCTTTTCTTTCATACGCAACTGAGCTTTCTGGGTAAGGATGGCACTCCTCTCATAGCAGCGGCATAAGGATTGAGTTTCATCATAATACGGAAGTTCTTCAAAGGATTCTTCTTCAGTACATATCGCTTAACATTTTTGCTGTTAAGAAAGAGAAAAAAAAAAGCATGTTAAAAACACAAACATATAGCAGAAATAAAAACACCAATCTTCAATCCCACCCTTAATAGGACAAAAAGTTTGGTAAACAAGTTGGTGTCTCGCAGCACCAGGGCCAAGTGGAACTTCTTGAGTCCTGGGTAATTCTGACAAGACAAAGAAACAATCTATAAAAAGAAACATTCAATTTCAGGATTCTTGCTTTAGACAAATTGCCACACCCCATCTACTAAGTCTGTAACTGAGTACCACTATAATGAGAATAAAAAACTGTCTTGTGATCCAAGACCTTTTCTCACAACAGATATTCTCCAAATGATCTTGGCTAGCTGCCTGCAAGCCAAAAAAGGTGATAGTTGAAGCTACAATATCTGCATCAGAAAAATAAGGTCTAAAAAGTTTGGTTACCTTTAGAAGGCTTTTAACCAGATTTTTTAATTTGCCTAAAATTATATACATCTTAAAGAGTTTATTTCCCCTTATTCTTAATTACAGGCATTTTGTTAAATGAAAGGAAAACAAAAATAAGGGGAAAGAATGGTGAAAAATCGTGTTTTGACAGATTCTTTGAGATATAAAAACTATGTACTTACTTTGGTTTCTTCAGGACAGACTGAATTTCATCACTCTTCAGAATTCTGGTCAAATCAGAGTTGGTCATTTTTGGCATAGGAAGACTAAAGAAAAAGAAAAGAATTAATTTAGGAGAGAGAGGAAAAAAAGAAAAAAAAAGAAAAGAAAAAGTAAACTATTTTTATCCCCCCATTTTATTGTTTGTAATATATATTTTTTTTAAATATGTATATCAAGAGTAAGATATATATATAAAAAAAAAAAAAAAAAAAAAAATCTTTAATTGCAATGAATTATACACGGAACCCAACTATAAGACCTTTAACAGGATGGATAGAAATCCGGAACAAATTAAAGAGCTATTCAAGATACAACTGTACTACCCATAATAGTTATATTAAATGAGAAAATATGTAACAAATGTTATGGGACAGATTATTTTTATGACCCCCCCCCATTTTTACTTTAGATGAACCTTTAATACGTTTGATTACTTAAAAACTAAAATCAATAAAAACTTACTTGTATCCAGTTTTTTCCTTGGAGGCCTGGGACCATGTTCCATAGAGACTATCTAATTTTCTGAAAGATGACTCAGTCCAAATGATGAATCTACCAACATGACCACCGGGTGCAACTCTTCTTAAATTCAGATGTTTAATATTAATTGTAGTGACACCTGGAAGGGAGAAGAAGAATTTTTTAGCATTAAAAGAATGTACATTAATTGATTAATATTTCATGTACATTGAGTAAACTATACAATAATGATTCAATTTTTGTATGTAATATAACAAGTTTAAATAAAGCAATTTTCTGTAAAATCTGCAACTCCTATTTCTTAGCAATAGGTCCTACTTTATTGCAATTAATAGAATGTGATTCAACATTAATGACCAAAGGCAGCCTTTAAGCCAATTTATTAAATAAAAAACCTAATACAAATTTTAATACAACTATAACCAACATAACTTTAGTAAAATTAATGTTTAAGTATAGAAACTTCACTCCTAGACAAATATAATAAACACAATTGAATACAGATGAAACTGTTACATTTACAGCAACCAAGTTGTTGATTAACTCTTAATATCCTATACCACCTCATTCCACCCAGCTGGAAGTCATTCATTTTTCTAATCTACTCCAAACGATAGCCTTTTCTAAAATAATCATATCTAGTGTGATCCAAATTTGAATTGCAGAATGAATATGTGATATATATTTAGTACAAGTTAAAAGCACATATTTAGAAGTCTTTGATTTAGAGAAAATAACAGGTAATTTTAAATGAAAAGGCCATTTTAAGCATTTTTGATAGATCCTTATAGGAATGGGACTGTACTTAAAAAATTCTCAACAGGATGTTAAGAGTTAAAGATGCTAATGACAATACATACCTGGGATGTTACGGAAGGCCTTAACAATGCCATTATCCTTTTCATAGACAAGGAGAGGACCTTTACGCATGATTCTTCGACGATTCCTCATCTTTCCTTTGCCAGCCCTAAAGCGCTTGGATTTATAAACCTAAAAGAAAATTTTACACATCAATGATTAAAATATTTTAATTTTAAGTCAATTTTGCAATAATACACACGAACATAATTAGTAACGATCGAACTTTAACAGATCTATCACGCAGGACTGTGGAGTCAGAATACAAAAACAATGGATACCTTATATTTCTGGCACCTCATACTCTTTACACAAAATCTCAAATCTATTTACAAGATGTGTACAATGTATAACTTTACAGACAAGGGCCATATAAAGTAAATTCAACTGGAGTTGGAGTCAGTATAGTCTTACCAACTCCAGTGACCCTTTATGTAATTGCTCCCAACTCTACAGTCCAATCATGTACAATGTAGTATCTTCTTTTAGGACTATTTTTTTTTTTACAAAGTCAAATTCTGCAGACAATATTTGAAAGCACTTACCTTTTCAATATCATTCCAGGCTTTCAACTGTCTTAATAAAGTAACAGCTTCCTTTGTCTTTTTATATTCCTGAACTTTATCATTGATAACTAATGGCATTTCAGAAATATCTTGCACTTTGTGACCTAAAAATAAAAATATGAAAAGTGATTGTTTAGCAAAAAATGTCATTAAACCAATGATTTTTCTTTTTCTAAAAATAATCATATCTAGTGTGATACAAATTTGAATTGCAGAATGAATATGATATATATTTAGTACAAGTTAAAAGCACAATGTGGGTAACCAAAAGCTAAATCTTTTAAAAACCCTATTAAAAAAAAAAAGTACAATTGAGGAACAAGAAAGTACCCACATTGGAGAGAGAGAAAAAAAAAAAAAAAAAAAAAAAGTTTGTGTGTTTTACCCTTACAACACTTTTAGCCTGGACTATTTGGGATGCAAAAATATCCTAAATTACCATTAAAAATCTTGAGAATAGGAAATTGAGGAAACAAAGAGCAAAAGTCAGGATATAGAGATTATTTTCAGTGTAGTCAACTAAACAGACAATATATTCATCATTCCATTACTCAATCCATTAGAAAATAATTTTTATAAAAAAGATAGGATAACAGTAGATAGAGAAGAGAAAGGAGAAATAAATAAAAAGTTAATTCCATAAGTATCAAGTCATGTCTTAGATTTATATAAAAATAAATTGAATTTTGACAATAACAAGTTAACACTTGCCTTTACAAGTTAAAATGAACAATTACCAGTTATATAGGATTTGCCACCAGATATGTAATTGAAATTTTCCCCTTCTAAATTCTATATTTAGGAGCAAAGGTCAGGATATTGATTAAGTGGTTTCATTACAGTCAATAACACGGACCAAATATCATCATTCCTTTACTCAGGTTGAAAATTAAAGACCTTGGAGTTCAAAATATTTTCAAATGACAATTTTGAGCAAAAATTGTACCCCCTCAATTGTTCTAAATATACCCAAGAAATTCATATTTATAACACTATGAGGAAGGGAAGGATTTTTTTTTGTATATACAATGGCTTGATTTATGCAATAAGGATAATAATAGGAAACAATTTTATTTGATAAGATTTTTCAAATTTTTTTTAAGAGCCTGAAGATTCGCACTACTGTGAGAAACTTAAGCAGGTAGTTTTTAAACCATTTGATTTCAATTATGTGTGTGTATACATACATAAAAACTTGATTAAAATTGTTATCCAACAAAGCGTTTTAAGTAAATCCATTTCTATATTGCATTTGTAAATGAAATTGAAGATGTGATACAGAGAGCAAAAATCAGTTTGCAAAAAGTTTCAGTAATATCAAACGAACAGGAATAACCATCATTTTTTCACCCTGGTTGTCTCAAATATACACATGAAATATCAATTACAGTAGCCATATCAAACTTTAGGAAACCATTTCAACTAAGGGCTTTTACTTTTGAACATATAAGAGAATCTGAACACTTATTTGACAAAGATTCAGCCAAATTTGGTTTAGTTTCAGGTAAATTAAGTAAGCATTAGAAAACTAAAACGAGGGGAGAGAAAGAAGGGGAAAAAAAAAAAAAAAAAAAAAAAAAAATTCATATAAGTATCAAGTGATTTATATCAAATATTGAAATTTAATATTTGACAAGTTATCACCTGCCCTTAACTGGTTAGAATGAACAATTACCAGTTGTATAAGATTTTCAACTCAACAGTGAATGACTAAATTGCTGTTAGATAGGTAAAAAATATTTTCTTTTAAATTAGTTCCATATTTAAGAGCAAAGGTCAGGATATTGATTA
This sequence comes from Doryteuthis pealeii, assembly GCA_023376005.1. NCBI lineage: Eukaryota > Metazoa > Mollusca > Cephalopoda > Myopsida > Loliginidae > Doryteuthis > Doryteuthis pealeii. The sequence goes on along the minus strand of CM042156.1, from coordinate 78,853,977 downwards.
AGTGGTTTCATTACAGTCAATAACACGGACCAAATATCATCATCCCTTTACTCAGGTTGGAAATTAAAGACCTTGAGTTTAAAGTTTTTCAATGCGGTATGCTAGGTGAAGAATATTTGAATAAAATTTGATAAAAAAAAAAAAAAAAAAAAAAAAAAAAAAAAAAGTCCCTAGTAGCCCACACATTCCCATATTTATTTATATATAGAAGGAAGTTTCTTTATAAAATGGTTTGATTAATGCAATAAAAGAAACAAGCCAATTTTACCTGATATTCAGATTCTTCAAAACTGATTTAAGTAACAACTTACTAGATTTGCAATTTAAGGGAAAGAGAAAGAGAGAAAATAAGAAAAGAAAAAGAGCAAAAGTCAGGATATTGATTAAGTGGTTTCATTACAGTCAATAACACGGACCAAATATCATCATTCCTTTACTCAGGTTGGAAATTAAAGACCTTAAGTTCAAAATATTTTCAAATGACAATTTTGAGCAAAAATTGTACCCCCTCTAATTGTTCTAAATATACCAAGAAATTCATATTTATAACACTATGAGAAGGGAAGGATTTTTTCTATATACAATGGCTTGATTTATGCAATAAGGATAATAGGAAAATTTTATTTGATAAGATTTTTCAAATTTTTTTTTCAAGAGTATGAAGATTCGCACTACTGTGAGAAACTTAAGCAGGTAGTTTTTAAACCATTTGATTTCAATTATGTGCGTATATACACACATAAAAACTTGATTAAAATAGTTATCCAACAAAGTGTTTTAAGTAAATGCATTTCTATATGAAATTGAAGACGTGATACAGAGCAAAAATCAGTTTACAAAAAGAGTATCAGTAATATCAAACGAATAACGCAATCCTCATTTTTTCACCCTGGTTGTCTCAAATATACACATGAAATATCAATTACAGTAGCCATATCAAACTTTAGGAAACCTATTTCAACTAAGGGCTTTTACTTTTGAACATACAAGAGAATCTGAACACTTATTTGACAAAGATTCAGCCAAATATTGGTTTAGTTTCAGGTAAATTAAGTAAGCATTAGAAAACTAAAACGAGGAGAGAGAAAGAGGGGGGAAAAAAAAAAAAAAAAAAAAATTCATATAAGTATCAAGTGATTTATATCAAATATTGAAATTTAATATTTGACAAGTTATCACCTGCCCTTAACTGGTTAGAATGAACAATTACCAGTTATATAAGATTTTCAACTCTTCAATTCAATAGTGAATGACCAAATTTGCTGTTAGATAGGTAAACAATCTTTTCTTTTAAATTAGTTCCATATTTAAGAGCAAAGGTCAGGATATTGATTAAGTGGTTTCATTACAGTCAATAACACGGACCAAATATCATCATTCCTTTACTCAGGTTGGAAATTAAAGACCTTGAGTTTAAAATATTTTCAAATGAGCAATGCAGTACAATAAATTTTGATCAAAAAATTCCCCACTCTGGCTGTCTCAAATATACACATGAAATATCAAATACAGTAGCCATATCAAACTTGGATGTTCTAAGCTGTAATAAACTATTGGGTAAATAAACCTATTTCAACTAAGGACCAAATATTGGGTTAGCCTCATAATTTCAAACATGTAAATTAAGTAGAAAAAAAAAAAAAAAAAAAAACAAGTATCAAGTGATCACGTAGATTTAGATTAAAATAAATTGAATTTTAATATTCGACAATAAGTTATCACTTCATTTGTTCTAAATTTACCCAAGACCCAATATTTCCATATCTAATAATATAAATGAGGGAGGGAAGGAATTTTTCTACATAAAATGACTTTATTAATGCAATAAGGATAATAAAATGAAAATTTTATTTGATAAGATTTTTGAAAAGAAACATGGAAATGTGTTATATATCTGTTTATTATAAAATTTGAGAAACTTTATTAAAAGTTACCAAAACAAAGTATATTTTAAGTAAATATCTTTGATAGATAATGTGGCACCCCCCCCCAATAAATATCTAATCAATTTCATATTTAAGAGCAAAGGCTAGGATATTTAATTTTTTTTCATGAGTCAATAACACAGCAACTATCATCATTCCTTTACTAAAGTTGGAAATTTTTCAATTAGTGATCATATTTTTGTTAATTTCTTTTTTTTTTTGTGACAGATGTTACCATGACATTATTGTAAGAGTTTTGTTAATACAAACTTGCTCTAACCTAAAAATATATACAATTACCAACTTTCCATGCTCAACATGATCATTATAATTTCCCAAGGGAGATAATCATTAAATGCTAATTATAGTCATCAATTGCAATTATGCTATAGTGATTTAACACTAAAAGCATCCTTCTTTTAAGCAAGTCTATATCTAATTTTTGCAGGTTAATAGGTTACTGTAAAAGTGACATATAGCAAAATTTTTGTTAGTACAAGTAACTACTTCAGCCCATTACACCAGCATCCAGAACAGGTTTACTGGTGTTGAAGTCATGCTCAAACAGCAGAGGGTAAATTTACACTCAAAGATATTTTTTTTAAATAACTTGATAATCTCTTGAGACAGCACGACTCCTGATAAGTTTTTTTTAAAAGTGTGTTGAATGTAAAGACTGAAATATATTTAACTCATTCCATATTTAGGAGTAAAAGTCAGGATATTGATTAAATGTTTTCATTACAGTCAATAACACGGACCAAATATCATCATTCCTTTACTCAGGTTGGAAATCTTGATCTTAATTTTGGAAAAAAAAAATCTGACATGGGAGGAATTTCTATATTAGTTGGATCTATCTAATAAGGATAGAGATTAGATGACACACCAACTTTGAGGTTATTCTGATATACAATGTTTATATCTAAAAATGAAAATATTAGTAGCCACAGATAGTCCCACATTATCTATTAAAGTTTCTGTGTCTAGGGTTAGATAAAGGTTTCTCATAACTTACTAGGATATCAGGGTGTCAAAAAATGCAAAGTAGTTACCTTTAGGGCATCTTTCAAACTACTTAGTAGTATCCATTTTATGTGACTGATTGTACTAGTTCTGTGGTACTAGCAAGGAATAATTTAATTTAACTAGGGTTATAACATTTAATAACAAAATGAGGAAGTGTTTTACAGTTGAAATTCATACCTCAGAAGTATGAAAGTTTTTGATATTAGACATTATCAATAGAATTAACTAAATTAAAAAACAAAAACTTATTACTTACCTTTGGATTCAACCAAGGCAGTGATTCCACTGGCGGCGACAGCAGAACACAGTGCGTATCTTCTCTGGTTGACATTGATTTTCCTGTGCCAACGCCTCCAGGTTTTGGTTGGTGCAAACATACGTCCACCACGACACATGTTGCCAAAAGCACCTTGACCTGACCTATGAGTACCACCACCACGGACACGAGGAATACGGGCAACAGCACGGCCGGTACCCCAGGACTCAGCAGAGGTTTGGTGACCTGTCAAAAAGCAATGCATTTGTAATGAAATTCACCTTTAAACCAAGATAAATAATTTAATTGAGGTTTTCTTTGGTATTAGCAAATTATCACCCAAATCTATAACATAAGTTTTACCTTTTAAATCACAAGCTCTTTTATTCCATCACCAAGTTTACTTGATATCCAAATAAATTTTATTAGACCTAACTCTCAAAATTCCATATTTACAAGCAAAGGTCAGGATATTGATTAAGTGGTTTCATTACAGTCAATAACACGGACCAAATATCATCATTCCTTTACTCAGGGTGGAAAATTTTAATTAGTGATATTTTTGTTCATGACCAAGCCCTTTTTTGTTAAGGTATATGTTATGACATTGTAAGAGTTTTGTTAATGTAAACATGCTCTAACTTAAAGAAAAAAAAAAAAAAAAAAAAATTCTTTAACTCATCAAGTAGGAGTATTGTTAGATTCAGGGTGTATTCATTAATAAGCTTACTTAGTAAATATAACTTGTATACATATTGCAACAAGAAACCTAATTTTAATTCCAAGAACAAATTTACTGATGCTGCCAAAAATTAGGTTCTAACCTTTTTTAAGAGAAAAGATAAAATTAAAAAAAAAAAACCCGTAGTAAAGATAAAACATGTTAAAGATGTTATTTGGTTATCAAGAAGCTTATATAATAATATAAAAACAAACTAATTTTATTTGCCGATTCAAATTTTTTAAGAATTACACAAGTTACTACTCGGAAGATTAAGTTTCTTTATAATAGCTACTGGCAAATGAGCCTAAAATGCGTTTTTGACAAAAATGACTTTAAACAATAGATTTAATTCGCTTTTAAAATTCATAGCAGATGACAAAAATGCCAGTGCCTACGTTATAAGCCTATATTATTTAAATATGTTTATGGTGGAAAAAGACAAAGAATTAGAAAAATTAATATACTGATCTTCATTAATGCGTTTGTCACATGTTAACATATTCTAGGATAATATTTTGGTCATGAACAAGAGTTATTTAATTTTAAAAATACAGAGAAAATTTTTTTTTTAATATCAAGAGAAACTGAGAATCTTGAGTTTCTAGTACCAATATTTTTCATGCACAAATTCACAAAGTCTAATTTTCAACAGAATTTTAAAAAAATCTAATAAGTGAAGTTTAATTTCTAAAATTTTAATTTAATAAAAGTTACATTTTTAAAACAAAAATCGTCAGTATTTTCATTTTAAGTTCAAACACCTTGACTTTTCTCTTGGTATTACATTTCCACAGACAGAAATTGGAAAAATAGTTACATTAATTAAAAAATATTGCTGCGTGTATGCAAAAGTTTCGAGTGAAAAGTGATTTTAAAATGAAATATCAATTCCCGTTGTGGACCTCGACGAATTATTATAGAACAGCACACGTGCGTTCAAAGTTTTTTTCTTCCCTATATATATATATATATATATATATATATATATATATATATATATATATATATATATAATATAAACACGAGTAAATAATATAGTAAAAATTATCCTTTGAAAAATGTTATCGTATTGCAGATAATAAAAAAATTCGAAAATTAAAAAACACCCATTCGCCACTATTATCTACAATTTCTATATCAATTATTTCCAGTACTTTAGAGTGACACAGATTTGTGGGTCTTTTTTTTAATTATAAATTAGTTTCAACACCCAAAGCATTTTTTTTTTAATTTTTAAAGAGAATTACTTACCAGCATATTCACTGACACAATAAGGATGACGAGAATTTTTCATCATTTGGTCATGCACAAAACTGACAATATCTGGCCGAATTGGGGCCAAAAAGATTGCAGGTAGTTTAACATTGCTACTGGTGGCTTCCCCCTTTTCGGAGTAGACCGTCACAAGCGGTTTCACAGCCTGAAAATACCAAAAAATGAAAAAGGGGATTTAAAATAAGAAATATAACCACAAAATTTCAGTTTAAAGCTAAAAAAATAAACAAAATAAAACAAATCTAGAATTAGGCCGGATTTAAATAACATGAAATAATTAGAGTTTAAGAATGGCCAACATTTTTTTTAAGCACGTGGAGCAAGTTTTTTTATTTTATTTTGGACTGAGAAATCTGTTAAATTATTTTCATTAAATAAAACTATTTTTTTTACGTAACGAGTTTAAAAAATATATAAAAAGTTAAAATTATCATTTATATACCATAATAGTTAAAAACTGAAGTATTTAGAATTATTTCCTTTACAACTGAACATCATAAAAGCATGTATTAAGAATCCATGTGGTAGAAGGTTGAACTTATTAAAACACCCAGTTCTATTTAAACATGCATTTTTTTCTTTTTACATGTGAATAGATACAATAAATATATTTTTTAATCAATCCTAGAATATTTAATATCATTAAAACATTAAATATATTTTTCACAAAGAAGAAATTACATTCTCAAGATCAATAAATTAATGTTGATCAATAAAAGAAAAAAGTATTTAAAAAGACAAAAAAAAAAAAAGAAAGAAACTAAAACTAAAATTCAACCAAGAATATATTTAAGCAATAGACTTTAAAGTGAACTTCAGATTGCTGAACTCATCGCCATTTAGAAGGCAACGTGTAGGAATAAAAACGTGTGCAATCTTAGAAATAATGAATATTATCGTCACCAAAAAGCAAAACAATGAAGAAAAAACAAAATAAAATAGACAGAATAAATAAAAAGAATCTTCAAAGCTTTTTGATTTATACAATTTTTTCTTTTAAGATATATATGAAAAGGGGGGAAGTGCGGCAGTATTAAGTTATTCAAATCTTTAGACAGATTTACCAGATTTACTCATCATCATTGACATTAATCAATCTTAATCGAAAAAAATAATTAAAATAAAGAAAATACATGCAGATTTCATTATATTTTGAGTATTTTTATAATTTTCCCGGTAGTATATTAATTTAATAAAATTCACGTGGCTCGATCCACCGGCCATATTGTCTGTACGTTACGTACAAGCACATGTCGATTTAAAATGACTTATAAACACATTACAAATGAAAAATAATACTTTTACTTGGATCGGTTATAATAAATATGTTTATATGAAGAACCAAAAATTCATTGAAGATAAAACTTGCATGGAAAAAAATACAAAAAATTAAAAATTACTCACCGACTTCGACATGGCGACAAGACGCCTTGGTGTTCTAAGTAAAAAAGAGAACGATAATCTCACGGTACTAACAAAGTAGATCCGGCCTTGACGAACTATGTGGCAGTATTCATACACTCAATGAGTGCAAGCTTTAAAATAAAGATAGTCAAATAAATAAAAAAAAATTATAAAGTATAAGTACTTATATAAAACTTATTCGTTGTTTAATTAATAATTAAGTTAAAATATGTCGCTAAATTTTAAACTTTTGCTAGGTTTTATTTTCCCTGCGTAGGGATACGGTTTATTTGCCGGATGACAGTAGAGCCATCAGTTGACTGAAATGTTTACTATGGCCGATAACTCAGAGTTTGTTGATGCCGCCAATTTTTTATTTTGATTTTAAATTAAATCAAAGTTAATTTATACCTTTTCCAGGTCGGCATTTCTTTCTAAAAAGAATGTTGCACGAATTATTATTTGCTCTTTCCGGGCATGCTGGAAATATATTCGTTGAATATGATGATCGGATACAGGTAAATAACGACATTAATTAATAAAATAGTTCGTGCCTGTTTGTCAAATTTATTATTTATAAAATTTACTATTATTGTAGTTACTACTAGTATCATTAAAATTAAATTCGCAATTATTTTTTATTAATATCTTTAGCACGAACGTTACTGGTTTTTAACTTTGAAATAAAAAGTTAAATGACGTTATTTTCAATTTGTTATGTATTTACTTAAGTAAATACTTAAAACATTTAAAAAAAAAAAAGATATTTCGATAGTTTACTTCAGTTAAAAATAAAATTTGATTTTAGAAAAAATCCCAATAATTAATTTTATTTAAAACTGTTGGAATAAAGTGTCAGTTAATTAAATAATAAAAATTGGGACGAATTCTAGTAAGAAAATTTAACTAAACAAGTTATGTGCCCTTGTTGTTCGATTAAAAGAAAAAGTTACACTGCGTTATAAGTTTTTTGTTCATTCTTGGCCAGAAACCAGTAAAAAGTACATAACTAATTCCTGGGGATCCGTTTCTCAGGCAGTACCGCCCCCATTATACTAACATTGTAGGTTTCAGGGGCATATTCTGTTCCTGGTGGGACTGGCTAATATCTGAATCAATACATCCACGACTTGCTCCAAAAAGATTTTGAGTCATACTCAGGTAGATTTTAAGAGACAGAGATGCCATCGTTTAGTTTTATATATACATTAAAAGTCGAAAAAACTTTTTATTATCAAACTAAAGCACACAAATAGATATAACTTTAAATTACATTTTTTGATAGACTTTGAATTTCAACCATGCTGAGGAAAAATATAAGACTAAATGCGCGGATGAAATTTAAAACAAAAAGAAAATCCGCTGTTCTCAACAAGTGTTAAAAATAAACTAGTCACTTTATGAAAACGAAAAAAAGAAAAGATTGTTATCAAGTGTTAAAGTTTGTGGATTTCAACTTGAAAAAAATGAATTGTTTATTAAAAAGTGAAAAATAATTCATCAAAAATAGATTTAAAAGTCTTTAAAACGGCAATACTTTAGAGAACACTTTCTTCTATTAATGTTAAAATATGTATTTCAATTTTTCAAAAGAATAAAGTGTTTCTCTTTAAAAGTATTGCGTTTTAAGACTCTTTTAAATCTATTTTGATGAATTATTTACACTTTTAATAAACAATTTATTTTCAAGTTGAAAATCACAAAACTTTTAACAATGATAACAATTATTTCTTTGTTATCGTTTTTCATAGTGACTAGTTTATTTTTAACACTGTTGAGGAACAAGCAGATTTTCCTTTTTGTTTTAAATTTCATACGCGCATTTAGTCTATAATATTTTTCCTCAGGCATGCGTTGAAATCCAAAAGTCTATCAAAAAATGTTAATTCAAAGTCATAATCGTATTTGTGTGCTTTTAGTTTGATGAATATTAAAGATTTTTCGAACTTTTAATGACTTATATAAAACCCTAAAACCGATGGCATCTCGTGTCTTCTTAAAATCTACCATGAGTATGACTCAAAATCTTCTTTTGGAGCAAAGTCGTGGATGTATTATTCAGATATTAGCCAGTCCCACCAGAACAGAAACTATGCCCCTGAGAACCTACATGTTAGTATATGGGGGGCGGTACGTGCCTGCAGAACCCACGGATCCCAGAATTAGTTATGTACTTTTTACTGGTTTCTGGCCAAGACATGACCAAAAAAAACTTATAACGCAGTGTAAACTTTTTGCTTTTTAATCGAACCAAACAAGGGCACATAACTTGTTTAGTTAAATTTTCTTACTAGAATTTCGTCCCAATTTTATTATTAATTAACTGACACTTTATTCCAACAGTTTTAATAAAATTAATTATTGGATTTTTTCTAAAATCAAATTTATTTTTACTGAAAGAAACTATCAAATATCTTTTTTTTTTTAAGTGTTTTAAGCTTATTTTACTAAAGTAAAATACAATAACAAAATTGAAATTAACGTCATTTAACTTTTTTATTTTCAAAGGTAAAAACCAGTAGTAACGTTCGTGCTAAAATATTAATAAAAAATAATTGGCTGAATTCTTAATTTTTAATGATACTAGTAGTAACTACAATAATTAGTAAATTTTATAAATAATAAATTTGACAAACAGGCCACGAACTATTTATTTAAAATTAATGTCGTATTTACCTGTATCCCGATCATCATATTCAACGAATATATTTCCAGGCAGGCCCGGAAAGGAGCAAATAATAAAATTCGTCAAACCATTCTTTTTAGAAAGAAATGCCGGACTGGGGAAAAAGGTATAATTAACTTTGATTTAATTTAAAATCAAAATAAAAAATGGCGCCGCATCAACAAACTCTGAGTTATCGGCCATAGTAAACATTTCAGGTCAATGATGGCTCTTCACTGTCATCCGGCAAATAAACCGTTATCCCTACGCAGGGAAAATAAACCGGACAGCCAAAAGTTTAAATTTAGCGACATATTTTAACTTAATTATTACATTAACAACGAATAAGTTTATATAAGTACTTATACTTTATAATTTTCTTTTTATATTTATTTGACGTATCTTTATTTTTAAAGCTTTGCCACTCATTAGTTGTATGAATACTGCCCACATAGTTCGTCAGGCCGCGATCTACTTTGTAGTACCGTGAGATTATCGCTTCTCTTTTTTACTTAGAACACCAAAGCGTTCTTCGCCATGTCGAATCGCGTGAGTTTTAATTTTTAATTTTTTTGTATTTTTCCATGCGCAAGTTTATCTCAATGAATTTTTGGTTCTTTCATATAACATATTTTATTATAACCGATCCAAGTAAAAGTATTATTTGTAACATTTGTAATGTGTTTATAAGGTCATCTTTAAATCGACATGTGCTTGTACGCTAACGGAACAGAACAATATGGCCGGTGGATTCGAGCCAACTGGGTGATTTTTATTAAATTAATATACTACCGGGTGAAAATTATAAAATACTCAATATAATGAAATCTGCCATGTATTTTCTTATTTTTTTATTATTTTTCGATTAAGATGATATAATGTCAATGTAGATGAGTAATCTGGTAAATCTGTCTAAAATTTGATATTAACTAATTACTGCCGCACTTTCCCCCCCTTTTCATATATATCTTAATAGAAAAATTGTATAAAATCAAAAAAGCTTTTTGGAAGATTCTTTTATTTATTCTGTCTATTTTATTTTGTTTTTTCTCATTGTTTTTGCTTTTTGGTGACGAGTAATATTCAATTATTCTTAAGATTGCACACGTTTTTAAGTCCTTACACGTTGCCTTTCTAAAATGCGATGAGTTCAGCAATCTGAATTTCACTTAAAAGTCTTATTTGCTTAAATTATTTCTTGGTTGAAATTTAGTTTTAGTTTCTTCTTTTTTTTTTGTTCTTTAAAACTTTTTTCTTTTATTGATCAACATTAATTATTGATCTGAACGAATGTTATTTCTTCTTGTGGAAAATATATTTAATGTTTTAATGATATTAAATATTCTAGGATTTGATTAAAAATAATTTATTGTATCTATTCACATGTAAAAAGAGAAAAAATGCATGTTTTAAATAGGAACTGGGTGTTTTAATAAGTTTCAACTCTCTACCACATGGATTCTTAATTACATGCTTTTATGATGTTCAGTTGTAAAGGAAAATAATTCTAAATACTTCAGTTATTTACTATTATGGTATATAAATGATAATTTAACTTTTTATATTATTGTTTTAAACCTCGTACGTAAAAAAATAGTTTTATTAATTGAAATAATTTAACAGATTCTCAGTCCAAATAAAATAAAAAAAAAACTTGCTCCACTGCTTAAAAAAAATGTTTGGGCCATTCTTAAACTCTACATTATTTCATGTTATTAAATCCGGCTTAATTCTAGATTTGTTTTATTTGTTTATTTTTTTAGCTTTTAAACTGAAATTTTGTGCGTATATATTTTCTTATTTTAAATTCCCCTTTTCATTATTTGGCTATTTTCAGCTCGTGAAACGGCTTGTGACGGTCTACTCGAAAAGGGGAAGCCACCAGTAGCAATGTTAAAACTACCTGCAATCTTGTTGCCCCAATTCGGCCAGATTATTGTCCAGTTTCGTGCATGACAAATGAATGAAAAAATCTCGTCATCCTTATTGTGTCAGTGAATATGCTGTAAAGTAATTCTCTTTAAAAAGATTAAAAAAAAAATGCTTTGAGCGGTTGAAATAATATAATTAAAACAAAGACCCACAAAATCTTGTCACTCTAAAGTACTGGAAATAATTGATATAGAATTGTAGATAATAGTGCCGAATGCGGTGTTTTTTAATTTTCGAATTTTTTTAATTATTCTGCAATACGATAACATTTTTCAAAGGATAATTTTTACTAATATTATTTACTCGTGTTTATATTATATATATATATATATATATATATATATATATATATATATATATATATATATATATAGGCGAAGAAAAAAACTTGAACGCACGTGTGCTGTTCTATAATAATCGTCTGAGTCCACAACTGGGAAATTGCATATTCATGGGTTAAAATCACTTTTCACTCGAAACTTTGCATACACGCAGGCGAATTATTTTTTTAATTATGTAACTATTTGTTCCAATTCTGCTGTGGAAATGTAATACCAAGAGGAAAAGTGCAACGGTCTGTTTGAACTTAAAATGAAAATACTGACGAATTTTTGTTTTTAAAAATGTAACTTTTATTAAATTAAAATTTAGCACAATTTAAAAACTTCACTATTAGATTTTTTTTAAAATTCTGTTGAAAATTAGACTTTGTGAATTTATTGCTCTCTAACATTCACCAATGTGCATGAAAAATATTGGTACTAGAAACTCAAGATTCTCAGTTTCGTCTTGAATATTAAAAAAAAAAATTTTCTCTGTATGTGTTTAAAATTAAAATAACTCTGTCATGAACCAAAATATGTATCCTAGAATATGTTAACATGTGAAAACGCATTAATGAAGCATCAGTATTATTAATTTTTCTAATTCTTTGTCTTTTTTTCCACCATAAACATATTTTAAAAATAATATAGGCTTATAAACGTAGGCACTGCATTTTTGTCATCTGCTGATGAATTTTAAAAGCGAATAAATCTATTGTTTAAGCAATTTGTTCAAAAACGCCATTTTAGGCTCATTTTGCCAGTTAGCTATTATAAAGAGAAACTTAATCTTCGTAAGTTAGTAACTTGTGTAATTCTTTTAAAAAATTGAATCGGCTAATAAAATTAGTTTGTTTTTATATTGTATTATATAAAGCTTCTTGATAACCAAATAACATCTTTAACATGTTTTATCTTATACTACGGGTTTTTTTTTAATTTTCTTTTCTCTTTTAAAAAAGCGTTATAACCTAATTCTTTGGCAGCATCAGTAAATTTGTTCTTTGAATTAAAACAATTAGGTTTCTTGTTGCAATATGTATACAAAGTTTATATTTACTAGTAAGCTTTATAATGAATACACCCTGAATCTAACAATACTCCTACTTGATGAGTTAAAGAATTTTTCCTTTTTTTTTTTTATCTTTAAGTAGAGCATGTTTACATTTAACAAAACTCTTAAACAATGTCATAAACATATACCTTTAACAAAAAAATGGGCTTGCGTCGATGAACAAATAATATCACTAATTAAAAAATTTCTCCACCCTGCGAGTAAAGGAATGAGATATTTGGTCCGTGTTATTGACTGTAATGAAACACTTAATCAATATCCTGACCTTTGCTTGAAATATGGAATTTTTGAGAGTTAGGTCTATCAAAATTTATTTGGATTATCAAGTGTAAACTTGCGTGCATGGAACAATAAAAGAGGCTTGTGATTTAAAAGGTGTAAAGACTTTCATGTTATAGTATTTGCCCTGGTTGATAATTTTGCTCCAATACCAAAAGACAAACCTCAATTAAATATCATATTTTATACTTTGGTTTAAAAATGCAGCTCGAGAGAGTATTTCATTTAGCATAATGCATTGCTTATTCTTTGACAGGGTCAACAAAATTCTCTAAGTACTGAATCAGTTTTCCTGGAAATGGTACGGTCTCTGGTCTCTCTAGTATTCCTCGTTGTTCCTTTGGTGGTTTTGGGTACTCGAGAGTTTCAGGTCATATTGAGCTTTAAATTGGCATATATTTGCGCTCCCGTGCCCGGTGGACGTACTCTTCTGCACCAACCAAAACCTGAGGCGGGTTGCCACAGGAAAATCAACCCCTCACCCAGAGATACGATACGCACTGTGTTCTGCGCCCGCTCCAGTGGTGAATTCCACTGCCTCGCTTCTTGATAGCCAAAGAGTAACCCGTAATTAATTGTTTGTAAATGTTATTAATTCTATGATAATGTTCTAATATTTATCATAAAACTCTATATATTACGTCTGGAGCTATAAGTAATTTGCGAGACTGGTGTAAGAATACACTCCTCATTTTGTTATTAAAATGTTATAAAAACCTAGTTAAATTAAAATTATTCTCTTTGCTAGTGAACCATAATCTACGTATATTTATGTACTAAAATATATCATCACATAATATATGATACTACTAAGTATGTTTTGGAAAGATGCACCTATAAAATCTTCCTGGTTGTGTAACTACTTGCATTTTTTACACCTCTAGTATTTATTCCTTGTAGTGTAATTAGATAGAGTGAGAGTGAATCCACTTATCTAACCCTAGACTCTAGCCACTTTATACCTAGTTAATGTGTCTCATCTCCTTGCTACTACTCCATATGATCATTTTATTGATATCAAACATCAGATGTATTTATCAGAATAACCTCAAAGTTTGGTTGGTGTCAGTGCATATACTCTACTTCCTATGGTAAGAGATCTATATCTTAAATATAGAAATTCCTCCCATGTCAGTGATGTGTTTTTTTTCAAAATATACTATCTATATGATTTCCATACTCTAGAGAGTAAATGATGTATAGTTTTTGTCAATTGTTATTGACCTGCGTAATTGTATAATATACTATAATCATTTATCTGACTTACCATCCGATAAATTATATGGATGAGAGCGCGCCTCAATAATATTTCAGTCTACATTCACACACTTCTGAGAAAACCAATCTCTCATCAGAGTCGTCCTGTCTCCACCGATATTATCACTCTCATTTAATACAACTATATATCTTAGTTTTGTGTATTAAAATTTACCCTCTGCTCCGATTTAGAATGCATGTACTTCAGACACCAGATTACACTCTCGTGGGATGGCTTGGAATAATCCCTATTGGTGAAAACTGAATGTGAGTTTACTTGTTGAACTAATCACAATTATTTTTTGACTATTTTTATTGCCCCCTCACTTTTACAGTAAACACATATTAACCTTGCGGCAAAATTATATAGACTTGCTTAAAGAAGGACTGCTTTAGTGTTAAATCACTACTACCTCCTTGCAATTGATGACGTGTACTACATGCGAGTGCAATTTACTATGATTTATTTCCTCCTGCGAGCACAGATAACTTATAATGATCATGTATGAGTGCTAAGTGAGTTCCTGTGAGGAATTTGTAAATATACTATTTAATTATAGTGTGTTAATATATCTCATCACCTTTTATATTTTGTGTAATTTAACAATTTAGCTCTAACTTATCACCTGTCTCCTCCTTGGTAACATTCCTTGGTGCTTCACAAAAAAAAAATAGACGAAACCTTAAACATAAAATATGATCACATAATTGTAAAAATATTCCCCACACTTTATAGTTAATATATGATGATAGTGTGCAGTGTGAGTTGACTTCATGAAAAGATCCAAAATTAAATCTAGTCGCATACCTTTGCTTGCAAATATCTTTAAATGAAAATTTTGGATGTAATCGATTTATTTGGCTTTGGGGTGAATTTATTGTTCACTGTTTAGAGCAAGTGATTCTACTTACTCTCATCAAAGATATTTACTTAAAATATTACTTTGTTTTGGCTAACTTTTTAATAAAGTTTCTCAAAATTTTATAATAAAAGATATAATAACACATTTCCATGTTTCTTTTTCAAAATCTTATCAAATAAAAATTTCATTTTATTATCTCTTATTGCATTAATAAAGTCATTTTATGGTAGAAAAATTCCTTCCCTCCCTCATTTATTTATTAGATATGGAAATATTGGGGTCTTGGGTAAATGTTTTAGAACAAAATGAAGTTGATAACTTATTGTTCGAATATTTTAAAATTCAATTTTATTTTAATCTAAATCTACGTGCATCACTTGATACGTGTTTTTTTTTTTTTTTTTTTCTACTTAATTTACATGGTGAAGATTATGAGGCTAACCCAATATTTGGTCCTTAGTTTGAAATAGGTTTATTTTACCCCAATATTTATGACAGCTTAGAACATCCAAGTTTGATATGGCTACTTGTATTTTGATATTTCATGTGTAAATATTTGAGACAGCCAGAGTGGGAATTTTGATCAAAAATTTTATGTACTGCATTGCTCATTTGAAAATATTTTAAACTCAAGGTCTTAATGCCAAACCTGAGTAAAGAATGATGATATTTTGGGGTTCCGTGTTATTGACTGTAATGAAACCACTTAATTCAATTATCCTGACCTTTGCTCTGTAAATATGGAACTAATTTAAAAGAAAAGATTGTTTACCTATCTAACAGCAAATTTGAGGTCATCACTATTCCCGAATTGAAGAAGTTGAAAATCTATATATAACTGGGAATTGTTCATCTCTAAACAGTTAAGGCCCAGGTTGATCTAACTTGTCAAATAATTAAATTTCAATATTTTGATATAAATCACTTTGATACTTATATGAATTTTTTTTTTTTTTCTTTCCCCCTCTTCTCTTCCTCGTTTTAGTTTTTCTAATGGCTTACTTAATTTACCCTGAAACTAAACCCAATATTTTGCTGCTTGAATCTATGTCAAATAAGTGTTCAGATTCTCTTGTATGTTCAAAAGTAAAAGCCCTTAGTGAAATAGTGTTTCCTAAAGTTTTGATATGGCACTGTAATTGATATCATGTGTATTATTTGAGACAACCAGGGTCTGAAAAAATAGAGCGATGTCGTTAGTCGTTTGATATTACTGATACTCTTTTTGTAAACTGCATATTTTCTGCTTCTGTGATCGACGTCTTTCAATTTCATATAGAAATGCATTTACTTTAAAACACTTTGTCTGGATAACTATATCAAGTTTTATGTGTGTATATACGCACATAATTTGAAATCAATAATGCGTTAAAAACTACCTGCTAAGTTTCTCACAGTAGTGCGAAATCTTCATACTCTTGAAAAAAAAATTTGAAAAATCTTATCAAATAAAATTTTTCCTATTATCCTTATTGCATAAATCAACCGCCATGTATGAATAGAAGAAACCCACCTTCCTTCTCTATTAGTGTATTAAATATGGATAATTTCTGTGTATATTTAGATAACAATTTAGAGGGGTTTACAATTGTTGCTCAAAAATGTGTCATTGAAAATATTTTGTTTGAACTTAAGGTCTTTTAATTTCCAAACCTGAGCTTGAAAGCCANGTGTCCATAGTTATTTTCTAAGTTTAGCTTAGATGTGGCGACTAAGGCCTAAAGTATGGAGCGCCCAGTGGAGAATCAAACTCAACCACCATGGTCTGCTAATCTAGCTTGCTAAGCATTACACCACATTAAGCCATTACATTTTATATATTTTTTCGTTCATTACTGAAGATATTTTCATATACTATCATCCTAATTTCATTCTAAAAACCATTTGGTACTTTTTGGATAGTGTGGTCCCTTAGTGTGGATATTTGAGAATGTGGGAGGAGATTCTGCTAGAAATTACGTTGTTCTGATTTTAATTATTTTATTTCAGATTAAACTTAAATTTTTTAAAGCGCACTCCTACCATCAGCTCCTCACTTACCGCACATATACATGTGCTACTCATACGCTGAATTGGTGAGGGCACGGAATTGAACAGGAACCTCGAGGTCCCAGCCGGACACTCTACCGACTTGAGCTAAACCAGCCCTATAAAATGATTATAATCATTGACTATTCATGTATTCACTATTTGATTTTCAGACTTTTGTCCTCATCTTTATTGTAAAATACAATAATGATGAGGACAATGTCAGAAAAATCAAAATAATACATATCAAACCTCAGCTAAAAATTTCAGAACAATGACTATTCATATTTTTCAAGTTCCATTCCAATCATTTTTTTAAAAATCATATTTTCTTTATTTGACTATAATCATAATCATTTGTTTTCCCATTTATAATATTATAAATAAGTAATTGAGAGTTACACCCTATTTTATGATTACTTCCCCTTTGAGAACTCTCTAGGGAAATACTAGACTATATAACTCTCAAAGTAAGTGTACAATTATTCTAAGTAGATAAAGTTTTCCAAGTCTAATCGGTTTTATCGTTTGTCATTACAAGTATCAAGTGTATCTAATACTAATACATGTATACACATTATATAGTTTAAAGTAACTATTCCTGTTTAATGATCATCATTTTATTTGAACCTCGAGGTTCCCAGACCGGACACTCTACTGACTGAGCTAAACAGATTATAATCATGACTATTCCATATATCATTTTTGATTTTTCAGACTTTTGTCCTCATCTTTATTGTAAAATACAATAATGATGAGACAATGGTCAGAAAAATCAAAATAATATATATCAAACCTTCAGCTAAAAATTTCAGACAAATGACTATTCATATTTTCAAATAAATCATTTATTTGCACTACAAATGTTTATATAAAAACAAAAATAGCAATTAATTCTCTATTTCTGTTTAGTTTTTCAATATGTAAAAGTTGAAAAAAGAGAGAAAGAAAAACTGGTTATTTCCTATAAGTCAACATAAACAAAGGGAACCACACTCCTGACTGATAAATTATTTATTTTTTCATTGATCTTACTAGGAAAAAAGAAGATGGGGTTAGGGTTAGGTTTAGGGTTAGGGTTAGTTTAATGGGAAAATAAATAAATAATTTATCAGTCAAGAGTAGTTCCCCTTTGTGTTTATGTTAGATTATAGGAAATAACAAAAAAGTTTTATGAAAGGTTGTATTGAACTTGTTCTTATTCCATCACAGACAGTATATTTGTGAAATCATTTTTGTGCAAAAAGAAAATCACAAAGAAAATTTTACTTGAATTTTTAAGATCTACAGAAGATAAACTTTCTCTTAATCCATTCTAAAATTTAATTTAGTTAATATATCCAGAAGTTATTCTGTTACACCACTTTTTCCTGGTTCGGTTGAGCTGGCTCCATCCAACAAATTCACCTGGGGTTAATTCATCAAGGAGTAACAAGGAATTAGGAAATTACAAGCCGATCCCCAAACTCTGCATGCATATCTCGGTAGGAGAAGGAAATGCCCTTGTTTGCCACAAATTATCCACAGATGCAATGACAAGGACACCAAAAACTACTGATTCCAGATGATGATGGAGATGCCCTTGTTTGCCACAAATTATCCACAGAGCAATGACAAGGACACCAAAAACTACTGATTCCAGATGATGATGGAGATGCCTTGTTTGCCACAAATTATCCACAGACGCAATGACAAGGACACCAAAACTACTGATTCCGATGATGTTATGGAGATGCCCTTGTTTGCCACAAATTATCCACAGATGCATGACAGGACACCAAAAACTACTGATTCCAGATGATGATGGAGATGCCTTGTTGCCACAAATTAATCCACAGATGCAATGACAGGACACCAAAACTACTGAATTCCAGATGATGATGGAGATTGCCTTTGTTTGCCCAAAATTAATCCACAATGCAACCTTGAGAAGGACACCAAAAACTACTGATTCCAGATGATGATGGAGCATTGCCCGATTAGTTTGCCAAAAATATCATCCTCCAGACGCAAAATGACAAGGACACCAAAAAACTACTGATCCTAACGATGATTGGAGGATGCCCTTGTTTTTGCCACAAAATTTCCACAGAACGCAATGGAAAGACACCAAAACTAACTGATTCCAATGATCGCATGGAAGATGCCCTTGTTCCACAAATTATTCACCACAGACTTGCAATGACAAGGACACCAAAAACACTGATTCCACGATGATGATGGAGATGCCCCTTGTTTCCACAAAATTATCCACAGATACGCAATGGACAGGTAACAAAACCAAAAATACTGATTCCAGTATGATTGATGGAGATGCCCTTGTTTGCCACAAATTATTCCACAGCGCAATGACAAAGGACACCAAAAACTCACTGATTCCAGATTGATGATGGAGATGCCGCTTGTTTGCCACAAGATATATCCACAGACGGCAAATGACAAGGACACCAAAACACACTGATTCCTAATGTGATGAGATACCTTTGGTATTTCCCAGACCTCTTTCGCCAAATTGTAGGCTCTAATACTCTGGGTGCCAAACGCTGTCCCCTTGGAAATCACCCTACCAGGAACGTTAAGTTCCTGAGTGCAAATGGCTGGCACACTATTTAAGTTTACAAAAAGCCCTGCTCCACCAGACAAAATCTTATGAGTTCCAGTTTAGTGCGCCGTGATATCCAACTACGAAACAAGTAGTCCGTCCATGATCCAACTATTGAAAAAGTAGTCACCCATGATCCAACTACTGAAACAAGTAGTCAGCATGATCCAACTATGAAACAAGTATGTCACGCATGATCCAACTATGAAAACAAGTAGTCACCATGATCCAACTATGAAACAAGTAGTCACCCATTGATCCAACAATGAAACAAGTAGTCCCCATGACTCAACTATGAATACAATAAGTAGCTACCCATGATCCAACTAGAAACAATAGTCATGATCCAACTATAATAAGTAGTCACCCATGATCCAACTATGAAACAAGTAGTCGCCCCATGAGTCCAACTATGAAATAAGTAGTCACCCAATGATCCAACTATGAAAACAAGTATCACCCATGATCCAACTATGAAAACAAGTAGTCGCCCATGATCCAACTATGAAATAAGTAGTGCACCCTCATAATCCAAACTAATGAAACAAGTAGATTACCCATGATCCAACTATGAAACAAGTAGTCACCCATGATACCAACTATGAAAAAGTCATCACGATGATCCAACTATGAAACAAGTATGTCAGCACATGATCCAACTATGAACAAGTAGTCAGCAATGATCCAACTATGAAACAAGTATGTCACCGCGATGATCCAACTATGAAACAAGTAGTCACCCATGATCCCAATATATGAAAAAGTAGTCACCCATGATCACTATATGAAACAAGTAGTCGCCCATGATCCAACTATGAAACAAGGTAGGTCACCCAGTGATCCCACTATGACAACAAGTAGTCACCGATGATCCAACTATGAAACAATAGTCACCCATGATCCACATGAAAAAGTAGTCACCCATGATCACTATGAAACAAGTAGTCGCCCATGATCCAACTATGAAAACAAGTACGTCACCATGATGCCAACTATGAAAAGTAGTTCGCCGATGATCCAACTATGAAACAAGTAGTCACATGATCCAATGAAATTAAGTCAGTCAGCATTGATTCCAACTATGAACAAGTAGTTCAGCATGATCCAACTATGAAACAAGAGTCACATGATCCAACTATCGAACAATAGTCCCATGATCAACTATGAAACAAGTAGATTCACCAATGATCCAACTATGAAACAAGTATCGCCCATGACAACTATGAACAAGTAGGAGCGATGATCAACTATGAAACAAGTAGTCAGCATGATCCAACTTGAAAACAAGTAGTGTCAGAATGATCCAACTATTCGAAACAAGTAGTAGCATGATCACACTATGAAACCAAGTAGTCACCCATGATCCAACTATGAAACACAGTAGTCCCCATGATCCAACACACATTAGTCGCATGATCCAACTATGAAACAAGTAGTCACCCATGATCCAACTATGAAACAAGTAGTCGCCATGATCCAACTATGAAACAAGTAGTCACCCATGACCAACTATAAACAGTAGTCCATGATCCAACTATGAAACAAGTATCACCATGATCCAACTATGAAACAGTATCGTTCGCGATGATCCAACTATGAAACAAGTTAGTCACCCATGATCCAACTATGAAACAAGTAGTACCTATGTTACATAGTTACCATTTTTAAAAAAATCATATATATATTATATATATATATATATATATATATATAAAAGAAGATTCTGTATTGTCTGCTGTCTGTTCTTCTACTATCATACTATAATCATTTATTTTAACAATTATAGTATTAAATATTTCTATCTTAATACTAATGATTTGTATGCAATTATAAAGTTTAAAGTAACTATTCCTATTAATAATAGAACATTGTTTGCACACAGTTAAAAAAAAAAAAAAAAGCAATTAGTTTTCCCATTTTAATATGTTTTTTTTGATTATGTAAAGTTGGAAAAAAAAAACAAAAGAAAACTCATATGAAAGTTGTCAGTTGATATTGCTCTGGTCAAGTTTTGACTTTTCAAGGGTTAAGAATACACTTTAGTGCTCTCCAAAGCTGAAGAGTTACTAGATGGCTGTTGACCTATAGAGAGGTTCATCACCCTTTTAATAGGATTTATCAACGGGGCCAAATTGAAAAATGGGGAGCCACAAAGGGGGCAAGAGTGGCATAGAAAATTTAGGACACACAAAATATATATATGGAGTAATTTGCGAATTAATAATTTTTACTTAAAATAAAATATTAAACTTATTTAGTTTAAGTGTTAAATAAATTTATTTTGCTACATAAATATTTATTGTATTTTTTAATCTAATTTATGCAAAGAAGCCATTTTTAGTTTTCAATTTCTTAAATTTTAATTCCTAATTTATTCTTTAAATCAGGATTCTCAATGGGGGCAATATAATAATAATAATAATGAAATTTATGTGTACAGTGCTTCAGGTGCCACCTCAACTCATCAAAAGTCTCATGTCAAGTACACAGAATAATGTATTAGGTCAGGAACATGAATAGTTTTACAGTAGTAATATGCATGTATGTGTGCGCGTGTGTGCATATGTATGTGAGAGTGGCATCAGGTATAGTGTCAGCGGACTACAGGAAGCATGGGAGGCTTTGAAAGACTCAGTGCTTCGGCAGCCTACAACAGACGCGGGCAGTTTTATTCCATGTCTCCGCAACTCTGAGTGTGAAAAATGTTTCCGAAGTCACGTGAGCAGTGCTATTTTCTGACTTTGTGGCATGCCCACGTGTGTTAGAAAGATGGAGATCAAAAAAGGTGCTCAAGGTTGCTGTTGTTTAAGATGATTAATGACCTTATGAGCGTTTACCAGGTCAGTTGCCAGATGCGAAGTTTCAATGAATCCATTCCCAGGGCAGCAAGACGTTCAGAGTATGCAGATGCCTGATGGAGGTATTATTTTGGTTGCACGTCTCTGTACAGTTTCTAGGAGGTTAATATTCTGGGCAAGTAGGGGTTCCAGACGGTGATGCAAAACTCAAGTGTGGCCGCACTATTGCTTTGTACAGCTTCAAATAGATAGCCGGTGAGCAGCTGACAAAGTATCAAGTATTTCTATCTAATACTAATGGACCATTAAAGTGTCCTACATCAGAAATATAGTATAAATATATAAAGATCATGCCATAAATATATAAATATATATTCATAATATGATTATGATATATATAAATATATGAAAATATAAATATATAATATGTATAAAAATATATATATAAATATATATATATAAATATATATTCATATTACATATTCATATTACATATATATATTACATATATGATATATTATATATATTACACATATATATTACATATAAATATATAAAATATAAACATATATATAAATATATATGAGAGTACGTAAATAAACACTGTGTTTATTTGATATGGCTTTTAGCCGACAATTTTTTGAGGATATGTGCTTAATTGAAGTCATACCTAATTTTTGAAAATTAATAAGTTAATAATTAATGAATTTAGGCGGGTATATATGTTCAAATGTAAGGCTAAACAAGAAATTTTCTTGATTTGTTTAGCCTTACATTTGAACATATATGCCCACCTAAATTCATTAATTATTAACTAATTAATTTTCAAAAATTAGGTATGACTTCAATTAAGCACATATCCTCCAAAACTGAATATATATATAAATATATATTCATATTACAACACAATATATATAAATATATATTCATAATATAATTATGATATATACAAATATATAAAATATAAATATATATAAAAATATATATATAATTATGATATATATAAATATATAAATATACAAAATATAAATATATAAATATATATTCATAATATAATTATGATATAATAATACTTATATTCCTTAATTGTAGGGGCATTATCATCTTGCAACACCCTCTGGTGAGACCGTCCAAATTGTCCAAGATGAAATGCAAAAATGTAAATTCTGATTATCTGGTGTTGCTTATCTGCCGAATTCTTGTTTCTTATGAGTTTCATCACCTTTCACTTAGTGCTAATACCCTTGGGAAAGGTATGAATTCTACTCTCCCTCCAGCTATGGGTAAAATAGTAGGACAGACTGGGCTCTTTAACCTTGGTTAGACAAACAGGTCTAGGAGAAGGAAAACTCTGAATTTAAACCTGTTAAACTCCGCTTAAGAAATTGACCTTGTGTCACATCCTGCTCGTGCGGAGCCGTCGGTAAATATATATGAATGTCATCAACTCAGCTAAATAATGGACCATTCCGTTTTTTATTATAAAGAAAGAAAGGGAAGAAAAAAGATATACCACATGGAAAAATATAATAAGAAAGAAAGAGAGTAGGGGAAAGATAGAGAGAGGAGGTGAGTGCACAGAAGAGATAATGCTAATCTGTTTCAATTGAACATAATGGAAAAAGGAAAAGAAGGAAAGAAAGAAAAAATTGTGAGAGAGAGTTAAATCAAGATTATTATAGTTTTTACATATTGAACTATTTGCAATAGTTCTTAAGTAAACATATCAAATATTGCAATAATTAAATTATTATACCCTGGTATATCCACAGGTCTTGCAAGTATATAATAATATATGTGTAATAAACAGGGTTAGTATGAAGCGTATGGTGACGAGGAAAAACAAACACAGATTTTAAGTTTCAAAATTGTATTGGAAAAAGGAACATGAAAAGCGAAGAAAAGATAGAAAGGAAATTTGAAGGATATTTTTGGTGATAGTTGAGTCTTGAATAATAAAGTCAGTGAAATGTCCAGTGGCCGAATCAGTTATAGTGTAGGTGGAGAAGTGGGCAGATGTACCAGTGGTAGTGATTAGGTGTTGATTAGGTGGGCAGAGTCTTGTGTTTTTAGTAGTCGATAGCGGGTTGGTATCGTGTATCAGTTGGCGTAGTCTTGTTGTTGTATGAGGTTGCCCCTTTAAGAGTCGGTCGGCAGTAAGGGTCATGAGGTTAGGGGGTAGGTGAGAAGATATGAGTCGGTCGACCTGAGTTGTAGAATTTTGTGCTGCCGACTTCCCTTGTGATGTGGACTGTTCGCTGTCCCAGGAATCTCTGCCTTGTCGGCTTTTCAAAGCCGACTTTAAATAGAATGTCGTGACCCAAAATCGGATCAACTGAAGTCATTGTCATTTCACCCGCGAATCATTCGGATTGGATGAAAATGCGAATTTTATTTACAAATTTATTTTCCTTAATGTTTAGGAATTCTTGTTTTTCAAAAGGAAGTTCATCTGGAGCCTATGCGTAGAATCGTGTTAATTTGGTCACTTCGTTTTAGGCTACCATCGAGTAAACTTCCGTTTTGGCGTCAACACTTATGTTTTGTTTTGTTTGGCGAGGTTATCACTTTATTGCGGTATGTGCGCGAATTGAATTGCTGAGTTAGTGAATCAGGAGATATCTATATTTGTGTATGTAACATATGATAATAATAATAATATATATAATATATAGTATCATATAATATGATATATATATAATCCTTTTCCCATTAAACTAACCCTAACCCTAACCCCATCTTCTTTTTTCCTAGTAGATCAATAAATAAATAAATAATTTATCAGTTAAGAGTGGTTCCCCTTTGTTTATGTTAGACTTATAGGAAATAACCCCAAAAGGTTACCCCATCACATTTTGTTAAAGATACAGCACTGGCAAAGATTGTTTGTACACAATAGGCCTTAAATGCTGTGATGGTCCCTTGGTCCATAGGTTGTGAGATTTCAGTGTTGTTTTCTGGCAAATACATTACCTTGACTTCAGCATGTAGATTGTTAATATTTAGGGGATACCTGGAGTGTTGTCCAGGAGAAGAAGAATTTTGTATGGAATATCATTTTCTATACAATACTGCTTCACCGAATATACAAAACAATTAGCAAACCAATGTTCAAACATTGCATGTATTAAGAATTCTGGGGTATGGGGTTATCGTCCCTTGTCTGCGAGCCTCTGTTTCAAACCAACCAATCATGAGCCAGCATACTTTGGCGCCAAACCCAAAAGTGTGAGACTCACTCTCTTCTGTACCAGCAACGAAAGGGAACGGACCGAACAAAAGGTCGCTCCTACTATTCTTCAACAGAACCCCAGAACCGGAGTCGGACGCAAACAGAAGTCCATCTATATCCGAACTATATCAGAAGGCCGTAGCAAGGGGCTCCGTTAATACCCCATATCCCAGGATAAACAGCTAAGTGACAATTATATACATATTATATACTTGACCGCAAATGAAACTAAAGTTTGCAAGTTCTTTATATCTAATACAGTCTTTTATTCACATTCTGTCGTTCGTTTTATTTCTTTGACTCTTAACCTGTCTGCCACATTTGCGGTTAACTCCATTCAATTGTTACTTTTCTTTATACATGAGTCATCCCTCCCTTGCTGTTCGAATGATAAGAAACAGGCAGCCTCGCTTATATTTATAGAGGATGGTCGTTTTAGGGGTAACTAATTTATAGTGGTTAGGGTTTTCAAAGCCTTGTAGGTTAATTAGTCAAGGTACACATCACACTATAAGAATATATTTATATAAGCACATGGCATAAAAGACAAGAACTCACAATTAAAACAAACAACATTGTATTAACATGAAGTTTACAAAAGGTAATACAGAATACTTGGCAAAGTTCTGTAAAAAGGTGCTTTTTGAAAAGTTCAACGTAAAATATAAGCCGAGATGTTATAAATCTCTAAGTGTGAAAGAAAGGTGGAAGTTTAAAGTCAACACAACAGCAGTCAGGCATAAGTTGAATGAATCTAATGTTTATCTCCGAAAGCGTAGGTTATTTAGAGAGAGAGAGAGATAGTTCATACCTTCAGCATGTATGCAAAATGTTCTTAAAAAGGGTGACGTGAATTCCCTTAGGCAAGTTAGATCTTTCTGGTTGGAATATGAAAAAGTTGGCTTTAAATAGCATTCGAGTATGCTCCGAAAAGGTCTATTTGATAAATTTCCTTTTAGGCGCGAATGTCTCTTATTGGTTGAAATTGTACACATTTTTATTTTAATTTTCTTTTTTTACTAAGGTGCGCAATCCCATGCGCAATCTATTTATTTTTGTCATTTGATTTTTGTTTGTTGAAGTAAGAACTTCCGGTCTGCCACATATTCTTGAATACACACGGATTCTCCAAACAAGAAATCATGAATGGCTTTAATTTAAACCTTGCAGCATTTCCTACTAATAACAAGCAATAATGGAGGTTCGTTGCAGCAATGTTAAATATCTGTTCAGGCAGATAGTTTCCCTTTAGTAATAACAGAGTCTAACTCCTCAACAAACATAATCCATGGCTTCTTTGTCAGTATGTGCAGCTGTGTATTTTGCAATTTGTCAATTAAGTCATGCCCTTTTGTTTCCACACTAAATTGTGAACCTATGGTGGATGTAAGGGCTGTTTGATGTTTTTGTATTAAGGTCACCAGTTTGAGGTCAATAATCAATAAAATATTCAAACATTTAAAGACACCATAAAACATTCAATTACTGCAGGCACATGGCATAAATAACAAGACTCAATATTAAAACAAACAACTTGTATTGAGAAAAGAGTTTACAAAAGGTAACGCATAATACCGAGCAGAGTTCTTTCAGTATTCTTTTGTACAAAATGTAAATTTTGTTTTTTTAAAAGTTCATTATAAAATGTAAGGAAATATGTTATAAGTTATGAAGTGAGAAAGAAAGGGTAAGAATTTAAAGTCTCACAGCAGTCAGTAGAAAGTAATACTGCTGTTCTCGTAAAAGGTGGATAAAGAGAGATAGATAGATAGATATTAGTTCATACCTTCTTATAAGTGAATGTGCTTCGTCTTACTTTAAAGTGACGTGGATTTGGTTAGAAGAATAATTTCTTTCTGGTTGGGATCTGAAAAGTTGTTTTTTTATAGCCCGAGGGTAGGCTCCAAAAGGGGTCTATTTGATAGATTTCCTTTTAGGCGTGAATGTCTCTGATTGGTTGAAAATGTACAAATCTTTATTTTAATTTTCTTCTTTTACTAGGGTGCGCAATCCCATGTGCAAACTATTAATTTTTGTCATTTGACTTTTGTTCGTCATAGTAAGAACTTCCGGTCCGCCACAAACCGAAAGAAGACAGGAGATGCAAAATGCTCAATTCTAATCTTGTCCCCATGCAAACGCACGCACTGACAACATAAAAAAATTCAGCCATAATTCTCCATGACCACCTGACCAAACAAAAAAGAAAAAAGAAAAGGAATTGCCAAGGAGACAATCTCCTTGGTCTAGCGCTAGTGAAAAAGTGATAGACTCCCTCGCTGTCTGGCTGATACTGCCACCCCGACGACTTTACTTACTTTTACTAAGCTTAGATGTGGTACAAGGCCATAAATATGGGGCGCCGATGGCTTTTTAAATTAAATAGTGTAAATAAGATATCTTGCCAATATGATGTGAAGCAAAAAAAAATTAATCAAGACTTTGATTTTCTTTGATCAAAGATTTTATTACTGTCCATTCTAATTCACCGTAGACACCTGATATTATAATCAGCAACAATTGACACTTCTCATTTATAGATAATAAGACATTTTTTCTTTTATTATTGTTTATTATTTTTTATACATTGCAGTAATGTTGTTATATATTTCAATACCTTTTGTTTCAATGATATATAAAATTAACTTGGGAACAATAAATAGAAATATTCGATTATCTGCCCTTGGTAAGAGTTTTTTTTTTCATAACCAGCCATCTTGTTATATATTTCAATATTAACAATAACACATTTTGTTTCAATAAATATATAAGATTAATTTAGTAAAGATAGAGTTAAATAGAAATATTTGATTATCTGCCCTTGGTAAGAGATTTTTTTCATGACCAGCCACAAAAGTAAGTAAGTAAAGTCGTCGGGGCGGCCTAAAGTCGGTATCAGCCAGTCAGCGAGGGAGTCTATCCCCTTTTCAATAGCGCTAGACCAAGGAGATTGTTTTTAGCATCTGAGGCGGAGTGCTACACCTACCATCAGCTCCTTACTTTACCGCACAGATCCCTGTGCTACTCATACGCTGAGTTGGCAAGGACCGGTATCAAACGGTATCAAATCTAGCCGAACACTCTACCGACTGAGCTAACCCGGCCAGATAACCAGCCATAATATTTCAATATTAACAATAACACATTTAGTTTCAATAAATATATAAGATTAATTTGGTTGATAACTCTTCTTTGAAAAGGACATTTATATACAGCTCAGAAATCCTTTGTAATAAAGAAAAAAAAAATACCACTTTCTGCCGAAACCAAAAATGACCAAAAGTAACCCACACATACACACACCTACAAGAGACTTATTTTTCCACTAATGCATCCTTACCCTAGCCCTGCTATTGGGTGGGGATGTGTTGTAGGGATTAAGATAAAAAACTAACAAACTCCCATGAGCCTTCACCGGAAGAACCCTCCAAGCATGTGTGGGAAAAAGGACCCACTCCTGACCCCCAAGAGAATTTCTCTGCCATTCTGACTTAGGCCATAACTGTGTCTAGACATGACTACTGGCCAGGGAGATATTTCCTTGCCACGTGATGAATAATATAAAGAAAACAGTCAGATAAGGGTAAAGAATAGGTTAACGACAACAACAACGAGGCTTATAAACAAAAAAGCATTTATCATAGCAAGACGTAAGATACAATACAAATACAAAGTGTAACTTGTGGTACAAATGTGTGTGTAAGTTTTACAATGTATTACAATAGAAAATGTATGTAAGTATGAGTTGCAAAAGTCACAAGTAGAAAATGTATGTAAAATGAATGAAATGTATGAATTGCTAATTGCGAGATAATGCTCTCGCATGACTTATCTGAATCAGGTAGAATGTCTTGTTAGTTCGTTTGTTTGATTTTACGCGTTGGCGGCAATTCCGTGCTGTTCAAAAGACCCCATCTTCCCAACGTCTATGCTGTGTAAAAAACTACGTCGTGCTTCGACCAGGGTCCCAGCCAGAAGAGGATGATAGCAGTTCTCAGCCCTCAAAATTCGTGGCCAAACTGAGCCTCGTAACATGTGCTCTGATTGGTCGCTGACAAAGGCCCTTAGCCAATCGCGTGAGTTTTCTCATCAGTTTATGGCTAAGACCCTTGGCTCTGTTGCTATAGTCGAAGGGAGGTCACTGTAATTGTTTTTTGCTTATGATCTTCATTATTTGCATAAAGTGAAAATAAGGTAATATTATTTTCCACAATAAAGCCTAAATTATAAAACCACCTATTGTCTTTGTCTCTTCATTTTTCCTTCCTTTTCAGTGTGACCACCAGATAATATGGGGTTAAAAGTAAACCCTAAGAACACGCACCAAGAATAACTAGTTACCTTTTAAACCTAAAATATTAAACCCCTTGCTACCCCACACATCTCCGTCAATTTGTTGAATTGACTGTTATCTTTGTAATCTACGCATCGGAATCTACCAGAAAGGACAATAAAATTGACACCTAAAATTTGCACGAACATAGGTGCTTTTTAAGGCATAATTAGGGGATCTTTTAAGCCTCGTATCTCTGCTAATTCATTAACTAACACGAACTGAATATTTAAGAAAAAGAAGTACAGATTTCAAATTCTGTTGTCCAAATTCTGTAAACCAGAAGTTGAATCCAAACTGAATATTATCTGCGTTATTCAGACTATTGTCCCATCTTCATTGTTATCTGTACAACGTTTCGGCCGATATGCCCTCCGGCCTTCTTCAAGTATTTGTTGGATTCGGGAACCTTCTTGGACTCGGGAACCTTCTTTTCGAACTCGGGAACTTTCTTGTCGTAATCGGGAGCCGTCACGGAACTTTGAACCTAACCCTTTATTTAGTTGTACAGATAACAATGAAGATGGGGACAATAGTCTGAATAACGCAGATAATACTAATCTTCAAGCCTCATCTCAAACATTCAGAGAAATAGAATCCAAATTTATTTGGTGATAAGATTCACAGCTCTTTGCTCATTTTACATTTGCATAGATAGAACGAAGCCAAGCAGCCGACTTTTGTTCATTGAACAAAGTGAATCCAGATGGCGCCATAGTACGATATTTTCACTTCCCTCATTCATGCTTTTATTGAATGAACAGTAAAAAATGCATAGTTGTTTTGTTGTTGTTGTAGGCATCCTTCTGTCTGCGAAAGACGATGGTTAGTGTCCAAAAAGTTTTTTCTTTTTTTTGGAATTAGAAACCTGGGAGGGGAGTTGATATGGAAGATGTGCTGTTGCCAAAGCAGCAGACCCCCCCTCTCCACACTACCGCTGTGGTCCAAAGGAAAGGTAAGAGACCAATGCAGTTTGGCAATGGCAGTGTTACAGGAGTTGCTGTGTAGCGTTGAAATTCTATAAAGAAATTAGTCACGTAATGACAGTACTCCAAGGTTTGAAGTATGGAGTTAACCACGAGTGTGGCAGACAGGTTGAAAGTTAAAGAAATAACCAAACAACTAGAAATAGGAATAAAAACAAGTATTACATAAAACAATAGGATTGCAAACTTTAGTTCGTCTGCACAAATGTTTATAATTTGTCACTTATCTGAATCCTGAGATAGGGTATTATCAGAGCCCTTGCTACGGCCTTCTGATAGTTCGGATATGATAGACGTTCTGTTTGATGTCGACTCCAATTCTGGTTGTTGAGGAAGAGGAGCGACCCTTATTTAGGTCTGTCCCCAGTGAGAGCTGGATCAGAAGAGACTGAGTTTGCTTATTCGGCTTTGCCGCCAAAGTATGCTGGCTCGTGATTGGTTGGTTCGAAACAGAGGCTCGCAGACAAAGGACGATAACCCCCATACCCCAGAATTCTCAATAGTTCATCTTAGGGACTCCTGCTCTGGATTTGTTTTTCAGAGTTTACTGCACTAGCTTTACTCAGGATCATATTCGTTTTGTAACTTTCTTGATTTATCTTTCACCTAACAACATATTTTTAATGCTTTAACTTTACTTATTTTATGCCAACTTGATTCTTTCTATGTAAATTTATCCTCATTTTTCCATTTTACTAATGTAGTGAGATAGCCAATGGTGTGTTATCTCATTTACATATGTGCATTACAGCAGGAGATATATAGAGACAATCTAGAGAACATGGGGATATTAGCTACGAGAAGCTAACACACAGAGCTAAGATACGCTCGGAGGATTACTACTATTACTACAACAAAGAATACGAAACCACACATCACAACAACTAAATTTATTGATTGTTATTTATGGGGTTCAAGGAATTATGGGGTATAATGTATTATGGGGTTATAAGTGGTTTTGGTTGTTTTAAGGTTCAATGTAGGTATCTGAATATTCTTGGTGTGCGTTCCTCAGGTTTTCTTTTAACCCCATATTCTTTTGGTGGTTGCGCTGAAAAGAAGGCATTCAAAGAACGAGAAATGAAAGAGACAATGGCAAGAGGTAGTTTTATGACTTAGGCTTTATTGAACGGGGCATAGTCGGCTGTAGCAAGGGGATATCCCCTGGCCAGATAACGACTACACTCAGTTGCGGCCTAAATTCTCATAAATTACCAACATGTCTAGTCAGTAAGTCATATTTTTTTTTGATATATTAGAATTTATCTGATGCACATGAAATGGCCAAATAATCAAATCACGACCCCCACCCCACCCCACCCTCGCAGGCGTTGTGAAAGCTTCTATAAAACTGAAGAATTTCCAAACTGCTACTACAATTGGTTTGGTTTGGTTTTGTTTTACGGCATATCAACCTCAGTGGGTCATTTAATGCCAATAAAGTTTTGAAATAAATCAATTCTTAATGGATAATACAATTTTTTTATAAATACATTTTTCTATTTAACCCATAGATGGGACCCTAACAGGTACTACCACTCCGGGTCAGAGTGGACCAGGGAGCAATGGTGATGAAGGGGTGCTCTACATTCCCCAAACCTCCAAAACTGGAACCTCACCATCAGATAGAGTTTAACGTCATTCCCAGGACATGTAGACCCTCAGCCACCGCCTTCTAGCACCCATATGATAAAGAGGGGTTGGGGCTTGCCATAAGGGCAATAGAGTTGGGGAAATCATATAGGTGCTAGGGCTTGACATGACCAGCCGATTGATCGGAGGGGGGCCTCTCCGACCACCTGTCTAGCCCAAGATAGGGCCAAAGTGGAGTATTGCAAGTCATGAACTGCTCATCCACCTGGGCTCTATCCTTAAGCATCACGGGTCGCCACCCATGGCCAACAGGTGGCCCCATTGGGGAGTCTTACCCCTAAAAGAACATTGGAAAGTCCTAATCCGAGAAAGAGTCAAATAATTAAAACCTGACCAATAACATTGGACTGCGATGTTTTCAAGGTTGATATAATAGCTGATTTTAAGGCATTTTTTTTTTTACGCTGAATCCAAAAATGATACTCATTTTTTCTAATCAGATCAAATTTTCAGATACAAGCTCTTACTTGAACAGTATTATAACTCCATTTATTTGTGACAAGTAGAGTTCACAGGCTTTTGTATAAGAGTTATTATTATGTACAAATTGTGAAGTATTTAAGCACTTAAAAATCAGACCTGACCAAACACAATGAATGGTATTTTTGAATTCAGCATAAAATGATCATATATCACTTCATAAACCTTTGGAAATTTTTTATTCTAAACACACACCAGTGTAATCTGTAGAAAGAAACGAGGAGAGGGGAGGGGAGGGTCATGAATCCTATGAAATGAAGACAATGGCCTAGAGAATTAAAAAAGTACAAAAAAAAAAAAGGAAAAAATTAATTAAGCCCTATCTAGCCGAGTTGTGGTTGTGGGTAATACATAAAATAGCCATATACACTTATATACCATGGAAGAATCTGACAATATATGTCTCAAGGATGAGGATAGAAGACGTCTACAGAATGTGAACTATCTACTGTGTTTCCCTGAAAATAAGACAGGGCTTATATCAATTTTTACTCTGAAATATAACAGAAGGGGTAATTTTCGGGTATGTCGAGTGTTCAAATCGCATTATATGAATGTGGAGAATGCTTATTTCTTACATCTATCTGCTGATCTTAACTATGGCTTATTTTAAGGGGAGGGATTATATATATATATATATACACACACACCCAAAGGGCAGTTGTGTGTATGTGTATGCCCGGAGGAAACTTTGAAAATAAAACAATTAACGATAAAGTAAATATATATACACATTAAATATCACTAGGGCTTGGTTTTTGAGTAAAAATAAGAGATTTGATTTATATTCGGGAACATAATTAATAAAATCTTAATGATAACAGCATGGAATTTTTTTTTCATTTAATATTTTAGATAGTAGACATTAACATTTCTTTTCCAGTAGCTGGATCAATGCAAGGTCTAATTTAAAATTTTTTTTTTTTTTTTACATAGGGATTTAAATGGGGCATCACACGGATTCAACTCACGATCGAGAAATAATGGATCTTTCGGGACTAACTTAAAAAAAAAAAAAACCCGCCTCTACCCAGGTGATGCTGCTAGTATTAAATAATCCTGAAAAATCAAACTAGGTCTTATTTTCGGTGAAACACGGGACCCTGTGAGTCGAAGAAAGTGTTCAGTTTGAAAAATCATTTTAGTGACCATGAATGACACCTGAAGTGGTACAGAGTGTACAACAGCAGAAAAGTTGTGACTATAATAACAACCAAGATAAGGACACTAGTCCGAGTACACCTGAATATAATTCAAAATAGGCATTTTAAGATTTTTCATTGAAATAAATAAATGTTTATGAAAGACTTAACCATTCTAATGCAAATAAACAAATAGATTAAATTTCAATGCAGTAGCAGCATTTATCACAACACTAACAAATAATCTTAGATTATATTTGTGGTGTTTCTTGTCTGAAGACGTCATTTAAAAAAAAAAAAAGAAAAAAAGAAGCCCTTATTGTGTTAGTATAGCATTTTTTCTAAGACTAAAAGCAACAAATAAATGAATCAAAACTTAGTTCAATTCTAACGGTTTACTTAAAACAATGACTAACAGTATAAACATCCTTCCTATGTCTGATGGAGAGGAAATTTGGTATCTTCTGTTTTAGTCAATTCTTAGAAATAATTTGTGGTAGACTCTTATGAAAAGTCTATCTGCCATTAGCATGAAAACTTCTGGTGCTCCATGTGACTGTTATGTCCAATCACAGAAAACTCTCCCTCACTTAACTCCACACATAGAAATAAACATTTTACTGATCCAACATCCTGTACCAAGCTCAAACAAAGCTTTTCTAGGATAGATTTTACGAGGAATCCAGTGGTGGTATTCATATTTACCCCTGAATTGATTCTGGTTCTTTTAACAGCATATCAACTTTCGTGTGTTATTTAATGTCAAAGTGTAATACGATGTTGGTCGGGGTGCCAAATTTAATACTATGATCTGGTCACGGGACCAAATGTATTACTATGCTGTCGTGGCGCCGAATCTAACACGATGGGTGTTCTTTGACCCACAGGAAAGTTGAAGTGCTTGTTCCGGGCTGTACCTGAAAATGACCAAATTCACCAATGTTGTTCCACAATTAATACGAACGTGTTTTTAACAATAAAAGACCTTTATTAATCATACAGTGATTAAAAATCATGTACAACCACAAAGGGGTATCGAGTTGAAGTTGAGTCGGAATTTTGTGGACTGACTGGCGATATATGTTGGGTTCTGATTCAAATTCAGGACTTTGAGTAACAAGATGACAAAGCAAAGATGGTGACAAGGGCCATGAGACGGAGCTATCAATCTGCTAGGGAAGCAGTTGTCCAATCTGGTCAAGAACCAGCTGTCCGATCTGCCGGGAACCCATTTGGGACTTCTTTTATGGGCTCCAAACCCCTGAATCCAGGGCTCTGATTGGCCAGCCAATAGAAATGCCGGACCAATGGCCCTACAGTGTAAACATCAGGAGGTGTACAAAAACCCACCCACGCGGTCGCATTTGATTGGATGGCCAATCGAAATCATGGCCTTGGGTTACACATCTTGGAGGGGGGGGTCAATAAGTCTCCACCCCAGTTTCCTGATTGGTGAGGCACTTGATAATATTTTTATTATTGTATAAATGGCCTTGTCAGTTGCTATGATAATTCCCAGAAATTGGCCTAAGACCACCCACCAAACTATTATTCCCACTAAATCAACACTTTTAAGATTTAATCTTGAAAAATGTCTTTGTTAAATAAATTTTTCTGGTCCTACGCAGTCCCCACAAGAACATTAGATATGAATGTCAGCAGTCATAAAAACCAGACATTCGTTTTTATCAACCACTTTTAGCCTGGATAAATTGGTTCCTATCTTTTGTAGTCTTCATGTAAATGATAATATAACATTTGTATGAAACAGGCTTTTGCCTTATATCAACCTATTTCTGCCATTAGAATTTCCTTTGTTCAAAATTATTTCCTATCTTGTGTTGACGCTACAAGAATGATAATATATATTTATATGAAAACATTTGTATAAACAAAAAGTCATTTGTGTTATATCAACAGACTTTTAGCCATTAGAATTTCTTTGTGTTAGAGTAATTAATTTTATCTAGTGTTGACTTTACCCCACCACTGACTTGTACTCTAATCTAAGTCGCTTGTACGACTCTAAAAACAATTGTTATTTTTATATCCAACATTGTTTTTTTTTCAACTATCTAATGACATATCGCCAGTCACTCCTTGACACCACTCTGGTGTTATAAAGTCATCCTTGTAGAAGAACATTAGTGATACTATTTAATCCATCGCTGGAGTTATGAGGAGGTTCATACCGTTCCCAATCTTATTCATACGAAAAGTGAACATGACAGCATGACTAGAAGTTCAAACTTGCTATGATGTTGCAGTCTAGCCACTATGCCAAAGAGACTCACCCAAATTGCTCCTGGGTCATTATGAACCAAATTACCGGAAGGAAAAAAAGCTAAGGGGAATAACTCCGATAAATTTTCAAATTTAATGAGTTTCCATAGCGAGCATTCTGTTCATAAGGTTCACTTGCATAAACGACAACACTCGATATGACATCTCACTGTTTCAAAAAGCGGTATTATGTTACTAACGGTAACTGTAACGGAACTACGGTCTGCACCCACTTGTACAATTTTGCTCAACTACAAAGCTATAAATATATAGTGAATCCAAATAGGAAAAATGTTCTAGTTAAGCTATCATTTGATTATAAGACCCCCCCCTCCATAAACAATTCCTTTCTATCACACAGAAGTGAAAGATATTTATCCGACCTCTTATCAGTTAAATATCTGCTACTAAGCACTTATTACTGTATTTGACAGCATATAAAGATGCACCCCCATTTCAGCAGATACTGTTGAAAACAGTCTAGCTGTGCATTACACAAGCAGAAACATAGCTGTATAAAAGCAAATTGGCAGTACAGACAAGCAATAAGCATACACAAGACATCTCTAGTAGCAGAATGCTTTTATAAAAAGCATTCTATTTTACCTTACTTCTTGCTTTATTCTCGTGTCCAATGTTTTATCATTACTAATACTATTAACATCATTATTTCCTGCTATTCACTTAAACATAAGGAAAAGGGGGAACACTATCTTCAAAACCTGCTACCAGTAATCCTTCATCTACTGGAATCAGACTTTCTTACATCATTTCCAACACTACAAATGTTTTTTAATACAATTTATTGAAATTCAAAACCTGTTTTTTTCTTCGCCACCATACACTCCTGTTCCCCTTGATTATAACAATGATGCATGGAGTTTAGGGTAGGTAAGAGTACTGTGTGTAAGCTGGGTTAGTGAGCATCATAGAGATTAGCCTAGGCCTATGGGAGGTCTCAAACCACCTACGATGTATAAGACACAGGGCAATTTTTTTGGGGAAAAAAAGTGTCCTATATGCCATCAAATACGATTACTACCAGATTATTCTTTAATGGCACAGGAACAGATGAATGCCTGCCCCCCAGCATTTGTGAAGTTTTTTTTGGGGGGGGGGGGGGCTGACCATTAAAGTTAGCAGATTTACTTTGTGTTGACCAGATAAATATTCATTTTCTCATTAATGTAACCGCTATAAGTCTACAACCAAACTCACGTCTATAGCTGCCACAAACCTAGTTTTCTTTAAATATAGAAAATGTATTAAGAGTTGCGTCCCTTGAGTGAACCCTCGTATAACAAGAGAAGTAACTCTTCAAAATAGTTATGCCTTTTACAATTAGTCGTTTGTAAAGCTTGCCTAAAACAAGATTTAAATACTCAATCGATAAATTCATAGTATTTAGTATCTTTCAATATAGACTAAAATTGTTTTGCTGCATATATAGCTTTAAAAAAAAAAAAAAAAAAAAAGCACTTGCACCCAGGAAGAGATTGTGGACATAAAGATTAAAAAGACAAACTGTGCCACTGTTTTGTAAACATGTCGTTTTATATAAAGATGCTATTTATTTGCCCTTGTTTCAAAAGCAAAATGTAATAGGGGGTGTAATTTCTAATCATTTAAGGTTTATACATTCTTAACTCTTCAACAAAACTGATGTCATTATGAATCCAGACAAGTACAGAAGATGATTGATACAAATAATCTGCTTATACTAATAGTTAAATAAAAACCCATAATAATGTTCCAACAAATATTAATTCAAACTCAACTGTCTCAAAATTATGAGGAAATAGATTAGGAATATTCTTGCACTAAAAAGTGGAAGTTCACCTGCTGTGAAATCCTAGATTAATAATCATAAAGGAAAATGATGACTTCATGAAATGCACAAGTTTTAGTTCAAACGGCCTACATTAAGTGCACACTTAATGACCCCTTTCCAATATGAAGCATACAATAAATTACCTTTCTATCCAGACCTAATTATTACATTAAAAATTTATTATCAATTATTAATTTTGTTAACCATATAAAAGTCCACAAGTCTCCCAATTTAGTATTGCTTTTGCAAATCACCAATTTTTTTCTTCTTTTCAATACTTGTAGCCTGAAAGTTCAACCATTTTCATGCTGAATTTCCCACATCCAGAAAACAATGGAAAAAAAAATGTAAGAAAATATAAAATTTGAGTAAAACAGCATTTTAAAGAAATTTTCATCAACCACTATCAAATTTATTTTGTCTGAACTTATCCAGCAGATAATACTAACCAAATTTCTTCTCCCTTGTCATTCTAATATGGAACATTTGGTAGTGGATAGAGAAAATTAGAATTAGTATAATAGAAAAGAAGAAATGTCTTCTCTTTAATAAAAACATAAGTTTAGAATTAGGAATCTTTCAATATTTATTCCTTTAACAGTACATGTGAATTTTGTATTTATTTAGTAGCAACCTTTGCAGCGGGCTTAGCAGTCTTGGCGCCGGTCTTAGGTTTAGTAGACTTAGTAGCGGGTTTGGCAGGTTTTACAGCCTTAGGACGTTTAGCCCGTTTAGCTTTTTTCTCTGCTGGGGTGAGAGCCTTTGCCTTTTTTGCAGCTACCAATTTCTTCTGCCTCTTTTCTTTGATTAACAATTTCTTCTTTTGTGAAGCTAATTTCCTGATTCTCTTTTCAGCATCCTTGGCCTTTCTTTCAGTTTTCTTTTTAAGGAGTTTCTCTTCCTTTATCTTCTTGATTTTCCTTAGTGTCAGCTGAAATTAGACATTTTTAAAAAATTATACTTTCATTTACAATACAAATTTATTTCTAAAATTCTAGATCAAATTTTCTTTATTAAGTCTGAAAGTCTTGTCACCTGTACCAAAATTTAACTAAATCAACTACAATCACATAAAACAAGCTGGTGGAAATGAAACAGAAAATTATAAATGATATAATTAATAAATTCTTTTTTTAATGAAATCCATTCACCATGGGTAGGATTTGACACAAGGCCACAAGTATAGAGCATTTAGCAAGGATAAAACTCACCATTCATTAGTAATGGATCTGAGAGACTAGCTTGCTAACCATTACACCATAATGGGAATGAACGTCAAAATAATATGTATGGGCAACAAGAGTTTCAGACCACCCTAATCTTTTCATGTACATCCTTTGCTATTAAATGTTCCTTTAATTAAACTTTTAACAAGTCCAATATAAATATTTTCAATTTATGAACTTTTTTTTTGAATAGAGAGAAAAATAAAAACTTTATTTTATTTTATTGTAGACCTGAATTAACCAAATTTAAATAATTCTGCATTTTTTTTAAAACCACCAATTCAAGCCAAATCCTAATTGTATTTTTCTCACCTGAGAGCAAATTATTGTTCCTTATATAATATAATATATATATATGAAAAGGTAGGAATACTACTTACCCCCTTTTTAAGAGCCTTTTCTTTCATACGCAACTGAGCTTTCTGGGTAAGGATGGCACTCCTCTTCATAGCAGCGGCATAAGGATTGAGTTTCATCATAATACGGAAGTTCTTCAAAGGATTCTTCTTCAGTACATATCGCTTAACATTTTTGCTGTTAAGAAAGAGAAAAAAAAAAGCATGTTAAAAAACACAAACATATAGCAGAAATAAAAACACCAATCTTCAATCCCACCCTTAATAGGACAAAAAGTTTTGGTAAACAAGTTGGTGTCTCGCAGCACCAGGGCCAAGTGGAACTTCTTGAGTCCTGGGTAATTCTGACAAGACAAAGAAACAATCTATAAAAAGAAACATTCAATTTCAGGATTCTTGCTTTAGACAAATTGCCACACCCCATCTACTAAGTCTGTAACTGAGTACCACTATAATGAGAATAAAAAACTGTCTTGTGATCCAAGACCTTTTCTCACAACAGATATTCTCCAAATGATCTTGGCTAGCTGCCTGCAAGCCAAAAAAGGTGATAGTTGAAGCTACAATATCTGCATCAGAAAAATAAGGTCTAAAAAGTTTGGTTACCTTTAGAAGGCTTTTAACCAGGATTTTTAATTTGCCTAAAATTATATACATCTTAAAGAGTTTATTTCCCCTTATTCTTAATTACAGGCATTTGTTAAATGAAAGGAAAACAAAAATAAGGGGAAGAATGGTGAAAAATCGTGTTTTGACAGATTCTTTGAGATATAAAAACTATGTACTTACTTTGGTTTCTTCAGGACAGACTGAATTTCATCACTCTTCAGAATTCTGGTCAAATCAGAGTTGGTCATTTTTGGCATAGGAAGACTAAAGAAAAAGAAAAAGAATTAATTTAGGAGAGAGAGGAAAAAAAGAAAAAAAAAGAAGAAAAAGTAAACTATTTTTATCCCCCCATTTTATTGTTTGTAATATATATATTTTTTAAATATGTATATCAAGAGTAAGATATATATATATAAAAAAAAAAAAAAAAAAAAATCTTTAATTGCAATGAATTATACACGGAACCCAACTATAAGACCTTTAACAGGATGGATAGAAATCCGGAACAAATTAAAGAGCTATTCAAGATACAACTGTACTACCCATAATAGTTATATTAAATGAGAAATATGTAACAAATGTTATGGGACAGATTATTTTTATGACCCCCCCCCCATTTTTACTTTAGATGAACCTTTAATACGTTTGATTACTTAAAAACTAAAATCAATAAAAACTTACTTGTATCCAGTTTTTTCCTTGGAGGCCTGGGACCATGTTCCATAGAGACTATCTAATTTTCTGAAAGATGACTCAGTCCAAATGATGAATCTACCAACATGACCACCGGGTGCAACTCTTCTTAAATTCAGATGTTTAATATTAATTGTAGTGACACCTGGAAGGAGAGAGAAGAATTTTTTAGCATTAAAAAGAATGTACATTAATTGATTAATATTTCATGTACATTGAGTAAACTATACAATAATGATTCAATTTTTGTATGTAATATAACAAGTTTAAATAAAGCAATTTTCTGTAAAATCTGCAACTCCTATTTCTTAGCAATAGGTCCTACTTTATTTGCAATTAATAGAATGTGATTCAACATTAATGACCAAAGGCAGCCTTTAAGCCAATTTATTAAATAAAAAACCTAATACAAATTTTAATACAACTATAACCAACATAACTTTAGTAAAATTAAATGTTTAAGTATAGAAACTTTCACTCCTAGACAAATATAATAAACACAATTGAATACAGATGAAACTGTTACATTTACAGCAACCAAGTTGTTG
Organism: Doryteuthis pealeii; assembly: GCA_023376005.1. Taxonomy (NCBI): domain Eukaryota; kingdom Metazoa; phylum Mollusca; class Cephalopoda; order Myopsida; family Loliginidae; genus Doryteuthis; species Doryteuthis pealeii. Next base: position 78,812,170 of record CM042156.1, on the reverse strand, counting down.
ATTAACTCTTAATATCCTATACCACCTCATTCCACCCAGCTGGAAGTCATTCATTTTTCTAATCTACTCCAAACGATAGCCTTTTCTAAAAATAATCATATCTAGTGTGATCCAAATTTGAATTGCAGAATGAATATGTGATATATATTTAGTACAAGTTAAAAGCACATATTTAGAAGTCTTTGATTTAAGAGAAATAACAGGTAATTTTAAATGAAAAGGCCATTTTAAGCATTTTTGATAGATCCTTATAGGAATGGGACTGTACTTAAAAAATTCTCAACAGGATGTTAAGAGTTAAAGATGCTAATGACAATACATACCTGGGATGTTACGGAAGGCCTTAACAATGCCATTATCCTTTTCATAGACAAGGAGAGGACCTTTACGCATGATTCTTCGACGATTCCTCATCTTTCCTTTGCCAGCCCTAAAGCGCTTGGATTTATAAACCTAAAAAGAAAATTTTACACATCAATGATTAAAATATTTTAATTTTAAGTCAATTTTGCAATAATACACACGAACATAATTAGTAACGATCGAACTTTAACAGATCTATCACGCAGGACTGTGGAGTCAGAATACAAAAACAATGGATACCTTATATTTCTGGCACCTCATACTCTTTACACAAATCTCAAATCTATTTACAAGATGTGTACAATGTATAACTTTACAGACAAGGGCCATATAAAGTAAATTCAACTGGAGTTGGAGTCAGTATAGTCTTACCAACTCCAGTGACCCTTTATGTAATTGCTCCCAACTCTACAGTCCAATCATGTACAATGTAGTATCTTCTTTTAGGACTATTTTTTTTTTTACAAAGTCAAATTCTGCAGACAATATTTGAAAGCACTTACCTTTTCAATATCATTCCAGGCTTTCAACTGTCTTAATAAAGTAACAGCTTCCTTTGTCTTTTTATATTCCTGAACTTTATCATTGATAACTAATGGCATTTCAGAAATATCTTGCACTTTGTGACCTAAAAATAAAAATATGAAAAGTGATTGTTTAGCAAAAATGTCATTAAACCAATGATTTTTCTTTTTCTAAAAATAATCATATCTAGTGTGATACAAATTTGAATTGCAGAATGAATATGATATATATTTAGTACAAGTTAAAAAGCACAATGTGGGTAACCAAAAGCTAAATCTTTTAAAAACCCTATTAAAAAAAAAAGTACAATTGAGGAACAAGAAAGTACCCACATTGGAGAGAGAGAAAAAAAAAAAAAAAAAAAAAGTTTGTGTGTTTTACCCTTACAACACTTTTAGCCTGGACTATTTGGGATGCAAAAATATCCTAAATTACCATTAAAAATCTTGAGAATAGGAAATTGAGGAAACAAAGAGCAAAAGTCAGGATATAGAGATTATTTTCAGTGTAGTCAACTAAACAGACAATATATTCATCATTCCATTACTCAATCCATTAGAAAATAATTTTTATAAAAAAGATAGGATAACAGTAGATAGAGAAGAGAAAGGAGAAATAAATAAAAAGTTAATTCCATAAGTATCAAGTCATGTCTTAGATTTATATAAAAATAAATTGAATTTTGACAATAACAAGTTAACACTTGCCTTTACAAGTTAAAATGAACAATTACCAGTTATATAGGATTTGCCACCAGATATGTAATTGAAATTTTCCCCCTTCTAAATTCTATATTTAGGAGCAAAGGTCAGGATATTGATTAAGTGGTTTCATTACAGTCAATAACACGGACCAAATATCATCATTCCTTTACTCAGGTTGAAAATTAAAGACCTTGGAGTTCAAAATATTTTCAAATGACAATTTTGAGCAAAAATTGTACCCCCTCCAATTGTTCTAAATATACCCAAGAAATTCATATTTATAACACTATGAGGAAGGGAAGGATTTTTTTTTGTATATACAATGGCTTGATTTATGCAATAAGGATAATAATAGGAAACAATTTTATTTGATAAGATTTTTCAAATTTTTTTTTAAGAGCCTGAAGATTCGCACTACTGTGAGAAACTTAAGCAGGTAGTTTTTAAACCATTTGATTTCAATTATGTGTGTGTATACATACATAAAAACTTGATTAAAATTGTTATCCAACAAAGCGTTTTAAGTAAATCCATTTCTATATTGCATTTGTAAATGAAATTGAAGATGTGATACAGAGCAAAAATCAGTTTGCAAAAAGTTTCAGTAATATCAAACGAACAGGAATAACCATCATTTTTTCACCCTGGTTGTCTCAAATATACACATGAAATATCAATTACAGTAGCCATATCAAACTTTAGGAAACCCATTTCAACTAAGGGCTTTTACTTTTGAACATATAAGAGAATCTGAACACTTATTTGACAAAGATTCAGCCAAATATTGGTTTAGTTTCAGGTAAATTAAGTAAGCATTAGAAAACTAAAACGAGGGGAGAGAAAGAAGGGGAAAAAAAAAAAAAAAAAAAAAAAAAAAAATTTCATATAAGTATCAAGTGATTTATATCAAATATTGAAATTTAATATTTGACAAGTTATCACCTGCCCTTAACTGGTTAGAATGAACAATTACCAGTTGTATAAGATTTTCAACTCAACAGTGAATGACTAAATTTGCTGTTAGATAGGTAAAAAATATTTTCTTTTTAAATTAGTTCCATATTTAAGAGCAAAGGTCAGGATATTGATTAAGTGGTTTCATTACAGTCAATAACACGGACCAAATATCATCATCCCTTTACTCAGGTTGGAAATTAAAGACCTTGAGTTTAAAGTTTTCAATGCGGTATGCTAGGTGAAGAATATTTGAATAAAATTTGATAAAAAAAAAAAAAAAAAAAAAAAAAAAAAAAAGTCCCTAGTAGCCCACACATTCCCATATTTATATTATAGAAGGAAGTTTCTTTATAAAATGGTTTGATTAATGCAATAAAAGAAACAAGCCAATTTTACCTGATATTCAGATTCTTCAAAACTGATTTAAGTAACAACTTACTAGATTTGCAATTTAAGGGAAAGAGAAAGAGAGAAAATAAGAAAAGAAAAAGAGCAAAAGTCAGGATATTGATTAAGTGGTTTCATTACAGTCAATAACACGGACCAAATATCATCATTCCTTTACTCAGGTTGGAAATTAAAGACCTTAAGTTCAAAATATTTTCAAATGACAATTTTGAGCAAAAATTGTACCCCCTCTAATTGTTCTAAATATACCCAAGAAATTCATATTTATAACACTATGAGAAGGGAAGGATTTTTTTCTATATACAATGGCTTGATTTATGCAATAAGGATAATAGGAAAATTTTATTTGATAAGATTTTTCAAATTTTTTTTTCAAGAGTATGAAGATTCGCACTACTGTGAGAAACTTAAGCAGGTAGTTTTTAAACCATTTGATTTCAATTATGTGCGTATATACACACATAAAAACTTGATTAAAATAGTTATCCAACAAAGTGTTTTAAGTAAATGCATTTCTATATGAAATTGAAGACGTGATACAGAGCAAAAATCAGTTTACAAAAAGAGTATCAGTAATATCAAACGAATAACGCAATCCTCATTTTTTCACCCTGGTTGTCTCAAATATACACATGAAATATCAATTACAGTAGCCATATTCAAACTTTAGGAAACCTAATTTCAACTAAGGCTTTTACTTTTGAACATACAAGAGATCTGAACACTTATTTGACAAAGATCAGCCAAATATTGGTTTAGTTTCAGTAAATTAAGTAAAGCATTAGAAAACTAAAACGAGGAGAGAGAAAGAGGGGAAAAAAAAAAAAAAAAAAATTCATATAATATTCAAGTGATTTATATCAAATATTGAAATTTAATATTTGACAAGTTATCACCTGCCCCTTAACTGGTTTAGAATGAAACAATTACCAGTTATATAAGATTTCAACTCTTCAATTCAATAGTGAATGACCAAATTTGCTGTTAGATAGGTAAACAATCTTTTCTTTAATTAGTTCCATATTTAAGAGCAAAGGTCAGGATATTGATTAAGTGGTTTCATTACAGTCAATAACACGGACCAAATATCATCATTCTTTACTCAGTTGGAAATTAAAGACCTTGAGTTTAAAATATTTTCAAAATGAGCAATGCAGTACAATAAATTTTGATCAAAAAATTCCCACTCTGGCTGTCTCCCAATTATACAACATGAAAATCAAATACAGTAGCCATATCAAAACTTGGATGTTCTAAAGCTGTAATAAACTATTGGCGTAAATAAAACCTATTTCAACTAAAGGACCAAATATTGGGTTTAGCCTCATAATTTCAAACATGTAATAAGTAGAAAAAAAAAAAAAAAAAAAAACAAGTATTCAAGTTGATCACGTAGATTTAGATTAAATAAATTGAATTTAATATTCGACAAAAGTTATCACTTCCATTGTTCTAATTTACAAAGACCAATATTATCCATATCTAATAATATAAATGAGGGAGGGAAGAATTTTTCTACATAAAATGACTTTATTAATGCAATAAGGGATAATAAATGAAAATTTATTTGATTAGATTTTTGAAAAAGAAACATGGAAATGTGTTAATATATCTGTTTATTATAAAAATTGAGAAACTTTATTAAAGTTACCAAACAAAAGATATTTTAAGTAAGATATCTTGTATAGATATGTGGCACAAGGCCCCCAATAAATACTAATCAATTTCAAATTTAAGAGCAAAGGCTAGGAATATTTATTTTTTTTCATGAGTCAATAACACACAACATATCATCATCCTTTACTAAAGTTGGAAATTTTCAATTGTGATCATATTTTTTAATTCTTTTTTTTTTTGTGACAGATGTTTCCATGACATTATTGAAGAGTATTTTTGTTAATAACAAACTTGCTGCTAACCTAAAAATATATACAATACCCAACATTTCCAGCTCAAACAATGATCATTATAATTTCCCCAAGGGCACAGATAATCATTAAATGCTAGATTATAGTCAGTCAATGCAAATCTATGCTAATAGTGATTTAACACTAAAGCATCTTCTTTTAAGCAAGTCTATATCTTAATTTTGCAGGTTAATAGGTTACTGTAAAGTGACATATAGCAAAATTTTTGTTAGTTACAAGTACTACTTCAAGCCCATTACAACAGCATCCAGAACAGGTTTACTGGTGTTGAGTCAGTGCTCAAACGCAGAGGGTAAATTTACACTCAAAGATATTTTTTAAAAGTAACTGGATAATTCTCTTGAGACAGCACGACTTCCTGGATAAGTTTTTTTTAAAAGTGTGTTGAATGTAAGACTGAAATATATTTAACTCATCATATTTAGGAGTAAAGTAGCGATATGGATAAATGTTTTCTTACAGTCAAAACACGGACCAAATATTCATGCATTCCTTTTACTCAGGTTGGAAATCTTGATCTTAATTTTGGAAAAAAAAAATCTGACATGGGAGGAATTTCTATATTAGTTGGATCTATCTAATAAGGATAGAGATTAGATGACACACCAACTTTGAGGTTTATTTCTGATATCAATGTTATATCAAAAATGAAAATATTAGTAGCCACAGATAGTCCCACATTATCTATAAAGTTTCTGTGCTAGCGGTTAGATAAAGGTTTCTCATTAACTTACTAGATATCAGGGGGGGATGTCAAAAATGCCGCAAAGTAGTTACCTTTAGGGCATCTTTCAAATATATAGGTGTATCCATTTTTATGTGACTGATTGTACTAGTTCTGTGGTACTAGCAAGGAATAATTTAATTTACACTAGGATTATAACATTAAAACAAAATGAGGAGTGTTTTACAGTTGAAATTTCATACCTCAGAAGTAGTGAAAGTTTTGTGATATTAGACATTATCATAGAATTAAACTAAATTATTCCTTGCTAGTACCACAGAACTAGTACAATTCAGTCACATAAAATGGATACTACTGAGTAGTTTGAAAGATGCCCTAAAGCGTAACTACTTTGCATTTTTGACACCCTGAATAATCCTAGTAAGTTATGAGAAACCTTATCTAACCCTAGACACAGAAACTTTAAATATAATGTGGGACTATCTGTGGCTACTAATATTTTCATTTTAGATTAACATTGTATATCAGAATAACCTCCAAAGTTGGTTGTGTCATTAATCTTATCCTTATTAGAAGATCCACTAATATAGAAATTTCTCCCATGTCAGATTTTTTTTTCCAAAAATATAAGATCAGATTTCCAACCTGAGTAAAGGAATATGATAATTTGTCCGTGTTATGACGTAATGAAACATTTAATCAACGATCCTGACTTTACTCTAAATATGAATGAGTTAAATATATTCAGTCTTTACATTCAACACCACTTTTAAAAAACTTATCAGATCGGCTGTCTTCAAGAGATTATTCGAAGTTATTTAAAAAAAATATCTTTGAGTGTTAAATTTACCCTTCTGCGGTGTTTGGAGCATGCTCAACACCAGTAAACCTGTTCTGGATGCTGGTGTATGGGCTGAAGTAGTTACTTGTTACTTAACAAAATTTTGCTATTATGCACTTTTACAGTTAACCTATTAACTGCAAAATTAGATATTAGACTGCTTAAAAGAAGGATGCACTTTATGTTTAAATCACTATAGCATAATTGCAATGATGACTATAATTTAGCATTTAATGATTTATTCTCCCTTTGGGAAATTATAATGATCATGTGAGCATGGAAAGTGTAATTGATATATTTTTAGGTTAGAGGCAAGTTTTATTAACCAAAACTCTTACAATTAATGTTCAGATGGTAACATCTGTCACAAAAAAAAAAAAGAAATTAACAAAAATATGATCACTAATTGAAAAATTTCCACTTTAGTAAAGGAATTGCTGATAGGTTGCTGTTTATTGACTCATGAAAAAATTAATATCCTACGCCTTTCTCTTAAATATTGAAATTGATTAGATATTTATTGGGGGGTGGCCACATTATCTATCAAGATATTTACTTAAATATACTTTGTTTGCGTAACTTTTAATTAAAGTTCCTTCAAATTTTATAATAAACAGATAATTATAAAATTTCCATGTTTCTTTCAAAATCTTATCAAATAAATTTCATTTATTATCCTTATTGCATTAATTAAAGTCATTTTATGTAGAAAAAATTCTTCCTCCCTCATTCTATATATTAGATATGGAAATATTGGGTCTTGGGTAAATTTTAGAACAAAATGAAGTTGATAAAACTATTGTCGCAATATTAAAATTCAATTTATTTTAAATCTAAATCTACGTTGTCACTTGATACTTGTTTTTTTTTTTTTTTTTTTTCTATTAATTTAAATGTTTGAATTATGGGCTAACCCAAATTTGTCCTTAGTTGAAAAGGTTTATTTACCAATAGTTTATTACAGCTATTTAGAACATCAGTTTGATATGGCTCTGTATTTGATATCTTCATGATGTTTATTTGAGACAGCCAGAGTGAGCGGAATTTTTTTGATCAAAATTTATTTACTGCATTGCTCATTTGAAAATATTTTAAAACTCAAGGTTCTTAATTTCCAACCTGAGTAAAGGAATGATGATATTTGCGTCCGTGTTATTGACTGTAATGAACCACTTAATCAATATCCTGACCTTTGCTCTTTAAATTATGGAATAATTTAAAAGAAAAGATTGTTTACCTATCTAACAGCAAAATTTGGTCATTCACTATTGAATTGAAGAGTTGAAATCTTAATAGTAACTGTAATTGTTCATTCAACCAGTTAAGGCAGGTGATAACTTTGTCAAATATTAAATTTCAATAATTGATATAAATCACTTGATACTTATATGAATTTTTTTTTTTTTTTTTTTCCCCCTCTTTCTCTCCCTCGTTTTAGTTTTCTATATGCTTACTTAATTTACCTGACTAACAATATTTGGCTGAATCTTTGTCAAATAAGTGTTCAGATTCTCTGTAGGTTCAAAAGTAAAACCCTTAGTTGAATAGGTTTTCCTAAAGTTGAATATGGCTACTGTAATTGATATTTCATGTGTATATTTGAGACAACAGGGTGAAAAAATCTGAGGATTGCGTTATTCGTTTGATATTACTGATACTCTTTTGGTAAACTGATTTTTGCTCTGTATTCACGTCCTTCCATGTTCATATAGAATGCATTTACTTAAAACACTTTGTTGGATAAACTATTTTAATCAAGTTTTTTATGTGTTATATACGCACATAATTGAAATCAAATGTGTTTAAAAACTAACTGCTTAAGTTTCTCACAGTAGTGCGAATCTTCATACTCTTTGAAAAAAAAAAGTTGAAAAAATCTTATCAAATCTAAAATTTTCACTATTATCCTTATGCATAAATCAAGCCATTGTATAGAGAAAAAAAATCCTTTCCCTTCTCATAAGTGTTATAAATATGAATTTCTTGGGTATATTATAGGAACAATTAGAGGGGGTACAATTTTTGCTCAAAATATGTCATTTGAAAATATTTTGAACTTAAGTCTTTATTTCCACCTGAACAGAAAGGAATGATGATATTGGTTCCGTGTTATTGACTGTAATGAAACCACTTAATCAAATCCTGACTTTTGCTTCTTTTCTTTTTCTTTTTCTCTCTTTCTCTTTCCCCTTTAATTGCAAATCTAGTAAGTGTTATTACTAAATCAGTTTTGAAGAAATCTGAAATATCAGGTAAAATTGGCTTGGTTTCTTTTATTGCATTAATCAACCATTTTTTAAAGAAACTTCCTTCTATAATTAAATATGGAATGTGTGGGCTACTAGGGATTTTCTTTTTTTTTTTTTTTTTTTTTTTTTATCAAATTTATTCAAAATATTCCTTCACCTGCATACCGCCCATTGAAAACTTTAAAACTCAAGGTCTTAATTTTCAACCTGAGTAAAGGTTGATGAATATTTGGTCCGTGTTATTGACCTGCTAATGAAACCCACTTAATCAATAGCCTGACCTTTTGCTCTTAAATATGGGAACTAATTTAAAAGAAAATAATTTTTTACCTATCTAACAGCAAAATGTGTCATTCTACTGTTTGAGTTGGAAAATCTTATACAACTGGTAATTGTTCATTCTAACCAGTTAAGGGCAGGTGAACTTGTCAAATATTAAATTTCAATATTGATATAAATCACTTGATACTGTATATGAAATTTTTTTTTTTTTTTTTTTTTTTTTTTCCACCCTTCTTTCTCTCCCCCCTTCGTTTTAGTTTTCTAAATTGCTTACTTAATTTACCTGAAACTAAAAACCAATATTGGCTGAATCTTTGTCAAATAAGTGTTCAGATTCTTTATATTGTAAAGTTAAAAGCCCTTAGTTTGAAATGGCGTTTCCTTAAGTTTGATATGGCTACTGTAATTGATATTTCATGTGTATATTTAGACAACAGGGTGAAAAAAGAATGGTTATCCTGTTCGTTGATATTACTGAAACTTTTTTGAAACTGATTTTTGCTCTGTATCACATTCTTCAATTTCATTTACAAATGAATATAGAAATGGAATTTACTTCAAACGCTTTGTGGGATAACATTTTAATCAAGTTTTATGTATGTTATACACACACAAATGAATCAATGGTTTAAAAAACTACTGCTTAAGTTTCTCACAGTAGGTGCCGAAATCTTCAGGCTCCTTAAAAAAAAAATTTTGAAAATCTTATCAATAAAATTGTTTCATCTTTATCTTATTGCATAATCAAGCCATTGTATATACCAAAAAAAATCTTCTTCCTCATAGTGTTATAAATATGAATTTCTTGCGTAATATCAGAACAATTGGAGCGGGTACATATCTCTCTGTGCTACTACACTAATTGTCATTTGAAATATTTGAAACTTCCAAGGTCTTTAATTTTCAACCTGAGTAAAGGGAATGATTTGATATTGTCGGTCCGTGTTATTGACTGTAATGAAACCAACTTAACAATATCCTGACATTTGCTCCTAAATATAGAATTTATTTAGAAGGGGGAAATTTCAATTACATATCTGGTGTTTGCAAATCCTATATTAACTGTAATTGTTCAGTTTTAACTTGTAAAGGCAAGTGTTAACTTGTTATTGTCAAAATTCAATATTATTTTTATATATCTAGACATGACTTGAACTATATGCGAATTAACTTTTATTTATTTCTCCTTTCTCTCTCTATCTACTGTTATCCTATCTTTTTATTAAATATTTTCTAAATGGATTGAGTATGGAATGATGAATATATTGTCTGTTTAGTGACTCACTGAAAATAATCTCTATATCCTGACTTGTCTTTGTTTCCTAATTCCTATTCTCAAGATTTTTAATGGTAATTTTAGGATATTTTTGCTCCCAAAATAGTCCAGGCTAAAGTGTATGTTTAAGGGTAAACACACAAACACTTTTTTTTTTTTTTTGTTTTTTCTCTCTCTCAATGGCGTACTTTCTTGTTCCTCATTGGTTTACTTTTTTTTTTTAATAGGGTTTTTAAAAGATTTAGCTTTTGGTTACCCATGTGCTTTTAAACTTACGTAAAATATATTCATATTCATTCTGCATTTCAAATTTGTATCACATAGATATGATTATTTTTAGAAAAGAAAAATCATTGGTTAAATGGACATTTTTGCTAAACAAATCACTTTTTCATATTTTATTTTTAGGTCACAAAGTGCAAGATATTTCTGAAATGCATTTAGGTTATCAATGATAAAAGTTCAGGATATAAAAAAGACAAAAGGAAGCTGTTACTTTATTTAAGACAGTGAAAGCCATGGAATGATAATTGAAAAGGTTAAGTGCTTTCAAAATTGTCTGCAGAATTTTGACTTTGAAAAAAAAAATAGTCCTAAAAGAAGATACTACATTGTACATGATTGGACTGTGAGTGGGGAAGCAATTACATAAAGGGTCATGGAGTTGGTAAGACTATACTGACTCCAACTCCAGGTGAAATTTACTTTATTATGGCCCTTGCTCTGTAAGTCTATACATTTACACATCTTGTAAATAGCGATTTTGAGATTTGTGTAAAGGAGTATGAGGTGCAGAATATATAGATTTCCATTGTTTTTGTATTCTGACTCCACGATCCTTGCCGTGATAGATCTGTTTAAGTTCGATCGTTTACTAATTATGTTTCGTGTTGTATTATTGCAAAATTGACTTAAAATTAAATATTTTTATATCATTGAGTGTAAATTTTTCTTTTTTAGTTTATAAATCCAAGCGCTTTAGGCGGCTGGCAAAGAAAGATGAGGAAGCGTTCGAGAATCATGCGTAAAGGTCCTCTCCTTGTCTATAAATGCATTGTTAAGGCCTTCGTAAATCCCAGGTATGTTTGTCATTACATCTTAACTCTTAACATCCTTTTGAGATTTTTTAAGTACTGTCCCCATTCTATAAGATCTAATCAAAAATGCTATTAAAATGCCTTCATTTAAAAATTACCTTTATTTCTCTTAAAATCAAAGACTTCTAAATATGTGCTTTTAATGTACTAAAATATATATCAATTATTCATTTCTGCAATTCAAATTGGTTCACACTAGATATTGATTATTTTAGAAAGGCCTATCGTTTGGAGTAGATTAGAAGAGATTGAATGACTTCCAGCTGGGTGGAAGAGTGTATAGGATATAATGAGTTAATCAACAACTTGGTTTGCTGCTAAATGTACAGTTTCATCTGTATTCAATTGTGTTTATTATATTTGTCTAGAGTGAAAGTTTCTATACGTTAAACATTTAATTTTTTAACTTAAAAAGTTTTTTATTTGGTTGGGTTTATTTTTTAAAGTTGTTATTTTAAAAAAATTTGGATTAGCGTTTTTTATTTAATAATTGGCTTAAAGGCTGCTTTGGTCATTAATGTTGAATCAATGTCTATTAATTGCACATAAAGTAGGACCTATGGCTAAGAAAATAGGAGTTGCAGATTTTACAGAAAATTGGCTTTATTTAAACTTGTATATATTACATACAAAAAATTGAATCATTATTGTATAGTTTACTTCAATGTACATGAAATATTAATCAATTTAATGTACATTCTTTATAATGCCTAAAAAATCTTACTCTCTCCTTCCAGGTGTCACTACAATAATATTAAACATCTGAATTTAAGAAGAGTTTGCACCCGATGGTCATGTGTAGATTCATCATTTGGGACTGAGTCATCTTTCGAAAATATAAGGATAGTCTCTAATGGAACATAGTCCCGGCCTCCAAGGAAAAAACTGGAATACAAGTAGTTTTTATTGATTTTAGTTTTTAAGTATCAAACGTATTAAAGGTTCATCTAAGTAAAAATGGGGGGGTCATAAATATCTGTCCCATAACTTGTTACATATTTCTCATTTTAATATAAACTATTATGCGGTAGTACAGTTGTATCTGAATAAGCTCTTTATTTGTCCGGCTTTCTAATCCATCTGTTAAAGTCTGTATAGTTGGTGTTCCGTTGTATAGATTCATTGCAATTAAAGCATTTTTTTTTTTTTTTTTTTGATATATATATATCTTACTCTTGATATACATATTTAAAAAAATATATATATTACAACAATAAATGGGGGGATAAAATAGTTTACTTTTTCTTTTCTTTTTTTTCTTTTTTCCGTCTCTCTCCTAAATTAATTCTTTTTCTTTTTCTTTAGTCTTCCTATTGCCAAAATGACCAACTTCTGATTGACCAGAATTCTGAAAGAGGATGAAATTCAGCTGTCCTGAAAAACCAAAGTAAGTACATAGTTTTTTATATTCTCAAGAATCTGTCAAACACGATTTTCACCATTCTTCCCCTTATTTTGTGTTTTCCTTTCATTTAAAAACAAATGCCTGTAATTAAGAATAAGGGAAATAAAGCTCTTTAGATGTATATTAATTTTAGGGCAAAAGTAAAAATCCTGGTTAAAAGCCTTCTAAAGGTAACAACTTTTAGACCTTATTTTCTGATGCAGAATTGTAGCTAACTATCACCTTTTTTGGCTATGCAGGCCAGCTTAGCAAGATCATTTGAGATATCTGTTGGAGAAAAAGGTCTTGATCACAGACAGTTTTTTTTATTCTCATTATAGTGTCGTACTCAGTACAGACTTAGTAGATGGGTGTGGCAATTTGTCTATGCAAGGAATTCCTGAAATTGAATTGTTTCTTTTTATAGATTGTTTCTTTGTCTTGTCAGAATTACAGCGACTCAAGAAGTTCCACTTGGCCCTGGTGCTGCGAGACACCAACTTGTTTACCAAAACTTTTTGTCCTATTAAGGTGGGATTGAATGCATTGGTTGTTTTTATTTCTGCTATATGATTTGTGTTGTTTAACATTGCTTTTTTTTCTCTTTCTTAACAGCAAAAATGTTAAGCAGTATGTACTGAAGAAGAATCCTTTGAGGAACTTTCCGTATTATTGATGAAACTCAATCCTTATGCCGCTGCTATGAAGGGAGTGCCATCCTTACCCAGAAAGCTCAGTTGCGTATGAAAGAAAAGGCTCTTAAAAAAGGGGGTGGTAGTAGTATTCCTACTTTTCATATATATATATTATATAATATAAGGAACAATAATTTTGCTCTCAGGTGAGAAAAAATACAATTAGGATTTGGCTTGAATGGTGGTTTTAAAAAAAATGCAGATTATTTTAAATTGGTTTAATTCAGGTCTACAATAAAATAAAATAAAGTTTTTATTTTTTCTTCTCTATCAAAAAAAAAAGTTCATAAATTGAAATATTTATATGGACTGTTTAAAAGTTTTAATTAAAGGAACATTTAATAGCAAAGGATGTACATGAAAGATTAGGGTGGTCTGAAACTCTTGTTTGCCCATACATATTATTTTGACGTTCATTCCCATTATGGTTGATAATGGTTAGCAAGCTAGTCTTCAGATTCCATTACTATGAATGGTGAGTTTTATCCTTGCTAAATGCCTCTATACTTGTGGCCTCTGTGTTCAATCCTACCATGGTTGAATGGATTTCATTAAAAAAAATTTATTAATATATATCATTTATAATTTTCTGTTGTCATTTCCACCAGCTTGTTTTATGTGATTGTAGTGGATTTAGTTAAATTTTGGTACAGGTGACAAGACTTTCAGACTTAATAAAGAAAATTTGATCTAGAATTTTAGAAATAAAAATTTGTATTGTAAATGAAAGTATAATTTTTAAAATGTCTATTTCAGCTGACACTAAGAAAAATCAAGAAGATAAAGGAAGAGAAACTCCTTAAAAGAAAACTGAAAGAAAGGCCAAGAGATCTGAAAAGAGAATCAGGAAATTAGCTTCACAAAAGAAGAAATTGTTAATCAAAAAAAGAGGCAGAAGAAATTGGTAGCTGCAAAAAAGGCTAAAGGCTCTCACCCCAGCAGAGAAAAAAGCTAAACGGGCTAAACGTCCTAAGGCTGTAAAACCTGCAAACCCGCTACTAATTCTACTAAACCTTTAAGACCGGCGCCAAGACTGCTAAGCCCGCTGCAAAGGTTTGCTACTAAATAAATTACAAAATTCACATGTACTGTTAAAGGAATAAATATTGAAAGATTCCTAATTCTAAACTTATGTTTTTATTAAAGAGAAGACATTTCTTCTTTTCTATATATACTAATTCTAATTTTCTCTATCCCACTACCAAATGTTCCATATTAGAATGACAAGGAGAAGAAATTTGGTTAGTATTATCTGCTGGATAAGTTCAGACAAAATAAATTTGATAGTGGTTGATGAAAATTCTTTAAAATGCTGTTTGTACTCAAATTTTATATTTCTTACATTTTTTTTTTTCCATTGTTTGCTGGATGTGGGAAATTCAGCATGAAAATGGTTTTTGAACTTTCAGGCTTACAAGTATTGAAAAAGAAGAAAAAAAATTGGGATTTGCAAAAGCAATACTAAATTGGGAGACTTGTGGACCTTTTATATGGTTAACAAAATTAATAATTGATAATAAATTTTTAATGTAATAATTAGGTCTGGATAGAAAGGTAATTTATTGTATGCTTCATATGGAAAGGGGTCATTAAGTGTTGGCATTAATGTAGGCCGTTTGAACTAAACTTGTGCATTTCATGAAGTCATCATTTTCCTTATGATTATTAATCTAGGATTTCACAGCAGGTGCAACTTCAACTTTTTAGTGCAAGAAATATTCCTAATCTATTTCCTCATTTAATTTGAGGACAGTTGAGTTTGAATTAATATTTGTTGGAACATTATATATGGGTTTTTATTTAACTATTAGTATAAGCAGATTATTTGTATCAATCATCTTCTGTACTTGTCTGGATTCATAATGACATCAGTTTTGTTGAAGTTAAGAATGTATAACCTTAAATGATTAGAAATTACACCCCCTATTACATTTTGCTTTTGAAACAAGGGCAAATAAATAGCATCTTTAATAAAACGACATGTTACAAAACAGTGGCACAGTTTGTCTTTTTAATTCTTTAGTCCACAATCTCTTCCTGGGTGCAAGTGCTTTTTTTTTTTTTTTTTTTTTTTTTAAAGGCTATATATGCAGCAAAACAATTTTAGTCTATATGAAAGATACTAAATACTATGATTTTATCGATTGAGTATTTAATCTTGTTTTAGGCAAGCTTTACAAACGACTAATTGTAAAAGGCATAACTATTTTGAAGAGTTACTTCTCTTGTTATACGAGGGTTACACTCAAGGGACGCAACTCTTAATAACATTTTCTATATTTAAAGAAAACTACGGTTTGTGGGGCAGCTATAGACGTGAGTTTGTGTAGACTTATAGCGGTTACATTAATGAGAAAATGAATATTTATTCTGGTCAACACAAAGTAAATCTGCTAACTTTAATGGTTCAGCCCCCCCCCCCCCAAAAAAAAACTTCACAAATGCTGGGGGGCAGGCATTTATCTGTTCCTGTGCCATTAAAGAATAATCTAGGTAGTAATCGTATTGATGGCATATAGGACACCTTTTTTTCCCCAAAAAAATTGCCCTGTGTCTTATACATCGGTAGTGTGTTTGGAGACCTCCCATAGCAGGCTAATCTCTATGATGCTCACTAACCCAGGCTTACACACAGTACTCTTACCTACCCTAAACTCCATGCATCATTGTTATAATCAAGGGGAACAGGCAGTGTATGGTGGCGAAGAAAAAAAACAGGTTTTTGAATTTCAATAAATTGTATTAAAAAAATTTGTAGTGTTGGAAATGATGTAAGAAAGTCTGATTCCAGTAGATGAAGGATACTGGTAGCAGGTTTTGAAGATAGTGTTCCCCCCTTTTCCTTATGTTTAGTGAATTAGCAGGAAATAATGATGTTAATAGTATTAGTAATGATAAAACATTGGACACGAGAATAAAGCAAGAAGTAAGGTAAATAGAATGCTTTTTATAAAAGGCATTCTGCTACTAGAGATGTCTTGTGTATGCTTATTGCTTGTCTGTACTGCCAATTTGCTTTTATACAGCTATGTTCTGCTTGTGTAATTGCACAGCTAGACTGTTTTCAACAGTATCTGCTGAATGGGGTGCATCTTTATATGCTGTCAAATACAGTAATAAGTGCTTAGTAGCAGATATTTAACTGATAAGAAGGTCGGATAAATATCTTTCACTTCTGTTGTAGAAAGAATTGTTTATGGAGGGGGTCTTATAATCAAATGATAGCTTAACTAGAACATTTTTCCTATTGGATTCACTATATATTTATAGCTTTGTAGTTGAGCAAAATTGTACAAGTGGGTGCAGACCGTAGTTCCGTTACAGTTACCGTTAGTAACATAATACCGCTTTTTGAAAGACAGTGAGATGTCATATCGAGTGTTGTCGTTTATGCAAGTGAACCTTGATGAACAGAATGCTCGCTATGGAAACTCATTAAATTTGAAAATTTATCGGAGTTATCCCCCTTAGCTTTTTTTCCTTCCGGTAATTTGTTTCATAATGACGAGGAGCAATTTGGGTGAGTCTCTTTGCATAGTGGCAGACTGAACATCATAGCAAGTTTGAACTTCTAGCATGCTGTCATGTTCACTTTTCGTATGAATAAGATTGGGAACGGTATGAACCTCCTCATAACTCCAGCGATGGATTAAATAGTATCACTAATGTTCTTCTACAAGGATGACTTGTATAACACCAGATGGTGTCAAGGGTGGACTGGCGATATGTCATTAGATAGTTGAAAAAAAAACAATGTTGGATATAAAAATAACAATTTGTTTTTAGAGTCGTACAAGCGACTTAGATATAGCAGTACCAAGTCAGTGGTGGGGTAAAGTCAAACAACTAAGATAAAATTAATTACTCTAACACAAAGAACTTTTTAATGGCTCTGTTGATATAACACACAATGAATTTTTGTTTATACACAATGTTTCATAAAATAAATATAATATTATCATTCTTGTAGCAGTTCAACACAAGATAGAGAAATAATTTATGAACAAAGGAAATCTAATGGCAGAAATAGGTTTGATATAAGGCAAAAGCCTGTTCATACAAATGTTAATAATTATCATTTACATGAAGACTACAAAGATAGGAAACATTTATCCAGGCTAAAAGTGGTTGTAAAACGAAGTTTCTCCTCTCTCTCTCAATATCTAATGTATATATAGTTGGCGACTGCGTAGGACCAGAAAAATTTATTATACAAAGACATTTTTCCAAGATTAAAATCTTAAAAGTGTTGATTTAGTGGGAATAATAGTTTGGTGGGTGGTCTTAGGCCAATTTCTGGGAATTATCATAGCAGAACTGACAAGGCCATTTATACAATAATAAAAATATTTATCAAGATGCCTCACCAATCAGGAAACTGGTGGTGGAGACTATTGACCCCCCCCTCCAAGATGTGTAACCCAAGGCCATGATTTCGATTGGCCATCCAATCAAATGCGACCGCGGTGGGGGGTTTTGTACAACCTCCTGATGTTTACACTGTAGGGCCATTGGTCCGGGCATTTCTATTGGCTGGCCAATGAGCCCTGGATTCAGGGGTTTAGAGCCCATAAAAGAAGTCCCAAATGGGTTCCGCGCGCACATCGGACCAGCTGCGTTCTTGACCAGATTGGACAACTGCTTCCCTAGCAGATGTGATAGCTCCGTCTCATGGCCCTTGTCACCATCTTTGCTATGTCATCTTGTTACTCAAAGTCCCACTGAATTTGACATCAGAACCCAACATATATCGCCAGTCAGTCCACCAAATTCCGACTTCAACTTTCAACTCGATACCCTTTGTGGTTGTACATGATTTTTAATCACTGATTGATTATAAAGGTCTTTTATTGTTAAAAACACGTTGCGTATTAATGATGGAACAACATTGGTGAATATTGGTCATTTTCAGAGGTACAGCCCGGAACAAGCACTTCAACTTTTCCTGTGGGTCCAAAGACACCCATCGCTGTTAGATTCGGCGCCGCACGACAGCCATAGTATTACATTTGCGCACCTGTTTGACCAGATCATAGTATTAAATTTTGGCCACCCCGACCAAACATCGTTTACACTTTGACATTAAATAACACACGAAAGTTGATCTGCCTGTTAAAAGAACCAGATCTATTTCAGGGGTAAAATATGAATACCACCACGGATCCTCGTAAAATCTTCCTAGAAAAGCTTTGTTTGAGCTTGCGTACAGGATGTTGGATCAGTAAATGTTTATTTCTATGTGTGGAAGTTAAGTGAGGGAGAGTTTTCTGTGATTGGACATAACAATCACCTGGAGCACCCAGGAAGTTTTCATGCCAATGGCCAGATAGACTTTCATAAGATGACAGAAATTATTTCTAAGAATTGACTAAAACAAGATAGCCAGATCATCTTTCAAATTTCCCTCTCCATCAGGACATAGGAAGGATGTTTTATACTGTTAGTCATTGTTTTAAGTAAACGTTAGAAATTGAACTAAGTTTTTGATTCATTTATTTGTTGCTTTTAGTCTTAGAAAAAACTCTATACTACACAATAAGGGTTCTTTTTTTCTTTTTTTTTTTTAAATGACGGCTTTCAGACAAGAACACCACAAATTATAATCTAAGATTATTTGTTAGTAGTTGTGATAAATGGCTGCTACTGCATTGAAATTTATCTATTTGTTTATTTGCATTATAGAATGGTTAAGTCTTTCATACATTTATTTATTTCAATGAAAATCTTTAAAATGCCTATTTGACATATATTCAGGTTTACTCGGACTTAGCTGTCCTTATCTGGTTTGTTATTATAGTCCAACGTTTCATGCTGTTTGTTACACTTCTTGACATTCAGGTGTCATTCATGGTCACTAAAATATTTTTTTCAACTGAACACTTCTTCGACTCACAGGTCCCGTGTTTCACCGAAAATAAGACCTCGTTTGATTTTTCAGATTATTTAATACTAGCAGCATCACCTGGGTAGAGGCGGTGTTTTTTTATTTTTTTTTTTATTTTTGTCTTTTTTTTAAGTTAGTTCCCGAAAGAATCCATTATTTCTCGATCGTGAGTGAATCCTCGTAGTGATACCCCATTTAAATCCCTACTGTAAAACAAAAAAAAAAAATTTTTAAATTAGACCTTGCATTGATCACTATGGGAAAAGAAATGTTCATGTCTACTATCTAAAATATTAAATGAAAAAAAAAAATTCCATGCTGTTTCATTAAGATTTTATTAATTATGTTCCGAATAATAAATCAATCTCTTATTTATTTACTCAAAACCAAGCCCCTAGTATATTTAAGTGTATATATTTACTTTTATCGTTAATTGTTTTATTTTCAAAGTTTCCTCCGGGCATCACATACACACAACTGCCCTTTGGGTGTGTTGTATATATATACTATAATAATCCCTTCCCCTTAAAATAAGGCCTAGTTAAATTCGCAGATAGATGTAAAGAAATAAGCATTCTCCACATGTCAACAATCATTGGCGATCTTGAACACTCACATTACCCGAAAATTACCCCCTTTTGTTAATAATTTCAGAGTAAAAAAAATGATATAAGCCCTGGTCTTATTTTCAGGAAAAAACCACAGTAATTAGTTTCCATTTCTTGAAGGCGTTCTTCTTATTTCCTCAATTTCCGTTTTTTTGAAAGAAACCCATTAATATTGTCAGATTCTTCCATGGTAATCTCTCTCT
>CM042156.1:78756842-78791981 GCA_023376005.1 Doryteuthis pealeii | reverse complement strand
CAGTTCCAAACCAATTACCAAAATTCCATCTTTTTTGTTTTTTTTTCATCCAATATTTTCAATATACCAAATATTTATTTTAGCTATACTTATTTTATAAAAAAACGTAACAGCAAAAAAATAAATCTAATCTAAGATGATTTATCATACGATACAATTAATGTATTCTTTTTATATTTTGCCATATCGATGTCTAGAGGAACCTGTGGAAATTCTATGGACAAAAAAAGAAAAAATGAAGAGGAATTTTTTAAGCAAAAAAAGGATGATTTGCAATTTTTATTATTATAATTCTTTTTGGCATGAACATAAACCCAACGGTTGAATATGCTGTTAAAATCAATCAGTAAATTATAATTCCTTTTGTATAACCTAAATAAGATATTTAACCTTTAATATAATATTGGGTTATTAAATTTTTATCCACAAAACAGCTACTTTTATGATGATTTCATTTTTATTTCTAAAAAATACTTCTTTCATGATGATCATTTTTCAAGATAATTTATTCTTTGCTTCTCTAATGTGTGTTTCTAATTTTCAGTCTTGCTCAGTGTTGTCGTGACCATTATTCAAACAATGTTCTAGTTGATGCTTCATGAGATTAATGGATCCATACAAGAATTCTTTATTCAAGAAACATCTAAAAGAAACCGAAAATATTGACAATGAAGACACCCCAAAGATGATGAAAATTTTTTTTTATTATTATTTTCAGTTTCTTTTTTAAAATTTTGATCTTTCTCTTAAAATTATGGAGACTGCCTACTTCTCCAATAATTATCTACTGTCTTGGAATCTGTCTGGGAATCTGTCTACTCTAACCCCCTTCTCTTCTCTCATTTTTCTCTTCTTCTCTAGGTAATTCCTATTGGTGTAAACCACCGCTGGACTGACAAACTACAAGGAATACGTATATTAAAAAATATAATAATAAATATTATTCTTGTTTGGTATTAACACGTGTGTGAAACAGGGAGCCCAGAATTTCACATATACAAAGAGCTGCGGAGTTTGAACAATAAATAACAGAAATTTCAGCAAAAGTCTGAACTTATAAGTCATTATACTCCACATGCCACAGCACCTTACGGACACCTACACAGTTCATGATATATTGCCCACAGTAACATCCCATGCATTTCCTGTGTTTATAATACCATTGTTCACACACATGCATCCAGTTTATCCTAGCCACATGTATTACCCATGACATTTCCTGTGTTATCCTTCGTCACAGATACACACATGCATTTCCTTGTTATCCTAGGCACCGGTTATACCCATGCATTCCTGTGTATCTTAGGGCCACAGGTTTATCACCCATGGCATTTCCTGTGTTTATAATAGCATTGGTCACACACATGATTTCCTTGTTTATCTAGCCCACAGTTTATACCAGCATTCCGTTTTATCCCTGGCCATGGTAACACCCATGCATTTCCCTGTGTTATGTGTGTTATCACACTTGTTTTCCAGCAGACACTTGTTAATTTAATCCATGGCCGATATATCTTCAGGGTCACTTTTGTCAAGGGCAATTACACTACCTCTAAATCTTATTTGTTAATTCCTCTTCCCTCAGATCCAGTTATGAAAGGATTTTGAATTGGATTTGTGATTTATTTGATTTAGGTCTTTTTTTAGAATTTATGAAATGTGCTTTCTTTCTACTGATATAGAAATTTATGTGTTTCTTAAAAATCTTTTTTTTGGTAAAACTTAAGAAACCGTTAGAATTGTTTAGAATAAATGAAATCTCTTGATCCAAACTTAACTTCTTTTAGGTATTACCCAGCCTGTTTTCATGGTAGGATGACACAAGGTGCAAGTATGGGCATCCAGCTGGATCAACTCGCTATCATTGTATACAGATTCCTAGAGACTAGCTTGCTAACTACACCCATAATGGACAGCCCCAAAAACCTCTTGTAGATGTTTACTTCAGATAATATAAATGAATTTACAAGATGTTCAAAAAGAAGAAGAAAAAAGAAAAAAAAACAGTCCGTATTGATTTTTATGTCTTTATAATTTGATCCTAAAAAATTGTTTTATTGAGATTTTGTAAGTGAATAAAAAAAAAGTTTATTTGAACTTATAGCATTCCTTTTATAAGTTGTATAAAATCAATTTAAAGTTGTTTTATTTTTGTATAATTGTTCAATTTTAAATGATTATTCTAAGAAGGTGGAGTGGCCTGTTGTTGGTATCAGCCAAAACAGCGAGAGAGTCTATCCCCTTTCACTAGCGCTAGACCAAGGAGATTGTTTTGCTGAGATGGAGCACCACACCTACCGTCAGCTCCTCACTTTAATGCACAGATCAGATTACCCAATCTGTGCTACTCATACGCTGAGTTTGGTAAGGACGTATCGAACCAGGAAACCTGCAATTCCTAGTCAGGTGCTCTACTGACTGAGCTAAAACAACCCCTTTAATGAGTTAATATTGATATTGATAATAAATTAATAGTTAATATTAATGTTATAGTGATATACCCTATAGACTAATGGAATGCGTCCAACGGTTACTATAAGTAACAGGGACAATTATTATGGCTTGGAGAGTAAGCCAATGCGAGTCAGCTCATAACTCTATTGTCGGACGTATTTCCCACTTCTCTGTACTGTAATTGTCTACTCTTTTGTTAATACATTTTCCTACATTTGTTACCCGTCGTTTTGTTCTTATTTGACCCTTAAAACCCACAACAATAATGGGAAAATCTATCATCATTCTTATTTCTCTGTTTTCATTTTTAGAAATCCCTTTGCAGTGATATCCACGGTAAAAAATGTTTTCGATCCGAGCCGATCTGTTGCCTTCCTATATTGGCTATCCAATGGCCAAAAAGATTCTCTTCATTGGAGAATCAATGCAAATGTTTAAAGTGAAGAAATCAAAGCTGAAATCAAAAAACTTGGTAAGTTTTAGGTTTTCTACTCATTTCACTAATTCTTCATCTGTTCTTAAAACAAATTC
This sequence comes from Doryteuthis pealeii, assembly GCA_023376005.1. Classification (NCBI taxonomy): domain Eukaryota; kingdom Metazoa; phylum Mollusca; class Cephalopoda; order Myopsida; family Loliginidae; genus Doryteuthis; species Doryteuthis pealeii. Next base: position 78,788,996 of record CM042156.1, on the reverse strand, counting down.
AGATCCATGAAAGGTTGTAAGAAAAAAAGGTCTCCAATCTAATAAAACAAATTTTAGAACAAATTGTTACCCTACTTTTAAAGGGCGTGGTGTTCTTTCCAAAAATGGACTGTTGTATAGTTTTTGTGGTAACCCCAAGTTAGAAAGAATTGAACGCAAATCAGATTTCTCTGAATGTTTGAGATGAGGCTTGATGATTAGTATTATCTGCGTTAATTCAGACTATTGTCCTCATCTTTATTGTTATTTGTACAAAAATACCTGAAGAAGGCCGGAGGGCATATCGGCCGAAACGTTGTACAAAATAACAAATAAAAATGAGGACAATAGTCGAATAATGCAAATCAGATTGTTCTCTTGCCAAACAACAACTTTTATTTTGCTGTTGATTTCGCTAGTAGTAACTGTCATTACAAAGAGGGTGGTAGAGATGAAACTATTGTTTACCTGACAACTGTCAAATCAGAAAGAGAGAGAAAGAAAGAAAGTGCGATGGACGAGATATCTGACTATTCAGCTGTGTTCTGTCTTCTCATCTCTGTCTCCAGTCTGTTTGGGTCTCTGATCTGAATTCTTCCAAAACTGTTTTTTTTTAAATTTTTTTTATAACTCCTAAACATTTCAATTATCTATTAAATTATTCTAATCGTTTTTGCACACGTCAGCATTTAACTAAAATAATATCAGCCAATTATTAATGACACTAGCAAATATATGCACCCTCCGGGTGCAAGTATTTAAGTTTTAATGTAATGAAATATCGTATTAAATTAGAAAGTCTAATAAGAATGCAGATAAAAAGATTTGAAACAGAGTGGGGTTATAATAGAAAAATAGAAATGAAACTTACTCTTCCATCACTGCCGTTTTTCATTGCTGAATTTTACTTATTTAACTATTTAGTTAAATTAGGAAATAAAGAATAAAATTACACTTATTTTTCTTGTTAATGGATTTCTTTTAGGATTCATTGGAGAGATTTTTGCTTATATTCATTAAAATAAAACCAAAACAGTTAAAATCAATAATACTAAGCACATATTTAATAAAATCACATTTTTAATATCAATATGCAAATTAGCCTTCCCGTTCACACTGCAAACCGCTATTTTTTGTATATATAAATACAATAGCATGTTATTAGTATGTAGATATGGACAACACTAATAAAAAGGTGGAGCAATTTTATTAATAATTGAGGTTTAAATATAAATAAAATCATGAAGAATGTGATGTAAATAACTATGTTAATTGTGACTCGATTAGTAATACAGTTTCGGTTACAGACAGAAAAACACACAATCTCCATTATAATAAGATGTGTTCTACCTTTCCAACATTCTATTTGTATCTTCCATTATCTCAACCAAATATTTCTCTAACATATTCCACCATTCTTTCAGATTGTTTTCATTCCAACCAAATATCTCTGTAACATTATTTTTCTTTCTTTTTCTCTTTCCTTCCGAATAAAAAAAAGCTAAATCATAAATTACAAACCAGTAAGATAATTGGTTAAGATTCCTAATTATTTCCGCCCTGTTGGCTGGGCGTTAGAATGCACCAACTGCACCTCTGCAGAGGAGTAAGACTCCCCCAATGGGGCCACCTGTTGGCCATGGGTGGCGACCCGTGATGCTTAAGGATAGAGCCAGGTAGATGAGCAGTTCATGACATGCAATACTCCACTTTGGCCCTATCTTGGGCTACACGGCGGCTGGAGAGGCCCCCTCCGATCAATCGGCTGGTCACGTCAAGCCCTAGCACCTATATGATTTCTCCAACCCTATTGCCCTTATGGCAAGCCCCAAGCCCTTTTTATCATATGGGTGCTAGAAGGCGGTAGCTGCGGGTCTACATGTCCTGGGAATGACGTTAAACTCTATCTGATGGTGAGGTTCCAGTTTTGGAGGTTTGGGGAATGTGGAGCACCCCTTCATCACCATTGCTTCCTGGTCCACTCTGACCCGGAGTGGTAGTACCTGTTAGGGTCCCATCTATGGGTTAAATAGAAAAATGTATTTATAAAAAAATTGTATTATCCATTAAGAATTGATTTATTTCAAAACTTTACGGTATTAAATGACCCACTGAGGTTGATATGCCATAAAACAAAAACAAACCAATCCTAATTATTTTACATAATGCGTATAATAAAACTGGTATCAAAATGAAGTAAATTTATTTTTTCTGCCTTCATCTAAAGTTCATCTTCTCCTCTACACACATCTCTTTGTTTAGACCCATCCCTGTCTATCAAGGCCAGCATTTAACCAAAATAATATCAGCTGATTATTAATGACATGTGTTCTACCTTTCCAACATTCTATTTGTATCTTCCATTATCTCAACCAAATATTTCTCTAACATATTCCACCATTCTTTCAGATTGCTTTCATTCCAATCAAATATCTCTGTAACATTATTTTCTTCTTTTCTCTTTCCTTCCGAATAAAAAAAAACTAAATCATAAATTACAAACCAGTAAGATAATTGGTTAAGATTCCTAATTATTTTACATAATGCGTATAATAAAACTGGTATCAAAATGAAGTAAATTTATTTTTTCTGCCTTCATCTAAAGTTCATCTTCTCCTCTACACACATCTCTCTGTTTAGACCCATCCCTATCAAAGCCAGGGACCCCTAAGACTCATTGGTTGAAACCTGTCTAGCAACAGAAGGATGATCCCTAGGCCACCTAGCACCCACATCATTGAATTGGTGGTTTCTTCAAGACTTTTCAGTTTCCTCAAATTTGTTGTACAATCCAGATGTGTTATTTGATTTTTCTACCTCAGGTCGGATGTGACTTATTCACACCTATCTCCACTTTTAACAAACACCCCATGTAAGGAGACCTTACTTATCAACCAACCCTTGTATTCATTAACATTTTGTAAAGTTTTCATTCACTCCCCAATAATTAGTCAGTGTTATTTATACTAGCATGACCTGTGGATATACCACAGTATGATAATTTGATTATTACGTTTGATATGTTTACTTAAGAGCTATTGTAAATAGTTCAATATGTAAAAAGTATTATATTTCTTTCTTTTCATCATGTTCAATTGAAACAGATTAGCATTATTGCTTCCATGTTCTCACCCCCTCTCTCTATCTTTCCTCTACTTTATTTCTTTCTCATAATATTTTTTCTGTGTAGCATGTCCTTATTCTTCCCTTTATAATAAAAACGGAATGGTCCATTATTTAGCTGGGGTGACGACACTCATAAGAAATAGGCAGATAAGCAACACCAGATAATCAGGATTTGCATTTTTGCATTTTATCTTGGACGGTCTCATTTTTTAACCAGGGGGTGTTGCAAGATGATAATGGTCATATTTTGTAGGAACACCAGTATTATTATATAGATAAGTTTGTGTGCTTTGTGAGACGACCTGTTCTGCACTCTGCCCTTCCGATGGACCCCAAGCATTGTGAATTATGTGCTGGCCGAATTTAAGGCACGAGTCAGAAAAACAGGCTCACAAGGATTAATACAAAACAACAACAACAACCACAAATGTGTGTAAACAAGACGCGGATGGAAGAAGAGTGTGTGTGATGCTTTCGCTGTCTATCCAGCTGGCTATTACTGCTATCCCTACTGGCGAACTTAACCCTTCGATCCCCGGCTTCTAACTAACTTAGGGCTCGAGTTTAGTTGTATTTATGTCAAATTCCCCTTCCCCAAAACATCTTCTCCGGACCACACAAATGGTCAGCACTTAAATAAATCGCCGACTTCTAGTCGCCATTAACCCTTAAAATTAAAGTACTCAAATATTTTTTCAGACAATCCGTCTTCAATACGTTGATCATTAATTTTTTTCAAAGGAGAATTTCTCCTAAAAATTCTTTTTGCTTTTAATACCTGGGTGCCTAAGATATTATCACCAAGTGGTCCCATTTCATGGTGGCATACAGGTCTCTTTAAACTTTACGACCTAATCTTTGGATTCGTAAAAAGGTCAGCCACCCACCCTTTTACTTATGCCGGACCTTAACCTACTCTCTTTCTTATTTATTTATTTATTTATTCTAACTATGTTCGTCTTCAACCACAGTATCACAACTTGTGAAATTGATGAAAAACATATTGTAAGATGTTACTATGTATGAAAATGTTGCTTTTTTTCTTCTTCTGCAGAAGGGACATTAAAAAAAGAAGAAGAAAGATTTGCCAAAGAAATTTTCAAATTATCAATGGAGAAAGAATTTAATGATGCATCATTCAGAGATACGGTTGATTCAATTCGAGGATTTGTGGCTGAGGTAAGTAGATTTTTCATTTTGCCTCTGAAGATATTTTGTTTATAATAAATGACTAAATAGTATTATTTGGATTATTCCTCATCTTTATTGTTATCTGTACAATGTTTCGGCCGATGTGCCCACCGGCCTTCTTCAGGTATTTATTGTCAGACTCGGGGGCCTTCTCGAACTCTGGAACCCTCCAAAGTCTGGCAGGAAAAACCTGAAGAAGGCCGGAGGGCACATCGGCTGAAATGTTGTACAGATAACAATAAAGATGAGAACAATAGTGTGAATAATCGAAATAATACTAATTATCAAGCCTCATCTCAAAGTTCAGAGAAATAGTGTAGATAACAATAAAGATGAGGACAATAGTCTCAATAATCAAAATAATACTAATTATCAAACCTCATCTCAAAAATTCAGAGAAATAGTGTAGATAACAATAAAGATGAGGACAATAGTCTCAAGAATCCAAATAATACTAATTATCAAGCCTCATCTCAAAATTCAGAGAAATAATGACTAAATACTTTCCAGGCAGATTTTATCAGTTCCTTCAACTATTTTAAGACATAAAAAATGGTCTGGTTTGGTTTCTTTGTTTAATGGTATATAAACCTTCATGGATTATTTAATGCCAAAGCTATCCTTGTAGAAGAACGATAGTGGTATAGCTGGAGGGGTGAGTAGATTCTTACCTTTCCCAAGGTTATTAGTCTGAAAGTGAACATTGTTAAGATTCTGTTCGCCATTTTAGGCATTTAGGTCTTGTATTGGTAAATCCAATGGTTGAAAAGGGTGTAGTCTTAGTAGTAGAAAGTCTTGTATTCTTTAAAATCCTAGGTAGAACAAGAGTGTACTACTCCTTGTAGCTCAGAATCCAGTAGTAGTCCTTCTGGTATTAAATCCAATTAGCAACTGATTTTAGGTCAATTACCAATGACCTTGAATGCATTAAATATCGTTTTTTATTGGTCAATACTTACTGCTGATTTTGGTAAAATCCATAAATATAAGTGGCAATCTCTTATACCCATAGATAATACAACAAACGTAATAATGACATTGTTGGTATGTAATCAGTATTTAATTAACAAACTGACTACAGTTAATTTTGTTAACATTTAATATTTATTTATGTAGAAAAATCAAGCTAAGATCCAATTACCATCAAATTGGTAAGACATGGCAACAAGCAATCGTAACTTAATACGATCCTGTCTTGTTGCAACTCTACTGCAGAATGACAGGATATTTATGAAACTCCACAACATCATAGAAACCAAGCAACCAATCAGAACTCAAGGAATGGAATCACCCAAATAGATGAATGGACTATTCTTGATTCCCATAAATACCAACTGTCTTGGGCACTACTTCAGTTGTGCTTATCCAGTTGCTGTTGTTCAAACCAACAGTAGACTGACTGACTGACCGACCTCAATATTAAACAGGAATAGTTACTTAAAATCATATATATATTTACCAACCCCTCCGCACGAGTAGGATCTTAGCTTGATTATTCTACAATTTAAATTATGATTGTGCACATATATAAACATTTTTTGTGCAATGGACAAAACAATGATATCTTTTATTTTTTGTAAAAATGACATTTTTCTTCAATAGGTAATTTGCAAAAATAATCTAAATAAGAACAAGATAGCCTTCATAGCAGAATAAAAACTTTTTTTTTACAAAAAAACCCAAAAAAACAAACTAATCCTTGAAGAATAGATGTTAATGTTATGCATGTATAGGGAAGGCATAGTCTGCCATAGACAGGTTATCAGTTATGGGTGGGAGCTGCACAAGAATGCTACGTGCAATATTAAACAAATTATGGAAACAACATCTTACAAGAAAGTAACTGTATGGCCACTTGCCCCTTATCACACAAACCGTCTGAGTGAGACGGACAAGACATGCTGGGAACTGCTGGAGAAGCAAGGATGAACTCATAAATAACATTCTCTCCTGGAAACTAGCACATGGGCACGCCAGTGTGAGCTGCCCAAGAAAGACCTACATTGACCAGCTCTGCACGTTGATGCATAGAGGGACCTCCCAAGAGCAATGAATGATAGGGATGGTTGGCGAGAAATTGTCATGGATATCCATGCTACTAGTGCGACATGATGATGATGATTATGATGATGAGAGCCTAATTGAGTGAATTTTTATCAGAAGATATTTTTTATGTAGATCGATATTGTATTTGGTAACCAAAATAAATTTGAAATTCCAAATAGTGAATTACCTCCCCTACATTCTTTCATGTAATCTTTTTGAACTCAATCTCAGAGGTGGACTGAAGTTTAAAATTTAAAAAAAAAAAAGAAAAGTTTTTTCATGTTAAAGTCAGGGTCCAGTTTTATTAAATTTTCTCTTGTAAATTTATCATCTGCTATTACAATATAGACACAAAATCAGGGTCCAATAATAAATTACCTAAATATTGTAAATCAGACGCTTACTTTAGAGCCACTTCCATTTTAAAACTTAGTTTTTCTCAAAAATTAAAAAAAAATTTTTTCCCCTAATTCCCCCCAAAATGAAGATTGTTTTCAAACTGCACTTCAATAAAACTGAACATTTAATAAAAATGATTTTCTTTTTTTTCTTTTACAGCAACTTTGGGTGTTGATTGTTGTAGAAGCGGATTTATTTGGTCAATTGAAATTATTAAAGGATTTTTTTCTCTTTGGACGAGGAGATTTATATCAAGCATTCATTGATGTTGCTCATCCCTTTCTGAAAACTGTGCCCACTGCATCCACAGAACATGGTGAGTCTGATCAGCAAGGGCATTTTTTTTTCTAAGCTCATCTATACATATATAAAGGGCAGTTGGTGTGTATGTATGTATGTATGTATGTATGAAGAGCTGTGCAGGAGGGCACGGAAAAGTTTGAGACTGGCCGTATACAGCATGAGCAGTTGAAAAGAGATATTCGCAAGAATAAAAAAGTAGACAATCAAGGGCTTCAAATCGGTCTACTATGTGACCAGTGTGGAAGGCTATGTATGAGCTAGGCTGGCCTGATCAGTCACCAATATGTGCATCGGCGGGATGGACTAATAAAATACCCTGTGCTCCCTGGAAATACCTGTAAATGTGGGAAGGTGTGCAAGACTTTGGCAGAACTAAAGAGCCACTTTCGTGCAGCTCATTGTTGAACTTTTTTGAAGCTCACCATTATATTGTTTGAACTGTTGAGCTTTTTTTTAAATTTTTTTTATTATTATTATTGTTACTATATCAAGCAATGGCAATACTTGAACACGAGTTTTCTGCCATTTCATGTAATGTATTTAGTTCATTAGACATACTACATACATACATACATGATGGCAGCAAACTCGTGTTCAAGTATTGCATTGCTTGAATAGAAATAATAATAATAAAAAAAAATTTAAAAAGCTAACAGTTCAAACAAATAATGTGACTTTCAAAAAGTCAACAATAGCTGCACGAAAGTGCTTTTATTCTGCCAAAGTTGCCACCTTCCCACATTTACAGTATTCCAGGAGCACAGGGTATTATTAGCCATCCCGCCGATCAACATATTGGGACTATTCAGCCTGCCTAGCTCATTACATACCTTCCACACTGGTCACATAGTAGACCATTTGAAGCCTTGATTGTCTACTTTTTATTCTTCGAATATCTCTTTTCAACTGCTCATTGCTGTATACGGCCAGTCTCAAACTTTTCCGTGCCCTCCTGCACAGCTCTTCATACATACATACATACATACATACACACCAACTGCCCTTATATATGTATAGATGAGCTTAGAAAAAAAAATGCCCTTCTGATCAGACTCACCATTTCTGTGGATGCAGTGGGCACAGTTTTCAGAAAGGATGAGCAACATCAATGAATGCTTGATATAAATCTCCTCGTCCAAAGAGAAAAAATCTTTAATAATTTCAATGACCAAATAAATCCGCTTCTACAACAATCAACACCAAATTGCTGTAAAAGAAAAAAAAAAAATCATTTTATTAAATGTTCAGTTTATTGAAGTGCAGTTTGAAAACAATCTTCATTTTGGGGAATTAGGGGGAAAAAATTTTTTTAATTTTGAGAAAAAACTAAGTTTTAAAAATGAAAGTGGCTCTAAAGTAAGCGTCTGATTTACAATATTTAGGTAATTATTATTTGACCTGATTTTGTGTCTATATTGTAATAGCAGATGATAATTTACAGAGAAAATTTATAAAAACTGGACCCTGACTTTAACATGAAAAAAAACTTTTCTTTTTTTTTTTTAAATTAAAACTTCAGTCCACTCTGAGATTGAGTTCAAAAAGATTACATGAAAGAATGTAGGGGAGGTAATTCACTATTTGGAATTTCAAATTTATTTTGGTTACCAAATACAATATCGATCTACATAAAAAATATCTTCTGATAAAAATTCACTCAATTAGGCTCTCATCATCATAATTCATTCATCATCATGTCGCACTAGTAGCATGGATATCCATGACAATTTCTCGCCAACCATCCCTATCATTCATTGCTCTTGGGAGGTCCCTCTATGCATCAACGTGCAGAGCTGGTCAATGTAGGTCTTCTTGGGCAGCTCACACTGGCGTGCCCATGTGCTAGTTTCCAGGAGAGAATGTTATTTATGAGTTCATCCTTGCTTCTCCAGCAGTTCCCAGCATGTCTTGTCCGTCTCACTCAGACGTTTGTTGATAAGGCAAGTGGCCATACAGTTACTTCTTGTAAGATGTTGTTTCCATAATTTGTTTAATATTGCACGTAGCATTCTTGTGCAGCTCCCACCCATAACTGATAACCTGTCTATGGCAGACTATGCCTTCCCTATACATGCATAACATTAACATCTATTCTTCAAGGATTAGTTTGTTTTTTTGGGTTTTTTTGTAAAAAAAAAGTTTTTATTCTGCTATGAAGGCTATCTTGTTCTTATTTAGATTATTTTTGCAAATTACCTATTGAAGAAAAATGTCATTTTTACAAAAAATAAAAGATATCATTGTTTTGTCCATTGCACAAAAAATGTTTATATATGTGCACAATCATAATTTAAATTGTAGAATAATCAAGCTAAGACCTACTCGTGCGGAGGGGTTGTAAATATATATATGATTTTAAGTAAACTATTCCTGTTTAATATTGAGGTCGGTCAGTCAGTCAGTCTACTGTTGTTTGAACAACAGCAACTGGATAAGCACAACTGAAGTAGTGCCCAAGACAGTTGGTATTTATGAATCAAGAATAGTCCATTCATCTATTTGGGTGATTCCATTCCTTGAGTTCTGATTGGTTGCTTGGTTTCTATGATGTGTGGAGTTTCATAAATATCCTGTCATTCTGCAGTAGAGTTGCAACAAGACAGGATCGTATTAAGTTACGATTGCTTGTTGCCATGTCTTACCAATTTGATGGTAATTGGATCTTAGCTTGATTTTTCTACATAAATAAATATTAAATGTTAACAAAATTAACTGTAGTCAGTTTGTTAATTAAATACTGATTACATACCAACAATGTCATTATTACGTTGTTGTATTATCTATGGTAAAGAGATTGCCACTTATATTATGGATTTTACCAAAATCAGCAGTAAGTATTGACCAATAAAAACGATATTTAATGCATTCAAGGTCATTGGTAATGACCTAAAATCAGTTGCTAATTGGATTTAATACCAAAGGACTACTACTGGATTCTGAGCTACAAGGAGTAGTACACTCTTGTTCTACCTAGGATTTTAAAGAATACAAGACTTTCTACTACTAAGACTACACCCTTTTCAACCATTGGATTTACCAATACAAGACCTAAATGCCTAAAATGGCAACGAATCTTAACAATGTTCACTTTCAGACTAATAACCTTGGGAAGGTAAGAATCTACTCACCCCTCCAGCTATACCACTATCGTTCTTCTACAAGGAAGCTTTGCATTAAATAATCCATGAAGGTTTATATACCATTAAACAAAGAAACCAAACCAGACCATTTTTTATGTCTTAAAATAGTTGAAGGAACTGATAAAATCTGCCTGGATAAGTATTTAGTCATTATTTCTCTGAATTTTTGAGATGAGGTTTGATAATTAGTATTATTTTGATTATTGAGACTATTGTCCTCATCTTTATTGTTATCTACACTATTTCTCTGAACTTTGAGATGAGGCTTATAATTAGTATTATTTCGATTATTCACACTATTGTTCTCATCTTTATTGTTATCTGTACAACATTTCAGCCGATGTGCCCTCCGGCCTTCTTCAGGTTTTTCCTGCCAGACTTTGGAGGGTTCCAGAGTTCGAGAAGGCCCCCGAGTCTGACAATAAATACCTGAAGAAGGCCGGTGGGCACATCGGCCGAAACATTGTACAGATAACAATAAAGATGAGGAATAATCCAAAATAATACTATTTAGTCATTTATATAAACAAAATATCTTCAGAGGCAAAATGAAAAATCTACTTACCTCAGCCACAAATCCTCGAATTGAATCAACCGTATCTCTGAATGATGCATCATTAAATTCTTTTCTCCATTGATAATTTGAAAATCTTTGGCAAATCTTTCTTCTTCTTTTTAATGTCCCTTCTGCAGAAGAAGAAAAAAAGCAACATTTTCATACATAGTAACATCTTACAATATGTTTTTCATCAATTCACAAGTTGTGATACTGTTTGAAGACGAACATAGTTAGAATAAATAAATAAATAAATAAGAAAGAGAGTAGGTTAAGGTCCGGCATAAGTAAAAGGGTGGGTGGCTGACCTTTTTACGAATCCAAAGATTAGGTCGTAAAGTTTAAAGAGACCTGTATGCCACCATGAAATGGACCACTTGGTGATAATATCTTAGGCACCCAGGTATTAAAAGCAAAAAGAATTTTTAGGAGAAATTCTCCTTTGAAAAAAATTAATGATCAACGTATTGAAGACGGATTGTCTGAAAAAATATTTGAGTACTTTAATTTTAAGGTTAATGGCGACTAGAAGTCGGCGATTTATTTAAGTGCTGACCATTGTGTCCGGAGAAGATGTTTGGGAAGGGGAATTTGACATAAATACAACTAAACTCGAGCCCTAAGTTAGTTAGAAGCCGGGGATCGAAGGTTAAGTTCGCCAGTAGGGATAGCAGTAATACCAGCTGGATAGACAGCGAAAGCATCCACACACACTCTTCTTCCATCCGCGTTTTTACACACATTGTGTTGTTGTTTGTATTAATCCTTGTGAGCCTGTTTTCTGACTCGTGCCTTAAATTCGGCCAGCACATAATTCACAATGCTTGGGGTCCATCGGAAGGCAGAGTGCAGAACAGGTCGTCTCACAAAGCACACAAACTTATCTATATAATAATACTGGTGTTCCTACAAAAATGACCATTATCATCTTGCAACACCCCCTGGTTAAAAAATGAGACCGTCCAAGATAAAATGCAAAAATGCAAATCCTGATTATCTGGTGTTGCTTATCTGCCTATTTCTTATGAGTGTCGTCACCCCAGCTAAATAATGGACCATTCCGTTTTTATTATAAAGGGAAGAATAAGGACATGCTACACAGCAAAAAATATTATGAGAAAGAAATAAAGTAGAGGAAAGATAGAGAGAGGGGTGAGAACATGGAAGCAATAATGCTAATCTGTTTCAATTGAACATGATGAAAAGAAAGAAATATAATACTTTTTACATATTGAACTATTTACAATAGCTCTTAAGTAAACATATCAAACGTAATAATCAAATTATCATACTGTGGTATATCCACAGTCATGCTAGTATAAATAACACTGACTAATTATTGGGGAGTGAATGAAAACTTTACAAAATGTTAATGAATACAGGGTTGGTTGATAAGTAAGGTCTCCTTACATGGTGTTTGTTAAAAGTGAGATAGGTGTGAATAAGTCACATCCGACCTGAGGTAGAAAAATCAAATAACACATCTGGATTGTACAACAAATTTGAGGAAACTGAAAAGTCTTGAAGAAACCACCAATTCAATGATGTGGGTGCTAGGTGGCCTAGGGATCATCCTTCTGTTGCTAGACAGGTTTCAACCCAATGAGTCTTAGGGGTCCTGGCTTGATAGGGATGGGTCTAAACAGAGAGATGTGTGTAGAGGAGAAGATGAACTTTAGATGAAGGCAGAAAAAATAAATTTACTTCATTTTGATACCAGTTTTATTATACGCATTATGTAAAATAATTAGGAATCTTAACCAATTATCTTACTGGTTTGTAATTTATGATTTAGTTTTTTTTTATTCGGAAGGAAAGAGAAAAGAAAGAAAAATAATGTTACAGAGATATTTGATTGGAATGAAAGCAATCTGAAAGAATGGTGGAATATGTTAGAGAAATATTTGGTTGAGATAATGGAAGATACAAATAGAATGTTGGAAAGGTAGAACACATGTCATTAATAATCAGCTGATATTATTTTGGTTAAATGCTGGCCTTGATAGACAGGGATGGGTCTAAACAAAGAGATGTGTGTAGAGGAGAAATGAACTTAGATGAAGGCAGAAAAAATAAATTTACTTCATTTTGATACCAGTTTTATTATACGCATTATGTAAAATAATTAGATTGGTTTGTTTTGTTTTATGGCATATCAACCTCAGTGGGTCATTTAATACCGATAAAGTTTTAAAATAAATCAATTCTTAATGGATAATACAATTTTTTTTATAAATACATTTTTCTATTTAACCCATAGATGGGACCCTAACAGGTACTACCACTCCGGGTCAGAGTGGACCAGGAAGCAATGGTGATGAAGGGTGCTCCACATTCCCCCAAACCTCCAAAACTGGAACCTCACCATCAGATAGAGTTTAACGTCATTCCCAGGACATGTAGACCCGCAGCTACCGCCTTCTAGCACCCATATGATAAAAAGGGCTTGGGGCTTGCCATAAGGGCAATAGGGTTGGGAGAAATCATATAGGTGCTAGGGCTTGACGTGACCAGCCGATTGATCGGAGGGGGCCTCTCCAGCCGCCGTGTAGCCCAAGATAGGGCCAAAGTGGAGTATTGCATGTCATGAACTGCTCATCTACCTGGCTCTATCCTTAAGCATCACGGGTCGCCACCCATGGCCAACAGGTGGCCCCATTGGGGGAGTCTTACTCCTCTGCAGAGGTGCAGTTGGTGCATTCTAACGCCCCAGCCAACAGGGCGGAAAATAATTAGGAATCTTAACCAATTATCTTACTGGTTTGTAATTTATGATTTAGCTTTTTTTTATTCGGAAGGAAAGAGAAAAAGAAAGAAAAATAATGTTACAGAGATATTGGTTGGAATGAAAACAATCTGAAAGAATGGTGGAATATGTTAGAGAAATATTTGGTTGAGATAATGGAAGATACAAATAGAATGTTGGAAAGGTAGAACACATCTTATTATAATGGAGATTGTGTGTTTTTCTGTCTGTAACCGAAACTGTATTACTAATCGAGTCACAATTAACATAGTTATTTACATCACATTCTTCATGATTTTATTTATATTTAAACCTCAATTATTAATAAAATTGCTCCACCTTTTTATTAGTGTTGTCCATATCTACATACTAATAACATGCTATTGTATTTATATATACAAAAAATAGCGGTTTGCAGTGTGAACGGGAAGGCTAATTTGCATATTGATATTAAAAATGTGATTTTATTAAATATGTGCTTAGTATTATTGATTTCTAACTGTTTGGTTTTATTTTAATGAATATAAGCAAAAATCTCTCCAATGAATCCTAAAAGAAATCCATTAACAAGAAAAATAAGTGTAATTTTATTCTTTATTTCCTAATTTAACTAAATAGTTAAATAAGTAAAATTCAGCAATGAAAAACGGCAGTGATGGAAGAGTAAGTTTCATTTCTATTTTTCTATTATAACCCCACTCTGTTTCAAATCTTTTTATCTGCATTCTTATTAGACTTTCTAATTTAATACGATATTTCATTACATTAAAACTTAAATACTTGCACCCGGAGGGTGCATATATTTGCTAGTGTCATTAATAATTGGCTGATATTATTTTAGTTAAATGCTGACGTGTGCAAAAACGATTAGAATAATTTAATAGATAATTGAAATGTTTAGGAGTTATAAAAAAAATTTAAAAAAAAACAGTTTTGGAAGAATTCAGATCAGAGACCCAAACAGACTGGAGACAGAGATGAGAAGACAGAACACAGCTGAATAGTCAGATATCTCGTCCATCGCACTTTCTTTCTTTCTCTCTCTTTCTGATTTGACAGTTGTCAGGTAAACAATAGTTTCATCTCTACCACCCTCTTTGTAATGACAGTTACTACTAGCGAAATCAACAGCAAAATAAAAGTTGTTGTTTGGCAAGAGAACAATCTGATTTGCATTATTCGGACTATTGTCCTCATTTTTATTGTTATTTGTACAACGTTTCGGCCGATATGCCCTCCGGCCTTCTTCAGGTATTTCTTGTACAAATAACAATAAAGATGAGGACAATAGTCTGAATTAACGCAGATAATACTAATCATCAAGCCTCATCTCAAACATTCAGAGAAATCTGATTTGCGTTCAATTCTTTCTAACTTGGGGTTACCACAAAAACTATACAACAGTCCATTTTTGGAAAGAACACCACGCCCTTTAAAAGTAGGGTAACAATTTGTTCTAAAATTTGTTTTATTAGATTGGAGACCTTTTTTTCTTACAACCTTTCATGGATCTGAATTTGTTTTAAGAACAGATGAAGAATTAGTGAAATGAGTAGAAAACCTAAAACTTACCAAGTTTTTTGATTTCAGCTTTGGATTTCTTCACTTTAAACATTTGCATTGATTCTCCAATGAAGAGAATTCTTTTTGGCCATTGGATAGCCAATATAGGAAGGCAACAGATCGGCTCGGATCGAAAACACCTTTTTACCGTGGATATCACTGCAAAGGGATTTCTAAAAATACAGAGAAATAAGAATGATGATAGATTTTCCCCATTATTGTTGTGGGTTTTAAGGGGTCAAATAAAGAACAAAACGACGGTAACAAATGTAGGAAAATGTATTAACAAAAGAGTAGACAATTACAGTACAGAGAAGTGGGAAATACGTCCGACAATAGAGTTATGAGCTGACTCGCATTGGCTTACTCTCCAAGCCATAATAATTGTCCCTGTTACTTATAGTAACCGTTGGCGCATTCCATTAGTCTATAGGGTATATCACCTATAACATTAATATTAACTATTAATTTATTATCAATATCAACTATTAACTCATTAAAGGGGTTGTTTTAGCTCAGTCAGTAGAGCACCTGACTAGGAATTGCAAGGTTCCTGGTTCGATACCAGTCCTTACCAACTCAGCGTATGAGTAGCACAGATTGGGTAATCTGATCTGTGCATTAAAGTGAGGAGCTGACGGTAGGTGTGGTGCTCCATCTCAGCAAAACAATCTCCTTGGTCTAGCGCTAGTGAAAAGGGGATAGACTCTCTCGCTGTTTGGCTGATACCAACAACAGGCCACTCCACCTTCTTAGAATAATCATTTTAAAATTGAACAATTATACAAAACAATAAAAACAACTTTAAATTGATTTTATACAAACTTTAAAAAGGAATGCTATAAGTTCAAATAAACTATTTTTTTTTATTCACTACAAAATCTCAATAAAACAATTTTTTAGGATCAATATAAAGACATAAAAACTCAATACGGACTGTTTTTTTTCTTTTTCTTCTTCTTTTTGAACATCTTGTAAATTCATATTATATTACTTAGCTGAAGTAAACATCTACAAGAGGTTTTGGGGCTGTCCCATTATGGTGTAATGGTTAGCAAGCTAGTCTCAGGAATCTGTTACAACTGAATAGCGAGATTGATCCAAGCTGGATGCCCCATACTTGCAACCTTGTGTCATCCTACCCATGACAAACAGGCTGGGTAAATACCTAAAAGAAGTTAAGTCTTGGATCAAAGAGATTTCATTTTTCTAAACAATTCTAACGGTTCTTAAGTTTTACCAAAAAAAAGATTTAAGAAACACAACTAAAATTTCTTATCAGTAGAAAGAAAGCACATTTCATAAATTCTAAAAAAAGACCTAAATCAAACTAACCATCACCAAATCCCAATTCAAAAATCCCTTCAATAACTGGCATCTGAGGGAGAGGAATTAACAAATAAGATTTAGAGGGATAGTGTAATTGCCTTGACCAAAAAGTGACCCTGAAAGATATATCCGGCCATGGATAAAATTAACAAAGTGTCTGCTGGAAAACAAGTGTGATAACCAACACATAAACACAGGAAATGCATGGGTGTAACCCATGGCCAGGGATAAACACAGGAAATGCATGGGTATAACCTGTGGCCTAAGATAAACACAGGAAATGCATGTGTGTGACCAATGGCTAATTATAAACACAGGAAATGCATGGGTGTAACCTGTGGCCTAAGATAAACACAGGAAATGCATGGGTATAACCTGTGGCCTAGGATAAACACAGGAAATGCATGTGTGTAATCTGTGACCAAGGATAAACACAGGAAATGCATGGGTATAACCTGTGGCCTAGGATAAACACTGGAAATGCATGTGTGTGAACAATGGCTAATTATAAACACAGGAAATGCATGGGTGTAACCTGTGGCCAATAATAATCACATGAACTGTGTAGGTGTCCCCGTCAAGGTGCTGTGGCCATGTGGGAGTTCTAAGACTATATAAAGTCTAGAATTTTGGCTGAAATTCTGTTATTGCTCATTGTTCAAACTCCCGACAGCTCCTTTGTATATGTGAAATCTCTCGGGCGACTCCCCTGTTTCACACAAGTGTCACTACCAAAGAATAAATATTTATTATTATATTTTTATATATACGTATTCCTTGTAGTTTGTCAAAGTCCAGCGGTGGTATACAACAATAGGAATTAACCTAGAGAAGAAGAGAAAAAGAGAGAAGAGAAAGGGGGTTAGAGTAGACAGATTCCCAAGACAGATTCCCAAGACAGCTAGATCATTATTGAGAAGTAGCAGTCTCCAATAATTTTAAGAGAAAGATCAAAATTTTAAAAAGAAACTGAAATAAGTAAATAAAAAAAAAAATTTACATCATCTTGTAGGCTGTCTTCATTGTCAATATTTTCGGTTTCTTTTAGAAATGTTTCTTGAATAAAGAATTCTTGATATGGATCCATTAATCTTCCATGAAGCATCCAACTAGACAATTGTTTGAATAATGGTCCACGACACACACTGAGCAGACTGAAAGATTAGACAACACACATTAGAGAAGCAAAGAATAAATTAATCTTGAAAAATGATCATAATGAAAGAAGTCATCTTTTAGAAAATAAAAAATGAAATACATCATAAAAGTAGCTGTTTTGTGGATAAAAATTTTAATAACCAAATATCTATATTATAGGTTAAATATCTATATTATAGGTTATACAAAAGGAATTATAATTTACTGATTGATTTTAACAGCATATCAACCCGTCTGGGGTTATGTCATGCCAAAAAGAATTATAAATAATAAAATTGCAAATCATCCTTTTTTGCTTAAAAAATTCCTCTTCATTTTTTTTTTTTTTGTTCCATAGAATTTCCACAGGTTCCTTCTAGACATCGAATAATGGCAAAATATAAAAGAATAACATTTCTAATTGATATCGTATGATAAATCATTTAGATTAGATTCATTTTTGCTGTTACCTTTTTATAAAAATAAGTATAGCTAAAATAAAATATTTTGGTATATTGAAAATTTGGATGATTAAAAAAAACAAAAAAAGATGGACATTTGTAAATTGGTTGGAAACTGCTTTATTCCTTAACTCGGGTCATTTTAAGTGTATTGCTCTAACATAAATTACGCTATGATGTGTTGTTGGGTTACAGTTACATATAAACCAAAGAATTTTAGTAATATATAGATAAATCTAACCAATGATACATATTTCTTCTTCACTTCCACCAAAAGTACTGAGATTAGAATCAAATTTTAAATAGTTGGTTGGTTGATTGGATTTTACGGCATATCAACCCTTGTTGGGTCATTTTATGCCGAAGACATTTTATTTTATTCATTCTTGATGGGTACGCAATTTTTTTTCAAATTCATTTTTTTCTAATTAACCCATGGGAAGATTGTGTTAGGGTTGTATGTAATTTCGAAGGATGAAATAGATTGTAAAAGGATTCAATAACAAGGAGCTTATTATATACGTTTTATTTCAGGCGATGCCAATCAAAGAGAACGCTCTCTTAAACACTCGCTCTCTCTCTCTCCTTCTCTATGCGAGTGGAGGAGGAGAGAGAACTCAATACAATATAAACAACCCATAGATGGGACCCTAATAGGTACTACCACTCCAGGTCAGAGTGGACCTGGGAGTAATGGTGATGAAGTACTCCACATTCCCCAGAGTTATAAAATTGAAACCTCACCATTAGATAGATTTTGACATCATAGCCAGGACATTAGGACCCTTACAGCCACCACCTTCTAGCACATATATGATAAAAAGGATTGTGGCTTGCCATAAGGGCAATAGGTTTGGGACAATCATATAGGTGCTAGGGCTTGACATGACCAGCCAATTGATCGGAGGAGGCCACTCCGACTGTCTGTCTAGCAAGAGTAAGGGCTAAAGTGGAGTGTTGCATGTCATACTCAGCCACCAACATTCCATCCTTAAGCATCATGGGTTGTCACCCACACAACCAACAGGTGGACCCATTATTTTTTTTTTTGGGGGGGGGGGGCTTACCTCTCTGCTGAGGTGCAGTCGATGTATTCTAAAGCCCCAGTTGATAGGGCTTCAGATATTAAAGTCTTGTACAATTAGTAATCATGATGAGAAATAAAAATAATTTCAAAATATTCATTAAAGACAAAAACTTACCGATCAAAAGTCTGTTTGACAATTGGAAGACCAGAAACAGATTTGCTGTGGATAATCTCCAAGATATAACAACCATGAGCCTGGAAAAAGAGGTGGGAAAAAACAATAGGTAATCCTTTTCAAAAGGAAAATCACAACTCGAGTTTATTTACTCCTTTTCTTTAAGGAGCTTAATCATTATTTATTTTAATTGATCTTAATCAACTCTCTCTCTCTCTATCTATCTATATATATTTTTTGGGGGGAGGGGGAGATTATGTGCTTAATTAAAAGTCATACCTAATTTGAGAATTAATTAGTTATAATTAAATGAATTAGGCGTGCATATCGGTTTAAATGTAAGGCATAAACAAATCGAGAAAAAGTCAATCTCTGTATGTACATTTCAGCCTATTGACCAGGTCACCTGATAAATGGTAGAAACATTTTTCTTTTCTTTTAATTTTTGTCAGGGTGGCCTAAAGTCAGTCTTAATAAATAAGTAAAATCGGGGTGGCCTAAAGTCGGTATCTGCCAGACAGCAAGGGAGTCTATCCCCTTTCATTATCGCTAGACCAAAGAGATTGTTTTGTCATCTGAAGTGGGGTGGCAAACCTACTATCGGCTCCTCACTTCACCGCACAGATCCCTGTGCTACTCATACGCTGAGTTGACGAGGGCTGGTATCAAACCATTGAACCATGAACCTTGTGGTTTCTAGTCAGACGCTCTACTAACTTAGATGTTGACTAAAGTTACTATTAATACCAATCTTATCAGAAAAATATCTTGAAGATATCTACCAATACATCTAGTTGTTTGTGTCAAGAAACATTTTCTATATAAATGAAGAAAATTCTGCAGACAAGCCTAGAAAACAAAAAATAATTCTGACTGAATCTAGATACTTCTGTTTGTTTCATAACAACTTTTGTAAATTTTATGACTTTCTCTTTTGTTGAATGTTCTTAAAAAAAAAAAAGAATCTACCCCCCACCCTCCTTACCTTGTGAGTTTCAATTTGTTGCAAGAAAGAAGACAATGCTGGAAAGAGTAATTCATACTGAAACAAAAATGAAAGATAATTCAATTCAGTTTAAGAAAATAGAGAGAATAATTTAGAAATTAAAATTTAAAAGAATTGAGATTCTCAGAAATCAAGAATCTTTAGAAATGATTTAAACAAAAATGAAAATTTTAACAGACTTCCATAAAAAATAATCCCAATAGATTTAATATTGATTTTAATATTTATCCTCCAAATGGAAATTTACTGTCAAGGCAGATTTCAAAAACTAAATTTATTAACAAATTGGAATTTTTTGTTAATAGAGTAATAATATATTTTTGGAATAAATTGCTTAATCAAATGAAAAACAGCAAAATCTACAGATTAATTTGGATGATTTCAGAAAAAATGGTAAGAATAAGAATTCAAGGGTGCATTTTTGGGAACTATCAGATGAATTACTCTGATCTGTATATAGATATTATATCAATAGAGAATAAGTTCTGTGCAAAGTGTTTTTTGTTAAAGATTGATGTGAGAAGATAGAAAAAAAGGGGAGATGTCCAAGGAGGTTTAACAAATAATAATAATAATAATAATGGTAGAAAATGATCCCAGTAGCTGAGTCTCATAGAAAACCTGAATGTATCAATTGGAGCCATTTCAAATCATTTAAGTGATTGAAAAAAATTCAATAAATGTGTTCCATTTTAACTGAATATACAGGGTGATTGAAAATTAAGTCCCTATCTCACGATGCTGCAAGATGAAATCTAGCCAGATGTCAATATTTGGGATAATATTGAAGACTTGATTTTTATGCAAGATGATGCTCCTCCGTATTTTGCTATTGTTCGTGAATGGCTGAATCTCCATTTTCCTGGGAGATGGATGGGTAGACATAGTCTACATGATTGGTCAACCAGAAGCCCTGATTTAATACCTTGCAACTTTTTCGTTTGGGGTTAGTTGAAGGAGCATGTCTACTCTATGAAACCAACGACTTTGAAAGAACTTGAAGGACAAATACAAGAATTTATTTCTCTCATTCCACAAGAATTTCTGGAAGATCAGTTCCTGAACGGCTTGAGAGGCTCAAGGTGAATGTTGGTGCACATATAGAATTCTTGACCTACCCCTTTGCCCATCTAGCTCCTAGCCTCCACCCTGCTTCCTGTAAACTTTCACTACACTTCATTCATGTCATCCTCATCCCTTATTCCGCCCCTAACCTCCCTACCCTTCATTTCCGCTAATAACTCACCCCCTCATCAAATCACATGTACGTAATTTTTGCTTTGAATAAAAGTTATTTTGACTGAGGATGTCCTTATGAATAGGACGAAATATTTCAACTCTTAGACTTGTTTTGAGTTATTATTTTTTGTTCACTATCCTTTTACCTACCTCATACTGTCGGATTTTACTCCAACCATCCTATCTTCACATATAGAATTTTAAATAAAATTCCATGTTATGTGTGCTCTTCTCAGATACATTTTTTGTAAAAATAATGATTCAGAAATAAATTATGAGATTTTTAAAATAGGGAGTTAATTTACAACCCCTCCACCATGAACAGATCAAATCATTCTAGAGGTTAACCATGCATAGTCTATATGTTGAAACCTAAGGGCAAATCAATATTTATGCAACAAATCTTTGTCCCTGGGACTTTTCATCTGGCTGTGAAAATGCACAAATTTAAGCCTCTTAGTATATCTATATTAATATCTATATTAATATAGGAATAAAGAATTTAAAAAAAAAAAGGTCATATTCACCTGTTGCAAAGTCTGCATATTTGGGCTAACAGGAAGGTAAGCGTCGGCAAGGGAAGCTTTTTCTAATTCTAACAATTCTTGACGATAATCATCCAAAACAAGATCCATTCCGCGGCAAAGAGACATGATATATAAACCATGCAGTTCTTCCTTAGGAAAATTTCCATCACTTGAATTACTGTGAAAAGCTGCAGAAAAGAATTTAATAAAACAAGAAAAGAAAAGAAAAAACAATAGATTAGCTTTTATATAAATCAATTGAGGCATTTAGTAACAGACTGTTGCCAGCACCAAAACTTAAAAACAGTCTTAAGACGGTCTGTAACTTAACGCCCCAATTAATATGCGGCATTACAATTGATCAAGTTAAACAAAATGACTAGCAAAACGTTTCGTAAGAGCAAACATTTATTTTTTATTCATTAGATTTTTCCCTAAAAACTAAACTCTACAGTTCAAAGAATCAGCAAAAAACACATTCACATTTTTTTGTTTTCCAGAAATTCATATTCTTATTTTTATTACTCAACCTCTAAATACTTACAATGTTTTCGGATAAAACTGGAAAATTTCTTATAATAAGTTGCCAACTGGCAAAGTCGACTCAGAGCCTGTTCTTCGGATGAATGCAAAAATGGAAGCCCATTTTGTACCTGAAATTAAAAAAAAACAAAAACATATATATATATATATATGAAAGTTAGAGTAGTGAAGGGTATCTAAGTTAGGGTAGTGAAGACATGAAGTCAACGGTACTTGGTAACTGACAGTTTCTCGTCTATCCAATTTTCAAACTGAGTGATTCACTTGTTTGAAAATCACATAGGCGAGAAACTGTAAAATAGCCATGTGACCTTCCCTCACAGGGCAGGAGACAATTTCTCTACTGTATCATGACCCAGAGGCAAAAAGAGGTCAAGGGTTTTTTTGGGACTGCCATAGAACACCCTACAAGGCCCAACTGGACATGTAAATTACCTAAGAGAGATAAATATTTATTGTATCCTTACATACAATTCTATTGACTGATTTTATGATTTCCAGGTCATTGAAAGAGAAAATGAAGAAAAAAGATAAAATGAAGAAAAAAGAGAATTTGTTGATAACCATTTTCTTGGTTCTTTCTTTTGCCGTAAAGGTTATTCATGGAAATTTGTCTCTGTCTTTGGAAGCCAGCTAAAGATAGTTGGAGACAAGATTCCTGGGTATATATTTTGAAGCAGTACCTCACCAAAAAGGCTAGAATCAGGGAGGTACGCCTTTATTCCTTACTATGAGCAAGAAAAGAATTTATTCCATCTCTTCTTGCAAGGACTCCAGTGACAATGTCTCTTCTTGCAAGACTCCAGTGACCATGTCTCTTCTTGCAAGACTCCAGTGACCATGTCTCTTCTTGCAAGACTCCAGTGACATGTCTTCTTCTTGCAAGAGACTCCAGTGACATGTCTCTTCTTGCAAGACTCCAGTGACCATGTCTCTTCTTTGCAAGACTCCCAGTGACAATGTCTCTTCTTGCAAGACTCCAGTGACATGCTCTTCTTTGCAAGACTCAGTGACAATGTCTCTTTCTTGCAAGACTCCGTGAACAATCCTTCTTGCAAGATGTACCATGTCTCTTTGCAAGACTTCCAGTGACCATGTCTCTTCTTGCCAAGACTCAGTGACAATGTCTCTTCTTGCAAAACTCCAGGACAATGTCCTCTCTTGAAGACTCCAGTGATATGTCAAAGAAAATCAGTGTCACCATCAGGTGAACGGACCAATGCTTTTGTATCTTTTGTAAAGCATCATTGGGGAGACCATATGCCTAGTAGTATTTGCCTCTTTCCTGTGTCTATGGAGGCAAATTGCCTTGAAGAAATCTACAAAACAGTAGAGTTGCCTTGAGATTTAAGTTTGTAGTTTTTGTAATCTAGGCAGATTGCACTGGGCAACACAATTTTTGTTGAGTTGGATCTGACACTTGTTTTTAACTAACTTTTGGTATCTGAATCCAAAAATTTACCCCAGTTTTTCTCTATTACATCAACTTTTTTGAGTAACAGGATACTCTCTACTTAGTCTCAAAAAAACATTAAAATACTGCATGTAACAAATTTGTGCTTAGAAAACCACAAGGTTCCTAGTTCGATACCGGTCCTCACCAGACTCAGCGTATGAGTAGCAGCAGGGATCTGTGCGGTAAAATTAAGGAGCTGATGGGTAGGTATGGGCGGCTCCACCTCAACGCTAAAAAACAATCTCCTTGGTCTAGCGCTATTTAAAAGGGGATAGATTCCCTCGCTGACTGGCCTACTGACTATAGGCCGCCCCGTCGACTTTACTTATAGAATGTTTAAAAAATTTACAATAGGGATAATTAAAAAAATGCTTGTCTGTAATGTTTGTATTTATCTGTTATTACAAAGGATACTGTTACTATAAGTCTCAATTTGTTACAAGTAGTTCAAGGTAAAAATTTACACATATAGTTTTTTCTCGAGTGTTCAATTTGTGGACAATTTCCTTTATGCTCCAACAATAGTCATCCATTTATATTTACATCCCATATACGTTGATACCACTCCCTCAATGAATTTCAAATCTTGGTGGAATCATTCATCTTGCTCACTGCTGACCACACCAAGGTTTTCCAAGAAGTTATCAAAATGGCTATGCAGAAAAATGGAACTTGATGTTTATGCAATCAAGCATTTTGTGGCTTTCTGGACAATTTCAGTGTAATTCTTTGTTCATGCATTTCAAAGAAAGTTTCTTGACAAGGTCTTGTGAAAATAACAAACATTTGCCTCTGAAATAATCCAGATTAAATTATCTTGATAACTTGCCGAATCTGTAGACCAATCAAACACCAGCACATGATTGTTTTTTTCATTGACAGGCCAAGAGATGCCAAAATGTGAGATACTTGAGAACAGTTGCCTCGCAGTTGGTAATGCTTTAATTGAATTGCTTCATGAGACTAGTTCATGTGTGAGGTGAGGAATATAATTATTCTTATGTCTAAAATGGCCTCATTGTAGCATGTTGGGATCAACAGGTTTTGAGGTCAGATCTTGGAGCCAATTCCTCTCCACTTAACGCTTCTCTCAAGCTCTACTGCCCTACATGCCACAGAAAGCAGGTGTATCTGTGTGGCTGACCAAGAAGAAAGCATACAATTTTAAGGTCAACACAGGATGAATCCAACTGTGTTTTTTGATATTGCATCAACTCAATGACTCTCTTTATGTCTTCATATTTTTCATGAAGACAAAACTCAATGCCTATATTGTGACTGCACCATATAATTACCATTGTAGAGGAGGACGCACTTTAGCTTGGCTTTGAGCTATCAATGAACAGTTGCTATTCAATTGAGTTGTAGATTGGAACTCCCAATTCCTCCAGTAAACCTCTATGTCATGGCAATGCATAACCTACTGTTCACTTGAAAAGTTCTGCAGAAATCCACTTTCTTCAATCAAACGTAGGATACCTTCACTCTTTTTCAAGCTTTTTCTTATTCAGTCTTAATGTTAAAATTCTGAAGTTTTTTTTTTGATAGTCCCAAAATTTGTGCAAAATCATTCAACTGATGCTGATTAAATCTTCTAGGAGCTGAGTTATCTTCAGTTTCAAAATTTGAATTTATAATTTGAATCTAAATTTGAATCTGTAGACAGCAAACACACCAACCTTGATTTTTTTTGACAATCCAGGGAAATGCCAAAATGAGGTACTTGATATACAGTTGCCTTTAGTTTTTAATTGCTAAGAAGGAAGCATACATTTTGAAGGTCAACACAGATGATTCAACCGTGTTGTAGTATTGCAACAACTCAATCAATCTCTTCATGTCTTTATATTTTTTATGAATCCTAATTGTAACGGAGCATATAGATATACCATTTTGGTGGGGAGGACATACTTTAACACTGCTTTGAGCTATTGATGAACAGTTGCAATTTGGCTGATTCACTGATGCTGATCAATCCTCTAGGAGCTGAGTCATCTTCAGTTTCATGTGTGAGGTGAGAATTATAATTTTCTTTATGTAAAAAATGGCTCATGTAGAAGCATGTTGGGATCAACAGGTTTGAGGTCAGATCTTTGGAGGCCAATTCCTTTCACCAAATGCTTCTCTCAAGCTCTACTGCCCTACATTCACAGAAAGCTGGTGTATCTGTGTGGCTGACCAAGAAGGAAGCATACCATTTGAGGTCAACACAGATGATCCGTGTTTGTAGTATTGCAAACAACTCAATCAATCTCTCTATGTCTTCCATATTTCATGAATGCCTAATTGTGATGGCAGCATATAAGAATACCATTGTGGTGGAGGACATTATAGATTACCATTTGGTGGAGGACATACTTTACACTTTGCTTTGAGCTATTGATGAAACAGTTGCAATTTGGCTGAATTGTAGATTGGATACTCCCAATTCCTCCAGTAAACCTTCTATGGTCATGGCAATGCATAAACTACTGTCACTTTGAAATTACTGCAGATAATCACTTCCTCAATCAAATGTAGGATACCTACACTTCCTTTTTCAAGCAAGTTTTTCTTATTCAGTCTTAATGCTAAAAAATTCTGAAGTTTTTGATAGTCCAAAACTTGTGCCCAAAATCATTCAACTGATGCTGATCAAATCCCCTAGGAGCTGAGTCATCTTCATCATAATTGAGATCATCAAGAGAGGGAGATTGAATGAAAACTGGCAGTGGTATTTCCGCTGAATGAGACACTGGATGTATAGCTGATGGTAGACTAGGATACTCAATTTCACTTTGATTTTCCTTGTTATATGACAAGTTTTCATTAAACAAAATGATTATTTTGTCTCTCACCAAATTCATAAATAACAACATGCCAACTTATCATGTGTTCCCTTGATTTAACATCTGTAAACTCTCAACACACAGTTTGCCCATCTTGTTTGCATTCTTAAATCACCAAGTTTGAATTTAAATATGCAAAATAGACTAGCTTTCATAAATTCACTTGATGTTTGTTCTTTGACTGGGAATCAAACTAGTCACCAGATCTGAAATTCTCATTCCTTTTCAATAAAATAACCAAGCTATCAGTTGACAAGTCCTATTTATTACAAACAAACAATACAATTGTGCTTATTTGGAGAGTAAGCTTGTAGAGAAAAAAAATTGACATGATAGAAGAAAATGGACTGTTTGTTTTGATCAGCATGCCAATGAAAAATCAAACTCAACTGAAATTATGTTCAAAATTGTTTCTCAGTTTTATAAATAAAAATTGCTTTCATTATTATGAGGCTCAAAATTAATGATGAAATAAGTGAACACAAAAAATGTTACATTAATGTATTTCAGGATTTTAAACAGGATATGTAAGCGTCATTTTGGGGAGGAGAAAGTCAACTAAAAAGTTTTATTCCTTTTGGAGACTATTTGTTCAAAATTATTTTCTCAAACATAATCTCAGTGGCGTTGTAGTGTAGGTTTTTGAATGCACTGGGGGAAAATGTGAATAGTCTTTTTTAGTCATCCGCACATTTTATAGCAACCTTAACCTCTAAGACAAAAAAAAAAAAACTTCTAAGGTGTGGTTTAAATTCATATTTTTTCAGCCAACAATTTAAGCACCCCTCAAAATTTTGCACTGAGGTTCCCACCCTTAAACTACCAATGATCTACTGAACTTAGATAATTATCCAAATGTCTTAAATGATATTTTGAAAAACTATCAAGAAGACTTTCTTTTGAAAATTGAATACATATTTAACATAATAGAAGAAAGTGTTTTCTAAAGTATTGCGTTTTTTAAGACTTTTAAACTATTTTGGGCTGAATTATTTTACACTTTTTAATAAACAATTTATTTTCAAGTTAAATCCACAAAACTTTTAACAATTGAAACAATTTTTTCTTTTTATCGTTTTTCATAGTGACTAGTTTATTTTTAACACTGTGAGAACAGCAGATCTTCTTTTTGTTTTAAATTTTCATCGCGCATTTAGTTTTAATATTTTTCCTCAGCATGGTTTGAAATTCCAAAGTCTATCAAAATGTAATTCAAAGTCATATCTATTTTGTGTGCTTTTAGTTGTCACACTCATAAAGATTTTTTCGAACTTTTAATGTATATATAAAACTAAACGATGGCATCTCTGTCTCTTAAAATCTACCTGAGTATGACTCAAAATCTTTTTGGAGCAAAGTCTGGATGTATTGATTCAGAATTAGTCAGTCCCACAGAGGAACAGAATATGCCCCCTGAACACTACCCTCTCAATGCGGCGCGCGCGTACCTCATGCACTGGTATCCCCAGGAATAGTTATGTACTTTTTACTGGTTTCTGGCCAGAATGACAAAAAAACTTTATAACGCAGATGTAACTTTTTCTTTTTAATCGAACAAACAAGGGCCATTAACTTGTTTTAGTTTAAATTTTCTTATAGAATTCGTCCCAATTTTTATAATTTAATTTAATGACCTTTATTTCCAACAGTTTTAAATAAAATAATTTATGAATTTTTTCTTAAAAATCAATTTTATTTTTACTGAAGTAAACTATCGAAATATCTTTTTTTTTTTTTAATGCTTTAATTTATTTACTTAATAAATACATAACAAAATTGAAAAATAACGTCATTTTAACTTTTTATATTTCAAATTAAAACCAGTAACGTTTCGTTGTAAAGATATAATAAAAAAATAATTGTGGAATTTAATTTTATGATATATTATAACTTACCATAATAGTAAATTTTATAAAATAATAAAATTTGACAAAACAGTCACGAACTATTTTATTAAATTAATGTCGTATTTACCTGTATCCGATCATCATATTCAACGAATATATTTCCAGCATGCCCGGAAGAGCAAATAATAATTCGTGCAACATTCTTTTAGAAAGAAATGCCGACCTTGGAAAGGTTATAAATTAACTTTGATTTTAATTAAAATCAAAAAAAAAAAATTGGCGGCGGCATCAACAAACTTCTGAGTTATCGGCCATAGTAAAACATTTCAGTCAACTGATGGGCTCACATGTCATCCGGCAAATAAACCGTATCCCTACGCAGGGAAAATAAACCTAGCAAAAAGTTTAAATTTAGCGACATATTTTAACTTATTATTAATTAACAACGAATAAGTTTATATAAAGTACTTATACTTTATAATTTTTCTTTTTTATTATTTGACTATCTTTATTTAAAGCTTGCACTCATTGAGTGTATGAATACTGCACATAGTTCGTCAAGGCCGGGATTACTTGTTAGTACCGTGAGGATTATTCGTTCTCTTTTTTTACTAGAAACACCAAGGCGTCTTGTCGCCATGTCGAAGTCGGTGAGTAATTTTTAATTTTTTTTGTATTTTTTTCCTGCAAGTTTTATCTTCAATGAATTTTTTGGTTTCTTCATTAAACATATTTATTATAACCGATCCAAGTAAAAGTATTATTTTCATTTTGTAAGTGTTATAAGTCATTTTTAAATCGACATGTGCTTGTACGAACGTACAGACAATATGGCCGGTGGATCGAGGCCACGTGAACTTTTATTAATAATATACTACCGGGAAAATGTATAAAAATACTCAATTATAATGAAATCTGATGTATTTTCGATCTGGATGGGGGATTGTAAATACATCGATTTAAGATTTGACGATCCTATAATGTTCAATGATGATGAGTAAATTGGTAAACTGTCTAAAGATTGAGAATCAACTTTAATCACTCGCCGCACTTCCCCGTTTTGCATATATACTTATACAGACAAAAATTGTATAAATCACAAAAGCTTTGAAGATCTCTTTATTCTATTCTGTCTATTTATTTTGTTTTTCTTCATTGTTTTGCTTCTTTCGGCTTGACGAATAATATTCCATTATTTTCTAACGATCTGCACACGTTTTATTCCTACACTGTTGCCTTCTAAATGGCGATGAGTTTCAGCAATCTGAAGTTCACTTTTAAAGTCTTCATTGCTTAAATTATTTTTGGTTGAATTTAGTTTTTAGTTTCTTCTTTTTCCTTGTTTGTCTTTTAAATTACTTTTTTCTTTTATTGATCAACATTAATTTATTGATTCTTGAGAATGTAAATTTCTTCTTGTGAAAAATTATTTAATGTTTTAATGATATTAAATTATTCTAGGATTGGATTAAAAAATATATTTATTGTATCTATTCACATTGTAAAAAGAAAAAAATGCATGTTTAATAGAACTGGGGTTTTAATAAGTTCAAACCTTCTACCAATGGATTCTTAACTACCATGCTTTTATGATGTTTTCAGTTGTAAAGGAAATAATTCTAAATACTTCAGTTTTTAACTATTATGGTATATAATGATAATTTTAACTTTTTATATATTTTTAAAACTCTTACGTAAAAAAATAGTTTTATTTAGTGAAAATAATTTAACAGATTTCTCAGTTCCAAAATAAAATAAAAAAACTTGCTCCACGTGCTTAAAAAAAATGTTGCCATCTAAACTCTTAATTATTTCATGTATTTAAATCCGGCCTAATTCTAGATTTGTTTTATTTTGTTTAATTTTTTAGCTTTTAAACTTGAAATTTTGTGGTTATATTTCTTATTTTAAATCCCTTTTTCATTTTTGGGTATTTTCAGGCTGTGAAACCGCTTGGTGACGGTTCTACTCCGAAAAGGGGAAGCCACCAGTAGCAATGTTTAAACTACCTGCAATCTTTTTTTTGGCCCCAATTCGGCCAGATATTGTCAGTTTTGTGCATGACCAAATGATGAAAAATTCTCGTCATCCTTATTCGTGTCAGTGAATATTGCTGGTAAAGTAATTCTCGTTTTTAAAAATTAAAAAAAAAATGCTTTTGGGTTTGAAACTAATTTATAATTAAAAAAAAAAGACCCACAATCTGTGGTCACTCTAAAGACTGAAATAATTGATATGAAAATTGTAGATAATAGTGGCGAAGGGTGTTTTTTAATTTTCGAATTTTTTTAATTTCTGCAATACGATAACATTTTTCAAAGGATAATTTTACTAATATTATTATCGTGTATATTATATATAATTATATATAATATATATTATAATATATATTATATATATATATATATATAGGGAAGAAAAAAACTTGAACGCCACGTGTGCTGTTCATAATATTTCGTCGAGGTCCACAAACGGGAATTGATATTTCATTTTTAAAATCACTTTTCACTCGAAACTTTTGCATAACGCAGCAATATTTTTTAATTAATGTAACTATTTTCCAATTCTGTCTGTGGAAAGTAATACCAAGAGAAAAGTCAAGGTGTTTGAACTTTAAAAGAAAATACTGACATTTTTTGTTTTAAAATGTAACTTTTATTAAATTAAAAATTTTAGAAATTAAACTTCACTTATTAGATTTTTAAATTCTGTTGAAAATTAGACTTTGTGAATTTTGATTGTCTCTCTTCCATTGTGCATGAAAAATATGGTACTAGAACTCAAAGATTCTCAGTTTCTCTTGATATTTAAAAAAAAAATTTTCCGTATTTTTAAAATTAAATTACTCTTGTTCGATGACCAAATATATCCTAGAATATGTTAACATGTGACAAACGCATTAATGAGATCAGTATATTAATTTTCTAATTCTTTGTCTTTTTCCACATAAACATATTTAAATAATATTAGGCTTTATAACGTAGGCACTTGGCATCTTTTTCATCTGCTATGAATTTTTAAATCGATATTAAATTTATTGTTTAAGTCTTTTTGTTCAAAAACGCATTTTAGGCTATTTGCCAGTAGCATTATAAAGAACTTAATCTTTCCGAGTATAACTTGTGTAATTCTTAAAAATTTTGAATTCGGCAAATAAAATAGTTGTTTTTATATTTATTATATTAAGCTTCTTGATATAACCCAAAATAAACATCTAACATCTCTCTATCTTTACTACGGGTTTTTTAATTTTTATTCTTTCTCTTAAAAAAGTTAGAACCAATTTTGCAGCATCAGTAAATTTTGTTCTTGGAATAAAATAGGTTTCTTGTTGCAATATGTATACAAGTATATTTACTAAGAAGCTTATTAGATGAATACACCCTGAATCTAACAATACTCCTACTTGATGCAGTTAAAGAATTTTTTTTTTTTTTTTTATCTTTAAGTAGTAGCATATGTTTTACATTAAAAACAAAACTCTTACAATGTTCATAACAGTATACCTTAACAAAAAGGGCTTGTTCGAT
>CM042156.1:78664524-78756742 GCA_023376005.1 Doryteuthis pealeii | reverse complement strand
AAAAAAGAGATTCTCTTGAGACAGCACGACTCCTGAATAAGTTTTTTTTTAAAAGTGTGTTTGAATGTAAGACTGAAATATATTTACCTCATTCCATATTTTTAGGAGTAAAAGTCAGGATATTGATAAATGTTTTCATTACAGTAATAACACGGACCAAATATCATCATTCCTTTACTCAGGTTTGGAAAATCTTGATCTTAATTTATAGAGAAAAAAAATCTGACATGGGAGGAATTTCTATATTAGTTGGATCTAATCTAATAAGGATAGAGATATAGATACACACCAACCTTTGAGTTATTCTGATATACCAAAGTTTATATCTAAAATGAAATATAGTAGCCACAGATAGTCCCACTTATCTATTAAAGTTTCTGTGTCTAGGGTTAAGATAAGGTTTCTCATAACTTACTAGGATATAGGGTGTAAAATCAAAGTAGTTACTTTAGGGCATCTTTCAAACTACTTTAGTAGTATCCATTTTAATGTGACCTGATTGGTAAACTAGTTCTGTGGTCTACAAGGAATAATTTAATTTAACTAGGGTTATAAATTTAATAACAAAATGAGGAGTGTTTTTTACAGTTGAAATTCATACCTCAGAAGTATGAAAGTTTTTGATATTAGACTTATCAATAGAATTAACTAAATTAACAAAAACTTATTACTTACCTTTGGATTCACCGGCAGTGATTCCACTGGCGGCGACAGCAGAACACGTGCGTATCTTCTTGGTTGACATTGATTTTCCTGTGCCAACGCCTCCAGGTTTTGGTTGGTGCAAACATACGTCCACCACGACACATGTTGCCAAAAGCACCTTGACCTGACCTATGAGTACCACCACCACGGACACGAGGAATACGGGCAACAGCACGGCCGGTACCCCAGGACTCAGCAGAGGTTTGGTGACCTGTCAAAAGCAATGCATTTGTAATGAAATTCACCTTTAAACCAGATAAATAATTTAATTGAGGTTTTCTTTGGTATTAGCAAATTATCACCCAAATCTATAACATAAGTTTTACCTTTTAAATCACAAGCTCTTTTATTCCATCACCAAGTTTACTTGATATCCAAATAAATTTTATTAGACCTAACTCTCAAAATTCCATATTTACAAGCAAAGGTCAGGATATTGATTAAGTGGTTTCATTACAGTCAATAACACGGACCAAATATCATCATTCCTTTACTCAGGGTGGAAAATTTTAATTAGTGATATTTTTGTTCATGACCAAGCCCTTTTTTTGTTAAGGTATATGTTATGACATTGTAA
Organism: Doryteuthis pealeii; assembly: GCA_023376005.1. Classification (NCBI taxonomy): domain Eukaryota; kingdom Metazoa; phylum Mollusca; class Cephalopoda; order Myopsida; family Loliginidae; genus Doryteuthis; species Doryteuthis pealeii. The sequence goes on along the minus strand of CM042156.1, from coordinate 78,755,460 downwards.
GAGTTTTGTTAATGTAAACATGCTCTAACTTAAAGATAAAAAAAAAAAAAAAAATTCTTTAACTCATCAAGTAGGAGTATTGTTAGATTCAGGGTGTATTCATTAATAAGCTTACTTAGTAAATATAACTTGTATACATATTGCAACAAGAAACCTAATTTTAATTCCAAGAACAAATTTACTGATGCTGCCAAAAATTAGGTTCTAACCTTTTTTAAGAGAAAAGATAAAATTAAAAAAAAAAACCCGTAGTAAAGATAAAACATGTTAAAGATGTTATTTGGTTATCAAGAAGCTTATATAATAATATAAAAACAAACTAATTTTATTTGCCGATTCAAATTTTTTAAAGAATTACACAAGTTACTACTCGGAAGATTAAGTTTCTTTATAATAGCTACTGGCAAAATGAGCCTAAAATGCGTTTTTGACAAAATGACTTTAAACAATAGATTTAATTCGCTTTTAAAATTCATAGCAGATGACAAAAATGCCAGTGCCTACGTTATAAGCCTATATTATTTAAATATGTTTATGGTGGAAAAAAGACAAAGAATTAGAAAAATTAATATACTGATCTTCATTAATGCGTTTGTCACATGTTAACATATTCTAGGATAATATTTTGGTCATGAACAAGAGTTATTTAATTTTAAAAATACAGAGAAAATTTTTTTTTTAATATCAAGAGAAACTGAGAATCTTGAGTTTCTAGTACCAATATTTTTCATGCACAATTGTGAAGTAGAGACAATCAAATTCACAAAGTCTAATTTTCAACAGAATTTTAAAAAAATCTAATAAGTGAAGTTTAATTTCTAAAATTTTAATTTAATAAAAGTTACATTTTTAAAACAAAAATCGTCAGTATTTTCATTTTAAGTTCAAACACCTTGACTTTTCTCTTGGTATTACATTTCCACAGACAGAAATTGGAAAAATAGTTACATTAATTAAAAAATATTGCTGCGTGTATGCAAAAGTTTCGAGTGAAAAGTGATTTTAAAATGAAATATCAATTCCCGTTGTGGACCTCGACGAATTATTATAGAACAGCACACGTGCGTTCAAAGTTTTTTTCTTCCCTATATATATATATATATATATATATAATATATATATATATATATATATATATATAATATATATAAACACGAGTAAATAATATTAGTAAAAATTATCCTTTGAAAAATGTTATCGTATTGCAGATAATAAAAAAATTCGAAAATTAAAAAACACCCATTCGCCACTATTATCTACAATTTCTATATCAATTATTTCCAGTACTTTAGAGTGACACAGATTTGTGGGTCTTTTTTTTAATTATAAATTAGTTTCAACACCCAAAGCATTTTTTTTTTAATTTTTAAAGAGAATTACTTACCAGCATATTCACTGACACAATAAGGATGACGAGAATTTTTCATCATTTGGTCATGCACAAAACTGACAATATCTGGCCGAATTGGGGCCAAAAAGATTGCAGGTAGTTTAACATTGCTACTGGTGGCTTCCCCCTTTTCGGAGTAGACCGTCACAAGCGGTTTCACAGCCTGAAAATACCAAAAAATGAAAAAGGGGATTTAAAATAAGAAATATAACCACAAAATTTCAGTTTAAAGCTAAAAAATAAACAAATAAAACAAATCTAGAATTAGGCCGGATTTAAATAACATGAAATAATTAGAGTTTAAGAATGGCCAACATTTTTTTTAAGCACGTGGAGCAAGTTTTTTTATTTTATTTTGGACTGAGAAATCTGTTAAATTATTTTCATTAAATAAAACTATTTTTTTTACGTAACGAGTTTAAAAAATATATAAAAAGTTAAAATTATCATTTATATACCATAATAGTTAAAAACTGAAGTATTTAGAATTATTTCCTTTACAACTGAACATCATAAAAGCATGTATTAAGAATCCATGTGGTAGAAGGTTGAACTTATTAAAACACCCAGTTCTATTTAAACATGCATTTTTTTCTTTTTACATGTGAATAGATACAATAAATATATTTTTAATCAATCCTAGAATATTTAATATCATTAAAACATTAAATATATTTTTCACAAGAAGAAATTACATTCTCAAGATCAATAAATTAATGTTGATCAATAAAAGAAAAAAGTATTTAAAAAGACAAAAAAAAAAGAAAGAAACTAAAACTAAAAATTCAACCAAGAAATAATTTAAGCAATAAGACTTTTAAAGTGAACTTCAGATTGCTGAACTCATCGCCATTTAGAAGGCAACGTGTAGGAATAAAAACGTGTGCAATCTTAGAAATAATGAATATTATCGTCACCAAAAAGCAAAACAATGAAGAAAAAACAAAATAAAATAGACAGAATAAATAAAAAGAATCTTCAAAAGCTTTTTGATTTATACAATTTTTTCTTTTAAGATATATATGAAAAGGGGGGGAAGTGCGGCAGTATTAAGTTATTCAAATCTTTAGACAGATTTACCAGATTTACTCATCATCATTGACATTATATCAATCTTAATCGAAAAAAATAATTAAAATAAAGAAAATACATGCAGATTTCATTATATTGAGTATTTTTATAATTTTCCCGGTAGTATATTAATTTAATAAAATTCACGTGGCTCGATCCACCGGCCATATTGTCTGTACGTTACGTACAAGCACATGTCGATTTAAAATGACTTATAAACACATTACAAATGAAAAATAATACTTTTACTTGGATCGGTTATAATAAATATGTTTATATGAAGAACCAAAAATTCATTGAAGATAAAACTTGCATGGAAAAAATACAAAAAAATTAAAAATTACTCACCGACTTCGACATGGCGACAAGACGCCTTGGTGTTCTAAGTAAAAAAGAGAACGATAATCTCACGGTACTAACAAAGTAGATCCGGCCTTGACGAACTATGTGGCAGTATTCATACACTCAATGAGTGCAAGCTTTAAAATAAAGATAGTCAAATAAATAAAAAAGAAAATTATAAAGTATAAGTACTTATATAAAACTTATTCGTTGTTTAATTAATAATTAAGTTAAAATATGTCGCTAAATTTTAAACTTTTGCTAGGTTTTATTTTCCCTGCGTAGGGATACGGTTTATTTGCCGGATGACAGTAGAGCCATCAGTTGACTGAAATGTTTACTATGGCCGATAACTCAGAGTTTGTTGATGCCGCCAATTTTTTATTTTGATTTTAAATTAAATCAAAGTTAATTTATACCTTTTCCAGGTCGGCATTTCTTTCTAAAAAGAATGTTGCACGAATTATTATTTGCTCTTTCCGGGCATGCTGGAAATATATTCGTTGAATATGATGATCGGATACAGGTAAATAACGACATTAATTTAATAAAATAGTTCGTGCCTGTTTGTCAAATTTATTATTTATAAAATTTACTATTATTGTAGTTACTACTAGTATCATTAAAATTAAATTCACAATTATTTTTTATTAATATCTTTAGCACGAACGTTACTGGTTTTTAACTTTGAAATAAAAAGTTAAATGACGTTATTTTCAATTTTGTTATTGTATTTACTTAAGTAAATACTTAAAACATTAAAAAAAAAAAGATATTTCGATAGTTTACTTCAGTAAAAATAAAATTTGATTTTAGAAAAAATCCCAATAATTAATTTTATTTAAAACTGTTGGAATAAAGTGTCAGTTAATTAAATAATAAAAATTGGGACGAATTCTAGTAAGAAAATTTAACTAAACAAGTTATGTGCCCTTGTTTGTTCGATTAAAAGAAAAAGTTACACTGCGTTATAAGTTTTTTTGGTCATTCTTGGCCAGAAACCAGTAAAAAGTACATAACTAATTCCTGGGGATCCGTTTCTCAGGCAGTACCCGCCCCCCATTATACTAACATTGTAGTTTCAGGGGCATATTCTGTTCCTGGTGGGACTGGCTAATATCTGAATCAATACATCCACGACTTTGCTCCAAAAAGATTTTGAGTCATACTCAGGTAGATTTTAAGAGACAGAGATGCCATCGTTTAGTTTTATATATACATTAAAAGTCGAAAAAACTTTATATTATCAAACTAAAAGCACACAAATAGATATGACTTTGAATTACATTTTTGATAGACTTTGGAATTTCAACCATGCTGAGGAAAAATATTAAGACTAAATGCGCGGATGAAATTTAAAACAAAAAGAAAATCTGCTGTTCTCAACAAGTGTTAAAAATAAACTAGTCACTATGAAAAACGAAAAAAAGAAAAAATTGTTATCAATTGTTAAAAGTTTGTGGATTTCAACTTGAAAAATAAATTGTTTATTAAAAAGTGTAAAATAATTCATCAAAAATAGATTTAAAAGTCTTAAAACGCAATACTTTTAGAGAAACACTTTCTTCTATTAATGTTAAAATATGTATTTCAATTTTCAAAAAGAAGTCTTCTGATAGTTTTTCAAATATCATTTAAGACATTTGGATAATTATCTAAGTTCAGTTAGATCATTGGTGTAGTTTAGGTGGGACCCTCAATGCAAAATTTTGAGGGGTGCTTAAATTGTTGGCTGAAAAAATATGAAATTATATAAAACCACACCTTAGAAGTTTTTTTTGTCTTAGAGGTTAAGGTTGCTAAAAATGTGCAGGATGACTAAAAAGACTATTCACATTTTCCCCCCAGGCATTCAAAACCTACACTACACTGCCACTGAGATTATGTTTGAGAAAATAATTTTGAACAAATAGTCCCCAAAAGGAATAAAAACTTTTTAGTTGACTTTCTCCTCCCCCAAAATGACCTTACATATCCTGTTAAAATCCTGAAATACATTAATGTAAACATTTTGTGTTCACTTAATTTCTATCATTAATTTTGAGCCTCATAAATATGAAAGCAATTTTTATTTATAAAACTGAGAAACAATTTTGAACATAATTTCAGTTGAGTTTGATTTTTCAATTGGCATGCTGATTTCAAAACAACAGTCCATTTTCTTCTATCATGTCAATTTTTTTTCTCTACAGCTTACTCTCCAAATAAGCACAATTGTATTGTTTGTTTGTAAATAATAGGACTTGTCAACTGATAGCATTGGTTATTTTATTGAAAAGGAATGAGAATTTTTCAGATCTGGTGACTAGGTTGATTCCCAGTCAAAGAACAAACATCAGTGAATTTATGAAGCTAGTCTATTTTGCATATTTTAAATTCAAACTTGGTGATTAAGATATGCAAACAAGATGGGCAAACTGTGTGTTGAGAGTCAGATGTAAATCAACACATGATAAGTTGGCAATACTTATGATTTGGTGAGAGACAAATATCATTTTGTTTAATGTTGTCATATAACAAGGAAAATCAGTGTAAAATTGAGTATCCTAGTCTACCATCAGCTATACATCCAGTGTCTCATTCAGCGGAAATACCACTGCCAGTTTTCATTCAATCTCCCTCTCTTGATGATCTCAATTATGATGAAGATGACTCAGCTCCTAGGGGATTTGATCAGCATCAGTTGAATGATTTTGGCACAAGTTTTGGAACTATCAAAAAAACTTCAGAATTTTTAGCATTAAGACTGAATAAGAAAAACTTGCTTGAAAAAGGAGTGTAGGTATCCTACATTTGATTGAGGGAAAGTGGATTTCTGCAGTAATTTCAAAGTGACAGTAGGTTTATGCATTGCCATGACATAGAAGGTTTACTGGAGGAATTGGGAGTTCCAATCTACAATTCAGCCAAATTGCAACTGTTCATCAATAGCTCAAAGCAAAGTGTAAAGTATGTCCTCCACCAAAATGGTACCTCCACCAAATGGTAATCTATATGCTGCCATCACAATTAGGCATTCATGAAAAATATGAAGACATAGAGAGATTGATTGAGTTGTTGCAATACTACAAACACGGATCATCTGTGTTGACCTCAAAATGGTATGCTTCCTTCTTGGTCAGCCACACAGATACACCTGCTTTCTGTGAATGTAGGGCAGTAGAGCTTGAGAGAAGCATTTGGTGGAAAGGAATTGGCCTCCAAGATCTGACCTCAAACCTGTTGATCCCAACATGCTTACATGAGCCATTTGTTGACATAAAGAAAATTATATTCTCACCTCACACATGAAACTGAAGATGACTCAGCTCCTAGAGGATTTGATCAGCATCAGTTGAATCAGCCAAATTGCAACTGTTCATCAATAGCTCAAAGCAGAGTGTAAAGTATGTCCTCCCACCAAAATGGTAATCTATATGCTGCCGTTACAATTAGGCATTCATAAAAAATATGAAGACATGAAGAGATTGATTGAGTTGTTGCAATACTACAAACACGGTTGAATCATCTGTGTTGACCTCAAAATGGTATGCTTCCTTCTTAGCATTAAAAACTAAAGGCAACTGTATCAAGTACCTCATTTTGGCATTTCCTGGATTGTCAAAAAAATCAAGGTTGGTGTGTTTGCTGGTCTACAGATTCAAATTTAGATTCAAATTATAATTCAAATTTTGAAACTGAAGATAACTCAGCTCCTAGAAGATTTAATCAGCATCAGTTGAATGATTTTGCACAAATTTTGGACTATCAAAAAAAACTTCAGAATTTTTAACATTAAGACTGAATAAGAAAAACTTGCTTGAAAAAGGAGTGAAGGTATCCTACGTTTGATTGAGAGAAAGTGGATTTCTGCAGAACTTTCAAAGTGACAGTAGGTTTATGCATTGCCATGACATAGAAGGTTTACTGGAGGAATTGGGAGTTCCAATCTACAACTCAATTGAATAGCAACTGTTCATTGATAGCTCAAAGCCAAGCTTAAAGTGCGTCCTCCTCTACAATGGTAATTTATATGGTGCAGTCACAATTAGGCATTGAGTTTGTCTTCATGAAAAATATGAAGACATAAAGAGAGTCATTGAGTTGATGCAATATCAAAAACACAGTTGGATCATCTGTGTTGACCTTAAAATTGTATGCTTTCTTCTTGGTCAGCCACACAGATACACCTGCTTTCTGTGCATGTAGGGCAGTAGAGCTTGAGAGAAGCGTTAAGTGGAGAGGAATTGGCCTCCAAGATCTGACCTCAAACCTGTTGATCCCAACATGCTACATGAGCCATTTTATTGACATAAAGAAAATTATATTCTCACCTCACACATGAAACTAGGTCTCATGAAGCAATTCATTAAAGCATTACCAACTGAAGGCAACTGTTTCAAGTATCTCATTTTGGCATCTCTTGGCCTGTCAATTGAAAAAAATCAAGGCTGGTGTGTTTGATTGGTCTACAGATTCGGCAAGTTATCAAAGATAAACATTTAATCTGGATTATTTCAGAATTCAAAAAGAATGTTTGTTTATCATTCAAAGACCTTGTCAAGAACTTTCTTTGAAATGCATGAACAAAGAATTACACTGAAATTGTCCAGAAAGCCACAAAATGCTTGATTGCATAAACATCAAGTTCCATTTTCTGCATAGCCATTTTGATAACTTCTTGGAAAACCTTGGTGTGGTCAGCAGTGAGCAAGATGAATGATTCCACCAAGATTTGAAATTCATTGAGGAGTGGTATCAACGTATATGGGATGTAAATATGATGGATGACTATTGTTGGAGCATAAAAGGAAATTGTCCACAAATTGAACACTCGAGAAAAAACTATATGTGTAAATTTTTACCTTAACTACTTGTACACAATTTGACTTATAGTAACAGTATCCTTTGTATGAACAAGATAAATTTGTACAAACATTACAGACAAGCATTTTTTTAATTATTTCCTATTGTAAATTTTTTAAACATTCTATAAGTAAAGTCGACGGGGCGGCCTATAGTCAGTATTGGCCAGTCAGCGAGGGAATCTATCCCCTTTTCAATAGCGCTAGACCAAGGAGATTGTTTTTAGCGTCTGAGGTGGAGCGCCATACCTACCATCAGCTCCTTAATTTACCGCACAGATCCCTGTGCTACTCATACGCTGAGTTGGTGAGGACCGGTATCGAACTAGGAACCTTGTGGTTTCTAAGCACAAATTTGTTACATGCAGTATTTTAATGTTTTTTGAGACTAAGTAGAGAGTATCCTGTTACTCAAAAAGTTGATGTAATAGAGAAAAACTGGGGTAAATTTTTGGATTCAGATACCAAAAGTTAGTTAAAAACAAGTGTCAGATCCAACTCAACAAAAATTGTGTTGCCCAGTGCAATCTGCCTAGATTACAAAACTACAAACTTAAATCTCAAGGCAACTCTACTGTTTGTAGATTTCTTCAAGGCATTTGCCTCCATAGACACAGGAAAGAGCAAATACTACTAGCATATGGTCTCCCCAATGATGCTTTACAAAGATACAAAAGCATTGGTCCGTTCACCTGATGGTGACACTGATTTCTTTGACATTATCACTGGAGTCTTTCAAGAAGAGACATTGTCACTGGAGTCTTGCAAGAAGAGACATTGTCACTGGAGTCTTGCAAGAAGAGACATAGTCTTGCAAGAAGAGACATGGTCACTGTCTTGCAAGAAGAGACAAGAAGAGACATTGTCACTGGAGTCTTGCAAGAGCAAGAAGAGACATTGTCACTGGAGTCTTGCAAGAAGAGACATGGTCACTGGAGTCTTGCAAGAAGAGACATACTGGAGTCTTGCAAGAAGAGACATTGTCACTGGAGTCTTGCAAGAAAGATGGAAATAATTCTTTTCTTGCTCATAGTAAGGAATAAAGGCGTACCTCCCTGATTCTAGCCTTTTTGGTGAGGTACTGCTTCAAAAATATATACCCAGGAATCTTGTCTCCAACTATCTTTAGCTGGCTTCCAAAGACAGAGACAAATTTCCATGAATAACCTTTACGGCAAAAGAAAGAACCAAGAAAATGGTTATCAACAAATTCTCTTTTTCTTCATTTTATCTTTTTCTTCATTTTCTCTTTTCAATGACCTGGAAATCATAAAATCAGTCAATAGAATTGTATGTAAGGATACAATAAATATTTATCTCTCTTAGGTAATTTACATGTCCAGTTGGGGCCTTGTAGGGTGTTCTATGGCAGTCCCAAAAAACCCTTGACCTCTTTTTGCCTCTGGTCATGATACAGTAGAGAAATTGTCTCCTGCCCCTGTGAGGGAAGGTCACATGGCTATTTTACAGTTTCTCGCCTATGTGATTTTCAAACTAAGTGAATCACTCAGTTTGAAAATTGGATAGACGAGAAACTGTCAGTTACCAAGTACAGTTGACTTCATGTCTTCACTACCCTAACTTAGATACCCTTCACTACTCTAACTTTCATATATATATATATATATGTTTTGTTTTTTTTTAATTTCAGGTACAAAATGGGCTTCCATTTTTGCATTCATCCGAAGAACAGGCTCTGAGTCGACTTTGCCAGTTGGCAACTTATTATAAGAAATTTTCCAGTTTTATCCGAAACATTGTAAGTATTTAGAGGTTGAGTAATAAAAATAAAATATGAATTTCTGGAAAACAAAAAAATGTGAATGTGTTTTTTGCTGATTCTTTGAACTGTAGAGTTTAGTTTTTTAGGGAAAAATCTAATGAATGAAAAATAAATGTTTGCTCTTACGAAACGTTTTGCTAGTCATTTTGTTTAACTTGATCAATTGTAATGCCGCATATTAATTGGGGCGTTAAGTTACAGACCGTCTTAAGACTGTTTTTAAGTTTTGGTGCTGGCAACAGTCTTTACTAAAATGCCTAATTGATTTATATAAAAGCTAATCTATTGTTTTTTCTTTTCTTTTCTTGTTTTATTAAATTCTTTTCTGCAGCTTTTCACAGTAATTCAAGTGATGGAAATTTTCCTAAGGAAGAACTGCATGGTTTATATATCATGTCTCTTTGCCGCGGAATGGATCTTGTTTTGGATGATTATCGTCAAGAATTGTTAGAATTAGAAAAAGCTTCCCTTGCCGACGCTTACCTTCCTGTTAGCCAAATATTGCAGACTTTGCAACAGGTGAATATGACCTTTTTTTTTAAATTCTTTATTCCTATATTAATATAGATATACTAAGAGGCTTAAATTTGTGCATTTGCACAGCCAGATGAAAAAAGGGATTTGTTGCATAAATATTGATTTGCCCTTAGGTTTCAACATATAGACTATGCATGGTTAACCTCTGAATGATTTGATCTGTTCATGGTGGAGGGGTTGTAAATTAACTCCCTATTTTAAAAATCTCATAATTTATTTCTGAATCATTATTTTTACAAAAAATGAATCTGAGAAGAGCACACATAACATGGAATTTTATTTAAAATTCTATATGTGAAGATAGGATGGTTGGAGTAAAATCCGACAGTATGAGGTAGGTAAAAGGATAGTGAACAAAAAATAATAACTCAAAACAAGTCTAAGAGTTGAAATATTTCGTCCTATTCATAAGGACATCCTCAGTCAAAATAACTTTTATTCAAAGCAAAAATTACGTACATGTGATTTGATGAGGGGGTGAGTTATTAGCGGAAATGAAGGGTAGGGAGGTTAGGGGCGGAATAAGGGATGAGGATGACATGAATGAAGTGTAGGAAAGTTTACAGGAAGCAGGGTGGAGGCTAGGAGCTAGATGGGCAAAGGGGTAGGTCAAGAATTCTATATGTGCACCAACATTCGCCTTGAGCCTCTCAAGCTGTTCAGGAACTGATCTTCCAGAAATTCTTGTGGAATGAGAGAAATAAATTCTCGTATTTGTCCTTCAAGTTCTTTCAAAGTTGTTGGTTTCATAGAGTAGACTTGCTCCTTCAACTAACCCCAAACGAAAAAGTTGCAAGGTATTAAATCAGGGCTTCTGGTTGACCAATCATGTAGACTATGTCTACCCATCCATCTCCCAGGAAAATGGTGATTCAGCCATTCACGAACAATAGCAAAAAATACGGAGGAACATCATCTTGCATAAAAATCAAGTCTTCAATATTATCCCAAATATTGACATCTGGTTAGATTTCATCTTGCAGCATCATGAGATAGGGACTTAATTTTCAATCCCCTGTATATTCAGTTAAAATGGAACACATTTATTGAATTTTTTTTCAATCACTTAAATGATTTGAAATGGCTCCAATTGATACATTCAGGTTTTCTATGAAAATCCAGACTCAGCTACTGGGATCATTTTCTACCATTATTATTATTATTATTATTTGTTAAACCTCCTTGGGCATCTCCCCTTTTTTTCTATCTTCTCACATCAACCTTTAACAAAAACACTTTGCACAGAACTTATTCTCTATTGATATAATATATCTATATACAGATCAGAGTAATTCATCTGATAGTTCAAAAATGTTGAATTCTTCTTACCATTTTTTCTGAAATCATCCAAATTAATCTGTAGATTTTGCTGTTTTTCATTTGATTAAGCAATTTATTCCAAAAATATATTATTACTCTATTAACAAAAAATTCCAATTTGTTAATAAATTTAGTTTTTGAAATCTGCCTTGACAGTAAATTTCTATTTGGAGGATAAATATTAAAATCAATATTAAATCTATTGGGATTATTTTTATGGAAGTCTGTTAAATTTTCATTTTTGTTTAAATCATTTCTAAAGATTCTTGATTTCTGAGAATCTCAATTCTTTTAAATTTTAATTTCTAAATTATTCTCTCTATTTTCTTAAACTGAATTGAATTATCTTTCATTTTTGTTTCAGTATGAATTACTCTTTCCAGCATTGTCTTCTTTCTTGCAACAAATTGAAACTCACAAGGTAAGGAGGGTGGGGGGTAGATTCTTTTTTTTTTTTAAGAACATTCAACAAAAGAGAAAGTCATAAAATTTACAAAAGTTGTTATGAAACAAACAGAAGTATCTAGATTCAGTCAGAATTATTTTTTGTTTTCTAGGCTTGTCTGCAGAATTTTCTTCATTTATATAGAAAATGTTTCTTGACAACAACAACTAGATGTATTGGTAGATATCTTCAAGATATTTTCTGATAAGATTGGTATTAATAGTAACTTTAGTCAACATCTAAGTTAGTAGAGCGTCTGACTAGAAACCACAAGGTTCATGGTTCAATACCTGGTTTGATACCAGCCCTCGTCAACTCAGCGTATGAGTAGCACAGGGATCTGTGCGGTGAAGTGAGGAGCCGATAGTAGGTTTGCCACCCCACTTCAGATGACAAAACAATCTCTTTGGTCTAGCGATAATGAAAAGGGGATAGACTCCCTTGCTGTCTGGCAGATACCGACTTTAGGCCACCCCGATTTTACTTATTTATTAAGACTGACTTTAGGCCACCCTGACAAAAATTAAAAGAAAAGAAAAATGTTTCTACCATTTATCAGGTGACCTGGCCAATAGGCTGAAATGTACATACAGAGATTGACTTTTTCTCGATTTGTTTATGCCTTACATTTAAACCGATATGCACGCCTAATTCATTTAATTATAACTAATTAATTCTCAAATTAGGTATGACTTTAATTAAGCACATAATCTCCCCCCCCCCAAAAAATATATATAGATAGATAGAGAGAGAGAGAGTTGATTAAGATCAATTAAAATAAATAATGATTAAGCTCCTTAAAGAAAAGGTGTAAATAAACTCGAGTTGTGATTTTCCTTTTGAAAAGGATTACCTATTGTTTTTTCCCACCTATTTTTCCAGGCTCATGGTTGTTATATCTTGGAGATTATCCACAGCAAATCTGTTTCTGGTCTTCCAATTGTCAAACAGACTTTTGATCGGTAAGTTTTTGTCTTTAATGAATATTTTGAAATTATCTTTATTTCTCATCATGATTACTAATTGTACAAGACTTTAATATCTGAAGCCCTCTCAACTGGGGATTTAGAATACATCGACTGCACCTCAGCAGAGAGGTAAGACCCCCCCCAAAAAAAAAAATAATGGGTCCACCTGTTGGTTATGTGGGTGGCAACCCATGATGCTTAAGGATGGAATCTTGGTGGCTGAGTAAGACATGCAACACTCCACTTTAGCCCTTACTCTTGCTAGACAGACAGTCGGAGTGGCCTTCTCTGATCAATCGGCTGGTCATGTCAAGCCCTAGCACCTATATGATTGTCCCAAACCTATTGCCCTTATGGCAAGCCACAATCCTTTTTATCATATATATGCTAGAAGGTGGTGGCTGTAAGGGTCATAATGTCCTGGCTATGATGTCAAAATCTATCTAATGGTGAGGTTTCAATTCTGGAACTCTGGGGAATGTGGAGTACTTCATCACCATTACTCCCAGGTCCACTCTGACCTGGAGTGGTAGTACCTATTAGGGTCCCATCTATGGGTTGTTTATATTGTATTGAGTTCTCTCTCCTCCTCCACTCGCATAGAGAAGGAGAGAGAGAGAGAGCGAGCGTTTAAGAGAGCGTTCTCTTTGATTGGCATCGCCTGAAATAAAACGTATATAATAAGCTCCTTGTTATTGAATCCTTTTACAATCTATTTCATCCTTCGAAATTACATACAACCCTAACACAATCTTCACATGGGTTAATTAGAAAAAAATGAATTTGAAAAAAAATTGCGTACCCATCAAGAATGAATAAAATAAAATGTCTTCGGCATAAAATGACCCAACAAGGGTTGATATGCTGTAAAATCCAATCAATCAACCATTTAAAATTTGATTCTAATTGGGTGGAAATGAAGAAGAAATATGTATCATTGGTTAGATTTATCTATATATTACTAAAATTCTTTGGTTTATATGTAACTGTAACCCAACAACACATCATAGCGTAATTTATGTTAGAGCAATACACTTAAAATGATCCGAATTAAGGAATAAAGCAGTTTCCAACCAATTTACAAATGTCCATCTTTTTTTCTTTTTTTTTTAATCATCCAAATTTTCAATATACCAAAATATTTAATTTTAGCTAGACTTATTTTTATAAAAAGGTAACAGCAAAAATGAATCTAATCTAAATGATTTATCATACGATATCAATTAGAAATGTTATTCTTTTATTTTTGCCATTATTCGATGTCTAGAAGGAACCTGTGGAAATTCTATGGAACAAAAAAAAAAAATGAAGAGGAATTTTTTTAAGCAAAAAAGGATGATTTGCAATTTTATTACTTATAATTTTTGGCATGACATAACCCCAGACGGGTTGATATGCTGTTAAAATCAATCAGTAAATTATAATTCCTTTTGTATAACCTATAATATAGATATTTAACCTATAATATAGATATTTGGTTATTAAAATTTTTATCCACAAAACAGCTACTTTTATGATGTATTTCATTTTTTATTTTCTAAAAGATGACTTCTTTCTTTATGATCATTTTCCAAGATTAATTAATTCTTTGCTTCTCTAATGTGTGTTGTCTAATCTTTCAGTCTGCTCAGTGTGTGTCGTGGACCATTATTCAAACAATTGTCTAGTTGGATGCTTCATGGAAGATTAATGGATCCATATCAAGAATTCTTTATTCAAGAAACATTTCTAAAAGAAACCGAAAATATTGACAATGAAGACAGCCTACAAGATGATGTAAATTTTATTTTTTATTTACTTATTTCAGTTTCTTTTTAAAATTTTGATCTTTCTCTTAAAATTATTGGAGACTGCTACTTCTCAATACTGATCTAGCTGTCTTGGGAATCTCTCTTGGGAATCTATTTACTCTATCCCCTTTTCTCTTCTCTCTTTTTCTCTTCTTCTCTAGTTCTATTGGTTAATTCCTATTGTTGTATACCACCGCTGGACTTTGACAAACTACAAGGAATACGTATATATAAAAATATAATAATATATTTTTATTCTTTGGTAGTGACACTTGTGTGAAGCAGGGGAGTCGCCAGAGAGATTTCACATATACAAAGGAGCTGTCGGGAGTTTGAGCAATGAGCAATAATAGAATTTCAGCCAAAATTCTAGACTTTATATACTCTTAGAACTCCCACATGGCCACACCACCTTGACGGGGATACCTATGCAGTTCATGTGATTATTATTGGCCACAGGTTACACCCATGCATTTCCTGTGTTTATTATTGGCCACAGGTTACACCAATGCATTTCCTGTGTTTATCATTAGCCATGGGTCACACACACGCATTTCCTGTGTTTATCCTAGGCCACAGGTTATACCCACGCATTTCCTGTCTTTATCCTTGGTCACAGGTTACACCCATGCATTTCCTGTGTTTATAATTAGCCATTGGTCACACACACGCATTTCCTGTGTTTATCCTAGGCCACAGGTTATGCCCATGCATTTCCTGTGTTTATCCTTGGTCACAGGTTACACCCATGCATTTCCTGTGTTTATCCTTGGCCATGGGTTACACCCATGCATTTCCTGTATTTATGTGTTGGTTATCACACTTGTTTTCCAGTAGACACTTTGTTAATTTTATCCATGGCCGGATATATCTTTCAGAGTCACTTTTTGGTCAAGGCAATATATTACACCATCCCTCTAATTCTTATTTGTTAATTCCTCTCTCTCAGATGCCAGTTATTGAAGGGATTTTTGAATTGGAGTTTGGTGATGGTTAGTTTGATTTAGGTCTATTTTTAGAATTTATGAAATGTGCTTTCTTTCTAATGATAAGAAATTTTAGTTGTGTTTCTTAAATCTGTTTTTTGGTAAAACTTAAGAACTGTTAGAATTGTTTAGAAAAATGAAATCTCTTTGATCCAAGACTTAACTTCTTTTAGGTATTTACCCAACCTGTTTGCCATGGGTAGGATGACACAAGGTTGCAAGTATGGGGCATCCAGCTAGGATCAATCTCGCTATTCAGTTGTAACAGATCCCTGAGACTAGCTTGCTAACCATTACACCATAATGGGACAGCCCCAAAACCTCTTGTAGATGTTTACTTCAGCTAAGTAATATAATATGAATTTACAAGATGTTTAAAAAGAAAAAGAAAAAAAAAACAGTCCGTATTGAGTTTTTATGTCTTTATATTGATCCTAAAAAATTGCTTTATTGAGATTTTGTAGTGAATAAAAAAAAAATAGTTTATTTGAACTTATAGCATTCCTTTTTAAAGTTTGTATAAAATCAATTTAAAGTTGTTTTTATTGTTTTGTATAATTGTTCAATTTTAAAATGATTATTCTAAGAAGGCGGAGCAGCCTGTTGTTGGTATCAGCCAAACAGTGAGAGAGTCTATCCCCTTTTCACTAGCGCTAGACCAAGGAGATTGTTTTGCTGAGATGGAGCGCCACACCTACCGTCAGCTCCTCACTTTAATGCACAGATCAGATTACCCAATCTGTGCTACTCATGCGCTGAGTTGGTAAGGACTGGTATCGAACCAGGAACCTTGCAATTCCTCTACTGACTGAGCTAAAACAACCCCTTTAATGAGTTAATAGTTAATATTGATAATAAATTAATAGTTAATATTAATGTTATAGGTGATATACCCTATAGACTAATGGAATGCGCCGACGTTTACTATAAGTAACAGGGACAATTATGGCTTAGAGAGTAAGCCAATGCGAGTCAGCTCATAACTCTATTGTCGGACGTATTTTCCCACTTCTCTGTACTGTAATTGTCTACTCTTTTGTTAATACATTTTCCTACATTTGTTACCCGTTGTTTTGTTCTTATTTGACCCCTTAAAACCGCACAACAATTAATAATGGGGAAAATCTATCATCATTCTTATTTCTCTGTGTTTTCATTTTTAGAAATCCCTTTGCAGTGATATCCACGGTAAAAAGGTGTTTTCGATCCGAGCCGATCTGTTGCCTTCCTATATTGGCTATCCAATGGCCAAAAAGATTCTCTTCATTGGAGAATCAATGCAAATGTTTAAAGTGAAGAAATCCAAAGCTGAAATCAAAAAACTTGGTAAGTTTTAGGTTTTCTACTCATTTCACTAATCTGTTCTTAAACAAATTCAGATCCATGAAAAGTTGAAAGAAAAAAAGGTCTCCAATCTAATAAAACAAATTTTAGAACAAATTGTTACCCTACTTTTAAAGGGCGTGGTGTTCTTTCCAAAAATGGATTGTTGTATAGTTTTTGTGGTAACCCCAAGTTAGAAAGAATTGAACGCAAATCAGATTTCTCTGAATCTTTGAGATGAGGCTTGATGATTAGTATTATCTGCATTATTCGGACTATTGTCCTCATCTTTATTGTTATTTGTACAAGAAATACCTAAAGAAGGCCGGAGGGCATATCGGCCGAAACGTTGTACAAATAACAATAAAGATGAGGACAATAGTCCGAATAACGCAAATCAAATTGTTCTCTTGCCAAACAACAACTTTTATTTTGCTGTTGATTTCGCTAGTAGTAACTGTTATCACAAAGAGAGTGGTAGGGATGAAACTATTATTTACCTGACAACTGTTAAATCAGAAGGAGAGAAAGAAAGAAAGTGCGATGGACGAGATATCTGACTGTTCAGTTGTGTTCTGTCTTCTCATCTATGTCTCCAGTCTTAGGTCGGTTTCCCAAGGCGAAAAAGATGACTTTTAACTTGTAAAAAATGCGGTAGGCATTATTTTTTAGAGAAATATGTATAAAATCATGAGAAACATATCTGTAACTTTGTTGAGTTACCGTTTTTTCATGTTAGTTAATAATATATATTTTAATACACAAATTAGATGCTAAAAATTTTAGTTAGCTGCGTACAACGAAGTAGCCAATCAGAATACATCTTTCATTGACTGCTGATAAAATTAACCAATCACGATCACCGTAGCATGAGTTATCACTCAACATGTCTGCTTCAAGCGAAGAAGTGTATAATGTAAACACACCAGAAAATAAATGTTTTATGTGTATTTTAATTTTAAAAAAACCTTAGTTATAACTTGTTTTTGGCTACGTTAAATTTCAATTGATTTGTGTCTGCTTCAAGCGAAGAAGAAGTGTATAATGTAAACACACCAGAAAATAAATGTTTTATGTGTATTTTAATTTTAACTTGTTTTTGGCTACGTTAAATTTCAATTGATTTAACGGTGAAAAAATGTAAACATTGTTTTTCGTTTATAATTTGCATTATTTTTGTAAGCCGAAAAATTTTTTAAAAAATCATTAGGAGTTTGTTTAATGCTTCTTCTTTCGAGTGAATAAAAAAATTTTAAGATAATATTACCTTTATGCAAGTTTTATTATGTTAAATATAGTTGGGGCGAGGGTAAATTTCACGGGGAAAATTGGTGGTAACCACGGAAAATTTTAATATGTGCAACATTTACGCATAAAAAAAAAATAGTATGATATTCAGGAGTCTATAAGCATTCATTTGGCTGCTTTTTTTTTCCCACCCTAAAAATTACAAATTAAATCAAAAACTAGAGCCTTTTTGGCCCGTAGCCTATCTGTTTGAGTCTCTGATCTGAATTCTTCCAAAACTGTTTTTTTAAATTTTTTTATAACTCCTAAACATTTCAATTATCTATTAAATTATTCTAATTATTTTTGCACACGTCAGCATTTAACCAAAATAATATCAACCGATTATTAATGACACGTGTTCTACCTTTCCAACATTCTATTTGTATCTTCCATTATCTCAACCAAATATTTCTCTAACATATTCCACCATTCTTTCAGATTGTTTTCATTCCAACCAAATATCTCTGTAACATTATTTTTCTTTCTTTTCTCTTTCCTTCCGAATCAAAAAAACTAAATCATAAATTACAAACCAGTAAGATAATTGGTTAAGATTCCTAATTATTTTCCGCCCTGTCGGCTGGGGCGTTAGAATGCACCGACTGCACCTCTGCAGAGGGGTAAGACTCCCCCAATGGGGCCACCTGTTGGCCGTGGGTGGCGACCTGTGATGCTTAAGGATAGAGCCCAGGTAGATGAGCAGTTCATGACATGCAATACTCCACTTTGGCCCTATCATGGGCTAGACGGGCGGTCGGATAGGCCCACTCCGATCAATCGGCTGGTCACGTCAAGCCCTAGTACCTATATGATTTTCCCAACCCTATTGCCCTTATGGCAAGCCCCAACCCCTTTTTATCATATGGGTGCTAGAAGGCGGTGGCTGCGAGTCTACATGTCCTGGGAATGACGTTAAACTCTATCTGATGGTGAGGTTCCAGTTTTGGAGGTTTGGGGAATGTGGAGCACCCCTTCATCACCATTGCTCCCTGGTCCACTCTGACCCGGAGTGGTAGTACCTGTTAGGGTCCCATCTATGTGTTAAATAGAAAAATGTATTTATAAAAAAATTGTATTATCCATTAAGAATTGATTTATTTCAAAACTTTATCAGTATTAAATGACCCACTGAGGTTGATATGCCATAAAACAAAACAAACCAATCCTAATTATTTTACATAATGCGTATAATAAAACTGGTATCAAAATGAAGTAAATTTATTTTTTCTGCCTTCATCTAAAGTTCATCTTCTCCTCTACACACATCTCTCTGTTTAGACCCATCCCTGTCTATCAAGGCCAGCATTTAACCAAAATGATATCAGCTGATTATTAATGACATGTGTTCTACCTTTCCAACATTCTATTTGTATCTTCCATTATCTCAACCAAATATTTCTCTAACATATTCCACCATTCTTTCAGATTGTTTTCATTCCAACCAAATATCTCTGTAACATTATTTTTCTTTCTTTTCTCTTTCCTTCCGAATAAAAAAAAACTAAATAATAAATTACAAACTAGTAAGATAATTGGTTAAGATTCCTAATTATTTTACATAATGTGTATAATAAAACTGGTATCAAAATTAAGTAAATTTATTTTTTCTGCCTTTATCTAAAGTTCATCTTCTCCTCTACACACATCTCTCTGTTTAGACCCATCCCTGTCTATCAAAGCCAGGGATCCCTAAGACTCATTGGTTGAAACCTGTCTAGCAACAGAAGGATGATCCTCAGGCCACCTAGCACCCACATCATTGAATTGGTGGTTTCTTCAAGACTTTTCAGTTTCCTCAAATTTGTTGTACAATCCAGATGTGTTATTTGATTTTTCTACCTCAGGTCGGATGTGACTTATTCACACCTATCTCCACTTTTAACAAACACCCCATGTAAGGAGACCTTACTTATCAACCAACCCTTGTATTCATTAACATTTTGTAAAGTTTTCATTCACTCCCCAATAATTAGTCAGTGTTATTTATACTAGCAGGACCTGTGGATATACCACAGTATGATAATTTGATTATTACGTTTGATATGTTTACTTAAGAGCTATTGTAAATAGTTCAATATGTAAAAAGTATTATATTTCTTTCTTTTCATCATGTTCAATTGAAACAGATTAGCATTATTGCTTCCATGTTCTCACCCCCTCTCTCTATCTTTCTTCTACTTTATTTCTTTCTCATAATATTTTTTCTGTGTAGCATGTCCTTATTCTTCCCTTTATAATAAAAAACGGAATGGTCCATTATTTAGCTGGGGTGACGACACTCATAAGAAATAGGCAGATAAGCAACACCAGATAATCAGGATTTGCATTTTTGCATTTTATCTTGGACGGTCTCATTTTTTAACCAGGGGGTGTTGCAAGATGATAATGGTCGTAATTTTTTCTGTGTAGCATGTCCTTATTCTTCCCTTTATAATAAAAACGGAATGGTCCATTATTTAGCTGGGGTGACGACACTCATAAGAAATAGGCAGATAAGCAACACCAGATAATCAGGATTTGCATTTTTGCATTTTATCTTGGACGGTCTCATTTTTTAACCAGGGGGTGTTGCAAGATGATAATGGTCGTAATTTTTTCTGTGTAGCATGTCCTTATTCTTCCCTTTATAATAAAAAACAGAATGGTCTATTATTTAGCTTGGGTGACGATACTCATAAGAAATAAGAAATCGGTAGATAAGCAACACCAGATAATCAGGATTTGCATTTTTGCATTTTATCTTGGACGGTCTCATTTTTTAACCAGGGGGTGTTGCAAGATGATAATGGTCGTAATTTTTTCTGTGTAGCATGTCCTTATTCTTCCCTTTATAATAAAAAACAGAATGGTCCATTATTTAGCTGGGGTGACGGCACTCATAAGAAATAAGAAATCGGCAGATAAGCAACACCAGATAATCAGGATTTGCATTTTATCTTGGACGGTCTCATTTTTTAACCAGGGGGTGTTGCAAGATGATAATGGTCATATTTTGTAGGAACACCAGTATTATTATATAGATAAGTTTGTGTGCTTGTGAAATTGATGAAAAACATATTGTAAGATGTTACTATGTATGAAAATGTTGCTTTTTTTTTTTCTTTTGCAGAAGGGACATTAAAAAAAGAAGAAGAAAGATTTGCCAAAGAAATTTTCAAATTATCAATGGAGAAAGAATTTAATGATGCATCATTCAGAGATACGGTTGATTCAATTCGAGGATTTGTGGCTGAGGTAAGTAGATTTTTCATTTTGCCTCTGTAGATATTTTGTTTATAATAAATGACTAAATAGTATTATTTGGATTATTCCTCATCTTTATTGTTATCTGTACAATGTTTCGGCCGATGTGCCCACCGGCCTTCTTCAGGTATTTATTGTCAGACTCGGGGGCCTTCTCGAACTCTGGAACCCTCCAAAGTCTGGCAGGAAATACCTGAAGAAGGCTGGAGGGCACATCGTCTGAAATGTTGTACAGATAACAATAAAGATGAGGACAATAGTGCGAATAATCGAAATAATACTAATTATCAAGCCTCATCTCAAAGTTCAGAGAAATAGTGTAGATAACAATAAAGATGAGGACAATAGTCTCAATAATCCAAATAATACTAATTATCAAGCCTCATCTCAAAATTCAGAGAAATAGTGTAGATAACAATAAAGATGAGGACAATAGTCTCAATAATCCAAATAATACTAATTATCAAGCCTCATCTCAAAATTCAGAGAAATAGTGTAGATAACAATAAAGATGAGGACAATAGTCTCAATAATCAAAATAATACTAATTATCAAGCCCCATCTCAAAATTCAGAGAAATAGTGTAGATAACAATAAAAATGAGGACAATAGTCTCAATAATCAAAATAATACTAATTATCAAGCCTCATCTCAAAATTCAGAGAAATAATGACTAAATACTTTCCAGGCAGATTTATCAGTTCCTTCAACTATTTTAAGACAAAAAATGGTCTGGTTTGGTTTCTTTGTTTAATGGCATATAAACCTTCATGGATTATTTAATGCCAAAGCTATCCTTGTAGAAGAACGATAGTGGTATAGCTGGAGGGGTGAGTAGATTCTTACCTTTCCCAAGGTTATTAGTCTGAAAGTGAACATTGTTAAGATTCTGGTCGCCATTTTAGGCATTTAGGTCTTGTATTGGTAAATCCAATGGTTGAAAAGGATGTAGTCTTAGTAGTAGAAAGTCTTGTATTCTTTAAAATCCTAGGTAGAACAAGAGTGTACTACTCCTTGTAGCTCAGAATCCAGTAGTAGTCCTTCTGGTATTAAGTCCAATTAGCAACTGATTTTAGGTCAATTACCAACGACCTTGAATGCATTAAATATCGTTTTTTATTGGTCAATACTTACTGCTGATTTTGGTAAAGTCCATAAATATAAGTGGCAATTTCTTGTACATCTTATACCCATAGATAATACAACAAACGTAATAATGACATTGTTGGTATGTAATCAGTATTTAATTAACAAAGTGACTACAGTTAATTTTGTTAACATTTCAATATTTATTTATGTAGAATAATCAAGCTAAGATCCAATTACCGTCAAATTGGTAAGACACGGCAACAAGCAATCGTAACTTAATACGAACCTGTCTTGTTGCAACTCTACTGCAGAATAACAGGATATTTATGAAACTCCACAACATCATAGAAACCAAGCAGCCAATCAGAATGGAATCACCCAAATACATGAATGGACTATTCTTGATTCCCATAAATACCAACTGTTTTGGACACTACTTCAGTTGTGCTTACCCAGTTGCTGTTGTTCAAACCAACAGTAGACTGACTAACTGACTGACCTCAATATTAAATAGGAATAGTTACTTAAAATCATATATATATTTACTAACCCCTCCGCACGAGCAGGGTCTTAGCTTGATTATTCTACAATTTAAATTATAATTGTGCACATATATAAACATTTTTTGTGCATTTTTGTTTAATGGACAAAACAATGATATCTTTTATTCTTTGTAAAAATGACATTTTTCTTCAATAGGTAATTTGCAAAAATAATCTAAATAAGAACAAGATAGCCTTCATAGCAGAATAAAAACTTTTTTTTTTACACCCCCCCCCCAAAAAAAACCCCCTAATCCTTGAAGAAGAGATGTTAATGTTATGCATGTATAGGGAAGGCATAGTCTGCCATAGACAGGTTATCAATTATGGGTGGGAGCTGCACAAGAATGCTGTGTGCAATATTAAACAAATTATGGAAACCA
Source organism: Doryteuthis pealeii (assembly GCA_023376005.1). NCBI lineage: Eukaryota > Metazoa > Mollusca > Cephalopoda > Myopsida > Loliginidae > Doryteuthis > Doryteuthis pealeii. The sequence continues at coordinate 78,732,114 of CM042156.1, read as the reverse complement.
CACCTTACAAGAAAGTAACTGTATGGCCACTTGCCCCCTATCACACAAACCATCTGAGTGAGACGGACAAGACATGCTGGGAACTGCTGGAGAAGCAAGGATGAACTCATAAATGACTTTCTCTCATGGAAACCAGCACATGGGCACGCCAGTGTGGGCTGCCCAAGAAAGACCTACATTGACCAGCTCTGCACGTTACTTGATGCGTAGAGGGACCTCGCAAGAGCAATGAATGATAGGGATGGTTGGAGAGAAATTGTCATGGATATCCATGCTACTAGTGCGACATGATGATGATGATTATGATGATGAGAGCCAAATTGAGTGAATTTTTATCAGAAGATATTCTTTATGTAGATCGATATTGTATTTGGTAACCAAAATAAATTTGAAATTCCAAATAGTGAATTACTTCCCCTACATTCTTCCATGTAATCTTTTTGAACTCAATTTCAGAGGTGGACCGAAGTTTAAAATTTAAAAAAAAAAAAAAAATTTTATGTTAAAGTCAGGGCCCAGTTTTATTAAATTTTCTCTGTAAATTTATCATCTGCTATTACAATATAGACACAAAATCAGGGTCCAGTAATAAATTACCTAAATATTGTAAATCAGACACTTACTTTAGAGCCACTTGATTCACTTCCATTTTAAAACTTAGTTTTTCTCAAAAATTAAAAAAATTTTCCCCCCAAAATGAAGTTTATTTTCAAACTGCACTTCAATAAAACTGAACATTTAATAAAAATGATTTTCTTTTTTTCTTTTACAGCAACTTTGGGTGTTAATTGTTGTAGAAGCGGATTTATTTGGTCAATTGAAATTATTAAAGGATTTTTTTCTCTTTGGACGAGGAGATTTATATCAAGCATTCATTGATGTTGCTCATCCCTTTCTAAAAACTGTGCCCACTGCATCCACAGAACATGGTGAGTTTGGTCAGCAAGGGCATTTTTTTTTTCTAAGCTCATCTATACATATATAAAGGGCAGTTGATGTGTATGTAATGTATGTATGTATGTCTATATAATGGTGAGCTTCAAAAAAGTTCAACAATGAGCTGCACGAAAGTGGCTCTTTAGTCCTGCCAAAGTCTTGCACACCTTCCCACATTTACAGGTATTTCCAGGGAGCACAGGGTATTTTATTAGTCCATCCCAGCCGATGCACAGATTGGTGACTGATCAGGCCAGCTTTGCTCATACATAGCCTTCCACACTGGTCACATAGTAGACCGATTTGAAGCCCTTAATTGTCTACTTCTTTATTCTTGCGAATATCTCTCTTCAACTGCTCATGTTGTATACGTGCAGCTCATTGTTGAACTTTTTTGAAGCTCACCATTATATTGTTTGAACTATTGAGCTTTTTTTAAAATTATTGTTACTATATCAAGCAATGGCAATACTTGAATACGAGTTTGCTGCCACCATCATGTATGTCTAAATGGAACAATCAATGACAAAGTAAATATATATACACACATAAAATATCACCGGTTCTTGTTTTTGTGCAAAAATTATGAAGATTTGATTTATATTCAAAAATATTTAAAAATCAAAATATACATAGAAATAGTATTGAATTTCTACTTCAAAATGTCCAGCATTTGTAAATCCCAAAAGTAAATAAATCAATACACCAAGCCTCCCCCCCACACCTTCTACCCAGGCGATGTGTGTCTGGGTGTGTGTTTGTGCATGGCATTTTAAGATATTGTGAATAAAATTGCTTATATAATTTCTGCTGTAACATATAGATATTTACCAAACCCCTCCGCACGAGCAGGATGTGACACAAGGTCAATTTCTTTGGCGGAGTTTAACAGGTTTAAATTCAAAGTTTTCATTCTCCTAGACTGGTTACCTAGCCATGGTTAAAGAGCCCAGTCTGCCCTACTATTTACCCATAGCTGGAGGGAGAGTAGGATTCATACCTTTCCGAAGGGTATTAGCGCAAAGTGAAATGCTGTAACATATAGAAATGAAATTCACACAATCTGAAAACAAAAAGTAGTGACTGTTTTTCAATAAAGTTATATGAACTTTTTAGCAAACTTGAATGAACAAAGTAAAAATGTAAAAGAAACATAAATTCAAGTCCTTATCTAGAATACTCTGCTATCTCGCTCAAGAAATACCTGCAATAATATACAAAAAAATTATATAGAAATATAATATGTATCATTTAAACTAGTAAGAATACGCTCCCCCTGAATGTAAGTATTTAAGTTTTAATGTAATGGATTAAATTAGAAAGACTAATGAAATTAAATAAGAACACATATAAAAAGATTACACTTATTTTAATTATATTTTAATTGGTTTCTATAGAAAATCATTCATAAGATTGATTTTAAGACGTTGGAGAATAAAACAACGATATTAGAGATCAATAACACCAAGTAATTATTTATTAAACCCGGTTTTGTTAAAACCATGATGCAAATTAACCACACCATATATTATGTAAACCTTTATTTCTTAGCGATATATAAGACACATTGCAGGATTTTAAATGCACAAATAACATAGGCTGTTTTGAGGCAAAACTAACACAGATTTTCATAGAGACCTTGTTAATAAATAAGATTTATTCTATGTATTAATGATTTTGAGTATAAATTAAATACTCATTGATAAACTTATGCAATTCCTGAGGGTATTGTGACGTAAGCAGTGATGTAGTTTCAGCAAACAGACAGACACTGAATCTCCATTATAATAAGATATATGCATATTTGTCCATTCCAAACCCTTTATAATCATTTTCCTACATAATTCCTTAATAATTAAAAAAAAAATGGATTTTATTTTGAGTTGTGATTGTTGAATTTCTCTTGCTTTGTTTTAACTTTTGAATTATTCTGTTTTTATTTCTTCTTGCTGATTAAATTTTTGTCTTCCCAGATCTGAATATCATGTATCAAACGGCCATCAGGAATGTTGGATTTGAAAATGATACTCATCTTCAGAAATTCCATTTAACTTGTAAGACGGATGCAGGTGAGTTGTAATTTTACTGAAGAGATAGAAATATATGAGGGTCATTCAATAAATCCGGTGAATTTGTTTAAAGTAAAAAAAAAAAAGTAAAGTAGACAGAGTGGCCTATTGTCAGTATCAGCTGGACTGTGAGGGAGTCTGTCCCCTTTTCGCTAGTGCTGGACCAGGGAGATTTTTTTTGTGTCTGAGAGGGAGCATCACACCTACCATCACCACCCCACTTTATTGCAGAGATCCAAGCCGTGCTACTCATGCGCTGAGTTGGCAAGGGCTGGCATTGAAACCAAAACCTTGTGGTTCTGAGCCGGATGAGCTAAATCCGCCCCCTTTTTTTTGCCTAAGGAGTTGGCAATAGTAAACACTGTTTCACTTTTTTCAAGGAAATCAATAGTGATGGGTTTCCACTCCATCATCTGTCTTTTTGACTCAGGTTCGTAGTGGAAACCCCATGTTTATCCCCATTTGTAAATATTTTTTTGATGAAAACGTTTATCTGTACACCTCACAAATTCTTCTGTAAATTTCACATGGTTTGCACTTCTCATCCACCAAAAATTTGATGACAGACCTCTGTTCAAGCTTGGAGCACTGTGTTTGATTTGTTGCCATTTTGAATTGCCTCAAAAAATATTTTTTGAGATTAAAATAATATTTGCTATAAACCAATTCCAAACAATGCAGAGTTTACATTTATGGGAAAAAATTTCTGAAAAAATTTTTATCTTGCTTTTTTTCAGAAAAATTTGATTTTCTTCTAAGAATAACTAAAATCATTTTCAGCATTTTATAATCATTCACTGAGGATCTGTACTCACTACATAGTAGTGCTATATTCATATATGGTAATTCAGGGAAGGAGAGAGAGAGAGGGGAGCAATTAACTATATATTGTACTGACCACAAGATGGGAGTGGGGGTGGAAGAAATCGTAAATAGAATCAATAAATAAGGTGAAATTTATATACAGAAATGTTCAGGAAAATGTTCCGGTTACAAAAGAAAGTTTAAAAAATATAATACGTCCAACCGTACAATAGATGAAGATGGAAAATTTCAGGAATCTGTAATGATGACAAATTCATAGTGTCGGGATCCATATTATATTCGAAATTTGAGCCTCCGGTGATATAATTTAAATAATTCCGATATTGGAATTATTTAAATTATATCACCGGAGGCTCAAATTTCGAATATAATTTAAATAATTCCAATATTGGAATTATTTAAATTATATCACTGGAGGCTCAAATTGCGAATATAATACGGATCCCGACACTATGAATTTGTCATCATTACAGATTCCTGAAATTTTCCATCTTCATCTATTGTACGGTGGACGTATTATATTTTTAAAACTTTCTTTTGTAACCGGAACATTTTCCTGAACTTTTTGATATTTATATACACCTTTACTGCATACAGAAATGTACAAAAGGTTTTTTTTTTTCTTATGGTAGTTCAAAGAAGCTAATTATATAATTATATCTATATATGTTGATGATAGGAGAGAAAGAGAGTAGAAGAGGAGCAACTGATCTGACCAGGAATATCATACTTCCTGCTTGATAGCAGAGATGGAAGAAATAGTAAGAAACAACAATAGAATCAACAAAAGAGGAGAAATGTAAATACAGAAATGTACAAAAGGATTATTTTTCCTTATACTGTGGAACCTCGGTTCTCGAACATAATTCGTTCCAAAATTATATTCAAGAACCGATTTGTTTGAAAAATGAAACAATATTACCCATAAGAAATAGTGTAAAGTGGGTTTATGCTTTCTTGACCACCATGCCTATGTTAAACTCGCTACAAGGGGACAGTTGACAACAAACGCTAAAAACACAAACGCCAATAAATGTATTACGGTTGTTTAAAAGAGAAGAGTTCTCTTAAAGAAAGATAACCCATGACATTAACAGCCTATTCATGTACCTACAGTTATATATGATATGGAAAGACGTGTATTTAAACAAAAGATAACACATAAAAATGTAAATATAAAAAAGAATTTGCACAAAAACAATATCAGATACTTGTTCAAATTAGCGACTGACACTAATTGATGCTGCTTACGTAGATTCAACCAGCCATTCAACTGTCTTCGATTTGCCATGGTAGTCAATCATGCAACTTCCATTGTTCGAAATCAAAAATTTTGTTCAAACTCTGAATTCTTCAACTTCAGAGTCTTTCAAGAACTAAAGTTCCACCATATTAGTTCAGAGGGTTTATGAAGAAACTAAGTTGTTGAATGTCCATTCTATGATAGTTTAATTCTTGGTAAGAGTTTAAGGATAAACTTGTTGTTTACTGTCCTCTGTGTGTGTGAGAAAGAGAGAGGTGAAGTGGCTTGATCCCAAAGGAATATGTTCTGAGTATTATCAGTGCCTGGCCGTTGAGTTGATTTGAGTTAACTATTGCCTGTCAAAGAAGATGCAGGGGTGGGTGGGTGCTGTGAGAATGAGAACTGTTCATTGTGGTATGTTGTAGGATGTTATGTGCTTTTAACAGGATCAAGAAAGAATGCACAGATTCAGTTTGTGGTGCCTTCTGATTGGTTAAAAAAGGCTTAATTCCTGGTCACATGATTGCTCACTGCTACATCCTCCAATCAGACAATGACCTCTAACAACCTATAGGTCATTCTATTTATTGACCACAATGAAGAGTTTATGAATCATATTGAGATTTGACTTGGAGTGTAACTAGTAATGGCTCGTTAACCATTATAGCTAGAATGGTGAAGTTCCAATCCTTGAGCTTTGGGGAGTGTGGAGTACCCTTTCATTGCCATTACTCCCAGGTCCACTCTGACCTGGAGTGGTAGTACCTGTTATCTATGAGTTAAATAGAAAAAAATGAGTTTTAAAAAAATGTGTTAAAAAAATCTTTTTTTTATTCTATTCATGATTGATGGGTATTCAAATTTTGTTTTTAATCTCAATTTTTTTAACACATTTTTTAAAAACTCATTTTGGATTTTACGGCATGTCAACCTTTGTTGGATTATTTTATTTTCTTAAAATAATCCAACAAGGATTGACATGCCATAAAATCCACCAAACCAAACCAAACTTTTGAAAATCCCATTTTAATAATTTGTACTGATTTTTTCCAAGTTTAATCACTCATTCTCTCTTTAAACTTTTACAGCTTTGTAATTTTATTCATGATTGTCTGAAAGGTTTTTTGTTAAAGTTGGCACAAGGTCTGGGTTCAGGTGTTACAAAGCACGTGGACTTCAGTGGTGAAAGAAATTTGACTCTGGAAAAACCAAAAATCCACTGCTTATATTGAAAAATGACCCTTAACCAATTTGTGGGGATTGATTAGATGTGGGGTTAATGATTTTCTTCCTTGTTCCTAGTCTTCCTCCCACTTTCTTTATTCCTTTCTTAAAGTATTTCTCTCCTCTTACTTTCTCTTTTTTCTCAAAAGATTCCCTTATGTGATTTACTTCTGACAGCCATTTCCACAGCTCACACACAGCAGAGTTGACCTACAAATCAACTTTGCCTGGAGATAAATATTTGTCTGATCCAAACTCATGGGAATTCTCATCAAATCTCCAATGTTCTTAATACACTAATATCTCCAAAATGTGTAATTGCACATCCTCTGTTACAAAATATTTTGATTAACCCATTCAAGTCTACAGTGTTATAAAAAATTATTATTAGTGAAATAGATCACTAATTAGGACTGAGCTTATTCTAGTAGTGACCAACCCAAGCAGAGTTTAACAGGTTTCAATTCAGAGTTATACTTCTCCTAGACTGGTTGTCTAACCAAGGTTAAAGAGCCCAATATGCCCTACTATTTACCCATAGCTAGAGGGAGAGTAGTTGGGTTCATACCTTTCCCAATGGTATTAGCGCTATGTGAACTGTAGCTTCGTCCAGGATTTGAACTTGGGTCAACAAGTCCATTTCCTACAACCCTTAACCATTAGACCATGCACTTCCAACACACTATTTTGATTATTCAGTTTCTTAATTTACCTAATGAAATTGATGAGTATTCACAAATCATTTTGTATTTTCATTTTCACTTCAAAGCTGGAAAAAAAATCGTAATGTAAAAAGAAAATAATATGATTATTTTACAAAGTAATTAGCTTTTAGATTCACTAAAAAAAAAAGACCGCCCTGTCGGCTGGGCGTTAGAATGCACCGACTGCACCTCTGCAGAGGGGTAAGACTCCCTCAATGGGGCCACCTGTTGGCCGTGGGTGGTGACCTGTGATGCTTAAGGATAGAGCCCAGGTAGATGAGCAGTTCATGACATGCAATACTCCACTTTGGCCCTATCTTGGGCTAGATGGGCGTCGGAGAGGCCCCCTCCGATCAATCGACTGGTCATGTCAAGCCCTAGCACCTATATGATTTTCCCAACCCTATTGCCCTTATGGCAAGCCCCAATCCCTTTTTATCATATGGGTGCTAGAAGGCGGTGACTGCGGGTCTACATGTCCTGGGAATGACGTTAAACTCTATCTGATGGTGAGGTTCCAGTTTTGGAGGTTTGAATGTGGAGCACCCCTTCATCACCATTGCTCCCTGGTCCACTCTGACCCGGATGATAGTACCTGTTAGGGTCCCATCTATGGGTTAAATAGAAAAATGTATTTATAAAAAAATTGTATTATCCATTAAGAATTGATTTATTTCAAAACTTTATTGGCATTAAATGACCCACTGAGGTTGATATGCCGTAAACAAAAACAAAACAAACCAAACCAAACGAATTTTCAAAGAGATTTTCTTTTTCTTTTTTTCTCTGCAGATACATCCAGTCAAGATAATGTCTTCAGTGGGACAATTCTCAATTGTTTAGGATTGAGTTATAAAGTTGTCTGGCCTTTACATATGTTCTTCACACCGGCTGTTTTGGAAAAGTAAGTTTGAATTTTTAGATGAGGCTTGATAATTTGTATTATTTTGACTATTGTCCTCATCTTTATTGTTATATACACGTTTCAGGCGATATGCCCTCCGGCATTCTTCGGGTGTTTTTTGTCAAACTCGGGAGCCTTCATATCCTATTCATGAACCTTCACGGAACTTTGAACTGAACACTTTATTCAATCCACGTGGGTACACTGTTTTAATTCCGTTAACCATGACCTGGTACAAATGTTAAGCTAAGTTAAGTATTCTATGTTAATATCACCCTTGGCCAGGATTGAACCTGCACGTTAGAGATGATTGTCACTTAGAACTGTATTAACTCAACCCTTATCTGTTGTGCCATGTGTTCCAGAGTTCAACAAGAAACATGTCTATGGAGGACAGACAAATAAACTCTTCCCAATTAGATGCATTGCAAATGATTTTACTATAAAAATGCATTGTAATGTATTTTACTATAGAAATGCATTATACATAAATTTACCATAAAAATGTATACCACTAAATTTAGTAGCTCTACATCAAACTGTTTGGCTGTCTATGGAGGACAGACAAATAAACTCTTCTCAATTATTAATATAGATTAGTTTTTACTATTTATAAAAAAAAATTGGATTTGTTTTTGTGCTGAATCTTTTCTTGATCAGTTGTGTATGTATTGCGTTATAAAATTTTAGATATTTTAGTAGGATTGGCCAACATCATCACTCAGACTGTTGCTTGCATCAGAATAAATCATAATTTGTCCACAAAGTCAACCTATTTAATTAACCAAGCAGAACAATACTGGTTTACTGAACACAAACAAATAATCTGATGGTGAGGTTCCAGTTTTGGAGGTTTGGGGAATGTGGAGCACCCCTTCATCACCATTGCTCCCTGGTCCACTCTGACCCGGAGTGGTAGTACCTGTTAGGGTCCCATCTATGGGTTAAATAGAAAAATTTATTTATAAAAAAATTGTATTATCCATTAAGAATTGATTTATTTCAAAACTTTATCGGCATTAAATGACCCACTGAGGTTGATATGCCGTAAAACAAAACAAACAACCAATTCATAACTGGATTGTTAATTCTATACACAATATGTTAAAAAAACCAACAAAAAAAAAACTAGTGTATTAGATTATGTCCCTTTATTGTAAACTTTTCATTTTTCTTTTCTTCTTTTTTCTTTCTCCCTATTTATTTTTCTTCTTCCTAGATATGAACGTGTGTTTCGATTTTTATTGAGGGTGCATTATGTGCATTTAGAACTGCAAGAATGTTGGTTAATTCAAATGCAAGGCAAAGAATTTGGTCTTGGTCATCAGAATGAAGCAAAATGGCAATTGCGCACTCACCTGGCCTTCCTTATTGATAATCTTCAATATTATTTACAGGTGAGTAACACAGAATTCAGGTAAGAAGAAATTAATGCAATCAGAAACAACCAGTGAGTGTATATTTGATAATAAAGCAACAGGCCAATATTGATTTTCTCATATTCTCAAACGGCTTTTTGAAGTTTATAAATCAGAAAATGGGAGTAAAATATGGAAATAAATCTGACAATATGTAGAAAATAGAAAAACAAAATGAACTCTGGCCAAAATATCGTTATGAGCCTTTTCTCTACGTACATTTCCCAACTACCGTCATTTTAATAAAAAAACATCCATCATTGTCCAGACAACAATTTTTTCTTTCCTATTGTATTGTCCTGATGAAGGCTTAATATAAACCGAAACGTTTAAATTTTTGACTTTGTCATCAAGAATAACTTCATCTTTTTTTTTTTTTGAATACTTTGTTTTTCTATTTTCTACAAATCAGAAAATATACAAGTTGTAAAAAAATAAATAAATTCTCTTCAGAAGATTAATGCTTTTATCAAAATTTATAGAATTTTGTTTTTGATTTATTTTCTACTTCCATTCTAATTCCAAACACATGATGATAAACAATAATGCTAAGCATTATTGTTTATTATCATGTGTTTGTTATTAATGATGAAGATCAATCTAGAAAGATTTGAAGGCTGTTTGCATTTCACATACTGCTAATACTCTTGGGAAAGGTACACATTCACCTACTCCTGCTATGGGTAAATAGTAGGGCAGACTGGACTCTTTAACCTTGGCTAGGTAATCAGTCTAGGAGATGGAAAACTCTGAATTCAAACCTGTTAAACTTTGCTTAATAAATTGATTTTGTGTCACATCCTGCTTGTGTGGAAGGGTTGGTAAATATATATAAAATTTTGAACTGTTGCTTTCTAAAATTGATGATGTATTTTGTGGTGTGAAGCTGAATTTGGATAACATGGATAAAGATTTATCCAGTCATAACAAAAGTTCTGGTTTTAAGTGACAGAAGCCATTCTTAAAAGAAAATTTTTCTTCTGTTGAGGTATTGAAAATTGTAGGTTAACTTTTTAATCTTTCTTTTTATTTTCTGCAGGTTGATGTCATAGAATCTCTGCACAAAATTCTCATTGATAAAATTGAAGCCATCCAAGATTTTGAAGCTGCTAAATTGGTTCATGATAAATTCCTCACAGATCTTCTTGATTTGAGTTTGTTTCGGAAACTCACGGTACGTATCTTTTTCTATCCATGACCACTTCAGATCAGGGATTTATTTATCCTATCAATAATTTTATGAAAAGCATTTAAGTTAACTCTTCTAATTAGAGATCAATTGGTTTCCATAGTAACAATGTAAATCTTGCTGTTTGTTTCTGTAGAAGTTGTAATCACTTTTAATTTCCAAATGTATCAAAATATAGAAAAGCAATGTCTCACAAATTGAACAGTCAAAAAATCAACAGTCACGACAGCACATAGAAATTGTTTTTATATATATATATATATATATAACCAAACTGAAATTGCAGATTTAAAATAAAAATTTAATGATACAATTCAGTCATATGTGAAAGCTTTTTGTTCTAAGACAAAAATCCTCACCTGAAAATTGAGTAAATCTTTCCTAATTCTGATTGAATTTCTTTGTTTTTAGAACCATCTTCTTGATGATCTGCTGTCCACTTGTTTATCATTTTGTAATTTGATTAAGAACAGTTCATCTGGTGAATTGAATCCACATCAGAGAAAATTACTTGGATCCATCAGAAAGGTAAACTGGATTTACTTATTTCATATATATCTTCTCTTATAGTTCAAGTTGGCAGAGAAATTTGAACCATTTTTATTCACTTTTTCTTTTTGGGCTTCTCAAATTATACAAATGAATAGAATGTCAGACATTGAAAAAAAAAAAAAAAAATTTCCAACTTTCACTGCTGTCAATGCACTTTAGGGAAAAATGGAAAATATTTTTCTGTTATTTGTCTTTTAAGAAACAAATTTTATCCTATTGAAGAAAATATGCTTAAATCTGTCAAAATATTATTGTTCTGAGAGTAAAATGCAACAATTTCATTAATTTTCAATTCAAAACTTCCAAACTGGTCGATTCACATTGACTCCTGAAAGTTTGAGTAGCAAAAGATATCAGTGATTCTATGCTAAGGTGAGTATCACCATGGCAACAACCAGACATTCATTTGAGTCATATCCTGTTGAGCCTTCTATTTTCCTTAATTTCTAATCCAAATGCTCTTACCATAAATCCAGCTTTTAGATATTTATTCTTGACAAGTGAAAAGAAAAAAAGTTGAGACCTTTTAGTTCATTTTACGGAAATTAAATTATTCTAAGCCCAGTCTTGATGCTCTAAAATTGTCCGCTTCATTTTTAGGATGTCCGAAACCAAACTGGAATGCTGTTCAGCATGTTGTTACGTTCACAAACTCATTCAAGTCAACAGAATATTGCCCAGCTGATGTTGAGGTTGGACTTTAATCGATTCGTCACAACTGCAAATGGACGATTGGGCATGTAAGTAGGAAAAGATTTTTGTTTATATTATACATTATGATCTGATTATATCTCGATTTTTGTCTTCTTTAAAACAATTTTTCTTTTTTCTATTTCAGATGGTAAACATTTATTCAATACTGAAGAGGGCTCATGCTGTCTGCTCTACACACTTTGTTTTTTTATTTATAAAAGTTTAAATTCTTCTAAAATCTCCTTGTCTTTTGTTTTATTTTTTTATGAATCTTGTGAAGAATATTAAACTCTTTGTTTTGTATTTCCCTTGATTAGTTTATACTGAAAATTAAAACAAGTTTACAATAACAAAAAATAAATAAGACAAGATTTGTGAATTGGTAGCACACCAGTTTTATTGTTCAATGACGAGGAAGCTGTGAGATAATTTGGTCTCATGAGCCAGTTTTATAATTATTATTTTTTTGTGCAGCAGTAAACCAATGGTCTGACACAGCCATATTCTTTACAGCTATCACAGTGAATGCATTGGTATCAATTAGGAACACGCAAAGACAACACTGAATTGGTGGAGGTTTCTTTCAAAGCACCAGTTCTAGGACATGGCTGAATTCCTCTTGGTTTAGAAACAGAAAATTTAAAAAACAAAGTTAAAAAAGATGAAAAACTGGACCATTGCTTTTCCTGCCCAATTTTAATAATGTTTCTTATGACTGTTGATAAAGTGTGAAAGAAGAAGAAAATTGAACTCTGCCATTTTGAATATAGAGATTCTACTTAAAAAAAAAAGTCACTGATGATAATTTGCCAAGACCAGGATCCATTAGACAGTCTAATTTTCATGAAATAATAGTGCAAGAATTCTTTTCATTTCACTTTCTTTCAGTGTGTTTATTATATAGATGTTTTTTTTTTATTTTTTTAGAAAAGCTACCTTCAGAGTTGATCCCAGCCTTGAGCAATTAGGTTTTTTTTTAAATTTTTTTTATAGCAAAGTGAGGTAGGTTAGTTGCAATTCTAGATTCATATTTTCTAACTAAAAAAAAAAAAAAAAAAAAAAAAAAAACTTAAATTTAGTGCTGCTATCTCCAAAGTTTAGAAAAAAAAAAAAAAACCTCATGTAAATGGTAGCAGATGCCTCCATCCCCACGAGCAGCTCCACACACAAACAAAATAAAAAATGTTTATTAATTAATGACTATAATCTGTTAACATTCAAATCATTTTTTTTTTTTCCCTTTCTATAAAATAGAATTTAATAAATCTTTAAAGCTGTAAATAACCTTCTGTAAACTATTGGAATCCCTGCCTAGACAAAATAATTTAATATAGCAACAGAAAAAAAGTTATACAGCTTTTCTAATAAAATGAATCCAGTAAACAAGTAAATTTATTATATCACTTTTGTTTACCTGCACAATGTATATAAAAAAAAATTTTTTAAAAAAACCATTCAGCCCCAAAGTCTGGGATCATCAAGTGCAACTTGAATAAAGTCGAACACACACAGTCAAGTAAGTTTGGTGGAAAGAGGAATTTGCAGACATACACACAAAACAACAATAATTATACATCCAAATCTTATGGCAAGAAATTGTGTTGAAATATTTGAAAAACAAAACAATAGTGATTTGCACAAGAGAAAGAGGAAAGAGCATAAAAATAAAAAAGTGAAAAATATTTGTAGCCCAGAGTAGAAAAAAGAATTTACAAAGGACATTCTTAATAACTTTTGTATTTACTGGCCCCAAAGATAATCAAATAATATTTTGCTAGCATTTCTTCCCATAGAAATTACAGCAGATTAAGATTAAATGAATTAAACAAAATGTGTGTGTGTGGGTGGGAGGTATTGGGGGGACATCCTCACGGTTAGAACTGCTTGTGTGTGATCATTAGAATTTGATATATAGATGAGCTGATAAGAAAATGACTACAGCTTCTGCCAATGTTAGTGAAATAAACAACTATGAATGGAATATAAAAGCTTTTTTTCTTCTTCTTTAGTCTTATAAAATTGTAGAAAAGATGACAATTGTCAAATGGATAATTGAGGTAAGTGAAAATATGATGTGACTGCAAAACTGAGTTAAGATCAAAACAAAATAATAAAAAGACGTTCACAGTTTTAAACTTTGTAAATAGGAAACAACAGCAAAAGAAAATGGACATCTAATTATTTGAATCAGAAAGAAAAGTATTGAACAAATACCCAAATTATTTACACGTGTCAAAATGGCATTTATAAAAAATGGGGCCAGTCAAGCAAACAAAGGCAGGGGTGGGGGTAGAGAGAAACCTGAAGAAACTTCTCAAAGGATCGCCTGAGAAATAAGATGATTGAAGAAGATTCATCATCATTAAGCAAGACAAAGAGAAACTGCAATGGGCAATTTAAAAAACCACAGTGAAATTTGGAAGACAAAGCTGGTCAATTTTATATAATTTTTTTTGCTCTCCCTAAAGTGCAGAAAAAAATCACTTTATGCACAAAAACAACAGCCTGCAATAATAACAAAGAGATTAGAGATATTTGAATCTCTTGTCAAAAAATCCTCTACTGCATCATCCAGTGATGGGCAGGAAAGGTTATAAAGAACGGGGTGGGGAGGGGGGGAATTACTTGATTTCATTGGTGTTACATTTGTTTTTCTTCAGTTGCAGCTCAAACATGCAATGCAAAGATGATTGTCAGATGATAGGATGCTGTTTTTGTTTGCAAAAATTATCATTGCGTAGATTTGTTGCTCATGGTTGAATGAGATCTGCCAGTTGCACTTTTTACTAAGCAGAAAGAATCACCGGTATTCAAGGAAGTGAAAATATTCTTTGCACTTGTTCAGAGACCAGAGAAGAAGAAGAAGAAGAAAGATCAGAGAGAGAGTATTTCAATGAAGAGACCAAAACATTGCAGTGTTGAAATTAAAATATTGGAACAATTGAAAATGAACAAACTTTTAAGTTGCTAAAGAGACAAAGAATTTCATATAAATTAAAATACACAGATAAAAAAGAAAAAAAAATCTGTGTATTGTTAAAATTGTAAGCAGCAAGCAAATGGAACAAAATTAAATCTGCTACTTTCAGAAAATTAACATAAAAAAATTATCAGAAATACAAAAAAAAAAAAAAAAAAAAAAAAAAAAAAAAAATCAAAAGGAACATGTCAAACTATATGAACAGCAAATTGAATTTAGGAGGAGGAGGAGGAGAGAGGGGAAAATATTGATAAAGAAAAAACACTTATTGTGAAAGTGAAAGAAGAGAGTAATAAGATTTCATGCAAGGATGATATTAGTCTCCACATTCAGTCAAAAAAGCTTGTAAAAAATTAAATGTTTCCTCTATCAGTTGAAATTTAAAAAAAAAAACAAAAAAACATCTGTTTTTAGCATCTGCTTTCTACTGGCAGTTAATAACTTCTCAATCTTTCCTCTAAATATACATCATTAAAATAGTCAAATTTTGAAGTTCCATCAACTCATCTGTTGGTGTTTTAAAAATAAGACCAACAATGGTGTAGTAGTTTGGATTAAAAAGAAAAAAATCTTGCAATAATTTCAATTGATTTGTGTGAAGAGGCATACATACACTGGACGGACAGACAAACACTATTATAGACAGTATTGCCCTATAGATACACCATAAGGGTGTGCTCATGATCTACCATATTAAAAAAGGGGTTAGAATTGTTGAAAGTGGATCAGTTAATTTTATTAAAAAAAAAATTAAAAAAATACTGATCTTTTTTTTTAAAGAAAAGAAGTGATGAAGAAGAAGATAAACAACTGCATGGGTAAAAAGTGTCACCAATTTGGAAATACAAGATTATAAAAAATTCAACACCAAACGACTAACACTAAATCTTTTCATCAAAGCAAAAAAGCTTTATTGAAAAAGAGGAGCACATTGAAGATCAACTGAAGAAGAAGAAGGTCTTATTTTTATCCCTCAACAGAAATCTTTTTTTTTTTTTGTTATAATTGTATAACAATTTAAATAACCAAAGGTTTCATTTTTAGAACTTTTTTTTTAGATATATATTTTCTTTTAAATTTCATTCTTAAAATAAAATAAATTTGTGGTTCATTAATTTTGTTAAAACTTTACTTTATTTTTGGGATTAGAAAATATTTAAATTCTTATGACAGTATGAATTGAAGAAGCAAATAAATGTGATATTTGAAGCTGGCTTTACTTCTAAATGGTTCCTGGTCTGATAGAAATGGCAAATAAAAGGGGGGTCCTAATATTGTATCAAATTTGGTTTTCTTTCTATTCTTTAACAAAAGATAAGTTAAAAAGTGGATTAGTCTTAACATTTTCCTGTTTCTAATTTTTATGAAAAAAAAAGTTATTTAACTACTAAACATGAATAAAAATACTTCTGGTATAATTTTAATATATTTAACAACAAATACAGAGTAATGAAAAGTAAGTTTCTATTTTCTACTTTTATAAAATTATAATCAATAATTATATCTATAATTGTATAAATTTTCAAATTTGGAAAAAAAAAATGTTTAAAATAGCATGATAAATTTACATTTTATAATTAACAAGGAAAAAAAAATAATATAATAAACACCTAAAAATTAGAAAATGAAAGTTTGTATCCACTAATATCTCTGGAGTGTCTCACAACCTGACACTGGAAATAGATGTTCATACACTGTTTGTTTTGCTTTCAATAAAACCAGTAAGCACCTTTTTGTTTAAGTTTTGCTTTTTTTTTTTATAAATAGAAAAAATACACCATCAAACTATTTGGGACCCACCACTGACTCTAAAAGAAAATTCTCTAAAATAAAAGAAATTGCTTTTGATTCTTTTCCTTTTTTTACAAACACAAAAAGTCCAGATGTGTTTGTATAGAAATTAATGTGTAGAAAAAGCAAAGAGAAATTCTCAAAGAGTCTAATCATTACATTTTGTTTTTCTTTAGAAAATGGCACACATGACAACAGCAACAATAGCACATAGATGAAGAGCTCATATATATTTAAATGCTCATTTTCTATTTTTGTTTAGCTCTATATGTAGAAAATAGTAATGAGTGTTGAATATAGAGGAAATAGTTTTGACTATAAAAAGAGATGGAAATGAAAACCAGTTCAAGAAACTCTTCATCATGAAATGGGAGTATGTTTTAAAAAGTAATGGTCACAGTGTTGAGTATTTTCCTTAAAGACTAGAAATAAATTAGGAAGAAAAAATACATGATAGCTAAGATAAAGAAATATTAAATTTGACAAGAAATCACAAGAAGTGATGGCAGTGATATTCAGTCAATAGTAGCAATTATTGTCATAAAAACCAGACTTGCTTCAGCAGAATTAGGCTTTGTTTGTTTTTTCTTTCTTTAATATATACAGGATTGAACACAACCTAATGTTATCAATTCAGTAAAAGAACAAGTTATCATTCATCAAATCTCAATAATTTTATACATTAAAAGCTTTAGTTAATATGTGTGTATCCAAATTGATTTACTGTTTATGAGATCTGAATTTTTACAAATTTACTTTTTTTTTTTTTAATGAAAGATAAACCTTAAAAAAGAAAAAAAAAATTCTGTCATGGGAATTAAAGTAGCCATGACTAACAATAGCATTCATGACTTTAAAGGATACCAGCTAATTCATTAAATATTTTTATAAATCAAGATGTATATTTGTTGTAAGTACATCTTATCAGAATAAGTGTTTCAGAAGAGAAATAGAATAAGAGTTGTTATTATAATAATAATAATAGTCATACAAGTAATAAGTTAACAAGATAAATTTTAATGTTAAGACTTAACTATTAAAAAGAAAAAAAAGGGGGGGGGTTGAAAATCAAAGTATATGGTTCAATTCCTGGAGTCAGTTAGTCGAAGAACTTACTTAGTAACTTATCAAATTCCCATTTTCAGTTTCAATGGGAAAATGACTATACACAATATCAAACATTTAAGCATAATTCTGAGAGAGTGGAAAACAAGACAAGTGTTAATATACATTAAAAAGAAATCCTTGATAGTTAATAAAAATGACTGTCATTAGAATTCTAACAGTGAAACAAAGTGTGGGAGATAATTTACCAGTTAAATATATCAAGTGATATATATATATATATATATATATATATATATAGGGAAATAGAACAAGAGAAAAAATTTAATTCACCAGAAATCTATATATTGTTATGGCATCATGTAAAATACCATCTCACACTCTGACAACAGTCCAGTCGGAAGCAAATTCACATGGATATATAAAAAAAGATTTTTAAAAAAATGTTTTCAATCCAATTGCTAGCAAGAGCAATCTGTTAAAAGAAGAAAGTGGGATGGGTGCATAGCACAATTAACCATGTGTACCTTTTGTTAATTTACATTAGCAAAATTGTTTTTTTTTTTTTTAGATACAAATAATACATTCATGCTGCTAGAACATCAACAAGTGAAAAATATTCCTACTATTGTACTGGCCCACAAAATGAAAAAAAGTGAACATATGGGTTCAGAAAAAAATGGGGGGGAAAAAGTCCCTTAGCAAACCCACAAAATGTTGAACATTGACAAATTCTTGAATTATCCAACCAATGCCAATAAGTAGACTTTTAAAATCATCCAGCATCTAACCCCTACAAAAATACATTTTATGAAAAATAGAAACTTGGTTACATACACTCCAGCATACACCCTTATGCACCACCAAAAAAAAAAAAAAAAAAAAAAAAAATGTATTTACAAGTGCACTTCAACTGGATAGCAAAATATATATATAAACTCCTTCACTACTGATAATGAATAAATGCAAATTGTTGATGCAAACATTTGTAAGAATTGGGGTTAACACAATGCAATATTTGATACTTTTGGCCAAAAAAAAAAAAAAAAAAAAAAAAAAAATTCATCACACATTTCTCTATGACAATAGAATATAAAATGTCCAGAGACCACAAAATGCCATAACTGTGAGATTCAAGCAAGTCAAAGTCAATTGCTTCAAGATAATTTAAAAAAAAAAAAAGGTAGTGATAATGTGAAATAACAAGAAAGTGGTATCACAATAATAGGGAAGCAAACTCCAAAACTAATTGCATTCAAACTATAATAAGATACTATTCAGAAAACTAATGATATTCAAACATAGGGAGATCTTAAGATTCAAAGTCACAGAAATAAATAAAAAAATCTTTGAAAATAAGAGGTTTTTTTGTAAGTCTTATCAGCAATTAATGAAATATTTGTATGTGTATTTGACACAGACAAATTTTAACTAAATAAATATATCAACATACTGACTTCAATGGTCAATAATTATTACTAAAAGACATTTTCCTTGTAAGAATATATTCTGTTCCTTTAAACAATAACATGCTCAATATGTTGATTATTCAAGAAATTCACTGGATGAACCGGTTGCAATTTCAATCTTTGAAGAATTAAAAATGAATGTATTTCTTTTTATACTTAAAAAAAAAAAAAAAAAGTCAGCAAAAGAAAAATTTTTAAAATGAAACCAAGCTAAGTGTCTTCAATTCTACATTCATTTCTTTTTACATGTATTTCCTGAGGTTTTAATAAAATTTCTATGAAGGAATGAAAGTCTCAAACGTAATAATAGCTTGATGATATTGTGATTCACAACCAACTGAATTTGTGAGAAAGCTGTCAAATGATAATTTGGCATTACAATCTGAAAAGATTGAAACGTTTAAAATATCAAGAGATTTTCTGAATAGTAACTTTACAAAAAATTTTTTTTTTTTACTTTTTAATCAAAAGCTACAGATTTCTGCAGCACAATACACCAGTTTGAAATACACAATGATTTGTAATCAATTCATCTTTTTTTGTTTGTTAAATATTCAAAATGAGCCAAACACAATCAACAAATCATTTGTCAAAAATATACAAAAAAAAAAAAATCCTCCTTTATTGGAGGAGGGAGAAGTTCATCATGAGTCATGAAGAGGCACAAACTACATTGCATTAGTTATTTAAGTTGGCACAGGAAAAATCATGAGGAAAATTGGAAACTAAGAATTAATATTAAACTATTTTCATAAATTCACACCCCCAGATATTCTGCAGAAAAACTGTCAAAAAGACTAACGATCCAAATGAGATTAAATCTGGTGGTTAAAACATTTGACATAAAACCATTTATGTCAAGAATATTGGGTAGAAGAGACTTGTTTATATTGACTGAAAACTTTTTACATGAAAACACAAGGATAGATTAAACTACTTTGCACAGGGTAACAATGTGTTTTTTTTTATTCAGGAAAAGGTGATAACAAACTTTAGTTTTAATACAATTTAATCTGGAGGTTAGAAAGGATCATAATTGGCAATGTCCTTTAAAGCAGTGATTCTATAAATTGGGGGCCTGAGAAATTCTTTAAAATGGGTCTGGAGCAAATGATGGACTCACAAAGAAATGTTATTTATTGCAGATTGAAAAGAGAAAGGAGATTTATGCTTGAAGCTGAACCAAGGTTTGGTAGTTCAACTTGACAAGTTGATAAATACCAGGAGTGGGATTTTTATTTTCTATTACATTTTGCTTTTGTAAATCAAAAGGTATTTCCTGGAATTACATGGAGTTTCTACTTGTGTTTATGTTGGCCTGGCTTCCTTTTTTTTTTACAATAGAAATGGTCCACAAAGAAGAAAAATGTTAAGAAAAACTGCTTTAAAGTCTATCGTATTTCCTGAATGAACACTTTACAAGTTAATGTTAACAACATACTTAAAGAAAGCATGTTACCAAAAATATTCAGAGCTTATAAGAAGCATAACATGTTCAATGGTTCGTTACAAAAAATTCCCTGCTTTTTGGATTATTGCAAATTACATATTGACAAGATTGCAAGATTTTAGGATAGCCATGAAGATCATCAGTTATAGCATAAGTAAAGAGTAAATAATGTTACTTTTATTCAATTCATTTTTACATAAGAGATTCAAATCATTGCCCCCCCCCAAGAATTATCTTTGGTATTAACAAAAGTCACTTTAATTCTTCAATCTCGTGCAATAACTCCAATATGCTAGCTGTTCATTAGAATGTATATCTGAAAATGTATTCATCTTGGTTATAGATAAAAATCAGTTTAAGCAAGCACATTATTATTGTGTATCCTAAAATTCTTTTTTCTGGAGTTCATTTTATGATATATTTAAACCTCAGAAAAGGATATTTTGGAGCTTTAAATATATTTGTAATAAAAAAAAAAAATTTATGAAATCCAACCTCAAAATATAATTATAGTTTTAAAATATTGTTTCAAATTATTTCTATTTATTTATAAAATTATTTAATATTACACAGAATTATGCAGAATAATCTCATTTTTGTTTGATTCATTAAAACTATTAATTTCAAAAAATATAAATAAGTGTATAAATGTTATAAACCATAATAAACTAGAAGAGAATATCTTTATGTAATAACAAATAGCTAAAGAAAAACCTACTTAGATTTAAAGCTGTTAGATTATATTTTTTTTATTATATTAATCATGTTGTCCATGAGATGTGAAAGCATTTTCTAACAACCATCCTTACTATAATGTTTTGTTTTTTTTTGGTAATTCATACTTAGAAAGTTAAGAAAATCAAATATAAATGAAAAGTTTAATTGGTATTATTTAGTGGATTTGTCTGACTCAACAAGGGTTGTGTATTATATAAGAATTGTAGGTAGTTTAATGGTTTAATAGAAAATCAGATAAAATTATATAAAAAGTATATTTCATAAGTTGGATTTCATATTAACTGAAGAAAAATATCATTGAAAAAAGAAAAATGAGGGGGAATAGTTTGTTTTTAAAGGGTATTAGGGAATTGTGACTTTATTTTGAGGTGTTTTTTTTTTTTTTTTTTCTTCCTCAACCCTAAGAAATCAAAGATCCTTTTTTTCTTTTATGATGAAATTGTTATATATGTGGTATTGCCTTCACAGAATCATGATGTACATTCGCCCAAATTGATAGGCATACAAAAACATTTAACATTAGCAACTATAAACTGGTCATCAATCAGATCAGAAGGAAAGGCAAACAATAAAATAACCAAAATAGTGAACACCATTTCAATGTTTAAAAAATGGAAACTTTTTTTTCTTTTCCAAAGACAAAATGGAAAATCTGAAAAACAAATGATCATAAACAGAGGAATGTACTGGGTGTTTCCACACTATTTTAGTATACAACAATATGTACACTTTAAAAATTTAGGGTAAAATTAAATAAATCTTATGACAATTTCAATTATCATAATTATTTTCAAAGATTTTTTCTTCTTCTAGAAATAAGATCATTATAAATAACAAACTGTTCCACGTTTTCCAGGATTTTCAAATGTTCAAGTTACCAATAAGTCTCATTATTTAAGAAGGTTGATATCTTTTTGAAAGTTAAGTTATTTGCTATAAAAAAACCAAAAGATTCAATCTGCTGATTCTAGGATTTTATAGCAGTACTCCAAACATATAACAGAAATTGGGATTAATGTTTATTATTAGAGTATAAAAATAATAAAATATAAGCATTAAAATTAGTCCCTTGTACACTTTAATCGACAATTTCTTTGGTCACAATTACATTAACAGGCTTAGGAATAACCACTTGTATCATTTCCTCATTGCACAAATATGGAAGTTTTCAGATGGTATAAAACTCAGAATTTAAATCTCCACGGGGGGAGGGGGGGTTATTATTCTAATAGGCTGATATCATGCTACTATCTTAAAGAAACACATCCTGAGTGGTTGGATAGTAGTTTGATTAAAGTTCATTTTCTTTGGTTTAAGGTAACAGGAAAACCAAATTTTACACTTCTGAAAACTTTTATGAGATTAGCTGGTTGAGTGGTTAGCCAATAAATGTAATATTCACCATTTATTCTATAGTACATCCCTTTGGGCTTATGCATATATTTATTGACATTTGAGATTATTTTTTGTACAAAATGCATAAGAAATATGGGAGATGGCAAGTAGTAAAATATTTAAATAAAAAACAAACAAATTGCCAAATACTTTACATAGAAAAACACATTTTTCTAAGCAACATTGCTTCTTTCTTCATTGAATAAAAGTTTTTTTTTTTTTTTTAAAGACAATTACATCACTAGAAATGAACATTTAGACTTAGAATATTGATTTTTCTTTTTTAAATAAAATCTATAATATAATGTAGAAACAAAATAAAAATTTATCAAGCCAATAATGTTCTATTTCTATGTGTTTAGATATATATATATATATATATATATATATATATATCTAATTTAATGCATGCAAATGTTGACATGAAAAAAGATGAAAAAATAGTGAACCTATAATAAATGGTGGTGTGGACAGGTCATATGCTAGGAAGACTATAGAATATATCTTGATTGGACGAAGGAAAAAGGTTAAACATTGACCAATGTTCAATTGTTGATTACATCAAATGATAAAGAAAAGAAAAAAAAAAGTTTATGACAGGCAGGATACTTGTATTTCATAAAGCTCAGAGGAATTGCTAAGTTCTCTTTGAATCTTTATATAATATTTGTAAAATAGACAAAAAGAGAAAAAACACAACCACAGCACCTGTAATAATCTCATTTTGTAGGTAGCCTGCAGAATAGTCTAAAAAGAACAATGCTGACAATATACAGATTTGCATACTATGACATTGAAAATTGTACATATCAGAAGGCAGGTAGGTGTTTTATTATTATTATTATTATTATTTAGGACTTTGTAAAGCAAATTCAAATGAACAGATTCAGGACTGTCTGGATGATAATATATATGGTAAGAAACAGTTTATTATTTGCTTTTCCCTATTAACATGTGGGAATATTGGGTGTGTTCATATTTCTTACATGTCAGTTTTTGTTGCAAAGCTTTAGGTTGGATTTAAGAAGTTTTCTTCTTGTTAGACTTATCATTTTGAAAAAAATAGAAAAAAAGAGAAAAAAGGAGGAATCATTGTTTTTTTTTGGTTTTTTTCATCACTTCCTTTTTTCCTCCCTTCATGACAAGTTTATCAAAAAATTACCTTGCACACAAAGTCTGTTAATCCAGGGTAAAAGTTTGGTAAAGGTAACCCAAAGCCAAACTTTTTTTAGACTTTATTTTTCCGATAAAAAAAGAGAAAAGTTTTGGTAAAACACCCAAGCTTTGGTCCATTTACCAAAACTTTTCTCATTCCCCAATGATACCTGCATAAAAAAAATAATGTCATAAAATGTTTGGCCTTAGGTTAGCTTTACCATGTTTTTAACTTGGACAATGTGGCATTGTGACAAATCAAGAAATATTCTACACATAGAAAAAGTAGATCCACTATTTTTTTTTTTAAATCAGTGATATAAATCTGAAGAAATGTTAAAAATACTAAAATATTACAAGCTTTAGGTGTTTCTGGTTGTTATTAACATTGGCATGAATATCAATTGGAAAAATATAAAGAAAAAATGGCTTTTCTAAAACCAGTTCATATATCATAGGATGATATTTGGATTTGTTAATCTTTAGCATTGTCTATAAAGTGGCTAAAGCTTTTATACATTTTTGTGAAGTATTAGTGCAATTAATAATTTGAATATTTCTTTAGAAACACAAATTTATACAGTATGAAAACAGCAAAAATATAACATAACAACAAATAACATAAATAGAAATAAAATATTTCTACCAGCAGTAATAAAAAATTGTCAAGATTTTAAATAAAACATTTTGAGAGAATACAGATTCTTTTTTGTTTTTTTGCAAATTAAAGAGAAGAATCTTACTTCTCAAAAAAAAAAAAGAAAAAAAAGTTTCAGATGATTATTAATAAGCATCTGAATGTGATCATCACTAGAGGTAAGAGGAAAAAAAGTAAATAAATAAATGAAAGAAAAAGTTGTTAAAAGGAATCAAATTAAATCTAAGCAAGATTTTGGAATAAAGACAAAACTGGGTTATATATCATAACAAAACTAAAGCTTATTAAATGATTTAAACAGAAGTTAAAATTCTACAACAGCTAATTCTTCTAAAGAAAAGCAGTCATTATTTGTTACAGGTCAAAAGTGATAAAATTACTTCATCAGAATTATTCAAAACAACAACTTCTTCTCACATCATATTTGGTAACAGCCAAATGACAATTGAACACTCAATTTCTTCTAAAATATATTTGGCTTCTCTAATAAGGATAAGAATAATTTCAGTACTGAAATGTACACATTTCAATTTTGTTCTTGATATCACACACACACATGCACACACACACACAATGCAACTATTAAAGCATTGTATTGGAATCATTGAGCTAATTGTCCAATAGAGATTTTTTTAAATATCTTATGAATAAAAACAGTTTGCACATTAATTACATCGGATTCATCTAAAATAAATATTGACAAGCAATCTATTCCATAATTAACAGCCAAACCAATATATTCACGCTAGAGAATAAAAACAGAAGCATGCATACAACAATGTCTTATAAATAAGTGAAAAATTATCTCTAACACTAGAAAGGTTAAGTTTTTAGTAGTAGTGGTAGTAATGGTGATGATAATAATAATAATGAAAATTACTCTGAAGCATTAAAAAAAGAGATTCTGTACCTACTTGGGTATACATAAAATTGATGCAAAGTGTTACATATTTTATATAGTGAAAAGAAATAGTTGTAACTAATGCAAATATCTACGAAAGTAAATTTATAAGAGGAAGTTGTGAAATTTTAAATTGAATGAAAAGATATTGGCACATGCTATTTTCACATCCAAACATTTTGAATGAAAGAAAAAAAAAAAATGAAGCCGAGAACTAAAATAATAATTGAAAATTGATTTGTATTTAAGAATATTCAGTTTAAGATGAGAGAAAGAGACTGTAATTAAATCTCTGGTACAAAAAGGTGAGGCTTCTTAACCTCAGTAGATAATTCAGCAATTTTCATCAATGGCTTTAATGAGTCTATGGTACTCTGATAAAAATCTGAAAAATGTGCCATACATATATGATCGAATTATTAGTTTCAATAAATACCTTAACTGAATAGTGATGAGTGTTAATTAAAAAGACAAAGGTTCTAAGAAAGTGTGTACTTGATAGAAAAAAAGAAAAAACTAACCTCAAAAAAGTGTAAGAGATAATAACATTTCTAACTATACAAGAGATCAGAATTTAGATAAATAAACTCAATTATATAAGATTTAGATATACACAGTATATTTATAAGTCTTTGCAAAACTTTGAAGTCTGTAGCTGTTATAAAAATGAAAATAAATGCAAAGTAAGCAAAAAGCATAAAAGATGAAATATATGCAATATATATGCATCATATGTATGAAATATTGAAAGGAAGGAGGAGGAGGATGAGTGAATAAATTAAGCAAAAAAACACAGGAAAATGCACAAATCCTAACAAGATCCTTCTCAACATCTTTAAAGTAGTACATCACTACATAGTAGTTTATTGAAGAAATAAATCTCTCAAGTCAATATCTTGAAACCGGATATATTTTCAAGTTAGAAAAATATTTTCTTCCATTTAAGAAACGGAGAAAACAATTTGAATATAAGGAATTTATTCATCCCTCTAAAAAAAATAAATAACTAAATAAAAATAAGAAATAAATTAAAAATAAATAAGCAAGTTATGCAGATGATATGAAAGAAAGTTTATATGAAGATTATATATATATATATATATATATATATATATATATATATATATATATATATATTCATAGTTAGAAAACTGTATGTATTTCAATATTATGATTATTATAAGAGAAAAGACTAATTGTGGATAGGGAAATGTACTCTCCAAATTAACAGAATATCAAAACAACACAGCAGTGAACAAGATAGAAAAATATAAACTGTCAACTTTATTTGGGGAGAAATTGTGGTTGAAGATTTCAGTAAATAACTTAGAGAGAATATAATGGGAGTTGTGGGGGGTGGGGGAGACTCCTTGTAGCATAATGAAATTAGCAGATAAGATTATAGACAGCAAACGCGATTTGAAAAGTCTCAAAAAAAGAAAAAAAAAAGAAAAGAAAAAAAGAGAACTTGGAAAACATGAAAATCATTTTTATGTGAAGAGATAACCAACGAGTTCTAGTTAAATCAGAAACAGCAGAGATAATAACTAGAACAAGAAATTGTAGCAGACTAAAGCCACTTGAAGGGAAGAAAAATAAATTATCAGATAGGACTGGGATTTTAATAGAAAAAAAAAACAAAATGCAGAATTGAGTACAATAATGAAGAGTGATTAAAGCAAAAAATAATTTGTTTTTTTTTTTTTTAAAAAATAAATATCAATCAATAATTTTGAGAAGTAAAATATTTTAAAACATTCAATTAAAAAATTTGATGAGAAAAAAATAACACAGAAGGAATGGTTTGAGAGTTGTTAAAAAAATTTTAATTATTTGGCATAAAAAATCTTAATTGAAATTATATTATTTTTTAAAAAGAAATAAATTTATTATAATTTATGATTTATTTTATAATTATAAATTGCAAAGATAAATATACAATAAATTATTTTTTTTAACTTTTTTAAATTTTTTTTTTTAAATGAATATAAAATAATAAATAATAATAAAGTCCCAAAGTTTTGAGAACTGAGTGTTGTCATGGAGTCCATTCAAATTACTAATAAATTACCAGAGGTGAAAAAAAATATCACAGGAAAAATAAATATGACTAGAAAAAATATTTGGAATTGTTCAGATATGAACAATGTTAGTTAACTTAAAGTGACAAACAATTAACAGGATTTTTAGGTTTATGAGTTTTGAATATAATCTGAAAGTGTTGAAAGAAAAAAAAAAGCAAAGTTTTTAAATCATGGAAGGATTACAAATAATATGTTGGCAGATTCAGCTAATTGAGGCATAGATAAATAAAGTTGGAAGCTTCAAAAAGATAAATCCTTTAACCAAAGAAAGACATGGTGGATAGAGTCGGTAAGTGGATAATAAAATATGATATGGCTCTATTTGAATAAGCAGAAACAGGTTTAAATATTATTAAGAGCTTTTCAGAAATGTGATAATTCCCAAGTGCTAAAATAAATTTTAAAAAAATAAATAAATAAAATAAAAATAAAGGAAAGAGGGGAAAAAAAGAAAGAAAAGAAAGATTAAGATAAAAAAAAGAAAAGAAAGCAGCATTAAATGATAGCAGGGTTGTTTTAGGAAGCATTTGGTATAGCACTGGCTGAAAGAGCCATAGACCTATGAACACTCCCAATGGTAGTTCCATTTGTTGCTCCTCCAACATCACTGGTCATTGCCCCTTTGAGTTGCAACATTTCTAAGCTTTTGGTAGCCATATTTACAGCACTGGTCAGTTTTTTGTAATCTCCATTTAGAGATGAGATGGTAGACAAAGACTTATCATTTGATTCATTGGGAAAAATCACAGAATAATTGTTACCAGCTATTTGAAGTGCACACCAAGATGCTGTGCGGGCTTTTCGGGTTAGCAAAGTCAATTCTCGAATACTCTCTGCTAGTGCAAGTATATCTGAAATGAAGACATGATAAGGATATTAACTCATTTTAAATTTTAGCTTAAGCAATATTTAATATTCAATAAAAGCATATGATTATCTAATAATAAACAGTTAAGCTTATATATATATAAGTAAGCAACTTAAAATTTTTTTAAGCACACAAGTGTGAAAATAGCATTAATTGCTGCTTCTTTGAAGCTGATTAGTATACAATTGATAGACAAAACATACATTTAACAAATTGACTTAACACTTAGAAAAACCTCCTAGAAACTGTACAGAGACGTGCAACCAAACGAATACCCTCCGTCAGGCATCTACCATACTCTGAACGTCTCGCTGTCCTGGAATGGATTCGTTGAAACTTCGGCGTCTGGCAACTGACCTGGTAAATGCTCATAAGGTCATTAATCATCTTAACAACAGCAACCGTGAGCACCTTTTTGATTCCCTGTTTCTAACACATGTGGGCATGCCTACAAAGTCAGAAAACAGCACTGCTCACGTGACTTTCGGAAACATTTCTTCACGCTCAGAATTGCGGAAGCATGGAATAAGCTGCCTGCGTCTGTTGTAGGCTGCCGAAAAACTGAATCTTTCAAAGCCTCCATGCTTCCTGTAGTCCGCCAACACTATACCTGATGCCCCTCTCCACACACACATGCACACACACGCGCACACATACATGCATATTACTACTGTAACTGTTCATGTTCCTGACACTAATACATTATTCTGTGTACTTGACATGAGACTTTGATGAGTTGTGGTGCACCTGAGCACTGTACACAATAAATTTCATTATCATTTATCAAAACCCACATCATAGCTGGCAAAATTATATAAAATCTGATTGATTTTATCTGGTGCATAAAAGTTTAAAAAAAAACAAAAAAAAACAGGTCTCTAATAGAAAAGAACAGTTAAATAGGGATTGAGAAATACAAATATTTTTCAATCACAAATTTAAAAAAAGGAACACACACACACACACACACACACAAAAATAATTTTATTTCCCTTCATGCATTTTTGAATTAGTGAATTCAGTTTGAACTGATGGATATTTGTAGCTCTTAAAAAAATATTGATTCTGAGTTTATAATGAAAAAGTAGGAATGTTACAATCCAATTTATTCACCAAGATAACTATCATAAATAAATGACAAAACATCCACTTATCAACATAAAGTCATAATTTACATCCAATATTATGATATAATGCATATCATCATTCTCATATCTATGTAGAATGCTTTCACCTAATTCAACATAAATATAAGAATAATATGCAGTATATATCCTAATATTTAAGAAAAAAGAAATATGAATTTATTCTTTTAATTTAATAAAACAACTAATCACCTTTCTCATCTTGGTGCCTAGGTATTCCACTTTTGTTTCGATTGGCAGCATTGATTATTTCTTCACTTCGACAAGCTTGGACTTTTCTTATTCCCTCATACCATCTTTCCAGAGTCAAGTGAATATTGGGATGATGCACAGTGTTTCTCAATTTTTCCATTTTATCAATCAACGTAATTACCTGCAAAGCAAATATAAAATTATAAAATGCAATTTTCAAACACCTAAAGCATTTATCTATTTCAAAAAAGAATCCATTATGATTTCTTATTATGTATAACTAGAAAAATAAGTTTAAGAGAGATAAAGAAAGAGATTATATAAGTTAAAACCTAGAATAAAAAGCAATGACAATACTGGAATCAATAGATTTCACTGCCCAGTGCAATTCATTCAACATCTAAATAAGACAGAATCTGTACATCAAACTATGTACAGTGGTTTTTTTATTAGGTTGTAAGAAACTATAAACAGAAGATATATTTTAACATACAAAACTGTTAAATCCCGCAAAAAAATATAAATTAAAGGAACTACAAAAAAAAAAAAAAAAAAAAAAAAATTTCTATTACTATTTTGATTTAATTTAAAAAGAAAGAAAATTTTATATTGAATAATACATTTTAAAAGACTATGTAAACTACTGGATTATTTTTATATCTATTATATTCTATATTGTGAGAATCCCTGTTCTGCACTCTTGCACCTTCGATGCAGACTGTCCAGACCCCAAACGTGATATTCTATGCTGCCGATTTGAAGGACACGAGTCAGAGACAGGTTCACAAGGATTAAAAACAAACAACAACTACAAAGTTTGTAAACAAGATGCAGGGGGTCTGTGATACATGGCTATCTATCTAACTGGCTGTCTCTCGGCTACCTCTACCGGCGACCTTCACACCTCAACGGCTGGGCTCTAACTTATTAAGTGCTGGAGTTTAGCTGTATTTATGTAAAATTCTCCTCCACCATCCCCCTGCCCGGACCACACAGATGGCCAGTACTTAAATTCAATCGCCGACTTCTAGACGACATTAACCCTTAAAATTAAAGTAATTAAATCTTTTTCCAGACTTAGTGTCTTTAATACTTTGACCATTAATTTTTTCAAAAGAGATTTCCTCATAAAAATCCTTTTTTGCTTTTAATACCTAGATGCCTAAAGATATTATCACTAAGTGGCCAAACTTCATGGTGGTCGTACAGGTCTCTTAAACTTTACGGCCTAATCTTTTGGGTTCGTAAAAAGGATAACCACCCATTTACTTATGCCTGGCTTTAACCTATTCTATTTTTATTCATTTATTTATTTATTTATTCTGACCATGTTCGTCCTCAAATCATAGTATCACAATATAATTGTATTATTATTTAACAATAAATTAATAATTATGTAAATGAAAGCATTAACACAAACCCGTGCTTGTTCTTTGAAAGAATCCACAACCAGCTTGTCAACACGTGAAGGATTGGATGGCAGGGCTGGAATAGCGATGTTGTTTGCACTGGAGACTTTCCTTCCTGGGTTCTGCCGAGCAAGCTCAGCTTCAGTCTGAATTAGGAAAAATTATTGTTATTGAAACTTTTGAAAAGTATTGCAACTTCAATAAAGAAAATATTTGATGCTAAAGTATGTAAAATATTAACCATCACATAAAAACAGATTAAGACTTTACACTAATTATAATTGTTAATAGAGAACTGATTCAGTTTACTGTTAATTCATCTAACACAAATATAATTTTCAATGAAAAAAAAAATTATGGGGACATTTAGTATCAAAGCACTAATGAGTATTAACAACTAAATAAATATTTCATTGTTTTTATTAATTTGAAATTAATAAGAACCAAATGTCATTGGGTAACCAGCAATTAAACATGAAGGCAGAGAAAAATTGGACAGTTTTCAACAAGTGATGGATTGATTTGTATTTTCTACATATTAATATACAATTAAACCTTGCTATAAATTATTTGAAAATCTACTGATATGACTAGATTAAAATACCTTAATTTAAACATAAAAAAACTAAAATAAAAAGAATCTTGTTATAATTTTAGTATAAACATTTGAAATCCAGTATATTGAAAAATTCAGTTGATTTTTTAAATAAATTAAATATTGATTTTTTCTATTGCATATAGCGTTAGTATTTTCTCAACATAAAATGTAAAAGTAAAATGCAAAATTAAAAATAATGTTATAGCTCACCTTTTTACGTTCTCTTTCAATGGCTTTAAACTGATCATAACATTCTTCCAAACGCAAATGTAGTTCATTTGATGGGCCACTTCTTCTGAAATAAATGTTTAAAATATTATAAAATAAAATAATTTATTCAAAATGCATCCATAGAGAATTAGCTATGAACATCTCTTGTTCATAGATAATTTATTTATGAAATAATTGCTATTGTGAAAAGAGGTTAAACATGTTCTTTGTAAAAGTTTTAGACAATTAAAATTTAATCAGATTGGTTAAGTAATTAACTCAAACATTAGCATAAAATTCTCTAAAATCATTTTTTCAATAATACAAAACACACACAAAAAAAATTGAGTAAAATTAAGTCTCAGAAATATTTTAGTATAATGTAAATTCTGATATAATTACAATATTAAAAAGTGTTCAGAAATGTTTTTCCCCATTTTCATATAATATATACTTTTTTTTATTTCAAATTTAGACTAATGCACTGATCCTAAGATACAATAACTACTCCCACCAAATTATGTCTTCTTTTAGGTTGAATCTGTTAACCAGTCTTTTAAAAGAAATTAAGTTTTGTTAAAAAGAGTCATGGTAATATTTGTTATTGATAGAATACAAATTATGAATTATTGTTTAGAGATCAAAATGTTGGAGATCTAAGTTATTCTTATAATTTTTGTATGTTATGTGAAATAGAACTCAAGTTGAGAAATGTTTTCAATGTATTCCGTTTTCATGAATATGTTTCAAGAGATAAAGTGCTTTCATACCAGAATTTAAGATTCTTATAAAACCTAAAGATAGATACATACATAAACTTTGGTAAAATTTTTAGAATTACATCCGTCTCTCTTTAGGTGAAATTTGTGTTTTTCTATTGATTTTTTATGTATTATGAATGAATCTGACCTTCAAAATTATCAGAAATTATTCGTTTTTTTAGTTGCCAGTATGGAGAGACTCTTTTGATGGTCAGATTAATCAAAACCCTAATTTCTAAGAAAGCCAACACTCTTTCTCATTATTGTCATAAAACTCAGTAATACAACATTAATAATGGAAAGCACATATCTGATACAAAGCCATTGCGATACTCAAGGAGTTATGTACCTGTCAACAGCGCATGTATGTATGAACACAGATTTCTAGTGGGAGACAGCAGCAGGAAGACAGAGATTCGAGAAAAATTAATATCTTCAAAACATCTCATCCATGATGATTGGTGTATTGGAGAATTTTTTTTTAATATTAAGATATACTTAAAGAGTATAAGATAATAATAAGGGATGAGATGGGTGTAATAGTAAGATACTCAGACTTTTAACAAAAATTAAAAAAATGCTTAAAATTTGTACAAATTTTTTTTTTTCCCCAACAAAACTGTATGCAATTAGTTAAAAGAAAAAAATTATATCTTTATTTTTACACCCAATAAAACAGGAGATATTTGGTTTTCAAAAGTTGTTTTTATTTTGTAAAGCAGTGTGTAATAAAAATTTGAATAGAACATTTTTAGGCTAAAAAATATGAGTTTTAAAAATCTCCCAAGATTCAACAAATAATTAAAATTTAATGAAATTTTCAGAACATATTCATTTGTAAAGTAATGTTTTTTTTTTTAGAAAACTTTTTGAAAATTATTTTTTTGAAGAGATATAGAAAATTTACTTTGAACTGGACAATATGAAATGCTTTAAAACAAACACTTTTTCTTTTTTTTTTTAATCTTGGAAAGGTTTTAACTTTATTTTAATAAAATCTATTGTAGAAATATTTTAGTTATAAAAAAAATTGCAGAAATTCTTTTTAAAGATTTATTTTTATTTTTTATTAAAATTCATTCATAGAATAGAGAAGGGGGTTATGCAATGTGTTCACTTACCTATTATGCCGATATCCAGAATATATAGGGTGTAGTCCATATAAATATGAAGGCATATCATAGATTAAATCATTTGGATTAAAGAATGGAGGGAAATAACCATATGATTCAAATGGATAAACTTCATGTCCAAAAGTACGAGATGTTGGGATCCTCTGGTTAGACAGGACAGGAGGTGGTGGTGGAGGAGGAGTAGGAGGGGGATACTTGAAAAATGGAGCCTGTCCAATCTGATTATTGATAAGACCCATATCTGGCATAAAAAGATCTTCTGGGTATTGATGCAATTTCTCTAAGACTTGATCGTTTTCAAATGAAGAGGATATGATCCCTGGACCATAAAAATCACTTGGCAATGATGTTGAATTATTCACAAATCTTTCCTGTTGAAGTTGATGCTGGTGATGGTGATGGTGGTTATTGTGGTGGTGAGGAGGAGGAGGAGGATGATCCAGAGGCACAGAGTCACCGGCACAAGAACTCAAAAGTTCATTCCTCAAGTTTTTCTTGGGTTGCACATTGTGTGCATGGTTGATGATGTTCCCATTGTGATGATCCAAGAAGAATTTTGTCTGCAGAATTTGCTGTTTAGTAAGCGCCGAGGTGTTAGATGCTGCGTTTGTCTTATGGGGATACGAGTTTCTACGAGGAATAATGTGCATATTTTCAATGTTGTTAAAACCATCTTCAAGTACACTTGGCAGGGAGGAGTCTGACAAGTTACGGTTGCAAAATTTTGGTGGAGTCTGACAGTAAGATGTTTGGCTGGAGATGGATGGCATCTGTTGAGCAGCAGACATGGCAAGAGGAAGAGGAAGAGAAGAACTTTCAGTTTTGTGAAAATTCTGATTTGGGAGTTTGGAATCACAAATAAAAACTTCCTTTTCATGGTTTGAATTGATTCGAGCTGAAGGCAGAGGGAATGTCAGGCTGCTCTTATTATTGAATGGTAGAGATTTTTCAGCAATTTGTGATGTAGAATCTTGCAAAGGTAAAACGTAGCCATTACTGAATGGGAAAGACCTGCTTGTTAAACAATCGACAGGTCCAGACTGAGACTGAGATGAGTGAATATTGCGAAATTGTCCCTGGAAGTGATTTATTGAACTTAGAGAACATTTTTCTGTTTGAGTTGATGGACAAGCCTTTGCATTATTAGACTTGATGATATTATGGACACTCACAGAATCCAGAATTAAACTTGTGTTGTTATTATTAATATTATTATTATTATTGTTGTTGTTATTGGTTGTAGTAGTAATGTTGTTGTTGTTCTCATTGTTGAATTCACCAAGAGATTTGGGTGTAGAAAAACAAGGATATGTCATGGTGGAAATGACAGAAGTAGAAGAATCAGTGAACAAAGAATCCTCAAAATTAAAGGCATCTTTAACACCGAGGTAGATATCAGAGTTTTTCTCTTGGTAGAGTGATGGAGAATTGAATCTTTCATTCCAGTGAGGTGAATTGTTTTGCTCAAAGTTGCTATATATTGAGTTGATGTTGGACCTGTCTGAAGAGTCACCATTTGTACAAGACCAAACACTTCCAAGAGACAAACCTGATGAGCTGAAAAAGAAAAAAAAAAAATCATTTGATCATTAAAATTTTTTAAAATTTATAACTACATATTTTGATTAAATTGAATTAATTTTTTATAAATTACATTTATCTTTACATTTATTTCAAATGACAAATTTACAATCTTTATCATTTGATAGTTCAAAATTAGCTCATGTATATTCTTTGTCTCATTAAAAATTAGAAACATCTTAACTATATTTAATTAGACTAATCATCTACTGCAAATACAAATACATCCAAAGACACACACACACATACACACACACACCTTATTACATTCTTAATGTTTTTTTTAAACCTCAGAAGCATCTGATATTTCTTGAAATTCAACTGTATAAATATGATTAGGTATTTGTATGGTTAGTGTATTTATAAAACAAGGCACAATAAACTTAAAATTCAAAAGTATTCAGCCAAATAGACAGCTAGAGAGATTCATTCAACCCACTCAAGTATTAATAATTTTATATGACTAAAATCCTTGTTTTCTTGTCAGTCTTTAAATCATGAAATTCAAATGGATGAATAAATGTGTACAAATTTCATTTTTGTAAAGTATTAATTACATAAAAATAAATGCAATTATTAGTTATAATTAATAAACTAAGATAATATAAAATCTTTGAAAGGTCATAATCTTTCATTTTGTTTTTAAAACACCTTTGCTTGGCTTTATGGTGCTAAGTAAGGAGAAATAATAATGATATTAAAAAATATAAACATCAGTACATTTTATATATACAAAGACCAGTTAAATTCTATACAATCAAAATATAGTAACCATCATTTTGCTTAACAGATATAAGATAGAAATACTGTTTGAAAATGTTTTATTCTATTAATAAAGAAACATTGATTCCACCTTAATCCACTCTAATATTGAGAATGTTGCCAAAAGTTTATTACCAAACTATTCATCTACATTTTACATTGTACCTGTCAATCTCTTCAGTTTATCACATTTTTTTCTGTTGTGATATAATCATGATATATTAGAAGAACATTATATATGAATAAATAGAAATTATTTTTATTTGAAAAGTGTACACTTAACAATTCATTAATATCATTTAAATTTAGTACTCTACTAAGAAAAAAAAACTCAGTACAAGTTTAAACTGGTTGCTGACAGAATGCCAAGAGAATTAAAATATACGCAGCTACTCTTTTTAGACTGTGCTGTTTAGCAAGTCTTCAGATGTTATTTTTCTCAGCCTACTTCTTAGAAAAAAAAAAGCAGGAAGATTTTTTTTTATGTGAAATATTAAACTAACTTTGAAAAATCTATTTTTACATTGTGAACGACAACTATTTACAGTGAGCATTAATAAAAGTAGTTTTAGTAAATAACAACAACTACAATACTAATAATAGAAATCATCTGAAATATATTTTTTCTTTTCATGAATGTTATATATGTTTATTTTCTAGAGGAGTTGAACAGATAACAGAGAGAAATCAGTGTTGTATTCAGAAAGTCAATTCAGATTATAAGGTAATTTGTTAGAGTCATTTATAATATGCTCATGTTGTAGACAAACAAGAGGAATATTTTTATCAAGAAGATAATGCCAAAAGGAATTTTCTAATCAGTAAATATTTCCTTTACTTTAGCCAATTCTCAAATAGTATCCTCCAATAAATTCATTGTTATCAACAGTGTAAATTGAGGTGATTCCTCTGATAAATATTAATTCTTTAAACAGTTTAGCATAAAAAGAATTCATCTAGTCTGAATAAATCAAAATTAATTCCACCCATAAACTTTATAATCCATAGGGAATTTATAAAATCCAATAAACTTGATTTACATGCTTATTACAACTGTTTATTCAACTCAAGTGGAGAACATTACTCATTTGATAAAAATAGTTAATTCATTAAACCGAGCTAACTGGAATTGGAGTACAAAAATGACCACAAAAATTAAGCAACACACATCAAAATCATTCTATGTATTAGTATAATCTATGATACTAAAGAACTATACAGTAGTGTCCTAACTTACAAGTTTTTCCAAATTACGAGCCGTCACTCAGTTGATTTTTTGCTTTGCATTGAAAGCTAAATTTTGAGGTATGAGCAAGTTTCAGATAAGCTTATATTAATATGTTCACTAAAAACATTTAAGTCTCCAAATTTTTTACACCAAAGAAAATATTTTTTATAAAATGATGAACATTAAAACATATTACAGCACATAATTCATTACATTCTATCATATTTTTATATAATACAGTGTGATTTTTCTTATTTAAAAAACATAACAAATAAACAAGGGTGTTTTTTGGGAGGCTGGAACAAATTAATGGCATTTCAGTTTATTTCAATAAGGAAAATAGATTTGATATACAAAGAAACTGAGTTGTGAGTGGAACAAATTAAACTAATAAGTCAAGGTACCACTTCTTATTGGTACCATGTCTGTTAAATCTTGTATTATTCTTGTTAACCTACTGAAGTGAAAATCATCTAATTTTTCATGCTATTTGGTTCATTTTTAAACTTATAAGAATTCAGAAAAAAATCAAAAAATGGCAACTGGGGTGTTTACAATTTAACAAAAATGTCTTTAAATTTATATAAGGTAATGTTTTCAAAATAAATCAATGCACAGATATATACACACAAAGTAGGATGTGACACAAGGTCAATTTCTTGAGCAAAGTTCAGAGTTTTCCTTCTCCTAGACTAGTTACTTAGCCAAAGTTATAGAGTCCAGTCTGCCCTACTATTTACTCATAGCTGGAGGGAGAGTAGCTAGATTCATACCTTTCCCAAGGATATTAGTGCTATGTGAAATGCAAACAGTCCAGGATTTGAACTCAG
Source organism: Doryteuthis pealeii (assembly GCA_023376005.1). Classification (NCBI taxonomy): domain Eukaryota; kingdom Metazoa; phylum Mollusca; class Cephalopoda; order Myopsida; family Loliginidae; genus Doryteuthis; species Doryteuthis pealeii. The sequence goes on along the minus strand of CM042156.1, from coordinate 78,693,954 downwards.
GTTGAGGAGTCCATTTCCTATGACTAACCATTCCACCAAGTGCCTCCATTTAATAGAGATACAGAAAATTGTCCAGAATTTTTTTAAATGTTGTTATTTTTAATCTTTAACAAAATGTACAACATTTTTTTAAGAAATAGTTACAGGATCTCAATGTATGCTTAGTATTAGTATCTTTGAAAATATCAATCTCTAAAAATTGAATTATCTAAATAACTTGCAAGTATAAGTTAAAAGAAATACAAGAAGTCATAAAAATACAATATCAAAAAGCATATCTTCTGTTTAGTGACATATTCAGGCATCAGCTAAACTTTTTAAGGGGCAATTTAGTAGCAGAAGCTTATATAACACACACACACACACACACATGCAATACTAATTTCATAAGATGTTAGTTCTTTCAAAAGGTTTTTTTTAAACAATAAGAAAAACTTACACAATATTAATATCATCTATATAAATAAGTTATAAATTAAACAAGAAAGGGTTTTAAAAGGTTTTCAAAACAAAGATCTTTAAATTGTACCCAAATTAAATCATAACTGTACAATTTAAAACACTTTACTAAATGTAATGTACTAAACTAACTCATGAAAATTAGTATATATAAGATAAAAATACTCGGTTACAACAAAATAGTTAATTTTTTGATTTTGTCACCTAGGAATCCTATCTAAATAAGAAAAGTAGACTGAAGAAATAATTAAAACTAATAAGGTTTGGTTTATTAATAATAAAGCAAATTAAGAGAGAAAAGTCAGTGGGAGGTTCACAAAAAGAAACCATACAAGAAGAGATGGTTGCCATCAAAGACTTGGGAAAACTTCTTTTTATAATAGAGAATATTTTGAAATAATTTCAGGATTATTATCAAAATACTAGTTTTGATTTGATATAGAGTAGTTTGGTTGAAGCAGAAGAGAAATTATAATCAACAGGTTTGCAGCTTCATTCTACATGTTTAGCCCATATACAATGAACCTGGAAAAAAAAAAAAACTGATTTAAATCTAAAATAAAATCTCCTTTAGAGATTAGTATGAGAAAATTTGCAAGTTCTCCAACTTAAAATTATTAGATTGTTTAAAAAGTAATGGCCGATTCTAATACACTGTTTAAATGTAAATTCAGCCATTATTTTTCAGACAGCACCTTTTCCCTCCACTTTTTTTTTAAAAACAAAAAATGAAAATCAAATACACTTTGGATTATACACACACACACACATATATATAATTCTCTTTATTTGCTTGCATGTTACTTAAGGACTCTTAGGTTAATGAGTCAATCTTGATGGTATGTAAACTCCTTTCACCCCAAAGAGTGCTTTAGAGGTGTTTATTGGTTGAGAAGGAGGAGGATCTAGAAGGTCTAATTTGAGCAGAAAGCAAATCAAATTGGCCTGCCCACTTGTGCAAAGTACTTGAACTTCTGCGAGGAAATTATTTTGAGAAAGAACTCATTTTACTCACATACTCCTTGGCTAATGAGAAAATCTTGAGTAAAATTGGCATGCGTATTCTCTTGACCTTGGGGAGTGCATTAAAAACATTTTAAGGTGGAGAGGAGGAGCATAGGGATGGAGGACAGAGAGGACTTATGTTGCTAGGATTCTTATTAGAGTAATACACTTAAAATGCTCTTAGGAAATAAAGCAATTTCCAGTTCAATTTGCAACTAATTAACAATTTTGTGAGTTCTGTATTCATGTTCATTTTTTAATCATCCAAATTCTCAATATAATAGAAATAAATGCTAATTAGAATCCTTCACTCTTTCCTAAATAGGAACATCAATATAATCATGATCTGCTGTTACAACAGATTCATGGGTTATCTGGTTTTGTTTTTCTTTTGTTTTGTTTTCAGTAAGAAAAACAAAATCCAAATACAACTTAAATATCATTTCAATACTTTTTGAAAATGACAGTGCAAAGCGAGGATCAAAAAAGTCAAATAAGCTAGAATCAATGAAGTCAAATAAGCAAAGAGTATACCAGTAAATATCTTTAATTTATATGCATATATTTACATAGTCTGATATCAGGTAGTTAAAGATTGCAATAACATGAAAAATAAATTATAAATTATTGCTTAGGACAATTATAATAAATAGTAGAAGTTTATGTGTGAGTGACCATCATGCGTGCACACACACACACACACACATGTAAGTAAAATAAATAAATAAATAAAAAGAGTAACTAGCATATAAAGATATTACTAATATGGAAGCTTATAACTTACCCATCAAAAGAAAAACCTTGTGAAGGTGACTGGCAATCATTACAGTCAGCATAACCATTTAAAAGAGAATGGTCATCATCCACAATTTTAGAGACTAAATCATCCAGGGCATTTGAACAGCGGTCAGTGGGGCAACTGCTAAGGCCAAATTTATCAACCAAATTCATTTGCTCCCATGGACTCTGGTTGAACAGCATGAATTGATTGGAGCTGTCATAAGGCTGAGAAAATTTATCACAGCTCCATTGCTGGTTAAGCTCAGAGTTTTGACAATTGTTATTGTTGAACCATTCATCCTTTGGCAATGACATTTGTAACGATTCAGACAACAATTTTGAAGGGACCTGCAAAACAACAAATCAAAATCAATCTAAAGCCAACAAATAACAAATAGTATTAAAAAACAAAAACAAACAATATTTAAAGTTACTTTACACATTATCATTAAACTCATTAGATATCAAGCAAATATATAAAAGACAATTGTAATAATTATATATTAATTATCTGTTGCAAACTATCAAAAAATAGCTTGATACAAGCAATAAATTCAAATGATAAAATCATAAAACAAAACATTGCCTTTTCAGTGATATTTTTTCAGAGTATTCCTTTAAAATACTTGTAACCAGAAAAAATATTTTAAAAATTCATTAAATACTCCATTTCCTTGATATAACATTAATGAATCAAATTTTGAACATTATTAGGTTTAACCTTGTGTGGTGTAATGCTTAGCAAGTTAAACTGGCAGACCATTATTAGTGAGTTTGAGTCTCCCAGGGTGCTCCATACTTTCAGCTTTGTGTCACAACTAAGCAAAGCTTAGTAAATAACATTAAAAAATCCTTTTAACAAATGGGAAATTAGATAACCCAATTTGATAATATTAAGTAAACATGAAATCTATTTCTCTAACAAATTTATTTTTGCTGCTTCAAATTTATTCTCTGATTCAGTCATGTTATTTAATAAATAATAAAAATATAATTTCTAATCTTTATCAATTAAATACAGAAGAATGATATAGCTATCTTAGTATCATAATTAAAGGCTGATTTATACTATATCTTGTTAAATATATTATGACTTCTTTGTAGCATTTAGTTATTGGGGCTATCACTATTTGAATATTAAGAAAAAAAATGAGATGAATAAAAAATTGTTTTTACAACAGCTAGTGATTAACTGGCATAAACCAAGGAAATTTTGGTTTGTCTATTTTTTTTTAATTGTTTAAAGAAATTAAAAACTCAGTTTTAATAGATTTTCTTAAAACAGGATTCAGATAAGATTTAAAATACTTATCAAATCTACTCAGCTTTAAAAAAAATAAAAAAATTTTTTTATGGATATACTGACTATTAGCTAACCTTATGAGCAATAGACCCATTTTCCTTAGTCAATGAGTTTTGAAACTATATATATATATATATATATATATATATATATATATATATATATATGGATGTTGGGAAACTTTTATGTCTTAAAAGCATGGAAAACCATAGGGTAAGGAGTTTAGAAAAATAATGTCTGTTTGTGTGTGCCAGTTTTGTTTTTTTAGATGGATTCCAGTTGTCTTCTAGCATAGAGTTGTTTTCGTTCCAAGAAAGGTTGAAAATACATGATGTTAGGGAATCCACATATGCTTACGTAGACTGCCTAACAACATATATATATATATATATATATATATATATAATATATATATATATATATATTATTATTTATATTTTGCTTGAAGGCAATTATAATGCATGTATCGCATAAAATTCGATAATTATAGAAAATAATCTTGACAAGTTAATCCCGGCAAAGGATGGCTCGCTATGCAGAACACCGTACAGACTGTTTCGACTTTATTAAGTCTCTTCAGCGATGTATACTAACGACTCCCCTCCGACAGGAATCGAAACCGGGACTTCACAGGCATAGTCAGAGACCATATCCGTTCGGCCGCCGGTACATAGCGAACAATCCCTGCGAAATTAACCTTGTCAAATGATACTACACGCCTCTACCATAGTAGGCAAGTGGACGTTTATTGAGTAGTAAACAAACTCGGCCGTAAGCTCTTCGGCAAAGTGAATAAGATTTTTTGGATGTTTGTTATTTATAGAAGCAATAAACGTATTTCTTCTCGGACTCGGGAACCTACTTTCGGACTCGGGAACCTTCTCAATTGGACACATGGCCTAGTGGATAGTAGTTAGGTTAAGACAGTTCTAAGTGACAGTTATCTCTGGATTCCAGGTTCAATCCTGAGTAGAGGCAGTAACATAGAAAAATAATTAACACAACTCCTACCCCAGCTATGGTTAGCGGAATGAGAACAGGATACCCCCATGGACTAAATAAAGGGTTAGGTTCAAAGTTCCGTGATAGCTCCCGATTACGACAAGAAAGTTCGAAAAGAAGTTCCCGAGTCCGACAAGAAATATCTGAAGAAGGCCGGAGGGCTTATGGGGCGAAACATTGTACAAATAACAATGAAGATGGGGACAATAGTCCAAATAACACAGATAATACTAATCATCAAGCCTCATCTCAAACATTCAGAGAAACTTTCTTTTACACCTATAAAAATTGATTGCAAAAGATTTTTAGAATTATAAAAAAAAAAAAAAAAAAAAAAAAAAAAACTTACCTGACCATTTTGAGGAAAATCAGAATACTGTTTCTCCAAAAGTTTTTCAATGACACCAATATTTCCATCCAATTGAATGTTATTCATTTGGGCATTGTCAGGATTGACTAGCTTCAGTCCAGCTAACATCAACGTCTTAAATAAAAAGATTTTTTTTTAAACAAATTATTTCACAACACATCAAATAAATATCACTAGATTAGATTTGGTCCACATTTTGTTATTATTTTATAAGATAAACTTATAACACTTGAATAACAGATATTCAAATCACTTGCTTATTCATGCAATAAAACATTCAACTAGAGTTAAGAATAAACATGAGAATTGTCATGATTTCTAACACATTAATTAAATCAGCAAATATGTTAACAAAACACACATGTGTATCCAAATTGTGAGCATTCAGACATCAGTAGTATAGACATCAAATTGACTCAAACCTCACCTTACTCATGTTATAAAGCATTTTGGGTTGTATTAAATAGTTGTATTTTCATTCTTAAAAGTTATATTTCTTTTTAAATAGTAGAGATTATGGTATATTTTACAAAATATCTTGCTAGGGTATTTAGGACATGAGCAACATTTTATTTTTATATATATTTATTCAGCAAAATTTCAACAAAAATGACATCATTCTTTACTGTATTTTTATTTTTAAGCTACATGCAAAATATTCATTTTGCTAATAGTTAAATTTTAATGAAAAAAAAAAAATTCTGAATCATTAAAATTAATGAGAAATCTATTTCTTTATTAAAAAATTTGCATTATCATTTTATAAATTTTAACTAGTTAGTTTTTGCTATATTTAAAATAAGTACTGAGTCAATGTTTGATTTTATATTTAAAAATACATATTTACAATAATTATTTATTTTCTTTTTGCATTCTATGATGTGCAAGAGATTGAAAAAATATATATTCTTTCTATTGAACTTTAATGATTGTAAATAAACTAGTTTTCATTTGCCTTTTTTCTTGTTTTATGTGACAATGTCACATTATAATGTATTCACACAAAGTATAGACAAAAATAAATATATTTTCGTATCTGAATTTGCAACTTGAAATGTGTATTATCACAAATTGATACTTATCAAGATTTGAGAAGTAAACATTTTAGATGAATTTTGATTATATTTAGAAAAAGTGAAAAACATAAAGGGGTTTAATGAATACAAACAAGAAAATATTTTCTAATGTATTTATTTAAAAAAAAAAATTTTAATGGGAAATCAAAATACCTAAATATTTTCTGGAATAATTATTTTTTAAAGAATTACTGCAGACCATTGAAAGCAGTATTCTAAAAGTGATGTGTCATCCTAGAAGCATCTATAAAAATTCTTGCCTCGGAGATTCCTGGTGTGCATTGAAACTTTTTATTTTTCACTTAGCTAATAATTTTATTGAAACTGTTACACATTTTTCAACAATTTATAAGATATGTACAGGGAAACATTTTTTTAAAGTTTATCTTTAAAACTAGTGGAATATTTGTACATATTTTTATCTTGAAAACATTCATTAATTTTCCTTTTGAAGATTCATGATGATGCATAAAATATCTATTTTCTTTAATCAAAATTGGAATTTAAAATTGATAATATCAAAATTTAAATTCGTACAACTTATATAAATAATATAACTTTCAATTTTTCTTCTTATATAAAAGGTAAATTGCAAGGGGCTACAATGGGATCTATGGAATATTTTTCTTTTCTTTTTTTTTAAGTATTGGGTGGATTTCCTGATATAAAACTCGAAGTGCAGGAGTTCTTTCCCTATTTTTCTTTTATGGACACAGAAAAATTACTGTCAAAATGAATACTTATAAATAAGTCACTTTATTTAAAGAAGAATTGGTCATTCTTAAATAACCATAAATTTTGCTGGATTTGAAGCAGACCATCTGTTGTTGGCAACATCTGTCTACTTCTTCTATTTGGCACATTTCAATAGTTTATTATGGACACAAGAAAATTGTTGTTTTCTCTCTTAACACAACCATTGACTTCTCTTGATATTTTTATATTGAAGTTTAATTTTGTTTTTGACCTCAGGTTTGTAAAGTATTAGAAAGAAACATTAATGGCTAAAATGCAAGTCAATTTTCAAATATAAACAAAAAACAATTCTAAATTCTAGTATAAACTACTTGCAAAATTAATATAGCTTATCCACTTAGTTCTTTAATCTCATTTCTTATAAAAGATCTCAAATTTAATAAGACCAATAAATTACTGATTTGGAAAAATATAAAAGTATATGATTTAAATAGTTATTCATCCCAAATTAGTGTAACATGGATAGTTATATATATATATATATATATATATATATATATGACACGTGTTTCGACTTATCAAGTCTAGTGTGGCTAGACATTTATATATATATATATACCTAATTTTTACTATTTTTATTAATATCATTAATAGATCCTTAAGTGAAGATTTAAAGTCTAATGTATTCAATTATATATCTACATAGATTAATCACATTGTTCCTATAGCATAACACTACAACACACACATTTTATACCTTTTATTTGTTGATTGATTGCTTTGTTACTAAACATTTTTTTCTCTACATAAAGGACTAATAAGAATTTCTTTTTGATAATCTTACTAAAGAATTTATAAACTGGAATTTTTTTTCTTCAAGAATATACAAATGATATTACTTTATATATATTTTCTTTTATGCAATTTGCACTAAATTGATTTTTCTAATGTTTAACTTTAAAAAGAAAAAAAAATCTGTAAACTATCCAATAAGGTTTTTATGAAAAAAAAGAGCTTTCCTTTTTCAACACTTAGAGAAATGCTATAATCCATCACTAGTACTTCAAATCTTGTCCAGGTATAAATCAGATTTTCTGTTGAACTCAAATTTCTTTAATAAAATTTGATAACTAATTTATAATAATTTATATTACATCTTTTAATAAGATTAATAATCAGTGATTATTAATCTTCTTAATCACATCATACCTGCTTTAAGAAAATGTTTAGTCATTACTGAGAATAGAAAGCATTTAACAGATATCTTAGAAGTATATTTCCAATCAGTTAATTTTTTGGGTGATTGTTTAAAGAAAATTCTTATGAACACAAAATTTGGTGGGAGCTACAATAACTTTATCACCCATCACCACTGGTCTCTTTCACTTAGGTGGGACAAAAAAAAGTAAAATTTTAAATAAAATAAAGAATTGGTAAAAAAAAAACGTTAACAGTCTATTTTCATAACAAATTAGTTGGGGGAAATAGAAGTTGAAAAGTTGTTTTTTTTATTAGATTTTAAGATTTAAGAAATGATGTCTTAAGTTAAGAATATTTTTATTTTTTTATTATTCTTTTTAATTGGGAAAATTTCTTATAAACTTTATAAGAAATTTGCCCAATTAAAAAGAATAACATTTTCTAAAAAAATCATTTTTTTAAAAAGTTGCAAACAGATTTTCAATATATTATAATGCGGAGTTTAGAGTTTTGTGTTTAAAACTTTAATTGTATAAAAAAAAAATAATTTAAGTTTAATTTTAAACATGGAAGAATCCAATTAAATTTAGTCTATTTTTACAAAAAATGTTGATCACATCCAAGAATTCTGTCGTTTATTACATTTTTTTTTTGCATGTTAAAAATAAATGATTTTTTTTTACTGTGTAACGAAAATAGCAGGAAAAAAAACACAAAAAAAAACTGAGAAAATTTGGTTAAAACTAACTAAAAAATACTTCAGACTTTTACCAGATTTGAAAATTAAAGAAAAAAAGTTTTTAAAAAATAAAAAAAAGAGAAAAAAAAAAAAAAAATAAAGATAATTTTGTTAAAAATCTTAAGATCAGTAACAACATATTGGAAGTAAAAGAAATTCTTCTACCAAAGTAAAAAATATTTTATTTAACTTCAACAAAATAGACATGACTTGAAATTGAATGAACAAAATTTAAAAAGATAATCTAATCTTTTGATCTTCACTTCATTGATGATAATCCCACCGCAGATGATTTAAATAAATTCAAACTAAATTTGCATTTTTAAAACCAAGAAAAGGCGCAAGTGTCATCATAAAACATTATCAAAAAAATAACAAGAAAAGCCAAATTACGGTAAAAATATAGATATATATTTTGGGCGCTCGATTTAAAGAATCAATAATAAATGAAGAAGAAACGGAAAGAAGGAAGAAAATAGAAAATGTCATTCAACAAGATATCATCATCATCATCATCATGATCTTGTAAAGAAAGAAGAGATGATGATGTCAGATGTCAGATATAGAAAAGAAACATCTCATCATCATTATTACTGAGAGAGAGAGAGAGGGGGGGATATTCGACAAGGAAGTACAGTGAATTATACCAAAAGTTTAACTATTTTGGTTGGGTTTTGTAATAAAAAAACAAAAATATCTACTATCTTTGGGACGAAATAAGAAAACCATATGAAATTATTGAACATTTATAGACCCAGAGTAAAAAAATTGTTATATAAACATAAAATGTGGAGACATTTTTTACCATATCTCATATTATAAACATTCTTTAGCGAATGTAAATCAAATAATTAATGTTGTAGGGCTTTAGTTTTAAAAAACGAAAATGGCTCAACACAAATGAAATCTGTGATGAAACATTTAAAAGAAATTCAAGTATTTAGCAATCAATATAATAACCAATACTGTTGTTGATAAAAACATGGATGACTAACAACTTGTTTTGTTAGGGTTAAAAAAATTTTCTCAAGTTTCCTTTTCCAGAATTCTAAAATAAAAACTAAACACGTCAAATGAAAATATACAGCAATTTTAATACGTGTATTTATTCATTAATGTCAACGTTTTTTATGAACCTTTTTAAAAATAAAATAAAAACAGAGAGATCAGCGTAAAAAATGAAAAACAAGAGCGAACATGAAATAAATAACATTTGTCATTAGCATAAAATGTTATTTTTTTCTCTTTTTTTTTTTTTTTTTAAACTACAGTCATCGGAACGTTACTGAACCTGATTTGACACATTGACAGTTAGATGGGCCAGGTATCACTGAATATCACTTTATTAATTTTTTTTTTGGCAAATATTAAGAATACTTAACATTTTTTGTCACCAAAAGCAGGAAGTTATTTTTTGTTACTCTCTTCAACAAGTATAGACTAAAAAACAAAACAAAAACAAAACTTATTTTGATAGATAAACAAATCGCTATCTTCATGGGTCATGTTGTCACTCTTATTTATTTACAGCTTAATTAAGACTCACATTTTGTCAATTTAATAAACAGTACACAATATAAGATAAATAAATAGATTCTTCAGTTCTAAGATTTTTTGATAGTCGTTAAGGAAGCGTTATTTAGCAAACATTTTTCTTTTCTTTTGGAAAGCAAGCAGTAACAGTTTAATCGCTAATAATAAATGAGGCGGGCCTGAACTTTCGGACATAAATGTCCTTAAAATAAAATATAAAAACAGGAAAAAGTCTTTTAAATATTGTTTATTAGTGGCTCTATTAATTATATTTCTCTCCTAATAATAAACATTAATCAATAAATGATTTGTTTATCTAATGAAAGGGGGAGGGGGTTAAATCAAAGATGGAAAAAAAGAGGAAAAATTATATATATATATATATAAAAAAAACCTAAAAATCCTAACATAATACGATTTAATTTTTTCCCTATTTTCAGGTTGAAAAAAAAAATGTAAAAAGAAAAATATAAAAATTAATATAAGACGCCATTTTTTATAACTTCCAACCGAAAAATAAGATTAAAAAAATTGATAAATGATTAAACATGATTTATTAAATTAAAAAAAAACAAAACAAACTCCGATTTGATGCAGATCGAATATTTTGCAAGAGTAAAAAAATGAGCAAAATAATAAAGCAACAGATGGTGTCATTTTGAAAATATGACCATAAACAAAATAACAGCAGTCATCGTTGTTATTTTAGTTTTACTTCATTTTCTGCGCTTCATTACCAACAAATAACGATAAAAAATATTTATTTGACATCTTCGTTGCTAAGAAGGAAAATTGTGTAAATAAATAAGAACGTCTCTTCTTACAGATAAATAAATAAATAAAAAGATAGGAGGTAAGTTGAAAACAGTAAAAACAAACAAAACCCGCACAACATTTAAAAAAAGCGATTTTAATCAATTATTTCCATAAATTTATTTAAAAAACTTTTTTTACGAGTTTTATCCTAACAACATAAGGCACAGTTCACACAAAAATGAACCAGGATAGTTTTTGTTTTTTTTCGCGAATGACTAAACTTAAATCTGGAATATGAATTCGTCTGGAAATATCAGATTTTTTTCCTTTTTATTTCCAGTGATTAACAGAAAATAAAAAATAAATCTACTCCTGGTAATTCATTGATCTATCGAAAAAAAAAAAAAAAAAAATCAACTCGGGTGCATTGCATTAGTCACCCTAACTAAAACATTCCGACAGAGCAAAACACCCCCCGAAACATTCAAGGATTTTTCTTTGACATTAAACTCAACAACAACAGAATAAGAAAAGAGTCACTGCTACTATTTTAGCACAACTAAACTTGCACTGCAAAACTATGCAGACACTTATTGCTTCTCTCTCATCACCTTCTTTTTGCCTCATACACCCCAACTTAAATCGCTGCTACTGCTCCAACACGCTCACTTAGTGACACAAATTTCAATGAAAGTTTTTGTTTACCTACCTGTTGTCCAACTTGGCTGCTCCCCCCATCCAAAGGCATTAATCCTATCTGAACATTATCATGTTTTTTCGTGCCGCCCTCAAGCTCAACAGAGAGCGCCATTAATGTTTGTTCATAGTTCCTATATGCTAATCAGCTGTTCCAGAAACCTCCCTGGCGTCATTCAAAGGGAGATAACTCATAGTCTATTATTAGAACCAAGGTTGTGAAGCCAACTGATGTAATAGTACTGGGCACTCCACAAATCTTTACACATCATTCGCACAGAAGGAGAAAAAAAAAATCAGGGTTGCAAATACAGGTCGTTAAATAGACCATTTATTCAGTGAGTTAAGAAGTGACAGGCAAGCGGATTAAGGCTCCATTTCTTTTGTCAAGCTGAGATATCTATTAAAAACTAAAAGGAAAAATGTTTGAAATCAAATCATGGCTGAGGGATCTTTTTTTCTTTTTTTTTTTTGTCTTTTTTTAAAGCAGTCAGTTTCTGTACGATATTTAGTGAAATACCATGCAAAAATACTAACAAGAATGGTAAAAAAAACCCCCAAAAAACAAAAGTGTATTAACAATAGGAAAAGGATACTTGAAAACTGTTTTGATAGTAATCATATTAACTACTTAATTTTATATTCAGCATTTTCATATTAAACAATAGTTAATTTTTCTCAAGCTTTTGAAAGGTGTTCTAAAACAATTTTTCTCAACCTTTTCTTCCTAGTGGCCCATTTTTGGCGTAAAAAAGAATTCAGGCCTACATAAGCACATGTAGAAATTCCATGTAAGAGGAAGTATATTTTATTCAAAAAAGCAAAATGATGTAGAAAAATCTAAATCTGACAAATGAGTACACTGCTCCTGGTGTTTATCAATTTGTCAAATTGAACTTCCAAACTTTAGTTCAGCTTCAGGCATAAGTCTCTTCTATTTCTCTGAATTTCTGAGATGAGGCTTGATAATTAGTATTATTTGGATTATTCTTATTGTTATCTGCACAACGTTTCGGCTGATGCGCTATCCGGCCTTCTTCAGGTATTTTTTGTCGAAGAAGGCCAGAGGGCGCATAGTCCGAAACATTGTACAGATAACAATAATGATTAGAACAATAGTCCGAATAATCTAAAGAATACTAAGTCTCTTCTCTTTTTCAATCTGCAATAAATAACGTTTCTTTGTGAGTCCATCATTTGTTTCATTTGCTCTAGGCCCATTTGTGTTTTCAAGGGTTAACACTCACACAGCTGCCCCCTGGCACACAACTTATGAACATTGTAATAGAGTGGAAAACTGTAATATACAAAAATACAGATATAAACCATCAGTCTCAATATTAACTCAGATAAAACAGAGTTCATGTGTTTTAATCAAGATGGTACCATCTCCATAAATGGCAAACCTCTGAAATTTGTAGACCAGTTCATATACCTTGGTAGCAATATCTCATCTACTGAAAACAATGTCAACATATGCATAGTTAAGTTATGGTCTGTTATTGACAAATTAACAACTAAATGGCAAACCTCTGAAATTTGTAGACCAGTTCATATACCTGTACCGTAGTGGTATATTTTCACGGTACCAAAATGATATAAGTAACGTTGTCCTTTTTTTCAAGCGCTACTACGATAGCGGTAAGGTGGCGGCGGCGTATATATTATATAGCGAGTTTCGTCCACGTGCCTCCAAATTCACAGTGCTAAAATGGTGTTGATAGAAATTACAACACGAGAAATATGTAGTCACAACTGCTCCTTTATTATCGTGCTCGTCTAGTGGGCTCATACCAGAGAGGAGGAAAGGCAGAGAGAAAGAGAGAGAGAACACTACTTGATTATTGTGACCCCACACTAGCCACTAGAGGCCCGATCCGTACCCTACGACGGCCGAAGGCAAAAAGAGGCCGATCCCTTTCTTCATTGTTCCACATCACCACGTGACATCCGGTTCCAGTCAACACCCGAAACTTCCGGCTCCGGTCAACACCCGACTTCCGGCTGACACTCAATTCTCCGTTTGGGGTCACGCTATGGTCAAATCATCGTTCATCCTGTTTTGGGTCATCACTATTTTTTAAACCTTTATCATCTCTTATTTATTTATTTCTTCCTCCCCCTTCCATTAGTAGTCCTAGCTCACAAAAGTCAGGATAATATATACCCATCTTGCAACAATACCTTGGTAGCAATATCTCATCTACTGAAAACAATGTCAACATATGCATAGGTAAGGTATGGTCTGTTATTGACAAATTAACAACTATATGGAAATCTGATCTCTGATAAAATAAAATGGGAATTCTACCTAACGGTAGCCATGTCAGTACTACTGTATGGTTGCACTACTTAGATTCTAATGCCTGGAGAATAAAACTAGATGGAAACTACACAAAGATGCTGCCTGATGTTTTGAACAACTTCTGGAAGCAGAACACTACAAAAGGGCAGTTGTACAAGCATTTACGTGCCATCTCACAAACCATCCAGGTAAGATGAGCAAGACATGCTAGAAACTGATGAAGAAGTAAGGACGAACTCATAAGTGGTGTTCTCCTATAGACTCCTATACATAGACACAACAGTGTTGGCCGACCAGCAAAAAACTTACATTCATCAGCTTTGTGCAGGCACTGGGTGTCATTTAGAGGACTTGCCAAGAGTGATGAATGATAGGGATAGATGGTGAGAGAGAGAGTGAAAGAGTCAAAGGAATCCATGCAGTCATCAGGTTTTAGTAGTAATGTTTTATTTTATGTAGTAGCAGTTTTTTTAACCACATTAAAAAAAACAAAAAAAACAAATGCTACTACATAACACCAGTATAAGTAGAACACTTACAAAGTTGTATTGTGTTTGCAATATAAACATCCCCTGATGATGGCCCATAAAGAGACCGAAAGTACTTGGGTACATATTAGTTATGGCATATTTACTAGCCAATTCTGGCTCTGGCCAGATATTGTATCATCCGTTTGGCAACTTGAAAGGATTGAAAATAAAATATGTAGACAAAAGATGTCTGCATTATGTAACCACACATACACACACACACATATATAATATATATATAAGTGGTGATAATGTGAAATATTGCAACTTTGACCATCGACGAAATAATTAACCGAATAAGTCTGGGTCATAAAGAATATAAGAGTACTCAATACATTAGTTGAGCAGATTTAGTAAAATAGTATAGTCAGATAGCCTACTCAAGTTTCACCTTGTACAGATCATCAGGGTTAGCTGCAATAAATTCATCACAGATAACCCTGATGATCTGTACAAGGCGAAACTCAAGTAGGCTATCTATACCATCTTTATATATATATATATATATATATATATATATATATAGTAAAGAAATAACAAAAGACTTAGAGATTTAGCATTATAGTCTATAGTCTATTCATCAGATGCGAATATATTTGCTCTGTGACTCTAACATTAAAAGCACAAATTGAGCTCTCAAACTGCGACAGGTTTTTTAAAATAAAACTCTTGTGTCGTAAGGAAGATTTCTTCTCTGAACTTTTGGATTATATATATATATATAATGTGTGTGTGTGTGTGTGTGTGTGTGTGTGTGTTTTTAATGATTTAGATAAGTATAAACTTAAAACATGGCTCCACACAGAAGACACAAATTTGTCCAAAACATTTACAAATCATATTTGCCAAAAAGTATTATGCAAATTTCCTTTGCACAATAAGATACTGTCTATCTTGTAAAAGAATAACATCCAATTGTAAGATGAGTTCTTTTGTGTGTGGCATTAAACAAACAACTTGCTAAGACAACTTATCTTGTCGATGGCAGCAAACAGGTTAACATCTTCTACAGTTCTTGTTTTGTTTCATGTCAAGGCGATCTTATAAGGATTGCCAAGTTTTATTTACATTTGTGGCTGTTACTATTTTGGAAAATGAATAATGGTGGGTGGGAAATTTTGAAAAAACAAAAACTAGTAGGACATCCATATTATAAATGGGTTGTAATATTGTTATTATCTCTTATTATAATAATAATAATAATAATAATAATAATAATAATGATAATGAAATTTATTGTGTACAGTGCTCAGGTGCACCACAACTCATCAAAGTCTCATGTCAAGTACACAGAATAATGTAGTGTCAGGAACATGAACAGTTTACAGTAGTAATATGCATGTATGTGTGTGCATGTGTGCATATGTATGTGGAAAGTGGCATCAGGTATAGTGTCGGCGGACCACAGGAAGCATGGAGGCTTTGAAAGACTCAGTGCTTTGGCAGCTTACAACAGACGCGGGCAGTTTATTCCATGTCTCCGCAATTCTGAGCGTGAAAAAAAATGGACATTGTGTATTTATCTGTCTGTAACCAAAATTATATCACTACTCAATTCCCTTAGTTATTTACGTCACATTCTCCATGATTTTATTTTAATTTAAACCTCAATTATTGATAAAATTGTTTTACATTATTAATACTGTTGGCCTTATCGACATACTAATTGCATGCAATTGTATTTATATATACAACAAGATAGCGGTTTACAGTGTGAACGGGAAGTCTAATTTGCATACTGATATTAAAAATTTGATTTTAATAAATATGTATTTGGTATTATTGATTTCTAATTGTTTGGTTTCATCTTAATGAATATGAGCAAAAATCTCAGGGATGAATTTTAAAAGAAATTGATTAACAGGAAGAAATAACTGTAATTTTATTCTTTACTTCCTATTTTAACTAAATAGTTAAATTAGGAAAATTTAGCAATGAAAGACACGTGTGATGGAAGAGTAAGTTTCAGTTATTCTATTTTTCGGTTATACCCCCCTCTGTGTCAAATCTTTTTTATCTGCATTCTTATTTAGTTTCATTAGCCTTTCTAATTTATTATAATATTTTATTACATTAAAACTTAAATACTTGCACCCAGAGGGTGCATATATTTGCTAGTTAAAAATAAAGGACATATAGTCGGTTTAATTAATGTCTAGCATAATTATTCATACTAGCAGGACCTGTGTTGATAAACAAAAAAAAGTGATGTTCTCCTGTGGACACCAACCAACCAACCAACCAGCCAACCAACCAAGCTCTATACTTACACACATAGGCACATCCCATCATGGTGTAATGGTTATCAGGCTAGTCTTGTAGTTCAATTACTACTGAATAGCAAGTTTGATTCTCACTGGATGCTCCATACCTGTGATCTTTTCACATCCTACCCATGGTGAACAGGTTGGTAAATATCTATTGTGGTCTAATGGTTAGCAAGCTCGTCTCATAGATTCATTATTACTGAATAGCGAGTTTGATCCTCATTGGATACTCCATACTTGCAACCTTGTGTCTCATCTTACCTGTGGTGAATGAGTTAGGTAAATACTCAGTATAGAATGAGAGTTGATTTACTGTCAAGTCATATTTCTAACATTGGTTCCTGCTCAAACACTAAAGTTAAGTAATGTTATGACCACTCAGTATTTAGATGAGTGACCACTAAAGGACATCAGGTACCATAAGCAATTTCAGATCTGTGACTAAGTCAAAATTAGTAATTCAAAACGTAGGGATTTGTTCTTGCCCCCCTTCTGTTTGTTGCATATATATTAATGACTTCATTATGGTGTAATCTTTAACAAGTTAGTCTCACAGCACAATTATTATTGAATAGTGTATTCAATCCTCACTGGGTGTCTCATAGCCTTGTGCCAAACTTAAGCTAGACTTAGTTTTTTTTATGATACCTTATTGAGAATTCTGGGGTATGGGGGTTATTGTCCTTTGTCTGTGACCCTCTGTTTCAAACCAACCAATCACGAGCCAGCATACTTTGGCGGCAAAGCCGAATAAGCAAACTCATGTCTCTTCTGATCCAGCTTGCATTGGGGACAGACCTAAAACAGGTCGCTCCTCTTCCTCAACACCCAGCATCGGAGTCGGACATCAAACAGAACGTCTATCATATCTGAACTATCAGAAGGCCGTAGCAAGGGCTCCGATAATACCCTATCTCAGGACTCAGATAAATTTATTACAAATTATATATTTGTGCAGACAAACTAAAGTTTGCAATCCTTATTGTTATTCTGTAATACAAGTCTTTTATTCCTATTTCTAGTTGTTTGGTTATTTCTTTAACTCTTAACCTGTCTGCCACACTCGTGGTTAACTCCATACTTCAAACTTTGGAGTATTGTCGTTCGTGTCTATTTCTTTATAACCTCAAGTGAAGTAATGATTAGCAAACTAGGCTAGCAGACTATTGTTAGTAATGTTGTATAGCTGTATATACCCCTTTAACATTCTCGGGTATATAATAGAGAGAGAGTCATTTTGTATGATAGAGAGAGAGAGAGAAACAGAGTGATAGATTGATTAGAGATGGTAGATCTTACTTGATTACACTTCTTACTGCTTACTCTCCTTTCTACTACTTACTATTTGCTTACTGCCTCTTCGTCTAGGTGCTTTTACTTCGGATGCCATTTCCTTTGGGCTGACTTTTATCTAAGGGCTGGTTTTCCTCTTCTTTGTCGATTCTTCTTGTTGGTACTGTTATATACTGACATCAGGTTCTATATGTTATATAGTGGCTTCAAATTCCCGACCCTATTTCGTGTACATTAGTAGTCGTTGCGGGTATATATGGTCACGTGGCAAAGTATGTGTAGTAGCTTAATAAAATCACAACACATGGGTATTGTAAAAACTTGCGTTTATTTCTTTTCCTCAGCTGGTGGGTGGTGAGCGCTGACAATGACTACTACTACTGCTGGGATGGTGAGCGTTGGTGAGGTGGAGGGTGGCTGGTGGGTCCCACAGCCGTTGGCTGCAATGGACCATGAGCGTCTGTCGCTCACTTGTTCTCCGTCCGCTGTCTCCTGTCTGACTCTATTACTGACCTGGGATCCCTGACTTCCTTTTATATATATCAAACGCCTACGCGTTTTCTTTTGTTATCTTTTTCAGCGTACAAATCTATTTCTGAACTTACTGTTACCCATCCTTCTTTGTTCGCTTTACCCGGAAAAAGTCCTTTGTTACTCTTTTCGTCTTCTCCCTGCCTCGATCCAACCAGAAAACCCTATTTCCGTTTTCACCTTCTTTTAAATATCTTCAATATACAACAGTATTTCTTTGGGCTGGGCTAGTCATTGTTCTTACATTCAATTAATACAACAAGACTTATGTTACTTGATCAATCTTTTATTTATTTAGCCTATATTTCCACTGCGGACAGAGAGACTGGACCTCGGGAGAGCTGATAATTACATCTGCACTCTTTGAAAATCGGATCCCATCTACTAAACTAACTAAACTTATTCTCACGTGTCGGTCATGGTGCCTAATCGCACGTCTCTAAGGAGTCAAATCTTATTAACCGCCCACCATGACTTTCCATAGGACTCCTTGATTTTAAACCAAACAAACCTTAATTCAAATATTCTAGCTACAGGTCTTTTCGCAATTTATGACTTCTTATAAATTGTAACAGTAAGATTGATTCTCACAAAGTGCCCCATATTTCTGGTCTTGTGCCAAACTAACACTAAGTGTTAGCCATATTCTTATTATTTTCTTATCTTCTTAACTTGTTTCTTCTATTTCTTCTCTCCTGATCTCTTTGGTCTTCTTGTTTTCTTGGGGTGTCTGGGTTGTCTCAGGTCATACATCTTTGCATCCATTTGGCCAATTCTTATTCATGAACACAAAGACATAATTTGTTTTCCCCAAGACCCAACATTCCAGCGCATGGAAAAGAACTCAGAGGATGCTGCTCTGTGGAGTATCTAAATGCAACTCTATAAACTACTCTAAACTTTTCCCACAGATTCTGCTATCACATAGCAATCTTGACCAATGAGAATGCAATGTTAAAGGTCAAAAAGGTGGCAAAGGCTGTCAATCAAAATATATGGTTATTTTCCATGATTCTTCTTCAGAATTAATAGTTAACTTTTAAATTCAAATATTACACTTCATTACAAAATGAATAGGCTACCTATTCATTATGTAACATAAGCTTAGTAAATGCTGTATAATTAGGATTAACAGACTAATCTTACTTGGAGTTCTGCTACAATGACTGTGTGCCAAACTGACCTAAATAAAGTTGGTGGAGTAGCCTATTGTTGGTATCAACCAAACAGCAAGGGAGATTCCCTTTTCGTTATTGTTAGACCAGGGAGATTGTTTTTGCTGAGGTGGAGTGCCACACCTACTGTCATCTCACCACTTAGTTGCACAGATCAGATTATACAATCTGTGCTATTCATGCGCTGAATTGGCAGGGACCAGTATCAAACCAGGAACCTTTCAATTCCTAGGCAGATGCTCTACCAACTGAGCTCAACCAACCCCATCAACCTAAATACATATTGATATTCTAATTGATTTCTTTAAGTTTATGACAAATTTTGTTTATAATTTTTATTGGATTTTTTTTGCTCAGCTGATCAAAAAAATGGCACCATCTGTTGATTGGTTATTGATTTGTATTTTGATTTTCTTAATCTACATTGATAATTGGGAAAAAAATTGTCAGTCAGTTTCGAATCTGTTATAACAAAAATAGATATCTCTTTTGATTCACAATTTTTACTAACCCAATAGATCCACTCATGCATTCATCATATTCCAGTGAGTTTTCCATTGGTCAAAGCACCTATTAAATTTAGTCATTCATCATATTATCTCTCTTGATTCACAATTTTTACTAACCCAATACATCCACTCACCAACAAAACAAATTAAAAAGGAAAAACAAAACACTTCGGAACAGAACCTAAATTACTGAGAATGTAACATCAAACGGATGTTAACCCGACAGTAGCTCTAAACAAAATGAACAAAACAAGTGTTCCATGCATAGGCTCCACACAGGCTTCCGGGTGAAAAACAAATTTTATAAACAATTAAAAATATCCCCTATTATTTAACGTTTTTCAACCAATCATGAATTTTCCCCAAAAAAACTTTTCAAAGCGAATCTCGAGCCAATTGATAACTATAAAACAGCTGACTTAAAGTCGACAAGTCAGTTGACTGGCTGCATTGGCACACAGAGTATCGCTTCAACCAGGCCAAGATCAAGGAACCGCCATACCTCCGGACCACACCACACCCCGTGGCACACAGAACCAAGTCATCAACTAGAACAAATTTTCAACCCCACAATTGCCCTTATTTCACCAAGCTAAGAAAGAATAATCATCTCAACAATTCTATTTTTTTTTATTTTTTAAATAAACGAAATTAATCCAATTTTTCTCGTCCATTTTTCTTTTGCTACCATATGCTTGCTTGTGATATTTCAGGTCTATTGATCCTGATTGGAATTATTGTGTTAGTATAGCATTTAATTATAAGACTAACAGCAAGAAATAAATGAATTAAAACTTAGTTTAATTCTAACAATTTATTAAGAAAAAATAAAACAATGAGTAACAATATAAAGTCCTTCCTTTTATTATGTTAGTATAGCATTTAATTCTAAGACTAACAGCAACAAATAAATGAATTAAAACTTAGTTTAATTCTAACAATTTATTAAGAAACAAATAAAACAATGAGTAAAAATATAAAGTCCTTCCTGTGTATAGAGTTAAGTTTGAGGGACTTACTGGTGTAATGGAGAAGATATCTGGTACCTTAGTGATTTCTTAGAGAGAATTTCAGGTCGACGTGCACACAGGAGCTGGTCTGGAATCTATCTGGTGTTTTTGGTATTGTGCACCAAAACTTTTGGGCTCATCACGTGATTGGTATATCCAATCACAGAAAGCCTCTCCCTCACTTAACCCCACACACAGGAATAAACATTTTACTGACCCAACAGAATATTCAATGAAACAAAACAGTCCAACAAGTTTATATATTGGCTGCCATGATTTTACACAAATTTATATTAATCTATATATCAGTACTTGTATTCTTTAAAAGTACGACCGTTATCATCTTGCAACATCCTCTGGTTAAAAATGAGACTGTCCAAATTATCCAAGATGAAATGCACAAATATAAATACTGATTATCTGGTGTTGCTAATCTGCCGAATTCTTATTTCTTATGAGTGTCATCACCTCAGCTAAATGATAGACCATTCCGTTTTTATCATAAAGAAAGGGAAGAAAAAAGACATGCTATACAGAAAAAAATGTAATATAAAAGAGAGTAGGGGAAGATAATGAGATTAGGTGAGCGGGCTAATCTGTTTCAATCGAACATAAGAAAAGATGAAAAAAAGGAAGAAAAAAAAAAGGCAGAGAGAGTTAAATCAAGATTATGATACTTTTTACATATTGAAGTATGTGAAGAAAGGAAGTGAATCCGACGGTATGTAGTATATTAGGAACATCTTTACTTACTTTTTTTACTTATTTTGAAATAGTTGTGTCTGCACCACTGCTGAATGAGATGAAAATTGTGGAACTTTAAAAATACTATCATCAATTTTTACTCTGAATTACTCGGTAGCTCTATCAGTGAGGTTTAGAATATGCTGACTGTGTCCCCTGCAGGAGGGTAAGGCTCCCCCCCACACACACCAAAAAAAAAAGGGGTGTCCTGAGTTTGACGTTAAACTGCATCTGTTGGTGAGGCTCCAGTTCTGGAGATCTGGGGACTTTGGAGTACTCCTTTATTGCCATTACATCCAGGTCCACTCTAACCTGGAGTGATAATACCTGTTAGGGTCCTACCTATAGGCTAAATAGAACTGAATGAAAATTATTTGTATTCGATAGGAATGTGAGAACCCCCCCCCCAAAAAAAAAAAAAAAAAAACCCAAAAGAAACTCTTTAGAAACTACACAAAAAATGTAAATATGAATGCGATTCCCTAACCTCTATACATAAAATAACCCTAGACAGGTTGACATGCCATTAAAATCAATCAATTAATCTGAATCACTTGGTGAGCATACAATTTATTTACAGTATTTTTTAATTATCTATTTTATGCATAAAAATAATTAATCAAAATATATTTAATATTAAAAAGTTATTAGTCCAGGTTAAAAGTGCGCTAAGGGTAACCCAAAGCCAAACTTTTTTAGACCTTACTTTTCCAATGCATGTATCATTGAGGAATAAGAAAAGTATTGCTAAATGGGCCAGACTTTAGTCTGTTTACCTCCGCTCCAATGATACCCCCATTGAAAAGATAAGGACTAAAAAAAGTTTGGCTTTAGGTATTACAATTCTTTACCATTTTAGGCATTTAGTCCCTCCAGTTCTTTGTGGCAGAAAGTCTGTTGTATTCCTTGAAATCCTCCTCTGTAGGTCTTGATCTCAGAAAGTTCAATTTTCTATTTATTTCAGGACAAATAAATTTGATAAATAAGGTTTGAATTCAGTTTCCTTCTAGATTAGTTGCCTAACCAAGGTCAAAGAGCTCAGTCTGCCTTACTATTTACCATAGCTGGAGGAAAAATAATTGGATTCATACCTTTCCTAACATATCATACCATTTTGGAATCAGATCGACTTCATGAGCAAATTAAAACCATTCCAGGATGAATCCAGACCTGGAAATGCCATTTCCTATTCTGATAGCATCACACTATTCAAAATCTCTAATAATAAAGGCGAATGCTAGTGTTTCAGTGTGTTATGATTCCGGTTGTCATTTTAGGCATTTAGATCCCCTGTTGGTAAATTCAATGGTAGAAAAGTGTAGTTTCAGTTGATACTCCTTGTGGAAGAAAGTCTGTTGTATTCCTTGCAATCTTCCTCTGTAGGTCTTGATCTCAGAAAGTTCAATTTGCAATTTATTTCAGGACAAATACCAACAACCTTAAATGCATTCTATATAATTTCTGATTGGCTAATTTTTACCAGAAATGCATGCTGCTGATTTTGGGAAATATCATAAATATGAGTAGGAATTTTGTGTACATCTTATACCTGGATAGTCCAACACTGGGTTACTCTTATCATGCTTATAAGATGAAAACAAAGTCTTTTAAAAAGTTCAGAAACAATTTGAATGTAAAGTAGATAATATGACAAGTGATGGAATTAAAATCTGAAAAGAAAATAATTGAAAAAAATTGAAAAAAGGGAAATGAAAATATAACAAATTGATTCATGAAAT
The DNA here is from genome assembly GCA_023376005.1 of Doryteuthis pealeii. NCBI lineage: Eukaryota > Metazoa > Mollusca > Cephalopoda > Myopsida > Loliginidae > Doryteuthis > Doryteuthis pealeii. The sequence goes on along the minus strand of CM042156.1, from coordinate 78,670,236 downwards.
AAATGAAATCTTTAACAACTATTTCACAGGTATCATTTTTTTCTCTCTTCTGTTATGAGTTTTTTCAGCTTGGAATTGAAATAATAGGACAAAATGTTAAATTATCTATACATATATAAAGGACGATTGGTGTATAAGTATGTATGTCCGGAGGTAACTACTATAATAAAACAATTAACAACAAAGTATATATATATATATATATATATATATTATATATATACACACACACATTCACTATCACCAGAGCTTGCTTTCTGTGCAAAAATAATGAAGATTTTATCTATATCTGGGAAGATATTTGAAAATTAGAATTTGAATAATAAGAAAAGGGAAAGTCATTGGTCGTGTTTTGTGATTAAAACAAACAAATCAATTATGGAAGACCAAAACAATTAATGGATCTGCGAGACTAACTTTTTTAATCCCCCCCTCTCTATCCAAGCAACGAGTAACCGCTTCTAGTAAAATATATTGTTGCACACATCATACACTTACCTTCAAGGTAAATTTCAAAATGGAACAAGGAAAATGGTTATATTCTTAAGTGAAACAAAAATCTTCTGAATTGGATAAAAAAAAGAAAAAAAAAAAAGTTCAATGGTTTTTAGTAACTGTTAAAAAAGAAGAAAAAGAAAAGGCAGTTTTCCATTATTTTTGTAATTCATTTTTATTTTTCAAATAATTATTTTCTTATTCACCAAATGCTTGAATTAGTGGTAATGTTTTTTTTTATCGTTCTGTTTGGTTTGGTTTCTTTGTTTAATGACATATCAACCGTTATGGGTTATCTAATGCCAAAGCCATCCTTGTATAACAGCAGTGGTACTATTTAACCCAGTGGTTCCCTTTTATCCATGGATCCCTTTGTTTCCTATTTTACTATGGTTGACCCCCCCCTAGCCATTCGATGTTTAAAAATCCTATTGTATTTTTATGATTAAATATTTTTTGTTTGCCCAAACCCTCTCAAAAGTTATATTGGCTCCAATTGAGAACCACTGATTTAACCAATAGCTGGTAAGGATGAGGGGGATTCCTACCTTTCCCAAGAGTATTAGTCTGAAAGTAAATGTAATAATGTGACTGGAGTTCAAACTTGTTTACTATGATCTGTCCCTGCAGGGTGGGGATGGGTAGGATCCTGTCATGAAGATTGATGTCTACCCTTAAGCAAGTTGTCATGATTCTGTGAATTACTTGAACTTGTATTTTTATAATTATTTTCAATTGGAATGTCAGGTGTGTGTCATATCTGATAATTTACATGAAGGACAAAAGTTTTGTGACTCAGATCTGTGTCAATATGGATGACATTTTGTCCTTCCTAAGAAATAAAATGAACTATATGACCTTTAGGCACCCCTTTTGCGATCTCGATTCATAAGGACATTTTTTTCCATTTACACCGTCAAAATTTGGTTGTTTGTTAACAGACGATTTTTAGAGTTTTTTTAAAATTATAAATCTAACCCCTAACCCAAACCCTAACAAACAACAGGATTTTAACGATGTAAATGGAAAAAAATGTCCCTATGAATCGAGATCGTAATAGGGATGCCTAAAGATCATATGGTCAGTCCAATAAAATTATACCAAAAAATATAATAAACTTGAACTTTACCCTATAAACTTATTCCTCAAAGTGATACCCAATTCATTTAGCAATAAACAACTGCAGACAACTTCCTGTCAAAATCAAGAAAAATCCTTGGAAAAAAAAAAATCTGACCACTCCTCACAATTTACCGCTTGGCATAAAATAACCCTGGATGGTTTGGTTTATGGCATATCAACCTCAGTGGGTCATTTAATGCAGACAAAGTTTTGAAATAAATTCATTCTTAACAGAGACACAATTTTTTTAGAAACTCATGTTTTTCTATTTAAATCATAGACGGAACCCTAACAGGTACTACCACTCCAGGCTGGAGTGGACCAGGGAGCAATGGTGATGAAGGGGTGCTTCACATTCCCTAAACCTCCAGAACTGGAACCTTACCATGAGATAGAGTTTAATGTCATTCCCAGGACATGAAGACCCTCAGCCACTGCCTTCTAGCACCCATATGATAAAAAGGGTTGGGCTTGCCATAAGGGCAATAGGGCTGGGGCAATCATATAGGTGCTAGGGCTTGACATGACCAGCCCGTCTAGCCTAAGTAGACCCTGGATTGGACGGATTGACATGCTTTTAAAATCAATCAATCAATCAGATCTGTGAAATGCTCTAATTGCAAAGGTAGCAAAAATTCTAGATTAAAAAAAACTAGGGTTTTGCTCAGGGATAAAAATAAAAAGTCGGTATCAGCCAATCAGTGAGGGAGTCTATCCCCTTTTCACTATTTTTCATAATTAAAAGTGAGTGCCTAATTGTTTTCATGTTATTGTACTATGACACACAATTGCTGATCAAATTACCATGTTTTTTTTATATATGATTAATTGACTTGTTTGAACATACCCTCGATTTTGTATCAACAGAGTTTACCCCTTTTCACTCATGCTAGACCAGGGAGATAAATTTTTTTTTCTGAGGTGGAGTGCCACACCTACCACCAGCTCCCATATGCTGTCTTTACCACACACATCAGATTATCCAAGCTGTGCTACTAAAGTGCTGATTTGACAAGAGCCAGTATTGAACCCAGAACCTTGCAATTCCTAGGCATATGCTCTACCAACTGTGCTAACTGCAAAATGGTAACAAACAAACAATACAACAAATAAAAGAATTAAACAAATCCTATTTCAATATCTATTTTTATATTTGTCATCTTTGAGATGTAGTTATGAGATGAGGCTTGATATGAATAATTTTGATATTGCGGACCGTTGTCCTCATTTTATTGTGTATAAACACAATGTTCAGGCCACTGTAACCCGGGTCTGTTTAGGTGCTTTTTTTTTTTTAATTGCCTTAAAATAAATCATCTTCAGACAATTACCTGGAATTCAAAACATCGTTTTGGAGCTGAAATCATTACCACTAATTCAAACACCTAAACAAGCTTGAGATTACTGTGCCTGAACATTGTGTTTATACACAATAAAGATAAGGACAACAGTCCGAAATATAAAAATTATTATATCTCATATTACAAGTATTTTTCTCTGAATTTCTGAGATGAGGCTTGATAATTAGTATTATTTGGATTATTCGGACTATTGTCTTCATCTTTATTGTTATCTGTACAATGTTTGGCACTGTGTCCTCCAGCCTTCATCAGGTATTGTTGGACTTGGGAACCTTCCAGACAAGTAAATGAACATTTTGTTTAAATAATTCTATTAAATCTAGAGAAAAATAGAAATTCTTTTTTCATCATACATGTAATAAATTCCAGGAGCAATATTATTACACGAGTATGATGGAAATAAAATATTTAAATATAGACTAGTAAATAAAAATTTTGTTTAAATAATTCTATTGGATCCAGAGAAAAATAAAAATGATTATCATCTACTGTTGGAATTTGTGTGATATAAGGTGTGCTCCAATTCCCCTCCTGAATTTATAGACTAGCCGAGGTCATGTGGATTATTCCTTCGCCAATCACCAGTCATACTGCGTGGCTGATACACTACTTAAACACTGATACTGGCCATAGCTGTACTTGCAATCATTGAGGAGGGACTTACAATACTCAATTCTTTACTAGAGGATTACCAAGGATCAAGATTCTTTACCAGAGGATTACCAAGATCCAATTCCACTGGACAAGCGCTCTTGCTTAAGGCCTACAGGATGGCCCATAAGATTGTAACAAACACTTGGACTAACAAAACAATGGGAGAAAAGACTAAATAGAAACTACAACACAATGATGCTGCATGCTGTTTTAAGCAGATCTGGAAGCAGCACCCTACAAAATAACAGCTACATGGTCACTTACCTCCCATCTCGCAAGACATGCTGGGTACTGCCGGTGAAGCAAAGACAAACTGATAAGAATGTTTTACTTTACAGGGACACACCATTGTTGGCTGCCCAGCAAGAACTTACATTACTCAGCTCTGTGCAGACACTGTCTGTCAAGAGGACTAACCAAAAATGATGGGTGATAGGGACGGATGGTGAGAGAGAGTCAAGCGAATCAGATAAGAAGCCAAAACTTAGATCATCATCATCATTGAGACAGACAAATGTCAAATATTCCTCCTAAATTTTTCTAAACGTTTATTTTACAGTTTTTGTTGCAAATTAAAAGTTTAAACCAAATTATAAATTGCTATTACTTCTAGGTCCACTCTGACCCGGAGTGGTAATACCTGTTAGGATCCCATGTATGGGTTAAAAAAAAAAAAATAAAAAAAAAAGGTTATTTCCTATAACTCCAACCTAAAAAGGGGAACCACTCTGAATGAATTTTATAAATTATTTATTGATCTACTAGAAAAAAAAGAAGACGGGGTTAGGGTTTAGGGTTAGGGTTAGTTTAATGGGAAAATAATGGGTTGATTAATTAACAGATAAAATTCATTCAGAGTGGTTCCTCTTTTTTTTAGGTTGGAGTTATAGGAAATAACCCCAAAAAAATTAAAAAAAATTTTTGAATACTCATCAAGCATGAATAGAACAAAATGCCTTCAGCATAAAATAACCCAACAAGAGTTGACATGCTGTAAAATCCAACAAACCAAACTAAACCAAATTATAAAAGATAAATTCCTAAAACAGATAAGAATTATCAGATGAAGTTGTTGTTGCAAAAAAATTTAATGGAGTTTTGTGGAACGATTTAAAAAATTTAACGATTGATACTTTACTATTTCTCTGAATGTTTGAGATGAGGCTTGATGGTTAGTATTATCTGCGTTATTCGGACTATTGTCCTCATCTTCATTGTTATCTGTACAATGTTTCGGCTGAAGGGCACATCGACCGAAACGTTGCACAGATAACAATGAAGATGAGGACAATAGTCCGAATAACGCAAATAATATTAATGATACTTTACTGTTTGCCTACCAAATTTCCCTTACAGTTATACCAAATATTGGCAGATTATTCCATTCAACTGGTTCCCTATTGCAAAAGGATCAAGTACCAGTCTCAGGGTTGCTTCACAGACAAAACAAAAGATGGTAGGAGTGTTCATGTAGTGTTTTTTCAGTGTAAACAAGTGACATGTGTGAAAACTGCCATCAGCGGTTATGGTAGGATCACAGTGGCAAGAGAGTTGCTGTGAGTGGTTTAAAGTAGGCAAAGGGTTAAGAGATAACAATTTATCTAAATTTTTGATTGAGATAAGGCTTGATAATTTGTATCATTTCGGACTGTTGTTCGCATCTTTATTGTTATATTGAAGTTTGACAGGAAGGTTCCAAAGTTCAACAAAAAAAAATTTAAGAAAGCTGGAGGGCACATTGGCTGAAACGTTGTGTATATAACAATAAACATGAGGATAACAGTCTGAAAAATCTAAATAATACAAAAGAGATTTAACAAGTTAAGCATTTTTGTTTTTTGTCCACATTAGTCTGAATTAAGCAATCATCAAGTCATCCTGACAGCACAGATTCCCTTGACTCTCTCTCACCATCTATCCCCATTGATCATTGCCATTGTCCTCAACATGACATCCAGTGTCCACACAGAGCTGATCAATGTAAGTTTTTTCTGGTCATTCAAACACTGGTGTGTCCATGTCCACATGAGAATATCATTTAAGAGTTTGCCCTTACTTCCCTAACAGTGCCAGCATGTCT
>CM042156.1:78624524-78659524 GCA_023376005.1 Doryteuthis pealeii | reverse complement strand
ATCTCAGGGCAAGTCCGAAGATCACATAGTTGTTTTACAGGGTGGAGGAGAACAGAGGAAAGATATAGAGTTGATATTATTGCCACAGAGTTTCTGGAAAGTTGCTTACTTCTCCCATTTCTGTGACTGTGTTGCCATTTTGGGAATAGGAAAGCTTGATACGCATACGAAGTGGTTGCTGAAATAAAAGGAAAATAATTAATCCAAATTAGAAAAACAATTGCGGAAAAATGAACACTGTAATAAAATAAACAAAGAGAAGATATATGTTTGAAAGATCTAAATATGAATTTTGACAATGAGTAGTTTATGTCATTTTTACCTTTTAACTCTTAACATCCTATACCACCTCATTCCACCCGACTGGAAGTCACATTCATTTTCCTAATCCATACCAAATGATAGCTTTTGTTTAAATGTAATATTAAACATATTTAGAAGTCTTTAATTTAAAAGAAATAACAGAAATGAAAAGGCCTTTTTTAGCCATTTTAAAAAAATCTTTAAAAGTCCTTATAGGAATGGGGCTCTGGACTTGGAAAATTTCTAACAGGATGTTAAGAGTTAATTTAATGTCTAATTTATAGCTGGGGGGATGAGGGGGTTCATACCTTTCCCAAGGGTATTAATCCAAAAGTGAATGTAATAGTGTGACTAGAGTTCAAACTTGCAAACTACAATGTTGAAGGCTTAGCCACTACGAACACTCCAGGGATGGGATCTGCCAGGCTATTCCTACCCAAGCGATGCTACATGAGTAAGCCCCCCTCCCCAACAACCAAACCAGGTTGTAGGATATATCTGTTATGTGTCTCCATTAACTTTATTGCTATTTTATAATTATGCTATTTAGCTTTAATCATTTCCTGCACAACGTTTCGGACGAAGTATCCTCCAGCCTTCTTCAGGTGTTCTTTATAGTCCATTGGGACAGACTGCTGCTCTTATTCTGCTACAAGTGTCAAGACTTTGTCTATCCAAGCATAGCAATGATTCAAAATGATTTCCCAAGTTGAATCATCATTATGCTTGGATAGACAAAGTCTTGACACTTGTAGCGGAATAAGAGCAGCAGTCTGCCCCAATGGACTATAAGGAATACCCAAAGAAAGCCGAAAGAGGATGCATTGGCCAAAATGTTGTGTATGTATATTTCACAATAAAGATGAGGACAACAGTTAAGAAAAATCAAAATAATACTTTGGAAATGTTGATTTTTTTCTTTTTTTTTCTTACCTTCTGTGGATTATTGACTTTAATAATTTGGTTTACAGCCCCTTTGTTTTGTGCTGGAATAACATTTCCTGATGGAGAAAGCAGTTGCAATTGGAATGACTGAAAGGAGAAAAGAAATAAAAAATCTTACAATCCAACAATTTGCCAGTAGAAAGAATAAAAAGAAACAAAAGAATATTCAAGTGGGAACACATAAATAACATTTAAAAGGTAAAAATCTTTCACAAAAGAATATTTATCTAGCTATCTATACATAGATAAAGGAGAATTGGTGTGTATGTATGTATGTCCAGATGAAACTAAGAAAATACAACAATTAACGACAAAGTAAACCTATATATATATATATACATACATATACACATTAAATATCACTGGTTCTTGCTTTTTATGCAAAAATTATAAGGATTTTAATTATATTCACAAAGATATCTAAACATTAAAATATACATAATAATAATGGATCTTCAAGACTAACTTGCTAACCATCACACATTTTTTTTGGTCCGCCCACTACCTAGGTGATGCTGGGTAGCCACTTCTAGCCTCTAATAAAAGAAAATAAATTGCACAAAATATGTGTTATATGCATATAGAAATATTTAATGGTATATGTAAATATTTATAATGTTTGAAATACACCTGGTCACTGAGTGTGTAGTCAGTTATGTTATGACTGGTTCATTGGGGATTTGGGATCTTTCAGCATAATATACCCTCCCCTTGCCAGCCAGACTCGACCATATGACATTTAAACTTATTTCAATTACATGCATTTTATTTAAACTCTTCTTTTATTATTATTATTATTATTGTTATCATGAAATATTTTCTTTAGTTGCTTTTTTTTATTGAAACTTTCTCAGGCCATCTCTCTACAAGGAAACATCATAAGTCAGTTATTAATTAAAAAGATAAATAATTAAATAAATGAAAATTTTGGTTTGAGTTGTCATACAATAAACAATTAAAATTATTAAGATGAAAGAAAATACTAAAAAATTGATAATAATGGGTAACAATGCTATTTTTATTTATTTGAATTTTGATAATTTGTATTATTTATATTTTTCGGACTTTTATCCTTATCTTTATTGTTATATACACAATGTTTTGGGCAATGTGCCCTATGGCCTTCTTTAGGTGTTTCATGTCGAACTCAGGGAACCTTCCCTGAAGAAGGCCGGAGGGCACATCAGCTGAAATGTGTATATAATAATAAAGATGTCTGAAAAATACAAATAATACAAATGCTATGTTTCATCTGAATTAAAAAGAATTCCTTCAATTTTTTTACAACAGAAATTCTGGAGTAAATTTTGTTGAAATTTGGAGGTGAAATATCAATTCTTTTTTTTCTTTTCTTACTAATAGGAAAGGAGAGTGCAGAAATAATGGCTATTCTTGTTTTTCTTTTCCTTTTACCAAACCCTTCTGATCTTTTGAGTGAAAGCTTTATCCAGCGTTGGACTATTTGCCCAAAATTAGGAAATCCCAGCTGAAACAAAGGGATAGCTAATATTTCTATGCCAACCGGAACCTACTCAGTTCTGGGTTTAAAGATTATTTAAGCTGGGTGTTTTGAGGCTTCATGCAGACAGAGGCTGGAAGAGCCAGTGAGTGGTCAATGAGAATGAAGAGAAAAGAGCTGAACAGACCAACTGACTTCAGCCAAGACCTTAAAGAAAAATATTTCTCACTTAAATTTGATCGAGTGAAAAACTCGGCCAAGAAATTAACCTAAGAACTGCCTGAGTGATATTTTTCAGGACCCATCGTTGTATTCTGACCGAAACCCATTGATTAGACGTCCATCACTCCCGCAGTTTTGAATAAGATTGACCTCTGTATTTTCTTGTATATAAATGATTTTTGTTGAATTTGAAAAAAAGCAGTCGTCTTGTTATATAACCATTAAGCCGCCGTTAACTGTGGTGTATCAGCATCTGCTGCAGATTTCTAGTCATTTGAAGTTAGAGACAACATGGGCATTTCAACCAGACTTTTGGCAAGAGTAGAAGACACTGCCACCCATGGTTGATGGAAGGGATCCGATATTGATATCCATTTCGGATATCTAGTGAGCTCTTTAGCTCATCGGGCTGACAGGTTTAATTATAATGGACATTCAGTATTTGTCTGTCTGTAACTGAAACTACATAATTGCTTATGTCACAATACCCTCAGGAATTGCGTAACTTGATCAATAAGTATTTAATTCATAGTCAAAATCATTAATACATGGAATAAATCTTATTTATCAACGATGTCTCTATGAAAATCGGAGTTAGATTTGTCTCAAAACAGCCCATGTTATAAGTACGTTTAAAATCCTGCAATGTGTCTTATATATCACTAAGAAATAAAGGTTTACATAATATATGGTGTGGTTAATTTGCATATTGGTTTTAACAAAACCAGGTTTAATATTTTAATTAATTGCTGTTATTGATCTCAAATATTATTGTTTTCTCCAACGTATTAAAATCATAAATATTATCCAACGTATTAAAATCAATCCTGTGAATGAATTTATATAGAAACAAATAAAATATAATTAAAATAAGTGTAGTCTTTTTATATGCTTCCATATTCAATTTTGTTAGTCTTTCTAATTTAATATATTTCATTACAATAAAACTTAAATACTTACGCCTGGCGGAGGGTGCATATTCTTGTTAGTACGATTGACTTGTTTGAACATTTGTAATTTTTGGAAATAATTTTCCCATTCTACAAGAATTCAAAAAGGATCTACCTGTGATACCCCCCCCCACTCCATTTTTAAAAGTATAAATTAAAAAGTGAAGTTATTTAATTGATATTTTGCTAAAAAGTTAGAGTAGAGTAAAAAAAAAAAAAAAATCATAGAAAATGTCCATGTATTTATTTAGATGTTAATTTTACCTTGGGAACTGCGGCTTGGAAAACAAAATCTGATATTGCCAAGGGGGTAGAGTTGGTTGCTTTAAGATTAATGGTGGTCACTCCAGATTGGGTCTCATCTTTCTCACACAAAAATTCAATCAATAAACCATTCTTGTTGAAGGCTATAATTGGTGGGTAACCTAAAATATAAAAATACAGACAATATTCATAAACAAGCTGATAATCTTAATCAATTCATTGAATTCTTTATTAACAAAAAAACACACACAAATTATCCTGCCATTATCACGTACTATATATTTATTGGAAGCACATGGTGTAATGGTTAAAGTCATGGGAAATGGACTCGTCGCCCCGAGTTCAAATCCTGGATGTGGTAATTGCATTTCACTTAGCGCTAATACCCTTGGGAAAGATATGAATCCTACTCTCCCTCCAGCTATGGATAAATAGTAGGGCAGACCGGGCTCTTTAACCTTGGTTAGGCAACTGGTCTAGGAGAAGGAAAACTCTGAATTCAAACCTGTTGAACTCCGCTTAAAAAATTGACTTTGTGTCACATCCTGCTCGTGCGGAGGGTTTGATATATATATATATATATATATATATAAATATTATTTTACATGTAAAATATTTGGTTCAAGAGTCCATGGTCAATAAATATCATCATTATGATTACAAAGGCATTTTTTGTAACAGTCTTGTTGCCCTGATTTGTATTTTGGTGTAGATATTTTTGCTAAAGCAAAGAAAAAAATTGACATATTTCTTTCAAAACTGAAAAAGAATAAAAGACTGATATAGTTTTTGAGGACAACACAATTTACCCCTGGATATTATTTAAACACTTTCTCTTGTCACTAGCACCATCTTGCTTCAAGGTCAGACTGCAATCCCTGTCTCAGGCAACACTGAATTTATATTGCCATGGCTCCTTTCTGATTGGTTGGTCAGACCAATCAGCATAAGCAACTAATCATATAAATGGACTAGTCTCTTCTTGCAAACCCCTTTTTTTTTGACAAGTCTGTTTCATGGGAGGCAAGCCAATCTTTTTCTCTGTAGTAAAGGAAGGCAATATGTATTCTTTTCTGCCCATTTTGGCAACACCTCACCTAAATCATGGACCTACACACAAGACAAGTCCTTGCCCGCTTCATTCTTCTTATAGCGTATTTAAATGTGACTATTTTTATTTACATATATATGCTCCAGCTATGGGTTAAACATAACACTACTATTCTTCTACATGTATGGCTTTGGCATTAAATAACCCAGGATGGTTGATATGCCATTAAACAAAGAAACTGAACCAAACAATAGATATGAAAATTTATGAACCCATTTCTTTTATATGTTTTAAAGTCATTGAACAATGAGGGGATATGTTGTGGACTAGTCTAGCATACCTACCGCAGAGAGTGAATGCACTGGTCCAGGACTATTTATACGCAGCTGTCTAAGGGCATCGAGGTGATTACTGATTATTGCAAGGATTATGGAACCATTATGCGAACTGTCTACCTCGAGGTTTTAGCACTCTGTTGCGAGTTACTATATGTCTGGTGCACATGTAGTTTCAATGTACTAGTATACTGAATACTATATGATCCAATATACAACAGGATATTAATAAACATTGATAGACTGGCAAAACATAATAAATATATGTAGAAATGAACAAGCAAATAAACAGCTAAATTGTATGACATTTATATGTAGTGTTGACTGCAAAATGTTCATTCTGGTTGCTACTTTAAAAAAAAGTTAAAAAACAATCCACAACAGTGTTTTCAAACTTTCTGTGAACTCATCACAGTACCCCTTTATTCTGAAAGTAAGAAGCAACCTAATTAAAAGTTCATATATTTTGTTGACATAAGAAAACAGATATTACACATCGATTCTAAACAAAATATGGCGAATGGAACCACAGACTTGGATAATGCCTTAAAAGACAAAAACATTTTATTTTACCAAAATATACTATGGCATGGGAAAATCTTCAGGTAAAATTTAAATAAATTTTTCTTCTTCCTCATTTTCATATAAGTCGACAGAGTAGCTTATTATCAGTATTAGCCAGACAGCGAGGAAGTCTATCTCCATTTCGCTAGCACTAGACCAGGAAGATTTTTGCTGAGATGGTGCCACACCTATTGCCAGCTCCCCACTGCATGGATCAGATTGCACAAGCTGTGCTACTCATGCGCTAAGTTGGCAAGGGTTGGTATCAAACCAGCAACCTTGTAATTCTCAGGTAGATACTTGTGGTATACTAAGAACCAGAAGCACCAGTTATACCATTGTTTGTATGAAACGGAAGTACTGTTTCAGCCATCTTGTGTTGTTGCAAATAAAAGGCGGAAGTGAGGTCTTCCCGCAGTTAATGGCAACTGGGCTACACATCTTATTAATCGCTAAGCGCGTTATAACAATACTCTACTGACTGAAGTTGAAGTAGATGAGAGAGATAGAGAGAAAAAAAAAAGAAGTTTCATCTTCAATGTGAATGTTTCATATAAGTAATAGAGAAAATCAAATCTATATTCTCACCTGATTTTCCATTCATCTGATTGTTCAATGGTGTAGTTGACTGTAGGAATCCATCTATTAAGTTGTTCACAGAAGGTGATCCTATTAAGAAAATACATTTTTAAAATAAATATCAGAACTATTAATACATATATTCACATTAAAAATCTTATTATTTGTTCGCAGATCTCTTAATTCCATAGATCATAAAGAGAGTAAAGAAAAATCACATATCTTTAGAAATACTTACAAAGGTACATTTAAAAAAAAAAAAAAAAATCTAAAAATAAACATTTCCATAAAAAATTGAGACATTTATGAAAAGTATTACACAGTAATGTTACATAATTGATAGGTAGCCTATTGATTATGTACAGTAAGTGTAGCATAGATATAAAAATAACGGTTAGTGGAAAACACAGCAAAAGTGATTGGCACTTTTTAACCCTGTGTTGACCTACGCTTTCAGTTTGCCAGTGTGAATGTGGGAAGTTACCCCGTGAAAATTAGTTTTTGGCTGATGATTGGATGAGACAGACTGCCATGATGTCTCTCGTCCAAATAGCCAAATTCTTGTATGTGTTTGTTGGTCTGGGATTCATAAAAGATAAAACATGAGCTCAAAACAAAAAGAAAGTCTTGTGTTGTTAATCAAGAACAAAATAACAACACAAGACATCTCAGAAGAGATCCAGAATAACAGAACATCCAGCTAATTAAGAAATTCAGCCCAGAGATAGATAGATAGATCCAGCCCAAGATAAGATGGAAGATAGCAAGGTAGAAGAAACAGAAGCTAAGTATCCAAGCAAAGAAGATAAATATACCTGTATGCAGCAACAGGTATACAATATCTTATTATAATGGAGATTGTGTGTTTTTCTGTCTGTAACCGAAACTATATTACTAATCGAGTCACAATTCCTTTGTTATTTACATCTCCATGATTTTATTTTTTATTCAAACCTCAATTATTAATAAAATTGTCTTACATCATTAATACTGTTGACCATATCTCCATATTATTAACATGCAATTGTATTTATATATACAAAATATAGTGGTTTGCAGTGTGAAGGGGAAGGCTAATTTGCATATTGATATTAAAAATTTGATTTTAATAAATATGTGCTCAGTATTATTGATTTCTAATTGTTTGGTTTTATCTTAATGAATATGAGCAAAAATCTCTCCAATAAATCTATTAACAATATTAACAGAAATTCTATTATTTACTTCCTAATTTAACTAAATAGTTAAATTATAAAATTTAGCAATGAAAGACGGGAGGAAGAAAAAGCAAGTTTTAGTTGTTCCCCCTCTATTTCAAATCTTTTTATCGGCATCTTATTTAGTTCCATTACCCTTTCTAAGTTAACATAATATTTTATTACATTAAAACTTAAATACTTGCACCCGGAGGGTGCATATATTTGCTAGTAATAAGAAAGTAGAAGGTGAGATAACAGCCATAACAGAGCTACCTAGAACAATTGGAGAAATACAAGTACACATCAATTTTAAGATGAGTATACAACAGTAATTCAATTCAGTTCATTCCCTTGACCTTTGCCAGAGTTGGAATGCCACTTGATGAAGTTCTCTTCTATACCAGTTTTTTGACATGCAACAAGAAGTTACTGAGCCTCATGTAAATTTTTGTCAAATTGAGGAAATTTAGGTAACAAATGTAAAGAATCAATCTAACATGGCTGTTATCTTGGAGAATATTTTAATTGGCATTTTAGATTTACAAAATACATATATTTATAGACTCTACATAATTAACCACTGAATTTAAAAATAAGATGAAATAAAATGAACAAGTGAAAAAAACTCTTTAAAATTTTAGCTCAGTATTAAACCAAGTGATAAAGCAACTTAGCCTAAATTGGGAAAGTCATCTTCAAGATTCAAAATAAAAATCATTTCAAATAAAAGTTTAAATTGAAAAAAAAAAAAAAAAAAAAATTTCCAGTCAAAGAATATTTAGTATAAAAGATAAATCCACCAAACAGAAAAACGAGATTTACATTTTAATAATTTTGTTTTGTAAAAATTTTAATTTTATAGAGAAATATTTAAAAAAAATCTAAGTGAGTGACATTTAAGATATATATCAATTTAGACCTGTTTTTCTATTTAGACTGTTAGTCCTAACTAAGCAATAATGCAAAGTAATTATTTTACATCTTGAATGTGAAGAACTATCTATAAACCTAATTAGTAATATTTAATCAAATGTGAAATTTTTTTTCAAGTTTGGAAATTTAAATTCTATATAATCATCAATATAGCTTCTTGCTGATTATAGTTAAAAAAAAAACAAACCCTGTTGATAAGAATTCTCCTCTCCCTTTGATGAACAATTTTTTTAATGAAAGATCTTCCTGTCAACACAAATGTTTTGTCCATTAATAAACCTTTAAATCTTTAATCATCATAAACATTATCAGTTTAGAATAAAGCAAATCAGAAACAACATATTCATTCAGTTAAAGACTAGGTTTGTCGATCTTAATTATTAATTCCCACAAAGCTTGAGGGGTTTGACAAATTTTCACACATAAAAGAAAAATAAATAAAACTATCATGGCAATATTGACATTAAAAGAAAGCAGACACTCATATGAAGTTGTGTTATTTGAAAGTCTTGTGTTAAGTTACGTTAAGTTAAAAAACCTGAATAACAGGATTTGAAAGACAGGAGAATTTACTTAACAAATTCAGAGACACACAAAAAAGAAATGCTCTAATTTAATTAGAGCATTGCTTTTTTTTAAAAATTCATCTTGAGAGATTTTTTTCATTTTCATTCTTTTTTTCTTTCTAGAAAATATAGCAATTCACTAGAAAATATGAGCAATTAGAAATGAAATAATGTGACATAGAAAATGATTTTTGATATAAAAGATTTTTAATAGAATAAAAATCATCAAAGAATAAAAGTTAGAAAAAGTAAATAATTCATAGATTCATTGTAAATTGTTTCTTTTAAATTTTTCTTCCTATAAATAAAAAATCTTTCAACTTCCAATTGAGTACGAACCTGTATTGACATTGTCTGTGTTACTACCACCTCCAACATCCAAGAGGTCAAGCAGGTCAGTAGCAGCAGCTGGTTGCTGGGAGTCAGGATTGGTGTTGATAACTGGGTCTGTTCCAAGGTCACCAATAAGATCCAATATATTTTGACTCTACAAAAAATATAATTTAATGCACAATTATATATATATATAATATACACATACACACACACATATATATATATATATATATATATATATATATATATATATATATATATACATTATGAATGAAAATAATTGACTAGAATGATTTACTAGATACATTGCAGTAAATTAAAAAAAGAAAGAAGACAAAAAAAAAAAAAATAACAAAAACAAACAAACAAAACAATTAACCATCTTGACAACAACAACCCTTTTTGATTTCCATATACATAATATACGTGGCCATACCTATAAAGTCAGAAAACAGCACAGCTCCCATGACTTTTGGAAACATTTTTTTCATGCTCTGAGTTACTGAAGCATGGAACATCAGTTGTTAGCTACCAAGATACTGCATCATTTAAAACCTCCATACTTCTTGATATTTGCCAACACTATACCTGATATTACCCATGCATACACATGAACACATGTATATCATGACTCATACACTGTTCATTTTCCTGACATTTGCACATTATTCAATATACTATACATGTACTTCTGATGAGTTTTAGTGTACCTGAGCATCTGAAAAGTTCATATAAATCATTATGCTAAGATGATGCCTCTCTGAAAAGTTCATATAAATCTTATGCTAAAAAGTTCATGATGATGCCTCATCTGAAAAGTTCATATAAATCATTATGCTAAGATGATGCCATCATCATGAATCTGAAAAGTTCATAAGATGATGCCTCATCTGAAAAGTTCATATAAATGCAAGATGATGCCTCATCTGAAAAGTTCATATAAATCATTATGCTAAGATGATGCCTCATCTGAAAAGTTCATATAAATCATAATGCTAATTTCCATTTCCACATTCACCATTAAGAGTGGAATAATTTATTCTGGTAATTTTTCACCATAATCCTAACTGTACAAACTAGGGCTCAATCACAAAAGTCATTCAGGTAAGATGAACAAGACATGCTGGACACTGCTAGAGAAGCAAAGATGATGTCCTCCTGTGGGCAACTACACATGGACAAATCAGTGCTGGTTGGCCAGCAAAAATTTACATTAATCAATTCTGTATGGATACAAGATGCTGTCCAGAGAACCTCTCAGAAGCAATGGCGAGGAAGAATCATGGAGATCCATTCTGTTGGCATGACTTGATGATGATGATGATATATAAACACAATTATAGAATAAAAAGCATTCAAACATTATAGGTGAGAAGACAAACAGGTCACTTGTACACACACTACCTGGAATCAAGTCTTTTGATTGAGGTGAGGAACCATCCAGTGGCCGTACTCATGTGGGGGAGGGGTTCAAAGTTTAGGTACTAGACATGTATGTCGAAAAGGGGTGTGAGGTCCCCTTAATGAAAAATTGTGATATTGTGACAAGTACCTAGTACCTATTACTTAAGCATAACATTTATTATCTCAATGTAGATATAATATGAATAATTCATTTATATATCTAGATAATAAATTAAAATAATTTCTAATAAATTATTTACATTTTTTAAAAATGCATGTCATGATGTTATTATTTCTATTAACTTTTAACTTAACTAATCAAGTCATTTTATAATTTAATAAAGATATACTCATTCAACTGTGTTATATGGAAATCTAGTAGATTGGAATGGAGTTATCAGAATAATAATTGTTTAGAATAATTCTATTAATTTTATTATTGTCAAAAAGAACTACAATGGTTACATTACAAAAACACTAATAGTATCATGTACTCACAGGGTTAATTCATTTCTGGAATGAAGCCGCCTCCTTTAGAGGTACCAGATACATTTTACAATATCACAATTTTATTTTTAAGGGACCCCCCTTTCAGCATACATGTCCAGTACCTACCCCACACCACACACTACAAATATTATTTATAGATAATAAAAAATAAAAATTGAATAATAACAAGACAAACCTCAGTCTGTTGTGCATTCTGCACATTTGTTCTTTCTACTTCACCATTTAACAAATCATTGTCTTGAATATTCTCATTGTTGAACATACTTTGACGTTTGCTCTCAATCAAAGGCATATGTTCCAATAGGGCACTCCTATAAAATAAGAAACAGAAATTTAAATTTTATAGGCACTAAAAAATAAATCAACTCTAATGTATTTTTAAAAGACTAGTAGGTCCTGTGGTTATACCACAGTATGATAATTTAATTATTACAACATTTGATATGTTTACTCAAGAGCTAAATAGTTCAATATGTAAAAAGTATAATAATCTTGATTTAACCCTTTCACTTTAAAAAAATTTATTTCCTTCTTTTCCTTATGTTTGATTGAAACAGTTTCTGTGCGCCCACCTCCCTCTCTATCTTTCCCTACTCTCTTTCTTATTATATTTTTTCTGTGTAGCATGTTTTATTTCTTCCCTTTCTTTCTTTATAATAAAAACAGATTGGTCCATTATTTAGCTGAGGTAACGACACTCATAAGAAATAAGAATTCGGCAGATAAGCAATACCAGATAATCAGGATTTACATTTTTGCATTTTCATCTTGATTTGGAAGTCTCATTTGGCCAGAGGGTATTACAAGATGATGATGGTCGTACTTTTTAGGAACACGAGTATTAATATATAGATTTAAAAGATGAATCAGAATAATCATCCAATGTTGGTAGAAGAAACAATATTTTTTATGAATACTTTTGAGTCAGAGTCTTTTCTTAATTTGAGACATTAACAGAAAATATAGATTTTTTTTAAAGAATTGTCAATCATGTAAAGACAATATGTTAAGATTTTGTTATTGTAAATTTCTCATAAAATACGTCCAGTTGTAGTTGATTGATGGAGTTATCTCCCCTATACATTAACGATTGCAAAAGTGTTGCTGGTTCACAAAAATATGGACATTACATAAAATATTTTTGTTTAATTTTCAAACAGAACATTTTCAGATAGAAAGGATATTGACTGGAAAAAAAAACTAAAAATTATCTTTAAGAAACGATGAGTTATGTTCCTTAATCTATAATGACTAATATCTGGTTGGAAAAAAAAAAAGGCAGTTTTTATTTATTTATTTATTTATTTTTTGTATTGTTCTTTTCTATTTATAGTGATGTAATGAATATGTAAATACCTTGGTAACCCCTCACTATAATCTGATTGGACAGTGTCATGTATAAATAGTCGACACTGTGTTGGTACAGGCACCTATACCTACACCTAATCTTACCCGCTATACTACACCACGCCTGCTCGGAAGACGTATTGCTATTCGACGCACCAGCTACTACAGCGATAATATACCAAATACCAACTTCAGAATATATCCCTTCACCCGGATATATCGTATAGATAGATCTGTAACATATTATTGGAGGGGAAGAGGTTTTCATGGTTGGGGTGACTTCAGAAGACATTAGATAGTTGTTGACTGACTGAGGACACTGAATGAAATAACCATGAGTGATTATCAAGATTTGTTGTTGGTCAGTGAAGAAAATCTCAGGGAAAGGCTGTTTGCTTCTGTTGTGGTGTGATTCTTTATGTAAAAAGAAAGTCAAAAAAGAAACATAGAGAATCTCTTTTTTCCCCACATGTTTAAAAGCTTCTATTGTATTTTTCTATCTTCAGTCCCTTGGGATGGCATGATGTTAATCAAAGTCATCTTACTACAACCAGATTAGAGATTCAACTTTTCTTTCACACCTTTCTACCATGCCTCCAATTATGAGATAATGCAACAATGAACCTTACTTTCTGACTGACTCACTCTAACTCTTCAACTGACTGTCTCTTTATATGATGATCCAACATGATTTGTCTTTTGTTATCAGAGGCATGTTTAGATTACAACTGCTAGTGTCAATCAGGTAGACTTATATACCCTTAGACTACACATCTATACATTATTTTAAAGTTGTACATCTCTTCTTTCAGGTGTTGTTTGAATTTTTTATTACTTTTATTTATTTTTTTTATAGGTATAGGAAAACGCCTATATTTTTACAACCATACAAAATGAAATAACTGGGTGTCTTAAACAATTATTTTAGTAGTAATTTATGATTTAGGCTTGAGATTTTGAAGGAAAGAAAAATAGTTTTAGAAATATTTTTAGAAGAAAATTGAAGGACACCAAAGTAAAGAAGAATAAATTTGATTTTTGTGCCATTATGCACAATCTTTGACTGATAAAGTTGTTTGAGTAGAGTTAGGATGTTTTAAAGTTTGTTGTTCAAACATTTATTTTGGTCAAGTTGATAACTAAGGGAAAAGAAAATTCAATTAGAGAGAGAGAGAGCGAAAAAAGAAAAAGAAAAAGAGAGAGAGAGAGAGAGAGAGAGAGAGAAAAAAAAAGAAAAAGAGAGAGAGAGAGAGAGAAAAAAAGAAAAAGAAAAAGAAAGAGAGAAAAAAGAAAAAGAAAAAGAAAGAGAGAAAAAGAAAAGAAAAAGAAAGAGAGAGAGAGAAAAAAGAAAAGAAAAGAAAGAGAGAGAAAAAAGAAAAAGAAAGAAAGAGAGAGAGAGAAAAAAGAAAAAGAAAGAAAGAGAGAGAAAAAGAAAAGAGAGAAAGAGAGAGAGAGAGAGAGAGAGAGAGAGAGAGAGAGAGAGAGAGAGAGAGAGAGAGAGAGAGAGAGAGAGAGAGAGATGCAGTAAATAAATTATTAAAAAAACAAAAAAACAATTAATACTTAACCTACCTCATATGATCATACTTGTTGAAGAGAGATGAATATTCTATTGAACGCTGTTGCAATTCAACAATAGTACTTCTACTATATTTGGTTATTGCATCTTTTATCCGTCTGAAAAGAAAAAGAAGAAAATACAGAAATAAAATAAAAGTTGAAGAGAATTAAAGTCAAACATTACTTCCTCTCTACAGCCTATCATTTTTGTAATGAAGTGTAATTAGATTTTAAATTTAATGGGAATAGAAAATCACCAAAAGAATTTTGATTGACTAGTTTCACCAGAGGTCATCCAAAGCAGAACTGATTGGCTTAGAGAGTCACATGATTGGATAAACCTTGGGAAAGTAAAAATTAGTTAGTTCAGAGTTGAACTGCCATGTTGGGTAGTCGGTGATTCTGTCAGTGTTCATTCTGTTTGCACGTGCATTAAGATTGTATTGGAGGAAATAAAAATGTCTCTGTGTTCCTGATAAACTAAGGAACCAAGATGAAACCCAGAATATGAAGAGACACACCGATGAAAAAGAACCCAATACAAGAAGAACCAGGCAAAAGATAGCAGCCATTGGAAGAACTAGCAAGAATATTCGCCCTTTGGGCATAATCATTTAAGTTTTAATGTAATGAAATATATCAAATTATAAATCAAATAAGAATGCACATAAAAAGATTACACTTAGTTTAAT
Source organism: Doryteuthis pealeii (assembly GCA_023376005.1). Taxonomy (NCBI): domain Eukaryota; kingdom Metazoa; phylum Mollusca; class Cephalopoda; order Myopsida; family Loliginidae; genus Doryteuthis; species Doryteuthis pealeii. Next base: position 78,644,305 of record CM042156.1, on the reverse strand, counting down.
TATATTTTAATTGGTTTCTATATAAAATCATCCATAGGATTGATTTTAATATGTTGGAGAATAAAACAATTATATTAGGAGTCAATAACACAAAGTAATTATTTATTAAACTCGATTTTGTTAAAACCAGTATGCAAATTAACCACACCATATATTACGTAAACCTTTATTTCTTAGTGATATATAAGACTGCTAAGAATGCTGGATTTTAAATGCATTAATAACATGGGCTGTTTTGAGGTAAATCTAACTTAGATTTTCATAGACATTGTTAATAAATAGATCTATTCTATTCTATGTATTAATGATTTTGACTATAAATTAAATACTCATTAATAAGCATACAATTTCTGAAGGTATTGTGATGTAAGCAGTGAAGTAGATTCAGTTATAGACACTGAATCTCCATTATAATAAGATTTAAGAACAGAAACAGAACGTTATAAGATGACCCTAAGAATGTCTATATAACAATAGCTGATTATTGTTGGTAATAATAATAAATTTTCTTGGAAAAAAATCAGAATGACTTACTTTCCTGATGCTTCTGAAAATCTGGTGCTGAGTTTCAAAAGGGCAGTTATGGCATATTCTTTTGTTACTACAGATGAGTTGTTGTTTGAAAGGATTTTCTCTAAAATTGACACAACTTCTTCTTCTTTCACCTAAAAAAAAACAAACAAAAAACAATTATTTTCATTGATATGAAATCTTGCTGATATTTAGTGAATGAAATCTTGCTGATATTTATTGTGGCCAGGAAATATAAACATGGTAGTCATAGCATGGAATAAAATGGTGAAAAGTACTCTAAAATCATTTAATCATAACTCTTTGCCTACTTTAAACCACTCACAGCAGCTATCCCACCACACCTAAGCAAAGTACAAAAACTGATGGTTAGTTCATTATAATTGTTTTGTTTTACGGAATATCAACCTCAGTGGGTCATTTAATGCCGATAAAGTTTTGAAATAAATCAATTTTTAATGGATAATACAATTTTTTTATAAAACATTTTTCTATTTAACCCATAGATAGGACCCTAACAGGTACTACCACTCCGGGTCAGAGTGGACCAGGGAGCAATGGTGATGAAGGGGTGCTCCACATTCCCCAAACCTCCAAAACTGAAACCTCACCATCAGATAGAGTTTAACGTCATTCCCAAGACATGTAGACCTGCAGCCACCGCTTCTAGCACCCATATGATAAAAAGGGGTTGGGGCTTGCCATAAGGGCAATAGGGTTGGGAAATCATATAGGTGCTAGGGTTTGACGTGACAGCCGATTGATCGGAGGGGCCTCTCCGACCGCCCGTCTAGCCCAAGATAGGGCCAAAGTGGAGTATTGCATGTCATGAACTGCTCATCCACCTGGGCTCTATCCTTAAGCATCACGGGTCGCCACCCACGGCCAACAGGTGGACCCATTGGGGGAGTCTTACCCCTCTGCAGAGGTGCAGTCGGTGCATTCTAACGCCCCACTGACAGGGCGGAAGTGAATAGGTAATGAACTTTGAAATATCCCAACTTACAGGTAAATAAAAATACAAATTAGTACAGTCATGGTAGAAATTTGGTAGGCAAAGAGTTAAATTGTATAGCAAAGACATCACATTGGAAAAAAATAAGCTAGATACTTATATGATGAATACTGGAGATATATTTGGCGGGGACTCTTGCAAATAAATATCACTAGAGTATTTAACCATATTACATACAGGTTTTAAGATGGTTATAAAACCAATGCTTTATTATAGCATATCAACTCTTTTAAAAACTATCTAAAAAATTTTTTTTCTTTTCTAGAAAGTACTCTGCATGGCATCCAGTGTCAGCACAGAGCTGTACAATGTAAGTTTTTGCTGGTCAGCTGACACTAGTGTGTGCATGCATAGGTGTCAGTAGGAGAAAGTCACTTATGAGTTTGTCCTTACTTGAATATTATATATATATATATATATATATTGATAAAGAAAAAGGTTTAAAATCGTCCATTTTACAGTTATAGATCTATTTCTGCTCACAGGTATATATATATATATATATATATATATATATATATATATATATATATATATTAGTCATCCACATACAGTACTGTTTTGCTGTATCATGGCTCATTAGTGCGGCTAGACTACCAGGCTGTGTCAGGCCAGAATCGAAACTCGACAGATCTTTTGGCAGTCCGAGCTTCTACCATTGAGCCATCAGCACAAGCCACTTAAGGGAATTCTACTGATTAAATATATATGAATGAATAAATGGATACCTTGGTACAGACAAATTTATTTCGGCATTTCTTTGCCTCCTCAGTTTGATTTTTAGTAAATTTGAAGACCTTACACCTGGTCTTATTGGTACAATCTTCCCGTTTATTTATTTAGATATAATACTCTGTATATGTTAAAACATATACGCAAATCTTTATATGTATGCTTGAGTTCTCAATTTTTGTTGAATCCTATCAAGGAAACACTTGAGATCATCTACTTAAATATATATATATATATATATATATATATAATCCAAAAGTCCATAGAAGAAATCTTCCTTACGACACAAGAGTTTTATTTAAAAAACCTGTCGCAGTTTGAGAGCTCAATGTGTGCTCTTAATGTTAGAGTCACAGAGCAAATATATAAGTAAAGAAATAACAAAAGACTTAGAGATTTAGCATCATAGTCTAAGCTCCCTGAAATAGACTATAATGCTAAATCTCTAAGTCTTTTGTTATTTCTTTACTTATATATATATATATATATATATATATATATATATATATATATTTTAACTGTATTTTGTATGCAATTTACTAGTTTATATAATGAAATTTGTGATGGACAATGAAAAGTGGATACTTTACTACAATGTGAAATAAACTAACACTAAGCATACCAACAGCTGATCTTTGTCCCAAAAGTACACTGCTATGAGGTTCATACAAAAAAACAAATGACGGATTTAAACAAGTATTCCTAATTAGACCAATTGAAGACAGCAATCAACAAAAAGTATCCATAATTAGTTAATAGAAAGTGCATGATACTCAATCAGTATAACAATAGACCACAGTTTTTTTTTGGTTTTTTTGTGATCAAGAATAATTGTTACTGTTTAAAGAAAAATTAATGGACAATCTACAGGGTGATCGTAAAGTAACTCCCTTAAAATCTTAAAAATATTATAATTCATTTCTGAATCATTAATTTTACAAAGAATGAAAACAAGAAGAACGCACATAAATTTTTATTTAAACTTCTATATGGACATTAGCATTCGTCTCCAGCCTCTCAAGCTGCTCGGGAATTGCATCAACTGATCTGCCCAAGAACTCTTATGGAATGGCAGAAATAAATTCTCATATTCGTCTTTCAAATTCTTGGTTTCGTAGAGTAGACTTGCTCCTTCAACCAACCCCAAAGAAAAAAGTCACAGGATGTTAGATTAGGGGTTTCCGGCTAGCCACTCATGTGGACCACATCTACTCACTCATCTCCCAGAAAAATGATGATTCAGCCACTCACAAACAACAATAGCCAAATATGGAGGAGCACCATCTTGCATAAAAATCAAGTCTTACATTAAAGAACTGAGAAAAATGTAAGTGCATATAAAAAACTATAGTTTAAAATAGGGAGTTACTTTTAAATCACCCTGTATATATTTCAAAATAATTTTTTAGAATTTTTTTTATTATCATAAAAGACACTAAAATAAAAAAAAAGGAAAAAAAAAAAAGAAGAAAAGAACAATTTGTTTCTTACATTTAATTGTTCCTCCTCATCACATTGTCCATTAACCAAAAGGTCTCCATATTCACCAATGCACCATGAAGCCACTTGTACCAGGGGCTGCTGGACTATATCTGACCCGGCGGCCTTGTACAGCTGATAAACTGTGTATGTATGTAGATTACTGGTTCCTGCGATCAGCTGAATCAGGATTGATACAACATCACCACGTACAAAGTTGCCAGCCTGAAAGAAACAAAAACGTAATGTATGAAATTCTGTCACTGTCCAATTCTTTTTATTTGGTTGTTGGCTGCACCACTACAACTGACTACCCTCATAAATTCAGCCACCCTCATTTATTTACGAAAGAAGATTGGTACAGTGATGCATCCACGAACCTGGGCACAGTCCCATTATTTTCACCTGGTTTGTTCTTGTTTATCACAACAAAAAAACTAAGAAAAATTGTGGAATCTAGCATGATTTTCGAATTACAATACAATTAAACAAAGACCTGGTTTTTATTACTTATCCCCCACTTAGTTAAACTAGTGCTAAAATATCACAAAATACCTATGTTGATTAATAATATTAATTTTTTTTTGAATAATAAGGTATTTTTTTTATTCACAAAAATTATTTCCATCAAAATTCCAACAAAATTATGTCATACAGTTTGAATGGGGACGCCAACATTAAGTGCCGTTTTAAATTATGTCTTTTTCTCATATTTGAATATCAATAGAAGCCGCCACATACTAAAAACAGAGGCTCGCAGACTTCTGTTTACTATTAATTTCTTTTTTTTTTCAACAGATGAAGGCCCTGATAAAAGTTTGTTAAACAAACCGAAACACTGTAGCATCAGCTTAATAAACATCACCTGTCAATGAAACTTGTTTTTTCATTTTATAAAATTATACATAAAATAGTCAGTTACTTTATCTAATTTTAAGAGTAACAAGGAATAGAAAGTGTTATGTCCTTTTCAAGAGTTGGGTGATCATTACTCTCCACATTACTTTATTAGTAAACTGTATAATACCATGAATGTTCTTGGAAGATTCATTGATTTTAATGGCACGTCAATCTGTCTAGGCTTATTCTATGCCTAGAGGCTAGGAAATCACATTCATTGTATATTCATATTAACATTTTTGTGTAGTTGTTTTTTCAGAATTTTATTTTTGCAAATAGTCCTATCAGAAACAAATAATATTTAAACAGATCTATTTGACCCATAGATGGGATCCAAATAGGTATACCATACCCTGTCAGAGTGGACCTGAGAGTAATGGCAATGAAGGGGTGACTCCACACTTTCCAGAACTAGAGCCTCACCATCAGATGCAGTAAAGTGGCATACCCAGGACCCTCCCTTTTTTGGAGGGGTCCTTACCCATATGCAGGAGATACAGCATATTCTAAGTCCCACTGACAGACTATGTTCTTGGGAGAGAGTGGTCTCCTGTTGCCTTCTCCATGACTCTAATTTCAGAGTTTTCCTTCTCCTAGTTAGGTTGCTCACCACAATGACAAATCCATGCTTTTTAACATATCTACATTAATTTACACTAAGATTATATTACAATTTATTATCATTGTAAATAAAATTCTAAAGGATTGAAAATGAAAATGACAAAATGATTTTATTTATTATGTATCATTCTGAAAAAAAAAAAAAAAAAAAAAAACTTTTCAAAAGGCATGAAATCAAATTTTCCCTGACTTTGTTCTTTTGAAAGTATGTTAAATAACAATAGAATGGTTTAAAGAATGCTGCACACATATCTCGGTATAATCCAATACGCATGTAAACTTCAATCCACAAAAAAAGTACTAACATATTCAGAAATAAACACTAATTATCAAATATAATTATTTTGAAACAACTTTGGGTTTTCCACTGCACATAATAGTTATTACTCAGGAATGTGTAGCATTATGATTGTTGTCCTAATCTGCTACCATAGTAATAAAAATTCCAATAGAAAATCATAAAATTAGGATTACAAAAAAATCTAAATAGCTAAACTTATTAAAAACACATAAAATTTATCTTATTGTTATTATTGTTTTATAAGAATGCTTAGCTTGATGTTTTCTAAACCTCCATAAAAAAGGTTTTGTTTGGTCTATTTGTTTAATGGCATATCAATTCCTTATGGGTTATTTAATGCTGAAATTTGATTAATTTGTACATGTTCGATTATAATTATAACCATACTTTTAATGTTCCTGTAGTGAGATAGCCAATGGCGTGTTATCTCATTTACATATGTGTATTACTGCAGGAGATATATAGAGACAGTTTAGGGGACTAGAGAGATTAGCTACGAGAAGCTGAGCCCAGTGCTAAGATTAAGCGCGAATAAATACTGCTGCAACAAGGAACACAAAACCACACCTCACAACAGTTCCATTGCATTTTTTTTTTATTTGTCTATAATCATTTGTTTGCATAGTTATATGATATCAAATATTCCTGTCTAATACCAATAATTTGCACACAATTGTATAATATCTAACATTCCTATCTCATACTAATAATTTATACACAATTATATGGTTGAAAACAACCATTCCTATTTAATAATAATTTGTTGGCACACCATTATATGGTTTCAAGTATTCCAATCTAACACCAATATTTTTCAAGAAATTGTTATCACAATAATTAAAATGTTTATATAAGTAAAGACTGCAGAGTGGCCTATTGTCAGTATTAGCCGGACAGCGAAGAAGTGTAGCTAACACTAGACAAAGGAGATTGTTTTTGCCGAGATGGTGCACTACACCTACCATCAGTTCAGAGATGCTTTACTGCACAGATTAGATTATCCAAGCTAATTTAGTGAGAACTAGTATGAAACTGGGAACCTTGTGATTCTTATTTGTTTGTTTGTTTGTTTTACGGCATATCAACCTCAGTGGGTCATTTAATGCCGATAAAGTTTTGAAATAAATCAATTCTTAATGGATAATACAATTTTTTTATAAATACATTTTTCTATTTAACCCATAGATGGGACCCTAACAGGTACTACCACTCTGGGTCAGAGTGGACCAGGGAGCAATGGTGATGAATGGGGTGCTCCACATTCCCCAAACCTCCAAAACTGGAACCTCACCATCAGATAGAGTTTAACGTCATTCCCAGGACATGTAGACCCGCAGCCACTGCCTTCTAGCACTCATATGATAAAAAGGGGTTGGGGCTTGCCATGAGGTTGTGATTCTTAGGCAGATACTCTACCAACAGAGCTAAACCAATATCTTATATAATGACAACAGTTTAATGCTTATTATAGACTTGTTTTTTACAATAAGTAATTATTACCTTATTTTAAAGTATTGACTTACATATAAAACACAATATAACTTAGGTTTCACAACACGAGCAATGAGAAATCCCATTGTTCTGTTAACACAAGACATGTTTACTTTCAGTAATTCAGGCTAATTAACACAGAGCAAAAATTTCATAGCTTCAAAATTGACAGAATTTTGGCCAAGGAGTAATATTAACACTACAAATTAATATTAATAAGATTAATATTAATACTACAAATAAAAAGAATCTTACTTCAATATTCAATTGAGTTTTGTTGTATTATTATTTGGTTTCTTTGTTCAATGGCATATCAACCTTTGTAGGTTATTTAATGCCAAAGCCCTCATTGTAGACGAACAATAGTGGTACTATTTAACCAATAGCTGGGGAAATGAGGGTGTTCATACCTTTCCCAAGAGTATTAGTCCAAAAGTAAATGTAATAGCATGATTAAGTTGTATTATTAATATTTGGTGCAAATTTTGTCCATTTTGAAGCTGTATGTTAAAATAATTTCATCATTGTCTTTTGTTTTTACAAATGAAACTTTAAATTGAATTGCATGTAAGTAATATATTATTCTTACCGTAGTCAATACTTTTACAACAGTGTCAATGTGCCATCGCTTATTTGGTGCGTATCTGAAATGAAACAAGAAAAAAAGCATTGGTATTAAAACATTATTCTAATATTAAACAAATAGTGAATTTCTTATTTTATTCAATCAAAAGAATTTAGAAGATATTTTTCCTGGAATTAATGTACTAATTTAACAATTCCCGTTCTGAAAGTTTCATCATTTATAAGCCTATCCTTGATTGATATTTGAAATATTTGTTAATTTTTAGGAGTTTTAAGGTACCAAACATACATTGGGCTTTAGCAACATCTGATGATAGTAAACACAAGGCAGAAGCCTCCCTACATGTCCCACAAGAACCCCCCTCCCCCCAATGAGGAAAGCACGACTCCACATGCCTATGCCCTGTTTCAGCACAAAATAGCTTGATGAAAATAAATATCTGATTGTTGGCATGGCCAGGTTGGTTGATGGAGAAATGATTGGCTGAGTGATCACTTAATAAAAACCCAATCTACTAGAACTAATTTACCTGCCCAGGTAACAATCAAAACATCTGTTACATTCTTTGTTAACAATTCATAATCATCAAACTCACAAAGTTATGTTTTATAAAATAGAAAAAAAAATCTTTCATTAGTTATGGTAACTAGTAGTACTTACTCAGATCACATATGAACTCTAAAATGATTATTATTAAAAATAAAAGACAAAGTCTCTTTTATTAAACTAGCAAATATATGCACCCTCTGGGTGCAAGTATTTAAGTTTGAATGTAATAAAATATTGTATTAAATTAGAAAGGCTAATGAAACTAAATAAGAATGCAGATAAAGAGATTTGAAACAGGGGGGTATAATCGAAAAATAGAACAACTGAAACTTACACTTCCATCACTCTCGTCTTTCATTGTTATTTTTTCTAATTTAAGTATTTAGTTAAAAGAGGAAGTAAAGAATAAAATGACAGTTATTTCTTCTTGTTAATGGATTTCATTTAAGATTTATTGAAGAGATTTTTGCTTATATTCATTAAAATAAAACCAAACAATTAGAAATCAATAGTACTAATCACATTTTAAATATCAATATGCAAATTAGCCTTCCCGTTCACACTGTAAACCGTTATTTTGTTGTATATATAAATATAATTGCATGTTATTAATATGTGGATATGGTCAACAGCATTAATAATGTAAAACAATTTTATTAATAATTGAGATTTAAATAAAAATAAAATCATTGAGATTGTGATGTCAATAACAAAGGGAATTGTGACTTGAGTAGTAATATAGTTTCGGTTACAGAGAAAAACACACAATCTCCATTATAATAAGATTTAGGATTATTATTCATATTTAAAAGGATATTGTATTGGTTTTGATAGTTCATTTACTAGAGGGTACTACTTTACTTACACAGTGTGGCTTATAACAGAGTTCATTTGGAGATCTCATTGACCCTTTAAAACTAGTAAAAATTAAATATTTCAAATAAATATTTAATTTTATCATCTTCTAGACTTGGAGGATTAAAAGTAAAGAATTTTATTCATTATCTGATTAATTATTAATTATTTAATTATTAATTATTTAATTTATTATTAATTAATACCTAATTAATTCATTATTAATTAATGCCTATTTATTATTATTAATACCTCTTTATTATTAATTATTACCTATTAATTTATTATTAATGATTTATTAATTATTTTATTATATTCTAGACTTGGAGGATTAAAAGTAAATCAGGCTGAGATAAACGTACAACTTAAAGAGTTAAACATAACAGATTCAGTAGAGATCAATAGTAAGGCAGTAGAGAAAACCAATATTTAAATTTGCAAATAAAATATCATTTTAGCTGGCTGGCTGGTTGGTTGGATTGTACAGCATGTCAACCCTTGTTGGGTTATTTTATGCTAAAGACATTTTATTTTATTCATCCTTCATGGGTACTCAAATTTAAAAAAAAAAAAAAACACACATTCTTTAAATACTCAGCCACCAGGGTTCCATCCTTAAGCATCACGGGTCACTACCCATGGCCAACAGGTGCCCTCATTGGGGGGGGGGGGGATTTTTTTTTTTATCCCTTTGCAGAGGTGCAGTCAGTGTATTCTAAAGCCACAGCCAACAGGTCTAAAATCATTTTTCTTGCATCATTAAAGTATATGAATTAATATAATCTCCCTAAATTGTAAAAGTACACTTTAGACACTTTCTACAGGATGCGTCATTTTTAAATAAAAAGCAAATAAAGTAATCTCTTGATTTTTGTAACTGTTAAAAGTAATATTTCTACAGCTACTGTTGAATTGTGAGTTATGAGCTTTGAAAGTAAACATAATAATTATGCATTATTCATTTCTTCAGTAAGACAACTAATATAGGTCAGTTGGGATTGAATGAACTCATTTTTTAACAAAATATGAATATAGCAATGGGCACTGTAGAAATCTGTAGAAATAGTGAAATGCCAATGGATACAAAAAAGAGAGCCACAACAACAACAACAATAAGAGAACATAGAACTAATTAATTAACAGAGTGGCATTAACAACAGATGGAAATAATTGAATATAATACACTAATAGATACAACCTAGAAAAAAAAACATAAAAAACTTGCTGACAAGCAATGTTACAGACACATTAATAAGATTTGTGTATAGAACTGACTTTGGATAAATACATTATGATTAATATGGACTTGTTAAATAGAAGAATTTTTCTATAAACTAGAAAAAAAAAAAAAAAAAAAAAAAGATCCAAGTTTCACAAATTTTTACAAATTACTGAAAGGTTCTAAATTTTATTTTAATGGATAATCCATTAAAATAAAATTTAGAACCTTTCAGTAATTTGTAAAAATTTTGTGAAACTTGGATCTTTTTTTTTTTTTTTCTAGTTTATAGAAAAATTCTTCTATTTAACAAGTCCATATTAATCGTAATGTAAATAATTTGTAAGTTCTATCACAACAATTATTTCAACAAAGAAGGTTTGTATAACAATTGAAATATAATACATAACTGAATATTCAATATAACGTGTATGCAATCAACTAAATTGACATAGATTGAGGGCACTTCACCTTATTAAGCCGTTTTTGTATTACCTTCTCAATCATATGTAGCATACTGCCCTCCTCTCATATTTGACACTAAACACCCACATAAGTTAAGGTCAACGGGGCTTGGTAACTGACAGTTTTTTGCTTATGCAATTTTCATATCAAGTTTGATTTGGAAATTGCATAGGCTAGAAAGTGTAGATATACATGCTCTATCAATGATATTGAGCACTCTTTACTTATAAATATCGCAAACTATATATATATATATATATATATTATATATATATGGAGGCGCGTGGGCTAGTGGTTAGAGTCGTGGAAAATGGACTCGTCGGCTAGAGTTCAATTCCTATACGAAGCTGTTGGCATTTCACATAGTGCTAATACCCTAGGGAAAGGTATGAATCCAATATACTCCCTCCAGCTATGGGTTAAATAGTAGGGCAGACTGGGCTCTTTAACCTTGGGTGGGTAACCAGTCTAGGAGAGGGATAACTCTGAATTCAAAATTCCTGAGGCCAGTTGTTGATTGGGTTCGTGGCATTCCTTGATGCACAAATTCTTTCCTATCGACTGTGCTAAAAAGTGTGGAATGGTCCTACACAAGCCTTCACCACTATAAACAAATCACTGTGTTGGTTGTTCACTGGATGAACACTCATGCGTCGAAAATCGACGAGAGGGTTTTTTTTTATATATATATATATATATTATATATATATATGGTGGACTCTCCTATCGAGAACGATAGATGAGGGTCAGCAGTGAGTGATTTGATTCCCCCCATGTTGTGCATGTTGTCCAGAAAACATTTTATGTTTCCTTGAGTGTGACAGCAGCCCAGCCCAGCCCAGCCCTGCTGCGAGCCATGAAGCAACACTGACAAACGAAATGATCCAAGGCAGGAGTTAAATGTTTTTCTTTTAAAGTTATGCGGAGCCGATCTCTATGCTTCAGTCTATTTTGTTCAAAGCTCTTTAGTTTAGCGAAACGCCATTCTTTCCGATCTGATGCTAGATCTTCCCAAGCACTCAGGTCAATATCGAGACATTTCAAATTGTCCTTCAATTTGTCCTTGTAGCGTAAGAGAGGACGTCCAATGGAACGCTTAGCATTTGGTAGTTGCCCGTATAAAAACTTCTTTGGAAGCCTATTCTCATTCATACGGACAACGTGACCAGCCCACCTAAGTTGAATCTTGGCTAGTAGGGTTTATATATATATATATATATCAAATAGGGGTTTATTTATACCAATAGTTTTGCACGATGTCATATTCTTTATAACACTAACTCCATTCTTTTCAAAGATTTGATAATTGGGTTACAAATTGTGTTTTTTTTTTTAATTAACAAAAAGTTGCATTTACATAATTTAGAATGTTCATCTATAACTAATAATCAAACAAACAGTCAGTGCTGATATCTATAACTAAGTATTTGTTTAATTTTACTTTTCATTACAATTATCAATACTACTGTTTTTAACATAAGGAATTAACCTTTTCAACTCTTTAAGACTGACAATTTAAGCTAAGCATTATTTTACTACATACTCTAAGCCTAATCAATATATTAGGCTGAGAGTTATTTTACAATACACTTACAGCCTGGTACTTTGGGTCCAGAGAGATCACATCAGATATATTAAAAATAAAAGGCTTAATATAGTGACCATTTACAGCCTTTTCTTTTAATGGAATGATGGGATAGCTTTAAACAAAGATGTCTGCATCCTGGGCTCAGAGGGATCACATCAGATATATTAAAAATAAAAGGCTTAATATAGTGACCATTTACAGCCTTTCTTTTTAATGGAATGACAGGATACAAATTATGAAAGGTAGAGAGAATATTAAAAGAAGAAAAAAATAGTTTTCTTCTTTAAAATATTTATAATAATTATCTATAATGCTGACCAATATCAAAGTAAATTGAAAAAGATTTTTTTTTTTTTTTGGGGGGGGGGGGTCTATTTTTTTTTTAGTGATTCAATTTAGAGATACCTATTATTCAAATCCTACAATAAGCTAATAGCCAGTTTCTTATTCTAATAACTTACCTCATATTACTGGAATTGGAAAAACAGATTTATTTATGATCCTCCACTCCAAGTGAAATAATAATTCAAGTCAGTATAAAAAGTATTTTCTACTCTAAGACATACCTTTTTCTAGCCCCCAAAAAACTATAGTTAAGATAAAAAAATGTTTTACTTACTTTTCAGCAGCAAGGACAATGTTAGAACAACAATCTGCCTTGAATTCAGGGTCACATGTCTCCAGGAAAGTGAGGAGTTCCTTGATCATTCCCCGGACGTTGGAGCTGCTTATAAGGGCAAAGCACAATTCCATTGCACGTCTAATGGAGAGAAAGAGAGGGAGAATAATAGTGTGCAAATACAAATATTGTTCAAACAAAATAAATACATAAATATAAGAAAATTGAATAAACAGATGATCCCCCCCCAAAAAAAATATTTTTGGTAATTTGGTCCCAAATACTTATCAATAGAAATCAGATCTACAAATGAAGATTTATATTCAAATAGAGAAAAAAGAAAATACAATACAAAGGAAATTCCCATAAAAGAGAACAATTTTAATCATCCAAGTAAACTTAATGTATGACGGCAAGATGCAACTTTAGTCCACAGTATTCTAAAATTTAGGAAATCAAAGTGTTTCTTGATCGAGACACCCCTAGTTCATTATATCCACTGAAACACCCTTGTTTGATATACCCCCTAAAAGTACCTCTAGTTCATTATACTCCTCCCTCTGAAAACACCTCTTGTTTGATTCTTGTTCATTATATTCCCTCCCTCAGAAAATGCCTCTTGTTTGATTCTTGTTCATTATATTCCCTCTCTCAGAAAATGCCTCTTGTTGATTCTTGTTCATTATATTCCCTCTCTCAGAAAATGCCTCTTGTTTGATTCTTGTTCATTATATTCCCTCTTCAGAAAATGCTCTTGTTTGATTCTTGTTCATTATACTCCCTCCCTCAGAAATGCCTCTTGTTTGATTCTTGTTCATTATATTCCCTCTCAGAAAATGCTCTTTTGATTCTTGTTCATTATACTCCCTCAGAAAATGCTCTTGTTTGATTCTTGTTCATTATACTCCCTCCTCAGAAAATGCCTCTTGCTTGATTCTTGTTCATTATATTCCCTCTCTCAGAAAATGCCTCTTGTTTGATTCTTGTTCATTATATCCCTCTCTCAGAAAATGCCTCTTGTTTGATTCTTGTTCATTATACTCCCTCCCTCAGAAAATGCCTCTTGCTTGATTCTTGTTCATTATATTCCCTCTCAGAAAATGCCTCTTGTTTGATTCTTGTTCATTAAATGCCTCTTGTTTGATTCTTGTTCATTATACTCCTCCTCAGAAAATGCCTCTTGTTTGATTCTTGTTCATTATACTCCCTCCTCAGAAAATGCCTCTTGTTTGATTCTTGTTCATTATACTCCTCCCTCAGAAAATGCCTCTTGTTTGATTCTTGTTCATTATACTTCCCTCTCAGAAAATGCCTCTTGTTTGATTCTTGTTCATTATATTCCCTCTCTCAGAAAATGCCTCTTGTTGATTCTTGTTCATTATATTCCCTCTCTCAGAAAATGCCTCTTGTTTGATTCTTGTTCATTATATCCCTCTCAGAAAATGCCTCTTATTTGATTCTTGTTCATTATATTCCCTCTCTCAGAAAATGCCTCTTGTTTGATTCTTGTTCATTATACTCCCTCCCTCAGAAAATGCCTCTTGTTTGATTCTTGTTCATTATACTCCCTCCCTCAAAAAATGCCTCTTGCTTGATTCTTGTTCATTATATTCCCTCTCTCAGAAAATGCCTCTTGTTTGATTTTTGTTCATTTATTCCCTCTCTCAGAAAATGCCTCTTGTTTGATTCTTGTTTGATTCTTGTTCATTATATTCCCTCTCAGAAAATGCCTCTTGTTTGATTCTTGTTCATTATATCCCTCCTCAGAAAATGCCTCTTATTTGATTCTTGTTCATTATACTCCCTCCCTCAGAAAATGCCTCTTGTTTGATTCTTGTTCATTATATGCCTCTCTTGTTCATTATATTCCCTCTCTCAGAAAATGCCTCTTGTTTGATTCTTGTTCATTATACTCCTCCTCTCAGAAAATGCCTCTTGTTTGATTCTTGTTCATTATACCCTCTCTCAGAAAATGCCTCTTGTTTGATTCTTGTTCATTATACTCGGAAAATGCCTCTTATTTGATTCTTGTTCATTATACTCCCTCCCTCTGAAAATGCCTCTTGTTTGATATATCCCCTAAAAGTGTCTCTTGTTCAATATAACCTGTAAAAGTGCCTCTTGTTTGATATACTCAAGCCCTAGAATTTAAAAAAAAAATTCTGTAAATTTTAAAACTTTAGTAAAACAGTCATTTTTAGACGTTATCAGGGAATAAAAGATCATCTTGTGCAATATACCCACCAACACCAATAAGTGTATTGTAATTGTGAAACTGCAATAAATTTGTTTTAATTTTCATGCTTTTTATTTTCTGGTCAAAAGTGTATTTCAGCCACTAAATTTGTTGTGAAACATGTTGCACCAAAAGGGTTTAAAAAAGAAATCAAGTCAAAGGCAATTAAAAATATTTTTTTAAAGATTTGGGAAATTCATTTGTAAAATATAAAAGCAAAATGAAAGGAATCTTCTTGAATAAAAATTTATAAATCCTCTGTAGTTTCACAGATTTCAAAACTCTACTTTAAAGAGTGGTTGGTTTCTTTCTCTCCTCCTTCCTCTTTTCCTTCTCTCTCACCAACACTCATTTTCAAAGTGACCAGCAGTTCTTCCCTTTCTAGAGTAGCTGTTGCTTTTATTCTTCATATCACAGCACTCCCCTATAAAAGTCTCTTTACTATCACTTTCTAGCTTCTTATCAATTCCAGCTCGTTAGTAAGTATTCAATTTTCATTTTTACCACATCACCGATACACACCAATCATTGGTAACAAAAGCAGTTTCTAAAAGACTTGATATAGAATTAGTAGTCCATTACGCTATGATTTCCTATAGATGATTACAACAGGACATTATGTGATATTTTAAACTTTTTATACTTTTCCTACAGAGCAATTGGTATAAAATTTCACTAAACAATTGACACTAGAATTTAAAACTTGATAGTTAGTCTCTTTTCTTTCTCCTTTTTTTAAAAATATCCTACCCACTGTTATCTCAATTACAAATCATTGATATTTGATAGCATCAGATTAAATTATACTGAACTGAGTAAGTAGTTTCACTATTGTAATAATTAAATTGATGCTTACAATTTTTTCTTCACTACATGAATAACTAAAGTAAAAGTAAAGTTGACGGGGCGGCCTAAAGTCGGTATCAGCCAGTCAGCGAGGGAGTCTATCCCCTTTTCAATAGCGCTAGACCAAGGAAATTGTTTTAGCATCTGAGGTGGAGCGCCACACCTACCATCAGCTCCTTACTTTACCGCACAGATCCCTGTGCTACTCATACACTGAGTTGGCGGGGACCGGTATCGAACTAGGAACCTTGTGGTTTCTAGCTGAACGCTCTACCTACTGATCTAACCCGGCCCCTAACTAAAGATACATGGAATTAAAAAAAAAAAAAAGTAAAGGTGGTGGAGTGGCCCATTGTCTATGTCAGGCAGACAGAGAAGGAGTCTATCCTCTTTTCACTAGTGCTAGATCAAGGAGACTGTTTATTTGCTCAGGTGTAATGCCACACCTACCGCCAGCTCCCACTTTACTGCACAGATCAAATTACCCAATCTGTGCTACTCATGCGCTGAGTTAGTGGGGATCGATATCGAACCAGGAACCTTGTGATGAGAAGGCCAATGCCCTAATGGGTTAAACCGGCCCCACAGAAATAAACGGGTTAAATTAGGATGATAAACAGAAATTTGTGTAACAGAGTAACCTTGGTGACTGCATATATATTATTGCATGTATCACAGCAGTTGGAGATGGTGAACTGGCTCAGATTTCTGGGTATGGGGAAATCCGGTAGTTCAAATGAGTATCAAGAAAGAATGTAACAAAATACTTTTTCTGATTCCCCAATGATACCTGCATTAGAAAAATTAGTTCTTAAAAAAAAAAAAAAAGAAAAAAAAGGGTTTATTTTACTCTCGACACTTTTAACCTCGACACTTTTAACCTCGACTACTTCTATTGATTACTGCTGGAGAAGATTTGGTTTTTATATTTATGGCATATCAACCTTCATGGTTTATTTAATTCCAAAGCCATCCTTGTAGAAGAGTAGTAGTGGTACTATTTACCCCATAGCTGGGTGCTGGAGAAGAAATCTAGTAGAGATTTTGGTCCTCATTTTTTGTCTACAGAAGAACTGGACTCTCAACCAAGTTAAAATTGAACTTTTAACCTGGACTACTTCTGTTGATTACTGCTGGAGAAGGTTTGGTTTCTATGTTTAATGACATATCAACCCTTGTGGGTTATTTAATTGTTTTGTTTGTTTTGTTTTACGGCATATCAACCTCAGTGGGTCATTTAATGCCGACAAAGTTTTGAAATAAATCAATTCTTAATGGATAATACAATTTTTTTATAAATACATTTTTCTATTTAACCCATAGATGGGACCCTAACAGGTACTACCACTCCGGATCAGAGTGGACCAGGGAGCAATGGTGATGAAGGGGTGCTCCACATTCCCCAAACCTCCAGAACTGGAACCTCACCATCAGATAGAGTTTAATGTCATTCCCAGGACATGTAGACCCGCAGCCACCGCCTTCTAGCACCCATATGATAAAAAGGGGTTGGGGCTTGCCATAAGGGCAATAGGGTTGGGAAAATCATATAGGTACTAGGGCTCGACGCGACCAGCCAATTGATCGGAGGGGGCCTCTCCGACCGCCTGTCTAGCCCAAGATAGGGCCAAAGTGGAGGGTTATTTAATTCCAAAGCTATCCTTGTAGAACAAGAAAAAGAAACTGCGACTTTATTAAACAAAAGAAAAAGATGTTAATGTGTTTCAGAAATGAGTAAAATATCAGTAAGTATTAATAAAATCAAATATGGAGAACTTACTTTCGAATAGAAATATCAGGATCTCTCAAGCAGTCAACAATGGTTGTCCTGTGTCGTTGCACAGCATTGTGATCAGCATGCACTACTCGCAGGAGCGTGTTGAGTGCAACATATCTGTAATGCATAATGACGGCATAACATTAAAATACAACTGATGAGGATGGGGTAACGTTAAAATGTAAAAATGTTATAAAAAGCATAAAATCTCAACTTGCCATTCTTGCAAATTAATATTCATTCATTCTTTCCATTCAAATAATTTAGGGTTAATAAAATCATTTTATGTAAATAATTTGCATTAATTTCACAGAGAAAAAAATTAATTTTACTCCACTGTGATTATTTCAATGCCTGTATATGTAAATGTAAGCAGACAAACAATTTTGTTGTAAGATTTTTACAGCGACATCTTAATTTGTGTGTACTACTGTTAATTGGGTTTTTGAAAAGAAAAGAAAAACAACCCAAAAGACTGTAAGCAGTTGATGGTAGAGACATGTTTAAAGAAGAAAAGAAGGGTTCAAACTAAATTGGAGGATTATTTCCCAAGAAATAAATCTTTCTTCAAATTGCAAGTTCCTTTGTTATCGATATTGTTGTAGTTTAGGACATCTTAAAAAGTTATAATGTCTTTAATGATAAATATCAGAAATCATGTGTGTGTCTCGGGTGTTTTTTTCCGGAAGCAAGGGCCTCATATATTCAAGAAAGAAATTAAGAGTTGCTGCCCAGGGCAGTGGTGGTTGTTCTGCCAGGTCAGGAGCCCTTCCCTGTCCACCATAGTCGGTCATAAGAACAGACAACTTAGTTGACTATCAGAGAAAATGGGATAAATCCCAGATAGTAAGGGATAAGTACCCAAGTCCAAATTGTGGAGTCTCCTCCCACCAGAAAAAATAAAGAAATGGCAAGTGTATTCTCAGAATTTGTTTTTGCTTCTTTTTCTTTCCTTTGTGGAGCGGACTTGCAGCCTATATGGTTTTTTTTTAACCAAAACCCATAACCAACTAATCTTATCTTAAAAAGAATCTACAGAATGAGGGGATAAGTCATTAGTCAGCATTTGCCACAATAGGTCTCTGTTTATATTAGACTCATTTCTGCACTAATACAGTTACTTGATGATAGTTGGTCCAGAAATAATTCCTATTTAAATGTTCTTTTTTATTTTGTGTAATCTTTGTTAGACTTTTTTTTATCAGTATTTCACAACACATTCATTTAATACAAATTATGTTAGTAATTATGTTATTCATTTAATACAATTTATGTTAGTGTTAGTAATTATGTTATTCATTTAATACAATTTATGTTATTCAAGTTCAATGGGTTAAATTTTTTAATACTTTAATTTTTGAATTAACAAAAGTACACACACAATAAAATTTGTCTTAACTGAGTCAAAATTAGGTTAAATCCATTTAACTGTTCATTATTTGTCTGAATCTTTGAGATGAGACTTGATAATTAGTATTATTTAAATTTTTCAGACTGTTGTCCTCATCTTTATTGTTATATACACAACATTTTTGCCGACGTGCCCTCTGGCCTTCTTCAGGTGTTTCTGGTTATTTTTTAAATGAGGTTTGATAATTTATATTATTTAAAATTTTCAGACTGTTGTCCTCATCTTTATCGTTATATACACAACATTTTTGCCGATGTACCCTTTGATCTTCTTCAGGTGTTTCTGGTTATTTTTTTAAAATGAGGTTTGATAATTTATATTATTTAAAATTTTCAGACTGTTGTCCTCATCTTTATCGTTATATACACACATTTTTGCCGATGTGCCCTTTGATCTTCTTCAGGTGTTTCTGGTTATTTTTTTTAAATGAGGTTTGATAATTTATATTATTTAAAATTTTCAGACTGTTGTCCTCATCTTTATCGTTATATACACAACATTTTTGCCGATGTGCCCTTTGATCTTCTTCAGGTGTTTTTGGTTATTTTTTTAAAATGAGG
>CM042156.1:78597024-78619524 GCA_023376005.1 Doryteuthis pealeii | reverse complement strand
AATTTTGAAGTTTAAAACAATGGATCTTCAGTTCAGTTCAACAATAAAATCATAACTGCCTCAATATTGTTTATATTTAATACAATTAAAAAAAAACCAAAACATTGTTACTTACTCTCAAACCAGCCTCAGATTGAATGCCCATGATAGTCAAGACTATCTCATATAAGATAGCATGCCCCACATTCTTACTAGTATCTGTATTTGTTGCAACCTGAAATATTATTCATAATAAAAAGGGATTAGAAAACTGGAAAAAGTAATAATCATTTAAACAGATATCAAATCAATCAATAACAATGAGCAAATAATTATTAACTACTTTTTATTGGGTTTTGATTATAAGTTAATAATAAAAAGGCAAGATGTATTGAAAATACAATGCCATTTTATCCTGATAAAAGTTACAAATAATGACAAATGTAGTATTATAGATGGCTTGAATACACTGCAGCCTGCTACATAAAGTTTTCTTGAGAAAATTCAAAATGTAGCATATTGAAAAAAAAAAAAAAAAGAGCTTTAGCAATATGTAAGAACTTTAGTTTGAAGTCTAAAATTATCCAGATTTTATTTTATATATACAGTGATGCTGATAGCTTTTTAATTTAGTGCATCCTGAGATGCACATATTTGCTTTGAATGAGTCCCTGGGAAAATTTATGGGTCCCAACTAAAGTTTTTTAATAAATTGTAGGGTTTTTATTTATGATCTGGGGAAACAACTAAAGCCATCTAACCCCTACCTTGTAACCTACCCTGTGTAATTAGTTTCTAAGAAACTATTGAAATGTTGAGGGAAGAAAAAAGAAAAACACTAGGATGCATGGATACAATTTTACTGCTTCCTTTTAGATTTTTTGTGTGTCAGGGATGCAGGACGCATACCTATCAGCATCTCTGTTTATATATATATATATATATATATATATATATATATATATATATATATATAAGCTTTTTTTCTTTAATACATACAATATTAAACAAGATGGATATTTCATGTCTGACAAGTTTCTTTTCGATCCTTTCAACCCTGATATTAAGAAATTGGCTCAAAAACTCGAAAGGATCGAAAAGAAACTCGTCAGACATGAGATATCCATCTTGTTAATACTATATATATACTTAATGATATTTCTTTTAATCAATCTGAAAACAAGAGATTTAAAAAAAAATTAAATTCTGATCTAAAAATCAATAGTAAACAAAGGTCTGTTTTACATTTCAGTCTTCTAATTTCACAATGTAATTACTGTTATATATATTTATTGCAATTAATAACAAAATTCCTTGAAATGTTTTCCTTTTCCTTGATGAAAATACATAAGTTGGAATACTTCATTTTTTTCCTGAAAAATATAAACCCATTAACTGAAAATTGATATGTTCATTACAAAAAAAAAAAAAAAAAAAATCAATGTAAATTATCTGAAGAAAATGTGAATGTTAAGTAAAATATATATATAAAAAAAACAAAAAAAAACAACAAAAAGCAAAATTAAGAAAGAAAATCCCAGTTCTGTCAAATATAATCTCATATGATGACAATGAGGAAATAAAATTTTAAATTATGGAAAAAAAAAAAAAAAAAAGAAAAAAAGATCCAAGTAATCAATTTCCCAACTGCAAAAGTCCATTGACTAAGTCTTTTTCCTGCAAAAATATTACAGCAGTTTTCATTCACTTCCAAGTGTCTCACTTGCTAAGAATCGGACTCATCTCTCTCCAAACCTTCGCTGTGTACCTTATTGATAAACTGGGCACTTCAATTCTCAGCTTCTAACATCCTGGCTCTTCATGACATGACAAAACCAACCACCTCCCACACAAAATCTTAACACTAACCATACATCCATGACATAGCAGTCAGACATGCTAGGCAATGCTGATGCTTGTCTTGTCTACTGTTACAAACTTATTATAAATTATCATTGATTTATTTATGAAGTCAACTTTACATTTTTAACTCAGTTCCAGTCTTGGCCAATATTTCTTGGACTAAATCAAACCTAAACCATAAGTGACTGTCAGCTTCTTATAACTAAAGCGTGATATAGTATACAGTAACAGAATGAATTTTCAATACCATATAAGTTATCATTTTAGTTATTAAACACTAGACCAACTGGAAGTAAAAATGTTGAAGTCAGAGGTGCTACAAATGATTCTAGTTTATTGCAAAATTCTTCGTTAAATAATGAAGAGTACCAAAAAATAAACTATGCATTCAGGTAAAACTTTTGCAATTCTGATTACCTGTAATCTGGTTCTTCCTTCACTCAATATGGTTTTTAAATTTCCAGAGTCACTGCATTATTTTAGTTGGTGATCTTTTCAACACCTGTTGGTTAACTCTTGGAAACACAATCAAACAATTCTTCCTTAGTTTTTTTTTTTTGCCATTTATTAATATCATTTGTTGCTCTTACATAACTCTAAACATCTTTGAATATACGTCAATCTTCATTTCAAAAATAGATGGGCTCTACTTTCTTTCATAAAATTAATTCCTGTATACAACACGAGAATACAGTTATATAAAAATACCATCATTTTCAAAAAAAAAAATTTAAAAAGAAATGTCATAACTAGACTGCTTCAGTTCCAGTGATCTTTTGAAAAAGAGATATTATCTCGAAAATTCAAAAATAAAATACAGGTTAACACACAACATCATTGTTACCGTATTATTATTTTTTCTTTACACCTGCATTGATAGCCTTCTAAATCAACCTCCTAACTAATTCCTGTATATTTATTTCTGCTACTACATTATATCAAATCAATAAAATTTTACCTACTTTTTCATTTAATGTTTCTGTTCACTTGATGATTGAAATGCATGGGAAAAATATACCAAATCTTCATTCTGACTTACAGTCATGTCTAAAAACACTGATTCCTGTGGAATCATTAGTTTGGTTTGGTTTCTTTGATTTAACAGGATATCAACCTTCATGTGTTATCTAATGCCAAAGACATCCTTGTTGAAGAATAGTAGTAATACTATTTAACACGTAGTTGAAGGGAATTCATACCTTTCTGAAAGTGAACATAACAGCATGACTAGAGTTTGAACTTGCTTACTATGATGACACAGTCCAGTAAATTAGCCTCATCAAAATTAGGCAGTTCAGTACTTAAATAACTCCCACCCCTCAGGCACAGCAGATAACATAATCAATTTGGAGGGGTGTGCCAGACTAAACAAAGCTTAAGAAATTCTATATGTATGTCCATCTTGAATTTGCCATAAAAGATTTAAAGTTACAAGATTGACTGTTACCATTTAGGGTGCAGTGAAATTTTGAGAGAGAAAAGAAGAAGAAAAGAGAGAGAGAGAGAGAAAAGAAAAGAGAGAGAGAGAGAGAGAGAGAGAGAGAGCGAGAGAGAGAGAGAGAGAGAAAGAGAGAGAGAGAGAGAGAGAGAGAGAGAGAGAGAGAGAGAGAAAAGAGAGAGAGAGAGAGAGAGAAGAGAGAGAGAGAGAGAGATGAGAGAGAGAGAGAGAGAGAGAGAGAGAGAGAGAGAGAGAGAGAGAGAGAGAGAGAGAGAGAGAGAGAGAGAGAGAGAGAGAGATGAGAGAGAGAGAGAGAGAGAGAGAGAGAGAGAGAGAGAGAGAGAGAGAGAGAGAGAGAGAGAAGAGAGAGAGAGAGAGAGAGAGAGAGAGAGAGAGAGAGAGATGAGAGAGAGAGAGAGAGAGAGAGAGAGAAGAGAGAGAGAGAGAGAGAGAGAGAGAGAAGAGAGAGAGAGAGAGAGAGAGAGAGAGAGAGAGAGATGAGAGAGAGAGAGAGAGAGAGAGAGAGAGAGAGAGAGAGAGAGAGAGAGAGAAAGAGAGAGAGAGAGAGAGAGAAAAAGAGAGAGAGAGAGAAGAGAAAGAGAGAGAGAGAGAAGACATCTTATAGGTTGAAATATATTTCCTTGCTTTTGATCAAAGGTCAAACAAATACACTGTTATAAATTCTTTTACTGCCTTTTATTGAAGTTTTATCAACTTACCTGAGCAAGTATGTCATTCATTGTTTCACTGGCTTCTAAATCCATTCGACCAAGTATCCTTAATAATCGTAGAATTTTCACCTGAAAATAATAAAAAGCAGTTGTTGCATTTAGTTCATAATGATAATTTTTGGGAATTCAAAAAGACTCATCATTAAACTAACATTTATTTTTTTAATGTTTTATAAGAGATTCATAAACATCTAGAATAATTCTCAATCTACTTTTAAAGGTAACAAATAAAAATTCATGTAAAATCAAATTTACATGCTGAGTTATTACTCACATATATGACATGACAATCCTTGTTGGGTTATTTTATGCCAAAGACATTTTGTTTAATTCATTCTTAGGTATTCAATTTTTTTTTCAAACTCAATGTTTTTTAATAATATTCATTTTTTTAATCTATTAACCCATAGATGGGGTCCTAACAGGTACTTTGGGTCAGGGTGGACCTGGGAGTAATGGCAATATAGGGGTACTCCACATTTCCCAGACTTCAAGAAGTGGAACTTTACCACTAGATGCAGTTTAATGTCATACTCAAGATACAGATCAATATATACATAGGTTCCAAAATAAGGGGTGCATCTACCGGGCCCTAGTATGGACTATCTTCTTTTATGGCTGCAAATCCTGATCAATGAGGGTGGAAGACCTCCACAGCCTTGAGACATTTGATCACTGTTATTTACATCATCTTTTGGGTCTGGTGGCATCATTTCATATCAGATACCACTTTGCGTCTTTGGTGCAAAATCAACTCAGTTCAACAAGCCATGGTCATGAGATGTCTGCACTGGCTCAGTCATGCTCTTCATTGCCAACCAGCAGAATACATCTGAAAGGCAACTGCCCCAGCCCAGTGTTGTGGAGGCCAACAACAAAAAAACAAGGTATTAACGGTGAGGGTAGATCTTAAACAAAATAGGGACCTTCATATCAACAGATTATGCCGTTGGAACTGCGAACATTCACTTGCATTGGATCATCAGGACTCAATAAACTCAAATGTTTTATCCGTTATCAATTTGTTTTATTTTCAAATATTTTTTAAATCAATATTTTAATATATCATTGTTTTATACCCTTATATTTCTATTTAGCTTTTCTTAGGGAAACTGAGGAGTAAAAAGTTTTTTTTTTTTAACTCCCTCTTGGACCAAAATTTGTGAGTATACACACACACACATTATATATAAGCTATACTATCTATAAAGAAAAAAAGAGAAAATATTTGCCTATCCCTAAATCTATTAACGATTCAACATGTATCCAAAAATATTAATAAAACAATAAAATTTGCAGTTTGGAATTGAAATCTATTTAAATTATTGATTTGTAAATTTCTGCCAACCAAGCAAAACATGGCATACAAAAAGGCCGACAATTTAAAAGGTATTATTTGTCTGAATTTTTTTTTTTTTTAGATGAGGCTTGATGTGTATTATTTTGATTTTCAGACTGTTTTTCTTATCTTTATTGTGGTATGTGAAAACATAACGTTCTGGCTGCTTTATCCTATAGCCGTCTTCAGGTGTTCCCTGTCTATTTGAGCAGAAATTACCCAACCTGAGAAATCATTTTGAATAGTTTGATTGTTGATCAAACAAGTTGTCAAAGAACTTCTGAAGATCTCATTCAAACAATGACATCATTGATTTTGCATTCCTATCAATATAAGATGCATCATGATCATTAGAAAAAAAAAAAAAAAAAATTGACATTTCCTACACAATTCGAAGTGTAAAATCCAATGGCATCAGTAATTTTTTTTATTTTTAAAGTAATTTTCTTTAGAAACAATTTGATCTAGTCTTTTAAAAGATCTCCATTTACTTTGAAGAAACATTGAATTTCTGTGATCATTTTCACAATTGGCAAAAGCTAAGTAGCTCTTTCTCAAGACTTTTGTAGAATGCTTATTGACCATCCTAATTGTAAAAGGAGGATTGAAAGATCTCCATTAGTATGATCATTCGCAGAAAAAGAAGCAACATGACCTGACTATGGATTTCTACCTCAAAGAGGATGTCCTCATAAATAAACTGAACAAGCAACTGCATTTCGATTTGTCAGTAATTTGAAACTCATTCACTAAGAGAGAAGGACTTCAGAAGGATTAGCAGGCAATTGGGACAGAAGTGAGCAAAAGTACAATTAATCATATATGTATAGAAGTGCATTCTTAGATTCCTAGGAAAATGCTGTCTTCTGATGACCAGTCATGTGAAGTCTTGTCTACTCTTTATTAACAATCATCTCAAAGAGCTTACTTTATTCTGAGACAAATTATTATGGTCTGATGAGAAAAAAATTGAACTCTTTGAGACATGTCTGGTGAAAATAGTGCACTTCATATTTTTTTTTTTACTTGCTGTCCATCGTATCCGATGATGACACCACGCAAATCCTTTTCCTCCAATTTATTCAGTCTCTGGTTGCGTCTTGCCAACTGCTTATAGGGATGTTAAAGTTCTTCAGGTTTCTTTTGTTGTTTTCATACCTGAGCTTTGGTCTACTGATTCCACGTGATCCTCTCTCAGTTGAGAGTATAAAAATCTGCTTTGGCAGTCTGTCATCCCCAAGTCTGTTTAAGTGGCCAGCCCATCTCAGGTTGCACTTCATATAACTCTTAAAATACCATTCCAATATTTAACCATGGTGGTGGAAGTCTAATGATTTGAGATTGTTTTTCTTCTAGGGATATACGGGTGCACTATATATCATTCAAGGAACAATGGTCACAGCTATGCATTGTAAAATACTCGAGAAAAGCTTCAATCTG
The DNA here is from genome assembly GCA_023376005.1 of Doryteuthis pealeii. NCBI lineage: Eukaryota > Metazoa > Mollusca > Cephalopoda > Myopsida > Loliginidae > Doryteuthis > Doryteuthis pealeii. The sequence goes on along the minus strand of CM042156.1, from coordinate 78,612,734 downwards.
TAACAAACTGCAGTGAAAATGAGAAAGTAGTTAAAGGTGAAGAAAATAAGGGTTTTATAGAATGGGCAAGTTAGTTGGCCGACATAAATCCCATAGAAAATTTATGGAAGGTGTTTAAATTTACAGTTCATCAAAGGAATCCCTAAAAATTCTGATTTCGCAACAGGAGTGAAATAAAATTTAAATTAATTTCTGCAAGAAACTTACTTGAAATTATTCTAAACATCTGATAGTCATCATAGCTAATAAGGACATGCTATTTGTTGATTTGTGTATACTACTTATATATTGAATTATTCTAAACATCTGATAGCCATCATAGCTAATAAGGGACATGCTATTTGTTGATTTGTGTATACTACTTATATTATTTTTTGCGCGCGTGGTGTAATGGTTAAAGTCATGGGAAATGGACTTGTCGCCCTGAGTTCAAATCCTGGATGTGGTAACTGCATTTCACTTAGCGCTAATACCCTTGGGAAAGGTATGGATCCTACTCTCCCTCCAGCTATGGATAAATAGTAGGGCAGGCTGGGCTCTTTAACCTTGGTTAAGCAACCGGTCTAGGAGAAGGAAAACTCTGAATTCAAACCTGTTGAACTATGCTTAAGAAATTGACCTTGTGTCACATCCTACTCGTGTGGAGGGGTTGGTAAATATATATATATATATGAATTTGTTAATAAATTTGGCAAATATTTCCCCCTTTTTTCATTATACATAGTTTATCTATATTCAGGTGAAGTTAGTAGCAATAATAGAAATTATTATTTCGTTTAAAAAACCTCATGTATCCAATACTTTTGTGGGTCACTATATAGCACAAACTAATTATAAAAGAGGTAGATATAATTCTTGATGAATCTTCATGAAAACTTAATTATCAAATTATCATTGTAAAATATCATATGTCAGTGCTTATAACATTCAAGCTAAATATCACTTGAAACTTATTTGTTCAATGGAGAGAGAAAGTTGGAATTGAGTATGTAAGAGACACCCACAAAAAAAAAAAGAAAAAAAGAAGAAAAGAATAAAAAATAAACACAATTTGATTTGAATTATTAAAAACAATTTATGTTAATGAATGTGTCTAACAGCAGAATTAGCTGATAACATTTTGAGAGTGTAAATGGTAAAAAAAGAAAGAAGGTGCCTAATGCCAGAAAAAAAAAAAAAACAACTTTTGTATGTTTTTATATTGTCAGTCATTTGTTTAAATTATGGCCACTATGAAAAAACTGAAATACTATAGACTTTCTAGGTGACAAAAATTTTTTACAAAAGATCTTGGTTTTATTGTAACTGCAATCATTAGTGTAAAAGTATTTTTTTTTTGCACAGAATCTTTTCATTTACTTTAAAGATGTTTAAAACATTCACAAATACATATAAAAAAAATAAGTTAAGGCTGTATGAAAATCACTACTGAAATTCTCTTTCTGAAGCAAAAGACTTGTGTTTTGATGTCAGCAGTCAATAATGAAATAGAAAGGTAGATAATAAAGCAGAAAGAAGGTAACATGTATCAAACAGGCACAAAAAAAGAGGGGAAAAAAGTAGTTCATTATGTAGACAAAAAGGAGACATTTTTGTTTCAAAAGGAATAGAAAAAAAATTAGTTCAATTCATTTTTTTCTTTCCTTCTACTTTTATTTTTTCTCACAATTTTCTTCTTTTTTTATTTATTTAGTAGTTCCACTTACCCACTAAATACACACAGTTTAATAAAAATGTGTATTGTTAAAACCAATAAAAGACAACATAAAAAGATAAAGATGTTAGTCTATAGAATACATAGATAAATACTTCATATTAACATTTTAGATAATTTGTCTTCTCTTACAAATTTGAAGAAATTTTATAAAAAAAACCTTTGAGATATTTCTGATAAACAAGCATAGACACAAAATAAGGTTTAAGTCTTTCAGGAAAATCCTTTTAAAAAAAGAAAAAGGTGCACCAAAAGGACATGCTTATTTAGGATTTAAATATTGTGACCTTGATTTTTTTTCATATAATACTCCCCAAAACCCCAAACCCCTGCATCATGCCATGTTGGTTTACAGCGAATTTGTGTAGTGCATTTCTTTCTTTCTTTCTTTTTTTTTCCCCCGTTTCAAGTTGAACAATTAGAAAGCAATGGGTTGATGTGAAATTCTATTTCAAATTCTGAACAAATTGCTTTTGCTGATTGATTGATTGATTTTAATGGCATATAAACCATCTGGGATTATTTCATGCTTAAAGGTTAGAGAATTGTGTAAATTGTACATTTTTGCAGTTATATGATTTTTGTATTAGATAGGAATATTTGATAATTTTCACACAGTTGTATGCCTTCAAATACTCCTATCTAATACTAATATTAGTCAGTCAGGAGTTGTTTGATCACCCTAAACTCCAGATTTAATCCTTGTGGACTTATTTTTCTTTCCAAAGCTGAAATACAACTGGAGAGTCCTCAATTTCAGACAATAGAAAAAATAATTTGTATTATTTAGAGGGTTGGGTAAACTCTTCTAAATATTCTATCAACATTTTTAACTGCATCAATGAAGAATATTTCCTGTTTTTTTTAATCTCTCTCTCTCTCTCTATATATATATACTGCAGTGACTATAAAATCTACCAAGTAAATAAGTATAAAACCTTATTCACTTCGGGATTTTTTCTCTCTCACTAAAATCGATTAAAAAGAGCTAAATAGACGATTAAAATTAAATGGATTAAAATACGAATTGTTTACAATATACCTACTTAGGTTTCTCACATTAGCACAAATCTTCAGGGTATTTTTTGTCTGCCATCGTCTTAAACTATGTATGCTCTATGACCCTAGCACTAAGGGGATACATTGAGCTATCAATTATTACATTGTAAGGAAGATTTCATCACTCACACATTGGAATATATATATATATATATATATATCCGTAGTTAGGATCTTTCCATGTGTGGTTTAACCAAGCTGATGCAGGTAGACCATAAGGAGAGCTCAATGTGCCTAGTACCAGTGAGTAGAAGGAGAGAGCAAGATATTTAGTAAAATTACTATATATATATATATATATATATATATATATATATATATATATAGATAATCTAATGAGTCAGACGAACCTACTATTAGTTTCGCATAAAGCTCTTCAGGGCTAAAATCTGACTGCAGAGACAAGGAGACAATTATTGGCTCTACTTAGGTATCGAGCACTTTTTACTTATTAGCTTTCTCCTAGCGGTTATATGAATATATATATATATCTTATATACATATATATACATATAAATTGTTTTTTCTTTTGGCCAAATACTGTACCAATAGATTATTTTTTGTTGGTACGAATATCTTGGTCTTTTCTTTTTTTTCAAAAATTTTTTTCTCCCTGGTTGATGTTTGGTAGTATATTTTTACAGTCAAACTATTCGCTGGGTTTTTTCTCACCGCAAGAATTTACCAACACGCTTGGTATATTAAATTATATATATATATATATATATATATATATATGAAGGTAAAAATGGATATTGAATCCAACAATATGTAAGAAAGTTTTATATAAAAAAACAACAAGATGTTAAAAATTTTTGCTGACAGATATCTGTTTCGACATTATGAATATGTCTTTTTCAAAGCAACATTGTAAGCGGAAAAACGAAATGAATATATCAGTAATTACTTTCTTTAATTAATTTTATTAGTAATTTCGTTTTTCCGCTTACAATGTTGCTTTGAAAAAGACATATTCATAATGTCGAAACAGATATCTGTCAGCAAAAATTTTTTAACATCTTGTTGTTTTTCTATAAAACTTTCTTATACACACACATATATATATATATATATATATATAGATAGATAGATAGATAGATAGATAAGTCTGTTAAAAAGGTAAAGCTAAGTCATTGCTTAAAATTGTGTAAGAAATAAAATTGTGATGACAAACTCTAAATAGATGAGTTGAAGCCAATTAAGAGTCAGTAAAAGTTTGACTAAATTGGATCAACCTTTAACAAGAGAAAGCAGAGGACACTTTTGGTTAAATGTGGAGTTTTTATAATGGCAATTCATAATAAAATTTTATGAGCTTTTGACATTAAACGCTCATAATGTTGTTTAAATAAAACAAGGTTAATAGAGAAAATAAAAGCGGATAATAATTACCTGTAGGAAGGGATCACTAACACCTGACACGTCATGCTCAGGAGAATAGCCAGCCATGATAAGATTTTTGAGGATACGAACAAGTTGTGGAACAAGCTGTAAAAGAAAAAAAGAAAAAACAATTAAAACTCAAAAACAAAAAAAACAAAAAAGACGAAAAAAAAGAAGAATTTTACAAGCTTTGAGTAATAAAAATGCCATAATACAAGAGGATATGAGTTGGCGTCTGAAGTGACAGATTTCTCAGGAAGATTAATTAAATCTATTGTCACATGATTATTGAATTCATTTTGATCGATGAAATAATTATTATTGCATAAAACTTTTAAAAGAAACTGTAAAATGGTTTGAATGATAATTAACCCTTTTGCAGGCAGATTGACGTTTTTGTTGCTGTACACAGATTTTGGTAGCTCAATGTAAGGCATTTTCCTATTTACAATGTTTATAAATAGAAACATCACTGTGGTGGAGGATTGCGTGTAGATTTTTTTTCAAAATACCATAATTAAAAGTGAGTGTTTTATTGTTTTCATGCTATTGTACTATGACACACAATTGCTGATCAATTGATCATTTTTTTTTTTTTAAATTTTTTTTAAAAATATGATTAATTGATTTGTTTGAGCATTCTTGAATTTAATGAACTTTAATCTTTTAAAGGTTTATTTTCAAAAGAACCAAACAGAACATAGGTATTTACCCAACCCATTCACCACGGGTAGGATGTGACACAAGGTTGTAAGTAAGGGGCATCCAGTGAGGATTGAACTTGCTATTCAGTAATAACCAATCTGCAAGACTAACTTGCTAACCATTACACCACAATGTATGGCATTTTCCTATTTACAATATTTATAAGTAGAAACATCACAAAGAGGGCCCCACTGTGGTGTAGGATTGTGTAAAGGTTGTTTTGCAAAATATCATAATTAAATGTGAGTACTTTGTTTTCATGCAATTGTACTATGACACACAATTGCTGATCAAATTATCAAAATTTGTTTTATTTAATGATTGATTTGTTTGAACATGCCCTTTATTTTGAAAATTTTCTGAAAAATAAATCACCCACACAAACAAGGATTAAAAACAAATCATCTGCCTGTGAAAGGGTTAACATAGAAAATTGTAGAAAATTGATAAAAAGCCAATTGTGGTTTTGTAATAAAGCAGAGACAATGTAATCTAATCAACATTTTGGTATTTGTCGATCTGTTTGGTTCACCAATCAAATGATGAATATAAAGAGAAAATGATTTTTACACATTTACAGTTTCTCGAGAAAAATAGGTCAGATAATAATAATAATAATAATAATAATAATAACAAAAATAATTGCAACTGAATTTTTTTTTAAAAGGTTGCACTTCACAGTGGTCATTACCTACACAATTAAAAAAAAAAAAATCTTTATGCACACGTTGAGGAAATATGTCTGTGCATGTAAATTTCTAAGAATAAGAAACCAAATAAAAATACAAATATTTATCTAATGATAAATTATATTCAAAAAAGAATCACGATTTTTAATTTATAAGCTTTATTTACAGAACAATTAGAAATTATAACATAAGCTTTATATATATATATATATATATATATATATATATATATATATAATTTGAAGGCAAATACAATGCGTATGAAAAATAAAAACAAAAAGATGTTATTTTGTCTTATCGATTTCGAAGCATAAACTTCATCATCAGAGGTTTGTATCAGAACCTCTGATGATGAAGTTTATGCTTCGAAATCGATAAGACAAAAATAACATCTTTTTGTTTTTATTTTTTATACGCATTGTATTTGCCTTCAAATTATTAATATATTATAACATACTTAACAATGCTTCAAGCAAATTACCAATTATATATATATATATATATATATATATATATATATATATATATATATAGGTGTTTAAAAAATTGATATAGTTTCATGATATAATAACTTGACCATTTCTTGTTCAAATGATATCAAATTTTAACAGCAATTGTAGAAACAACACAAAATGTTTTTTTTTATTTTTTATTTTTTAGGTATAGAAATTCCACTCACTGAAAAAGAAAAGTTTTCTAAATGTTAAACATGGAATTAAGTTGTTTCTAGAGAGACTTAAAATTTGAGATCATTTAAATGAGAATTGGTCAAGATATTAGATTACGAAATGATATCAAATCCTTTGAAACACCCAGTGGATCTCAAGTGATATCAAATCCTTTGAAACACCCAGTGGATCTCAAGTGATATCAAATCCTTTGAAACACCCAGTGGATCTCAAGTGATATCAAATCCTTTGAAACACCCAGTGGATCTCAAGCGATATCAAATCCTTTGAAACACCCAGTGGATCTCAAGTGATATCAAATCCTTTGAAACACCCAGTGGATCTCAAGCGATATCAAATCCTTTGAAACACCCAGTGGATCTCAAGTGATATCAAATCCTTTGAAACACCCAGTGGATCTCAAGTGATATCAAATCCTTTGAAACACCCAGTGGATCTCAAGTGATATCAAATCCTTTGAAACACCCTGCATATATTTTGATTATTGGTTTTGGTATTTAGTGATTTATTATTTGGAAGAACAAGAATGATAAAAGATATAATCATCCTCCTCATTTTCTATGCATATATTATAAAGAGTGCAACAATATTCCACTCTGCCAACATTTCTATGGCGGCACAAGATGTATATGACTAATTATAACAACTAGCAGGACCTGTGGAAATACCACATTATGATAATTTAATTATTGTGTTTCTTATGTTTACTTAAGAGCTATTGCTAAACAGTTTAATATGTAAAAAGTATAATAATCTTGATTTAACTCTCTCTCACTCTTTTTTTCGTTCTTTCCTTATTTTCATCTTATCATTATGTTTGATTGAAACGGATAGTGTTATCCCTTGTGCGTGCTCACCCCCTCTCTATCTTTCCTCTACTCTCTTTCTTTCTTATTACATTTTTCCTGTGTAGCATGTCCTTTTTTCTCTTTGTTTATAAAAAAATGGAATGGTCCATTATTTTGCTGAGGGGATGACACTCATAAGAAATTAAAACTTGGTGAATAAGCAACACCCGATAATCAAGATTTACATTTTTGCATTTTTATCTTGGATGATATAGACAGTCTTATTTGTAACCAGAGGGTGTTGCAAGATAATAATGGCCATACAAATAAGGAACATAAGTAGTTAATATACAGATAGTTCAAGAGGAAGTATTAGATTAAAGAGTGTTGTTTAGAGAAACTAGTTGATACTAACTTGCATCTTCAAAGGAAAAATAAACGTCTTCTTTATTGATGGTCCAATTTGCTTGATAATTTCAAACATTAGGCTATCATTATCATTTTTACTTATAAACACAGTAAGTTGAGGGATAAAATAGACAAATATCTATGGTCTCTCTCTCTCTCTCTCTCTCATGATGATAACTAAATAATCAGCATAGATTCTACAACCTGTTAACTTAAAGAAGACCAAGCTGACCTAACTTTTTTCAGTCCAATAGAACTACCATATATGTTGGTTGGCTGTTTTACGGCACATTAACCCATCTTGGGTTATCTAATGCCAAATAAAGCCATTTTAGTAAACAAAGGACTTAGGTTGCTTACAGTACCTACTGTTGCTTAAGTGGTCACCCAATTAAGTAGTGAACTATAAGTTGGGGAAGCAAAGAGAAAAAGTCAATGGCGCTTGGCAACTGTCAGTTTCTCACCTATGCAATTTTCAAACCCAGTGTTTGGTTTGAAAATCACATAGGTGAGAAATTGACAGTTACCAAGTGCTATTGGCTTTATATCTTCGCTACCCTTAGACATACATACAATATCAATGATACTAAGCACTCTTTACTTATAAATATAGCAAACTATATTATCAATAATAATATATATACTGATGAAAAAGGCCTTTTCCCCAATTAAACTGTTTTCTGATATCAGAATAAATTTGGAAAGGATTTAAGTATTTGTAATAATGTAAAGTAAATATGATTCAACATATTCTGTCTCTATCCAATTGCTAGTCATGTTGCTTCTCCTATATTGTTTAGTTGATCAATTTTTATGAAGATGTAAAGAGGTTGATTTTGAACATTTCAGTCTTATAAATGGGGAATGTTCTATTTATGTACATGGCCAATTGTTGGTATCAGCCAGACAGTGAGGAAGTCTATTCTCTTTTTACTAGCACTAGACCAGGCAGATTGTTTATGCTGAGGCAGAGCTCTGTACTTATACCATAGAGATCAGACTACTCAACCTGTACTATTCTTGCGCTGAATTGGCAGGGACCAGTATCAAACCAGGAACCTTGTGATTCCAAAGTGGGCGCTCTACCAACTGAGTTAAACCGGCCCCTAAATGTATTTATGTACATGACCAACAAGAATTGAAGATTTCTAAAATCAGTGGATGTATATTCAGGATTTGTTTTAATGTTATTCATAGTAATAAGAAAAGATATTAAGAGTTAAAAAAATATTAGAAACAATAGAGTAAAACTCATCATCATCATCATCTAGTCTATTCAAAAACTATAAGAATACTTGACTTATTTCTTATAGAATTAAATAGTAGTGTATAGGTAAGTGAATTACAGATATACTTCTAAAAATGTTGTATTTACCCAACCCCTCCACAATGGACAGGATGTGACACAAGATCAATTTTTAAGTGGAGTTTAACAGGTTTGAATTTAGAGTTTTCCTTTTCCTAGACTAGTTGCCATAGCAAAGTTGAATAAAGAGCCCAATCTGTCCTACTATTTACCCATAGCTGGATATTAGCACTTTAAAGTGTTATAACCAATGATTAATAGTTAAACAAGTTCAATTTTATAAGTAAAACTCATTTCTTGATGTCCAGCAACTACAAAAACACTGGTGAATTTCTTGTGTTTCTGTAAGTAATACTGAGGAATTTACTAACAATTATCTGAAAATACTAAAAGGTTCATTTTAACTCTTTTAGCAGCAAAAATGAAGATTTCCAATTCAGGATTCCCACCCTAGCTTTAAAAAAAAAAATTTTTTTTTGTAAACACTAAATTCCGAAAATCTGGAATATTTCAATTTGATCAGCATCAAAAAATTGATTCGTTTTTTCCCCCTGGCGTTTTTTATATCTTAAAATTATTTGCATGAAAATGATATATCTCCCCCCCCCCCCCAAAAAAAAAAAAAATTTTTTCTTTCAGAAAAATATTTTTGATTATTTCCAAAGTCACAAATTATACAGCCAAAAAAAAAAAAAAAAAAAAAAAACAACACTTTTACTAAACAGTAAAAATATGCCTACAAAAAAAAATTATGTTTCAATTCCCAGTGGGGAGGATAATAATAATTTGGATCTGAAGTTTATGCAATATGCATAAGAAAAAATATATATCTAAACTTGTTTGATTTTTTTTTTTTAGTACTGTCTGGATTTAAATGAAAATTTAAATGTAGCAATTCTGATCGGATTGCGCTTTTTCTAGCCTAAAAAGAATTACAGCATACAAGTACTTTTCTAGAACAGAATTTGGTAAAGTAGAGAATTGGTGTGTGTATATATAATTATCAGTTTGATTTCACAGAAAACCTAATTTTGAAGTACATCACAGCCACAAGACTAAAAGGAATGGAATACTAATGAAGGTATATAAATATATGCATACTATAGATACACGAGTTGAAAACTTTATATAATTTAATGGTTAGCAAGCTAGATTAGTAGACCATTGTTAGTGAGTTCAATTCTCATTAAGTACCCCATACTTTTGACCTTGTGCCACAACTAAGTTTAGTAAATAACTATAGATACATATCTTATGCAACAGACAATTCTGCTAAATTCTTGCATTTAATGAACTTTAATCTTTTAAAGGTTTACTTTCAAAAGAGATGAAGACCCAACAGAACATATGTATTTACCAACCCATTCACCACGGGTAGGATGTGACACAAGGTTGTAAGTATGGAGCATCCAGTGAGGATCAAACTCACTATTCAATAGTAATGAATCTGAGATAAACTTGTTAACCATTACACTACAATAGGAATATTTGTCTCATACCTCACTTGTATGGACTGGGCACAAGGCTTCGTTTTAATGTGGGCCCACCCTCAAGCCGAAGCTCATGGGTGGGAAAGAACAAAAATTGTGTTGATCCCCTCAAGGGGGGCGCTGGGCAATAAACCCAGCTCTACCCCTTTAAATCAAGGGGGCAGGTTTTGCCTGGGGGGATAGCCCCCTGGGATCGACGCTATTATTTGTACTTTACCCTGATCCAGTGGCCGAAGCACACTGGACCCCCGCCCCGAAGGACGAGTATGCAAGGCCAGGAGACCCTACACAAGGGAAGTATTGCATTACACTACAATAGGATACCCTAGGTATTCACCCAACCCATTTGTCACAGGTAGGATGTGACACAAGTTAACCATTACACTACAATGCGATGCCTTAGACCCAAACAGAATGTATAATAAATTAGGTTGCAATTAAATCGATATCAATCATTGAGAAGAACAACATTTTAAAAAGACAAAGTCCCTTTCACTATTCAATTTTTATCAATATTATTATCATCAGTACTTTAGATCTTTTTTAAACTATGTTCATAGCAACATTATCATTTTGTATGTTTAAGATTATATTTAGTACCTTAAAAAATACTTCCTGAATTATATGCCTTTGTTTTATAAAAGGCCTCAATATAAAATAAAACATTTACTTATTTTTTATTTTTTTCAACAGCAAATTAGGTTTTCTCTATTGTCAGAAAATATTGGCATTATCAATGATTTTGGAATAGACCCAAAACAGTTATTCTTATATCAGTAAAATCTACAACAGACAAAAAGATATAATCAATCTTTCCAATTGGGTACATTTACAGTTACGGTTAAATGGTAGAGCAGTAAACTAAAGGCTGCAAGGTTTAATGTCTCCCTCCTATCCTTCATAAATAGACTGGTTGGTTGGTTGGTTGGAATTTACGGGATGTCAAACCTTGGCTTATTTTATGCCGAATACGTATTCTTTTAGTATTATTAGCGTTATTTGGACTATTGTCCCCATCTTCATTGTTATTTGTACAACGTTTCGGTCAATATACCCTCCGGCCTTCTTCAGGTATTTCTTGTCGGACTCGGGAACCTTACAATAGTCCGAATAACGCTAATAATACTAATCTTCAAGCCTCATCTCAAACATTCAGAGAAACATATTCTTTTATTCCTTCTTGTTAGGTATTCAATTTTTCAAACTCATTTTTTTATCTATTTGACCCATAGATGGGACCTTAACAGGTATTACCACTCCAAGTCAGAGTGGCAATGAAGGGCTACTTCACACTCCCAGAGTCCCAGAATCGGAACCTCACCACTAGATGCAGTTTAACATCATACCTAGGACACTGTAAATAGTGTGTTAAAAGCTTGTTAACACACGTTTATATACTAGTCAAAATGAAATTATCTTAGTACAAATAATCCCCATCTTCTAAGCAGTCATAATGATTAAATAGTACAAATAACCATATTTATGAAGAGTTAAAAAAGTAGTCAAAGAGACATATCACTCCCACCCACCCCCAATTCAATAGAAGAACTTGTTGATAATTTCATTATTTATTATTATCTGTATAAAACCCACGAGAGTTCTTTGCACTTGATAATAGAAAAAAAAAATTCTGATTAGTTTTTATTTCATTTTAAGCAGTAGATAATTTCTATGTAGTCTGGGATGTTTACCAAATTATATACAGACAGAAAATAAAATTACAAAGAAGGGGTGATGTTGATTATGACTTGAGTACAGTATGTGCAAGATACGAGGTAGTAGATATTCTGATAATATTTTCAATGTCTTTGGTCATCTTGTGATGTAGTAACACTTATACCAGTGTACCATATCATATGCAGGTGAGAGCACAGGCCTATGTTAATGCCCAAAGAGGATATACAATGTATTATTATGAAGTATGAGTACCATTGACATCCCACCAGTTATTTTGAAACCTGTTCACATAGATTTGTATATTCTTTTTGTTTCTGGACTTTAGAAATAATGTGCTAGATGGCCGTTGAGCAAAGAGCTTCCTCTGCCCATTACAGGTCTTATTTGTCGTTCTGCAGGGTATGTAGCCGCCCTCCTCACTAGACAAAATCTGTGGGGTTTCTGGTTTAGTCGGTGATGATCTGACTATGAAACAGGTAGTACTGGATTTATAATCATTTATTGAGATCCAATATTATTAAATGTACATTTTAATCTTGAGTAAACTGAAATATATTCAGGGTATTGCAATTTTATTGCGTGTGTGCGTGTGCACCCAATTTGTGAGTGTCAAGATATTAACTAAGTTTACAGCTCAAGAAATGGTAATTGTTTTTCAATAATAAAAAAACTAAGTTAATGTTATCCTGAAGAAAATAAATATCACATTCAACATTTTTCTTATATTTCATGTTGCACTTTGATTTATCAAGATTTGATGGCAAAATAACACACAAAAAAGCAACCCTGATGAATATGATTTTAAATGGATATATCTTTATGTTAGAAAGTGATCCTGCATATAAAATTTCATAAGAGATTCAGAATTTTAAAATTAAAATTTCTATTTAGCTTTTTAATATTATTAAATCAAAGATAACTTATAATAACATTCATTTAATTAACAGTCTCTCCTCTCTCTATATATTATATATATATAGATATATATACACACACACACACACACACACACACACACACACACACACACACAATTGTGACTAAAAGTTTCATATTTAATTGAGAATATTTTAATCACAATGGCTTGTTTTTTTTTAACCCCTTTTTTTTGTACAGTAACTATCTTTTGGCAAATCATTAATGTATTTAAAATCCTGAAATATGTGTTATATATCTCTAAGAAATAAAGATTTACATAGTATATGATGGGAATAATTTGCATAATGATTTTAACAAAACTGGGCTTAATAAACAATTATTTGTTGTTACTGATTTCTAATACTATCATGTTATTCTCAAACGTATTAAAAGCAATCTTATATATAATTTTATATAGAAATAACATTGAAATAAATGTAATATTGTAGTGTTTCTAATTTAATATATTTCATTACATTAAAACGTAAATACTTGCACCTGGGGGGTGGGGAGGTGCATAATTTAAGCTCGTAAACATAATTAACATTAAAACTAAAATGTAGAATCTCCCACTGAAGATAAACATTTTTTTAAAGCATTGGTTTATATTAGGACCAAATTTTATTTATATTAAAACCATTAATAAAACTCATGTTATTCATCTTTTCTTTTTTTTTTTAAATACACTACACTCTCTAAATATACAGCTTACTTTTAAAATAATCACATCCAAGATATCTATTAATTGATTTAGACATTTAAACAAAAACGAAATAATTCTTAAATACAACATAGTTGTTACATAATCAAATTTGTTTGTTCCTGTTAAGTTTCATTGTGAAAGCAAAAGTACAAATTATATAAATGCATTATTTCTTCTTTAGTAGTGTCACTATATCTTTTCATCCATCTCAGCAAATAGAAACCACATTGTTAATAAGGAAATATTTCACATATCAAATATTTTAGCTGCAACAATAAATGGATAAGCTATTTATCAGCATAAGCAAAAAGTAAATGTTTTTATTTAAAATTATTACAAAAGATTTTAAAATGTAAAGGTAAGATAATTGCTGATAAATCAATTAAATAAGTCATTAATTTTAATAAGTTAATGAAAAACAAGAGAGAAATGATAGAAATTACTCTATAGACTTAAACAAAATCAATCTTATGTATAGATCAATCCTTCGTTTATGATCTTGAAATCATTCATTTATAAAAGGAAAAAAAAATCTTTGAATCCAATAGTTGCTGCTCTTAGTCCTTCCAATTATATTTGAATTTTTAACTCACAAAATTATAAATTATATGATAGCAATTTTTTGCTTTAAAATTAGGTTTTCAATATTCAATTCAAATACAAGTATATACGGTACATATATGGAGGTACAAGTATATACGGGTACATATATGGAGGTACAAGTATATACGGTACATATATGGAGGTACAAGTATATACGGTACATATATGGAGGTACAAGTATATACGGTACATATATGGTAGTACAGTATATATACGTACATATATGGAGGTACAAGTATATACGGTACATATATGGAGGTATATATACGGTACATATATGGAGGTACAAGTATATACGGTACATATATGGAGGTACAAGTATATACGGTACATATATGGAGGTGTAATGGTTATCATTGTAGGAAATGGACATAGTGATCAGAGTTCAAATCCTGGACAAGGTTGTTTGCATTTCTCATAGGGGCAATACCCTTGAGAAAGGTATGAATCCAACTATTCTCCCTCCTCCTATGGGTAAATAGTAGGGCAGACTGAGTTCTTTATCCTTGCTATGGCAACTGGTCTAGGAGATGGAATTCAAACCTGTTAAACTCTGCGTAAAAATTGACCATGTGTCACATCCTGCTCATGCAGAAGGGTTGGGTAAATACATGTTGCATGAGAGAAAAACATTTTAAAATAAAAAACTACTGAAACCAAGTAGAAAAAAATGTTTGTTTTTTTTTTTTAAAAAAAAAAAAACATCTAAAATCCAACTCTTTTTTTTTTTATAACCTTATTTTTAATGAAGGATTTTGTCCAAAAATTTCATTAATATTTATTGTCTTAAATAATGCACTTGCATTAAAAATGTAAATTGTAGCCTCATTTCAAAATTAACATTAAAACTAAATGTAAAATCTACCACTGAAGATGAACATTTTTAAAGCATTGATTTATATCAGGACTGAATTTTATTTCCAATTAAAACCATTAATAAAACCCATGTTATTATCTTTAAAAAAAAAAAAAAAAAAAAAAATCACCAGTTTGTTAACAATACAAATTCCTTAAACATTACAATAAAATGACTAACTAAAATAAATAACTGTTGGAATGTAAACCTTAAACAAGTCTTCCACATCCCAGCTACCAATCATATTTGTAAAATGAACATTATCCTAAATGGAAAAAAGAAAAAAAAAATCTACTTTGAAATAATCCGAATCCCAACAGTATTTTAAAAATCCCTAGAGCAAACATTTAGATGTTAAGCAAGCATTTCACTCTCATCTACAATGTGGCATCAAAAATAGTTTCAATTTCTAGCAAGAAATACCTTAATATTTGATTTAAAAAGAACAAATTTATTGATGCTCTTATAATCAGAAAATTAACACACACTGTGTATTTAGCAAAGAATATTAATGAAAAAAAAAAAAAAAGTAATTCATTTTTCCTATTGAGTAATTTATTGATTGCAATATGACTGTATACAGTAATTATGGTGATTTTCAGCAAACTAAGAAAAGAGATGCAGAAACCAGAAATTGAATGTGTATGTGTGTGTGTGTGTATATATGTGAGTAGAGAAGAGAAAGACAGAGAGAGGAAATTTAAAAGAAGGATGTTGTATAT
>CM042156.1:78497024-78592024 GCA_023376005.1 Doryteuthis pealeii | reverse complement strand
GTTAAAGTGCTCAAAACACTAAATAGAGCCAAATCTTATTATAATGGAGATTGTGTGTTTTTCTGTCTGTAACCGAAACTATATTACTACTCAAGTCACAATTCCCTTCGTTATTTACATCACATTCTCCATGATTTTATTTATATTTAAACCTCAATTATTAATAAAATTGCTTCACCTTTTTATTAGTGTTGTCCATATCTACATACAAATAACATGCAATTGTATTTATATATACAAAAATAGCGGTTTACAGTGTGAATGGGAAGGCTAATTTGCATATTGATATTAAAAATGTGATTTTATTAAATATGTGCTTAGTATTATTGATTTCTAACTGTTTGGTTTTATTTGAATGAATATAAGCAAAAATCTCTTCAATGAATCTTAAATGAAATCCATTAACAAGAAAAAATAACTGTCATTTTATTCTTTATTTCCTAATTTAACTAAATAAGTAAAATTCAGCAATGAAAGACGGGAGTGATGGAAGAGTAATTTTCATTTCTATTTTTCTATTATACCGCCACTCTGTTACATATCTTTTTATCTGCCTTCTTATTAGACTTTCTAATTTAATACCATATTTCATTAGATTAAAACTTAAATACTTGCACCCGGAGGGTGCATATATTTGCTAGTAATAATAATGATAATATTCAAATTATTTATATTTACTTCATTCTAATAAGAATTAGTTATATTCTACAAGTTATTGTGCATCCATTAACAAGAAAAAATAACTGTCATTTTATTCTTTATTTCCTAATTTAACTAAATAAGTAAAATTCAGCAATGAAAGACGGGAGTGATGGAAGAGTAATTTTCATTTCTATTTTTCTATTATACCGCCACTCTGTTACATATCTTTTTATCTGCCTTCTTATTAGACTTTCTAATTTAATACCATATTTCATTAGATTAAAACTTAAATACTTGCACCCGGAGGGTGCATATATTTGCTAGTAATAATAATGATAATATTCAAATTATTTATATTTACTTCATTCTAATAAGAATTAGTTATATTCTACAAGTTATTGTGCATCCGATATACTTAGATTTATTTTTAATAAATTTTTCATTTTAGCCACAATAAACTGTATATTTTTTAAAAAGATTTTAAATAAACTTAGTTGTTTCATTTAATTTATTTATCTTACATTTTTTCTGTGATTTATTGTAGCTTTTATATTTTGTTAAAAGTAGTTGTAAAAACAAATTCATTAACTTTATTTCATTCATTTCATTGATGAGTTGGAAAGAGTGCGGGTGCTATGTCACTCAGACCTTAGCAGTTATAGGATAGAAAAAAAAATTGCTTTGTAATATTACATAATTTATGTTCCAAATTAATTTGGGCTTTAAAGCCCCCTCCCACCATGCAAAGAAAAAAAAAGAAAAAAAGAAACAAAAAACAAAATTGCTCTGATAAATTCTAGCAGCAGAGAAGAATTGGAACTCTTTTTTAATAGAGTTAAGAAAAACAGCTTTAATTTGGATCCCAGAAATGGATCAATGGATCAGAGAAAGAAATGGTTAAAGAATCCAATCCCTGCTAATTATTAGCATTTTATACTAAATGCTGTTGGGTGGTAGTGGTGGTGACACCTACATAAATATATGAATGTATTGATTAAAAACCGCATGGAATTGCTGGAGTCCAGATCGAAATAAATTGGACTGAAAATCTCAGATTGTTGTCCCACTAAAGTAAAAAGTTGTCAGAGTGACCTATTGTTGGTATCAGCCAGACAGCGAGGGGAGTCTATCCCCTTTTTGCTAGCACTAGATTATTTTTACTGAGGTGGAGTGCAATGCCTACCTTCAGCCCCACACTTTATCGCAAAGATCAGATTACCCAATCTGTGCTACTTATGCACTGAGTTAGCGGGGACCAGTAATGAACCCAGAACCTTGCAATTCCTAGATGGGTGTTCTAATGACTGCGCTAAACCGGCCCCTCTACAAGAAAAACATCTGTCGAAATTTAATATATTTCATTACATTAAAACTTAAATAAAATAAAAGTAAAGTCGTCGGGGCAGCCTAATGTCGGTATCAGCCATGCAGCGAGGGAGTCTATCCCCTTTTCACTAGCGCTAGACCAAGGAGATTATTTTAGCGTCTGAGGTGGAGTGCCACACCTACCATCAGCTCCTTACTTTACCGCAAAGATCCCTGTGCTACTCATATGCTGAGTTGGCGAGGGCGGGTATCGAACTAGGAACCTTGTGGTTTCTCGCCGAACACTCTACCGACTGAGCTAACCCGGCCCCTTATACCCAAAGGGCGCATATTCTTGCTAGTAAGCTAAATAATAATCAAACGAAAATAGTGTACACCATGATAACAGAATTAAACAACATACACTTCTTTTCTCCTCCTTGGTTAAATAGAAAAATGTGTTTATAAAAAAACAAAAACAACTGAGTATCCATTACGAATGAATTTATTTCAAAACTTTGTCGGCTTTAAATGACCCACCGAGGTTGATATGCCGTAAAACAAAACAAACCTGTCTCCTCCTTTTTATGCAAACAATTACATGAAGTCTAATATTCTTCAAGAAAGAAGAATTGTTTTATCATTCTCTTTACTACTCTCTTTGTAAATATAACCTCCTCCCCCCTCCCTTATCCCACACTTCCTGGTCAGCTGGGTAGGACATTGTTACCTGTTCTTTTTAACCCACTTTCTCTTTGTGACCTTTGAATCTCGAATGACAGATATCTTATTATAATGGAGATTGTGTGTTTTTCTGTCTGTAACCGAAACTATATTCCTACTCAAGTCACAATTCTCTTAGTTATTGACATCACATTCTCCATGATTTTATTTTATCTAAACCTCAATTATTAATAAAATTGTCTTACACTATTAATACTGTTAACTAGGTCTACTTACTAATAACATGCAATTATATTTATATATACAACAAAATAGCGCTTTACAATGTGAACGGGAAGGCTAATTTGCATATTAATATTAAAAAATCGAATTTAATAAATATGTGCTTAGTATTATTGATTTCTAACTGTTTGGTTTTATTTTAATGAATATAAGCAAAATCTCTTCAATGAATCTTAAATGAAATCCATTAACAAGAAAAAATAACTGTCATTTTATTATTTACTTCCTCTTTTAACTAAATACTTAAATTAGAAAAAATAACAATGAAAGACGAGAGTGATGGAAGAGTAAGTTTCAGTTGTTCCATTTTTTATTATACTCCTTCTGTTTCAACTCTTTTATTATACTCCCTCTGTTTCAAATCTTTTTATCTGTATTCTTATTTAGTTTCATTAGCCTTTCTAATTTAATACAATATTTTATTACATTAAAACTTAAATACTTGCACCCGGAGGGTGCATATATTTGCTAGTTTAGATAATAAAGGTAACAATAGTATATAATCTTGTAGAAGTAGAGTTTACAATACAAAACTTTTAGGCATAAAGTTAAAACTTTTTACATGAGTAATAGACTGAAATCTGTGTACAATAGAGTTGTTTTTACAGATATGAAAATATTCAATAGTTATAATTTATTGGAGGATTTATAATAACTAGCAGGACCTGTGAATATACCACAATATGATAATTTAATTATTACTACATTTGATATGTTTACTTAAGAGCTATTGCTAAATAGTTCCATATGTAAAAAGTATAATAATCTTAAATCACACTTATTTCTTTTTGTTCTTTTCATTTTTTCTTAATGTTTGATTGAAGCATATTAGTGTTATTATTGCTGTGTGCTCACCCCCCCCTTCTATCTATTGTATTTCTTTCTTTTTTATTATAGTTTTTCTGCATACCATGTCCTTTTTTCCCTTCGTTGCTTTATAATAAAAATGGATTGGTTTATAATAATGGTTTATAATAAAAATGGAATGGAATTTAGCTGAAGTGACAACACTCATAAGAAATAAGAATTTGGTCGATAAGCAACACCAGATAATCAGGATTTACAGTTTTGCATTTCATCTTGAATGATTTGGACAGTCTCATTTTTAACCAGAGGGTGTTGCAAGATGATATCAGTTGTACCTTTAAGGAACATGATTATTAATATATAGATAATAGTTACATTTAGTGAATGAAATTTATATAGGAGTGTAACAACTATTATAGGTAGTATCTAATAAGCCATAATGTATAGTAGGTAATTACCCAACCCGTTCATAACAGGCAGGGTGTAACACAAGGTCATCTAGCAAGGATCGAATTCACTATTCAGTAATAGTGGATCTGCAAGACTACCTAGCTAACCATCAAACTATGATGGGATGCTCAGGTATTTACCCAACTTGTTCACCATGGCTAGGGTGGGACATGCAAATATTTAGCCAATGCGTTTCACAAACGGGTAGGATGTGACAGAAGGTCGCAAGTATGGAGCTTCCTGCAAGGATCAAACTCACTTTTCAATAGTAATGGATCTGTGAGACTAAATTGTTAACCATTACACCATGATGGGACGTCAGTCATAATGTATGTTGCTACTAGGCTTAGAAAGAGAAAAGGTTAAACTAGATATAAAGAATATCAGGAATTAATGATTACATGGTTAAAAATAAAGGGTCAGATCATACAAGAGTTTATATATTCATCTAGGAGAGAAGGAAAATGTATAATCTGTGGGAGCTTTTGCCTAATGTGATTCTTCTAGTAATATGTAGTTATTATAGATAGATATATAGAGATAGATCATTCTAGAGAGATGTATAGAGATAGATCATTCTAGCAATATGTGGTTATTATGGACAGATATATAGAGATAGATCATTCTAGCAATACGTGGTTATTATAGAGAGATATATAGAGATAGATCATTCTAGTAATACGTGGTTATTATGGACAGATATATAGAGATAGATCATTCTAGCAATATGTGGTTATTATAGATAGATATATAGAGATAGATCATTCTAGCAATATGTGGTTATTATAGACAGATATATAGAGATAGATCATTCTAGCAATACGTGGTTATTATAGATAGATATATAAAGATAGATCATTCTAGCAATACGTGGTTATTATAGATAGATATATAAAGATAGATCATTCTAGCAATACGTGGTTATTATAGATAGATATATAAAGATAGATCATTCTAGCAATACGTGGTTATTATAGATAGATATATAAGATAGATCATTCTAGCATACATTATAGATATATATATATAGATCATTCTAGCAATACGTGGTTATTATAGATAGATATATAGATAGATCATTCTAGTAATATGTGGTTATTATAGATATATATATATAGAGAGAGAGATAGATTTCTAACAATACGTGGTTATCATAGATAGATATATAGAGATAGATCATTCTAGCAATACGTGGTTATTATAGATAGATATATAGAGATAGATCATTCTAGTACATTCTAACAATACGTGGTTATCATAGATAGATATATAGAGATAGATCATTCTAGCAATACGTGGTTATTATAGAGAGATTTATAGAGATAGATCATTCTAGCAATACGTGGTTATTATAGAGAGATATATAGAGATAGATCATTCTAGCAATACGTGGTTATTATAGAGAGATATATAGAAATAGATCATTCTAGCAATACAGTTATTATAAAGAGATATATAGAAATAGATCATTCTAGCAATATGTAGTTATTATAAATATAAATTGGGTCCAGTTTAGCTCGGTCGATAGAGCATTCGCCTAGGAATTGCCAAGTTCCAAGTTCGATACTGGTCCTCACCCACTCAGCTAAGTAGCACAGCTTGGGTAATCTGTGTGATAAAGTGGGGAGTTGACAGTAGGTGTGGCACTCCACCACAGTAAAACAATTTCCCTGGTCAAGCGCTAGTGAAAAGAGATAGATTCCCTTGCTGTCTAGCTGATATTGAGAATAGGCGACTCCACTGACACTTACTATAAATATAAAAATAGAAATGTATTTGTTTAGGAAAGAAAAAGAAAAAGCATAAATGTAATTTTCAGATGTAATTTTGCAATTAGATTAAAATTTTAATTAAATAATCATTTTTATAAAATTGGACAATGCAGAGTCCCCTTGCTAGACGAGAAAATGTGTGCACATTTATTGAGTCATGGAGGTAAGTATTGTGTTACATGCGAGCTAATATTGATCTGAGGAAAGATTTTAATAATCATATTTCTGCAAAGCAGGAACATGTCTTTCAGAGAACATATGGTAAGTGAAAATGCCAAGAAATATCTTGTAATGCCTGTATATTTATATGTAGATATGTCTATTTTAACTCAAATCTCATATTCCTAGCCAGGATACCCCCCACCCCAATGATGGTATTAAAAAAAAAGAAAGAAAAAAAAGTAAAAGAATTTGGTATTAGAACTTTGATGTTTAATGTAGTGACAAGTAATATCCAAAGGAAAACTGTTTCTGATATTTGATTCTGTGAATGTTTGCCCAATTCTTTTTTCATTGAATATTATCATTCATGTTTCGATGCGTGGGTAGTGGTATATAACAGTTATTAGTATGAAAAATGGAATATGTAAGCAAAATTCAAATTCCCACCAAGGCATTCACTTTGCATAATGCCCTTAAGAAAGGCATGAATCCATCTCTTCTCTTCGCCAGCTAAGGGTTAAATAGTAGGTATTCTCTAACTTAGGTATGGTAACCAGTTTAAGAGAAGGAAAATTCTTGAAATTTGTATTCTGTCATATAGTACCTAAATAATGAAAATGGAATCATCTGTTAAATAATGTCTGATGAAACCTTGGAAGAGAGAAACAATGAGATCTTACAAGACATGTTAATTCAATGTAAGTAAAGTCGTCAGGGCGGCCTAAAGTCGGTATCAGCCAGTCAGCGAGGGAGTCTATCCCCTTTTCAATAGCGCTAGACCAAGGAGATTGTTTTAGCATCTGAGGTGGAGCGCCACACCTACCATCAGCTCCTTACTTTACCGCACATATCCCTGTACTACTCATACGCTGAGTTGGCGGGGACCGGTATCGAACTAGGAACCTTGTGGTTTCTAGCCGAACGCTCTACCGACTGAGCTAACCCCAATGTAGCAATCGCTAATTACTTTGTTCACCTTGAATCTTTGCTTTGTAAACCTTTCCCCTATCCTGATACTCATTGTTTTTCTTTCTATTATTTCTCTGATAACTCTGATATTTGAGTTACTATACATTCATTTTGCACTAATGACCATGGCAAAGGCATGAAACCATCTCTTCTTTCCACCAGTATACATCATATTATATTCCATTCTCAACAGAGAGACAAATGTTAGAGAGTAGAAGCTATTTAGGAGATATGTGTATTACACAATTTCTCAACCAACTCTATTATAAACAAAATAAAAAAATTCTTATTTGTTTGAATTTTTGAGATGAGGCTTGATAATTATTATTTAGATTTTTTGGGACTGTTGACCTCATCTTTATTGTTATACACCCAACATTTTGGTCAATATGCTCTCCAACCTTCTTTAGGTGTTTCTTGTCCTAATCGGGAGCCTTCACCGAACTTCAAACCAAACCCTTTATTTAATCCATCATGGTAGATTGTTCTCATTCCATTAACATGACTGAGTACAAGTGCTAAGCATTTTTTGCTTGTAGTCAGGATTGAACCTGCCACCTCCAGATGATTATCACTTAGAACTGTATTAATTCAACACTTATGTGTCACACCATGTGATAAATAAAGAAGGTTGGAGGGTATATCATCTGAAATGTGTATATAACAATAAAGATATTCATTTAGATTTTTTGGACTATTCAGTCCAAAAAATCTAAATGATACAAAATAATTCTTGTTACTCACTATCAGTAGGCTAGATTAAATTGTTTTTAAAGTAAATTACTTTCAAAATTAAAATATCAGAGAATAATTGATGTCATTGGATTTTACACTTTGAATTAGACAAGAGACGCTAATAAACAATAGAATTTCATTTAAAAAAAAAAAAAAAATGATCATGACGCTTCTTGGATTGATGGACATGCAAAAACAATAACATTATTATTTGGATGAGATCTTCATAAGTTTTTCAACGCCTTGTTTACTTAACAGTCAAATCATTTGGTAGATTTCCCAAATTGAATCATTGCAATGCTTGGATAGAACATTTGAAGAAGGCAAATGTTGTGGTTTTATATATCACAATAAAGATGAGGAAAACGGTTAAAAATATCAAAATAATACACCATCAGAAGTACGAATACTTTATTTTTTTATCTTAATTTTTTTAGAGGAGGCTTGATAATTTGTAGTAACAAACCAAATCCATTATTTAATCCATTGGGGATGTATAAGGAAACATCCAAATAATACAAACATTTTTTTTATTTTTTTTTTTTTTTTTAAAAGACAGAACTGAAAAGGAAAAGAGTAACTAAAAGACTAAATTCCTTTTCATTGCACAGCAAAACATTAACAATGAAATCAATCTGGATATTGACATTTTTTGTCTATTAGTGAAATAGGTCTTATGTAAGTAAAAAGTAGTCATCGGGGCGGCCTAAAGTCGGTATCAGCCAGTCAGCGAGGAAGCTTATCCCCTTTTCAATAGCGCTAGACCAAGGAGATTGTTTTTTAGCATCTGAGGTGGAGCGCCACACCTACCATCAGCTCCTTACTTTACTGCACTGATCCCTGTGCTACTCATACGCTGAGTTGTCGAGGACCGGTATCGAACTAGGAACCTTGTGGTTTCTAGCCGAACGCTCTACCGACTGAGCTAACCCGACCCCTTTTTATGTAGTATGTATAATTGTCTTTGATTTTCAAAATACCACTTCATTAATTTTTGTGGGAAAAGATGATGAAGAATTGTTAACTTTTCCTATTTGGTATGGAACTAGCAAGTTGCATGCAAGTTTGCAGAATTATCTGGTCAGTTATGCAAAGCTTTTTATAGCTTTTCTATGGTTTATGTTCTATTTAGCACAAATAATCAAATCTACATGGTCATTGGAGATATTGATTTAGTTCATCAGTTTCATTTCAAAAAGATCAATTTCAAGTACAAAAACTATTTATGGAATATAAATATTTATTTGATGACCACTTGTTAAGAAATCTGTGCAGTACAACAAGTCGTGTGAGATCTGATATAATGTTAGATTTAATAACCAGCAGGGGGAAATAGTAAATATTGATTTTAATGGCATGTCAACCCATCTAGGGTAATTTTATGCCTAGAGGTTAGGGATAACGTTCATATTTACATTTTTTGTGTAGTTGATTTTTTAAGCTTTTTTTTGCACATAGTCCTATTAAATACAAATAATTTTTAGACAGATCTATTTGACCCATAAATGGAATCCTAATGGCAAAGAAGGATTGCTCTACACTTGCCAGATCTCTAGAATTAGAACCTCTCCATCAAATACAATTTAGTGTCATACTCACAGCACCCCTTTGTGTGGGGTGGGGACCTTACCTCGCTGCAGGGCTAGCAAAAAAAAGAGAAGTTTTGATTTTAAATAATGGTTTGGTTTGGTTTTTTTGTTTAACAGCATATCAAGTTCTGTAGGCTATTTAATGTTAGAGCCATACTTGTAGAAGAACAGAAGTGATACTATTTAACCCATATCTGGGGCGATGAGAGGGTTCATACCTTTCCCAAGGGTATTAGTCCAAAATTGAACATAGTGTGACTGAAGTGGAAACAATGCTGTGATGCCTCCCCAATAAGGTTTGAAAAAAAAAAAAAGCACCAATTCTATACGCACTAAAGATAATGTTGCTTAACTTTGGTAAGCAAACTTCTATCATGTGTGTTAGAAAAATCAGAATTTGCTTTGGGCAAAACAATGTCAGATGATGGGGGGGGGGGACAGGTTGGATATAATGTAAACAGAAGATGTTCTTTAACAATGAATAGTTGCAATCAACTGTAAAGCACTTGTGTTAAAATGGTTATCTTAAAAGATTCTCAGCTGAAAGTAAGTAGGATGAAATGACTGTAGGGCAAGATGAAGATTTTTGTGCATGAAGGGTGATATGGTCTGATAGGCTGCTTAACTCTCAATCACTTGTCTGTTAGAAATCATTCAAGCAGAACAAAGCCAAACTAATTCTCCTTGGACCAGGTGTATTTGTTTTAGTGTATCCATATTTATACAATGCTATTGTTGATGTTGTTGTGGAGATGACCACTCAATTACTATTCACATCTTTTGTGTCTCTTAGAGAAGAGGATTATTTACTCTAACATTTATTGGTCTATCTGATATAACTAATTTCGACATAGCTAGTCTCGTGATAATAGAAAGGCCTCAAAGTTCAGGTTTTATTAATCTTATCACTATCGTTCATTAACATAAAAATTATAAGAAAAAAAAAAAAAAAAAACCCTCTCCAACTGCAATTACATATGAATTTTAAAGCACACAACTATCTATTTATTCATTTCTAATTTTCTATATTAATTCAGTGTTTACTATTTTGGCCTTGGTTTCTTTGTTTAATAACATATCAACCTTTGTGGGTTATTCAATGCCAACGCTATCCTTGCAGAGGAACATTTGTGGTTCTATTTAAATCATAGTTGGGGGGGATGAGGCGTTTATACCTTTATCAAAGAGTATTAGGCTGAAAGTGAATGTAATCACGTGACTGGAGTTCAAACTTGCTTACTATGATGTTCAATAATATATAGACTTTTGTAAGTTATTTAATGCCAAAGCCATCCTTGTAAAAGAACAGTAATGGTACTATTTAACCCATAGTTGGGGGGGGGGTGAGGGAGTTTATACCTTTCCCAAGAGTATTACTTTGAAAGTGAACATAATAGTGTTAAACCCGCTTACTACAATGTTGCAGTCCAGTATATTAGCCCTTACACAGGGGTGACCCCCCCCTCTGGCCTTGGATGTGCAATGTTTTCAGATTTAAACAGTGATGAAGCTCATTATATTAACTCATCGATAAGAAAAAAAATTTCTAATGAAGTTTTTATCAAACCAGAAAACATAAACTAATATGAATGAAAAACAGATGTTCTAACTCAAAGCGGAATTGTGTCTTTATTATTCCTGACCATTTCCAAAGAAATCAATAAATGCTAGCATAAATTTTCTAGCATGTTCTGAGAAAGTGCTGTTTGATTTAAAAAAAAAAAAGGGCCAACTAGAATTTGGGATGTATTTACCCAACCCCCACTGCCACAGGTAGGATATGACACAAGGTTAATTTTTAAGCAGAGTACAGCTGGGTTTTCCTTCTTCTAGACTAGTTGCCATACCAAGGCCAAAGAGCTCAGTCTACCCTATGATTTACCCACAGCTGGAGATGTAGGGGGAGAGATGGATCAATGCCTTTCCCAAGGGAATTAGCGCAATGTGAAATGCAAACAGCCTTGTCCAAAATTTGAACTCCAGTTGCAAAGTTCATTTCCTACAATGATAACCATTACACTTGCATACCTCCTTAATATCTATACGAGAAATTTTGTGCACTCCATAACCTTCATGGCTAATCTTTCAAATATTCATAATAAAAATTATTCACTAACCTCTGCCAATTGGAATATGAACATTTTAAGTGTGAAACAGAAGATTCATTAAGATAACAATTTTGTAATTATTTCCATTCTTATTGTGTAAATATCTTTACAAAATGTTTAAATTTTTTAGATGTCTAAAATTAAAATTGCATAAAATTTTATTCTAAATTATCATAATCTTGAAGAGCCTAAAATGTAATTAGGATAAAAAGCAGAGAGTGCTTCTTGTGAATTATTGAAAAAAAAGGAAAAAAAAAGAAACAACTAAATTCAACTTTCTTAACTGAATATCAGTCACTGTGTACATTTTGGATTATTTCTACAATGCATTTTCTTTGGGAGGTAAAAAAAAACAAATATTGAAAAAAAAGAAAAAAAAAAAAAGAAAGCCATCCTTTCAGAAAAACTGTAGTGGTACTATTTAACCCATAGCTTGGGGAGATGAAGAGGTTCATATCTTTCCCAAGGGTATAGTCTGAAAATGAACATAATAGCATGATTGGAGTTCGAACTAGCTTACTACAATGTCGCAGTCCAGCACATTAGCGACTAAGCCATGGACTCTTTTAAATTTTTGTCAGAGAACTAAAATATTTATTTACCAAACCCTCTGCACTTGTACGATGTGACACAGGGTCAATTTCTTAAGTGGATTTCAACAGGTTTGAATTCAGAGTTTTCCTTCTCCTAGAATGGTTATGTAACCAAGGTTAAAGAGCCCAATCTTCCCTAATATTTACCCATAGCTGGAAAGAGAGTAGTTGG
This sequence comes from Doryteuthis pealeii, assembly GCA_023376005.1. NCBI lineage: Eukaryota > Metazoa > Mollusca > Cephalopoda > Myopsida > Loliginidae > Doryteuthis > Doryteuthis pealeii. The sequence continues at coordinate 78,579,754 of CM042156.1, read as the reverse complement.
ATGCATACCCTTCCTAAGGTATTAGCTCTATGTGAAATGCAAAGAGCCTCATCCAGGATTTGAACTTGAGGAATCCATTTCCTACGACTAACCATTAGACCACACGCCCCCACCTCCAAAATTATTATTATAGGATTCTTTTTTATACTATATTGAAAATTCTGAAAACAAATCATATATACAGCCACAAACTGAAAAATAAACCAATTTTGGTATCAACATTCTTTCTACAAAATATTACACATTGCAAAAAAAAAAAAAAAAAAAGGAGCAAAACAGAATATAAAAACCAATTTTTGAAAGATATTGTCTGAGGGGGGTGTAAGTTAGAAATTCAATGTTAGAGGGTTTGTATTATAAGTAAGTAAAATCATCAAATTTATTAAAGGAGTAAAATAAAATAAAATAAAACAATTTGAAATGGAAGCTTAGTTCTGTTCCCTCAAATAAAATGTGATGTGCATCTATTAATTATTAATTAAATAATTATTTTGAATATTTTACACATAAATTTTACACAAACTTGTAGGTATTTATTTATTTGTAAACTTTTTAGTTAACCTCTTGTTACTGAAAAAAGCTGAGAGTAAAAAAAAAAAAAAAAAAATTTTTTTAAATTGATTACAACCTTCACAAATAATTTTTTCCATTTAAAGTAATAATACAATTTTTTAATTAATTTCATAGTTTATTTATTTAAATTGTCATTATTACAATGGAAAGGATTTAAATGATGAATTATTAGGAACTGCTTTTATTTAATCAATATAGTGTTGTTCTTTATTCTATGTATTAAAGACTTTAAGTATTGTGACGTATGCAGGGACATAGTTTTGGTTACAAACAGATAGCAAATCTCCATCTATCTATACATATATAAAGGGCAGTTGTGTTTATGCGTATGTCTGGAGGAAACTTCGAAAATAAAACAATTAACAACAAAGTAAACATTGAATATCACCAGGTCTTGGTTTTTGAGCAAAAATAATAGAGATTTGATTTATATTTGTGAAGATAATTAAAAAATAAAATTTAAATGATAACAGCATGGATTTTTTTTTCATTTAATATTTTAGATAGTTGACATTAACATTTCTTTTCAGAGTAGCTGGATCGATGCAAGTCTATTTTTTTTACATAGGGATTTAAATGGGGTATCCCACAAAGGATTCAACTCCCGATTCAGTAATAATAGATCTGCGAGACTAACTAAAAAATCCCCCTCTACCCAGGTGACGCCGGTTAGCCGCTGCTAGTTATTAATAGATGTCTTTCTATCATCAGGTGAACAACTTAAAAGATGAATTTAAGTTTTCAAAATAGCCAAATGAGATTTTTGTCTCTTCTAATTCTAATCTTGGATCAGATTTAATGCATTACAAATGAATGTAGAGTTATTTTTGAGATAACAATTAGAAAATGATTACAGATTCAACTAAATCAATACCTCTACTATTAAATACCATCATTTATTTTAATAACATTCCACTCATACTGTCTTGACAAAATAAATTAATTACTGCACAATACACACACAGATCACATATGGCTCTACTTTTTCTACTGATTCATCAGCTCTTAGGAATATGTTAGTCTAAACTATGTAAATATCTATAGTCATACAACTTGCATAAAGAGCTGTCTCTATTTCAGTATTATGACCTAATACAAATTATTTACTTTATATAATGTGTATGTGTGTTTGAGAAATAAAAAATAAAAAAATAACCTAGCTAGTTTATGTTCAGTTTAAGTTTTAATTTAATCTTCTAAGACATGCTAAAAAGACATTCATGTCATGTTTATTTCTCTAATTTAAACTAATCTCCAATGGAACAACCAATTTCTTTAAATCTAAGCTGGATTTTATGTTTTTATCTGATAATTGACCTTTTTAAATTAACTTAGCTCAGTCGGTAGAGCGTTCGGCTAGAAACCACAAGGTTCATAGTTCGATACTGGTCCCCGCCAACTCAGCGTATGAATAGCACAGGGATCTGTGCGGTAAAGTAAGGAGCTGGAAGGTGTGGCACTCCACCTCAGATGCTAAAAACAATCTCCTTGGTTTAGCGCTATTGAAAAGGGGATAGACTCCCTCGCAGACTGGCTGATACCGACTTTAGGCCGCCCCGTCGACTTTACTTTATTTTACAAATTAACTTGGCTTACACATTGCTAGAGATTTCAACAGTTTAAATAATTTTTAAAAGAATTCAATCTTTATCATCTATGTTACCATAACAACTGATTCTTATAACGCAGTAATGAGATTAGTTGTTAATACATTACAAAATCTTTGGTATATTTTATCTTTAATTGTATAAAACATTGTCGTAGGAAATGGACATGGGCAAACAGAGTTCAATTTCTGGATGAGGCTGTTTGTATTTCACATAGTACTATTACCCTTGGGAAAAGTATGAATCCAACTATTCTCCCTCCAGCTATGGGTATAGTATATGTACTGAGCTCTTTAACCCTGCTATGGCAACTGGTCTACGAGAAATAAATCGCTGAATTGAAAACTGTTAAACTCTGCTTAAGATCTTGTGTCACATCCTACTTGTAGAGGGGTTGGGTAAATACACATAAAACATTTCAATTATTTGGTTTTTGTATTTGTTGTATTATAAAAATTTGAAGCTGTATGTTAAATAAATATATATATATATATATATATATATATATATATATATAAAATATATCCTTTCTTTTTTTTTAATTTCATATTTTCTGAATTTTTTAACAACAAAACTCCACCCTTATCAATTAAATGAAAAAAAAAAAAAATTATTTTTTATAGTTTGTTAATTTCATCTTGTTTATGTTAGTTCTTTTTTTTTTTTTCAGATTTCAAAAATTCTTTACTTTTAAGGATTTGATGAGTAGAATTCTTATTCGGGAAATTAATTTGGAATTTCACAAAGTTAGGCAGAACACGCAGATACTACACTGATCCTTGGTAGAGTGCAAGGTCACTAATCTGATCTATATATAAAAAAATCTTCTCACCTTTGTGAGTGGCACTATATTTTATAAATACTATAATAAATAACATTAGACCAAGTTGTTTGTGAAATTGATTTTCTGAAAAGCAATTCAAAGAAAAAATGCTACTTATAATAATATGTTAATTGAGTCGATCAATTATTTTCTTTATAAGAATATCATTTTCTCCTATCATAATGAAAACATAATATAATAATAGAATAATAATCGTTTTGATATGCTGTAAATTAGAAAATAACTTAATTTGAGTGATTATATTCCTTCAGGAATGAAGGTTGAAGAGTTAACTCTTAACATCCTGTTGAGAATTTTCTAAGTCCAGAGCCCCATTCCTCTAAGGATTTATCAAAAAATGGCTAAAAATGGCCTTTTCATTTAAAGTTACCTGTTATTTTCCTTAAATCAAAGACTTCTAAATGTTTAATATTACATTTAAACAAAGGCTATCATTTGGGGCAGATTACGAAAATGAATGTGACTTCTGACCAGGCGGAATGAGGCGGTATAGGACATTAAGAGTTAAAAGAAAAACAATAAGTTTCCTTGAGATTTTGTGAAAAAAGAATTTAAAAAATTAAAAATTTGGGAAAAAAAGCATTTATATTTCAGTTTTGGTTTTATTTTATATTTGCCTTTAAAAAATGAAATATTGCACCAGGGAATATCAAAAATAACATTGGCCATTTTTTTTTTTTTTTTTTTTTTTTTTTGCGCAATGTGTCAAAAGTTTGAAAATGACCATAATTCATTTTTGGTCAATCTTCCTTTTTTTTTTTTTTTTTTTGGGCCATGTTTTTCGTGTTGACATTGATAAGTCCAAGAACATAAACAAACGATAAAAAAATTTTAATTTTTTGAGGGTTGGGATAATATAATGGAAACTGAAAAATGTTCCAAGAAAATTATAAAAATTATGTGCTCAGGATACAAAGTAAATGTTCAATTTTAATTGGATAAGAAAATAAATAAATAAAATAAAGTCATCATCATCATGATCATCAACAGCCACAACATCATGTGTATGGATACAAGTAACAAGAGGCAGAGGAAAAATAATTGAAGCTAAGATCACAGAAAGCAGATAGAAGCTTTGAAATCAATAACTAGAACAAAAAAAAAAGAGACATTCTTGACAAGCTGTAGAGCTAATAGGAAACAAAATTAATTAAAGCAACTAGCAACAAAAAACAAAACAAAAAAAAAAAAAAGCCAGACAACAACCTTCATAATTGGAAGTTTCATATCAAATAACATAACAAAAATGTAGATCTTTTTAAATAAACTGATATTTAAAAAAAATAAAAATTAAGGAACTGCACTTTAGATGAAATGATTATGTTCATTAAAAAGGTAATAAAGAAAAAAGAAAAGAAAAGAAAAAAAAAGAAAAAGAAATCCAATGGAAAATAAAGACTGCATTTCTGTCTTGATTTATTATTAAAATTCTATTGACAGATTAAGTAAATAAATGTAAGAATTACAAACACAAAAAATTGGTTCAATTTCTTTTCCATTTACATATATCATTCATAAACAGGCAATTCCCATTATTAATAATACAAATGCTATTATTCCCTTTCGATGTCATTTGATCTAACTCCTCCTCCTCCTCCTATTTTCAAAATGGCAGCCTAATACATTCAAAGAATCTTTGAATAAACAGTTTCCTGTGGTTAAAAAAATAATTCCATCACTTCTACAATTATCTTTAGTAAATTAATTTGAGAGAAAAAAGATTTTCTACTGCCTTCAATTAAGTTTTAAGTTAATTTTCTTCCTTTTATACTATGAATAACAAGTCTCATGCATCTTAAACATTTCAACCAATTTTAATACTAAATTTGATACAACTAAAAATTAGACCTTGTACTTTACTCAATAAAGATATGCAGTTAGATTTTTAAGCTGTGTCGTAAAAAAAAAAAAAAAAAAAATCACGCTTAATTTTTTTTCTCTCTAATTAAGCAGATATTTCATATGCTTTCAGAAAAAGAAAAAAGAAAAAAAAAAAAAAAAACATAAATAGAAATCTTTATAAAATAATTTTATGAAACATTAGCAAATTATAAACATTTTTAATGTCTTAATTAGTTGAATATTTAATAAGTTACCAGTTTAAATATCGTAAAAATTTCGAAATATTCTTAATCCTTTGAACCCATAAGAACCCATGTTAAGCTGAATGATGTTTTACTATACACTGTAAGCCCAATGTTTTGGCTCTTAGGAGATCATGATTTGATACTACTAATAAACATAAGCTTAATATAACAACCATTCAACATAGTCCCTGGAGTGAAGTTTGAATGCATTTTTATGTTTGATTGTTTTTTTGTGAGATAAAACACAAGTTATCATCTTAGGGCTTCAAAGGATTAAACTTTTTTTTCTTTCTTTCAGACATGATGATAAATATCAAATAATGACAACTGCTTTATATTATTTAGATTTTGCAGACTGTTGTCCTCGTCTTTATTGTTATATACACAACATTTGTGCCATCTAGCTTTCTTTGGGTATTTCTTGTCAAACTTGGAAGCCTTCATGTCAGATATAGGTATTGAGTTAATACAGTTCTAAGTGATAATCATCTGGAGGTTGCAGGTTCAATCCTGACTACAGGCAAAAATAACATAGAATGCTTAACACTCGAGCTTGAGCTTGGTTAACAGAAGGAGAACAATCTACTCCAATGGATTAAACAAAGGGTTTGATCCAAAGTTCTGTGATGGCTCTTGAGTTTGACAAGAAGGTTCCCAAGTTTGACAAGAAACACCTGAAGAAGTCTGGAGGGTACACCGGCCAAAACATTGTGTATATAACAAAGATGAGGACAACAGTACAAAAAATCTAAATGATACAGATTATCAAGCCTCATCTCAAAAATTCAGACAAATAATGACAACTGGAATTTAACAGATATCACACAAAAAAAACTTAATGTTATGATCACTGGGGGGTGAGACAAATATGAAATAATAAGACTGAATCAGAATTGAATCTTAACAGAAAATTGGAACTTAATGTTACAGACTAAAACAACAACAAAGCTGGTTTATAACAGCACAAACAACATAAGATGCAAGTGCACATTGGCAGGTGCTTAATGCATGCACTTGTGCCACCGACTGAAGTGCATAATGTGAAGTCCTAATTAAGTGATCAATATATCATGAAATATTCTATTAACCTATTTACAAATATGGCTTTTGAAGAGTTCAAACCCCATGAATGCCACAAATTGGATTTATCTTACTTTACTCAAAAATCAACTTTAAAAATGGGAAATTTCATAAGCCATTTAATAATGAATAATTATGATATTTCGGACTGTTGTCCTCATCTTAATTGTGTATAAACACAACGCTCAGGCCACTGTAACCTCGGGCACGGTTTTAGGCATTTTTTTTTTATTTATCATTTTAATTACCTCAAAATTCATTGAATTCTTGGTAATTGTCTGAAGATGAATTATTTTAAGGTAATTAAAATAATATTAAAAAAAAACCAAAAAAAAAACAGAACCCAAGGTTAAAGTGGTCTGAATGTTGTGTTTATAGACAATAAATATGAGGACAACAGTCCGAAATATCATAACTATTCGTATTAAGCCTCATCTCATAAATACACATAAAAAACATTTAATAATGTCTATTATTATTATTATTATTACTATTATTCTGACAGGTGCGTTTGTGATTGAAATCATCACAATTCAAAAATATTAAAATCTAATAAATCTAAAATTAGAATTGAAGTCAAAATAATTCAAATGTATTTTCAGGAAAATGAATTCCATTAAGCAGATTGAGTGAGTTAAATTATATTACATAAGATATTGATTCCTTAAGTTTAAAATCACTGATGCTTACGAGTGTTGCATTGTCCACTACAGAACGCAAGTACTGAGGAGATTGTCTTCTGGTGGTCACCTTGTGGTAGGAAAGAAAAGTCTTTCTAGTCAATAGTAAAACTTTTATTTGCTTTTCGAGGCTAGTTTGTTAAGCAGGGGGGAGTGGTACACAACTTTTCACATTTTCAAGCCTGTTGTCCAAGTTAATCAATAATTCTGTGTCAATTTCTTTCTCCAGCACATGGGGGGGGGGGTCTGTATTTTATGCCCTATGCAGGACATTCTGTTTACTCTACAACTCCTCTGTATGTGCTTTTTTTTTCTTTTTTTTAAATGACACCTGTACTTCCTCACCCCAAAATATAAAGTAACCATATAACAAAGTAATACACTGAAAAGGGTTAAATGATAATTGGTAATTCATAAGGAAGTGCGTCCCGGTCTCCTGCCTCAAAAATTGATATCCGGTGACTATCAAAATAACAACCCCAGCTTGTCGTAATTCTTGTTTATTTATCGTAATTTGTCGTAATTCTTGTTTAGATATGAAGATGGATATATAGTTTAGAATAGACTGAGATAGATATTTTCGACAAGTAAATGTATTGGGGGGGGGTAGCTTCTTTTTTTGTCATAATTCTTGTTTATTTAAACTAAAAACAAGACACTAAACAAACATGAATAAAAAAAAATCTTAGTATTTAAAGTAATATAGATAAATATGAACAAATTGAGATAGATAGATAGATATGAAGATGGATAGTTTTGAATAGACTGAGCTGGGTCGTTATTTTAATAGTCACCGGGTAGCAATTTTTGAGGCAGGAGACCGGGACGCACTCCTCATAAATTACCAGATAATTATTCATAATAAAGGCAAGTTTATGTTTAAAAACTCTAATCAGTCTACTATCACTTTAGAGTTAGTCTCCTATTCTATCATTGAACTAAACTCGTGAGGTGTGGAAATGAGGGAAGAAAATCTCATGATAAATTGTAGGCAAAACAAGCAATGCAGTTAGCAAGTGATTCACTGAGTGTGCCTGAATTGGTTTTTAAGTATAAATTTATCTGCAAAGCATATACTATATGAAAAGGAAGTAATCCTATAACTCAAATTGCTTAACCTTTAAGTGCTCTATACAAAAAAAAAAAAAAAAAGAAAAGGAAAAAAAAAAAAAAAGAAATAGATTGTTTTTCATTAAACTTTCTTATAACACAAAAAACGTGAGGAAGCGTGTGGTGTAATGGTTAAAGTCATAGGAAATGGACTCATCGCCCTGAGTTCGATTCCTGGATGTGGTAATTGCATTTCACTTAGCGCTAATACCCTTGGGAAAGGTATGAATTCTACTCTCCCTCCAGCTATGGATAAATAGTAGGGCAGACAGGGCTCTTTAACCTTGGTTAGGCAACCGGTCTAGGAGATGGAAAACTCTGAATTCAAACCTCTTAAACTCCGCTTAAGAAATTGACCTTGTGTCACATCCTACTCGTGCGGAGGGGTTGGTAAATATATATAACACAAAAAACATTGTTTTTCTTCTATGATCTGATCTGATCTGATCTGAATTAATCCCATCAAGAATTTGAGGAAATAAATAAATTAACTTCCTTTCTGACAATTATTGTGAGTACTGAGAGTTTTTTCTGGACTGCTTTTAATGGCACATCAACCTGTCTGGGATTGTTTTACGCCAACAGGCTAGGAAATTGTATACATTGTACATTTATATTTTTGTGTACTTGTTTTTTTTTTCTTCTTTTAGAGCTTTTTTTTTTTGGTGAGGGACACAGTTATATGATATCAAATATTCCTATCTAATACAAATAATTTACAAAGATCTATTTAACCCATAGATGGAAGCCTAACAGGTACGACTACTCCAGGCAGTGTAAACCTGGGTGTAATGGCAATGAAGGAATACTCCATACATCCCATAGAACTGATATCCATGACAATCTCTTGCCAGATGGTATACTTGTTAATTTATTGCTTACTAAGTTAAATATAGGAAATTGTTTTGTAGCTATTTTCTATGTGGTTTTTAGTGTGAAATCATCTAAGTTTCAATGGTGAGTTTAGTTGAAGTGTAAAGTGCAAAAAGGGGATGGGGGGCGCAGGGTGAATCAATAAAAATTCCCTAAATTAAAATCATCTCCAATTTTATTATTTACCATTTATGAAAGGTTATTAACACCTGAAGCAAGAGTTGCCACAAGTGATACAAAAATCAAAATATAAACATATAAAACAAGTAGGAAAAATGATTAAAAAAAAAAAATTTAAAGAAATTAAAAACAACAAAAAAAAAACAATGTAAAGAACAAAAATTACTGGATAGCATTTTAATTTTTGTTTTGTCCCTGTCTGCAAAGATAATTTTTTTTATCTAATAATTATCTATGCTTTTACTAAAAGCTCAGTGGGTAAGGTGAAGGATTATAAATGTCAAGGTATTACTACTTGTTTAATAATTTTAGCCATTTTCACAATAAATATAAAATTATCAAGCATCACATGACTGGATTTATAACAACATATTAGCTTGGATATTCTCTGTAAGCTCTGGAAGAAATGTTTTAGGTAAAGAAATCAGTGTATGTATGTATGTATGTATGTGTATGTGTGTGTGTATAATATATATATATATCCACACACACAAGGGTTGGCGAAAAGTTCATAGACTAATCAAGCTACTCTCATGGAATGTGACCAAATGAGGTTTATTTTTCAATGTAGTCCCCCTTTGTGGTCCACACACTTCTTTCATCAGTGATTCAGTGCTTGGATCCCATTGGTCAGAAAAGTATTCAATGGCAAATATGATTTAATCATATGAACTTTTCAGCCCACTCGTGTGTGTGTGTGTGTGTGTGTGTATATATATATATATATATATATATATACACACATATATATATAACACACACACACACACATCGTATTAGCCATTGTTCTCACTAGGCTTATTTAACAGCTAATTCCCAATAGAAAACTAATTCTAATTTCCCAATTAAGTTGATCTTCAGTTTTTCTTCCATGTTATCATCCATTGTAGCGAGAAAAAAAATTGAAACTGGTGGCAGTGATAATTATTTTGGAAAAAAAAATTGTCTAAAAGCATTTTAAGCAAACCAGAGGAGGGGAGAAGAGAAAAGAAAACAATCTAGAATAATGAATTCCATTCATTCATTCTTTTTTCTATTCTCCTCATCAATTATTCTCTCTATTACACACTTATGGCAATAGTAGTCATAATAATATCATGGCATTGTTCATCTAGTAAGACTATTGTTGTAAACAGTTCTTTTGGAACAAGTAGTCTTTTCATTCTCATACTAGTATAACTCCATATAAAACATTAGAATTCTATTACTCATTATTCTTTGAATCCTTTTGACCCATAAGCCCTGTATTTTGGACTGAGCATTATTTTACTATATAGTATATATGCCTGATATTTTAGATTCAGGGAGATCACATCAGATACCAATAATAAAAGGCTTAACATAGCAAAGATTCACAGCATTTCTTTTAATGGTATGATGAGATAGTTTTATTGTTTTTAGGGGTTGAATTTTTTTTTTTAAATAAATTTTTTTATTAACTCAGCTACAGGGTATCTCGAAAGGGCTAAAGGTCTAAAGGGTTAATAATTCTAATAAAATTTAAAACAATCTTTTTCTAACTGACCTCATATACCCCAAACTCTAATTCTAAGTACATGCTTTTTAATTTTTTAATATTTAAAAAAAAAAACTATATTGATTATTTTTTCTATGTAATATTTTATTGGCATTTCAGTCTCAGAAGACTATAATATATACCACCCTGAAGTTACAGCGGTTGGACCTACACATCGCAAAATCACTCCTCTGAAATCAGCCTCAGGAGAAATCATATGTAATATAGAGGTAGGAAAATTTAAGTGACAATTCTAACTATGACAGAAAGATTATTATGATCCTTCATGTTAGCAGGCAAAAACAATGACATCATTTTTTGAATGAGATTTTCAAAAATTCTTTGATGCCTGTTTGATCAACAGTCAAACTATTAAAAATGATTTCCTATGGTTTGATCATTGCTATGCTCAGATACACAGGGAACACCTGAGGAAGGCCAGAGGACAGAGCAACTGAAACATTTATACATACCACAATAAAGATGAGGACAACAGTCCAAAACATCTAAATTATTCATAATAGAAAGACTTAAAAATTGGTAGTGAGATAGTTTAGCCATTATGTTATTCATACTGCAGATTATTTAAAAAAAAATTTTTTTTCACTGTTAAACCAGGTTTCAACTATTTTTTTTATCCATTCTTATTAAAATTCATTTGTGTAACCATTTCTTTTCTAAGTTTGAAAAGACTTCACACAAAAGGTTTTATGATAATACAGTAAATATAACCAGGACATTTCTAAGTATTCTAGCTTTCAACAGTGCTGTAGTCAGGACGGTTTTGATTCTTCATCTAATTTCCAGTTCCCCCAGTCTCTTTTTCAGGTCTTTTATTATTATTATTATTATTATTCACTCCTTTTGAGTTTTCACATCAGTGTTAGCTGATGGTCTTTCACTGGAATCTGAGTGACAGCAAGTCTCCTCAGGTCTCCAGGACTCTTCCGAGTATTCTGGCAGATTGCAGCAGTGCAGTATTCTGGATGGTCTCAATCTTTCCTCTGATCCAGATTTTCCAATCCTTTTTCCAATCCCTTTGGGACTGTTCCAAGTGCACCAACTACAATTGGTATCACTTTGACTTTCATATTCCAAAACTTTTTTAGTTCTCTGGCAAGGTCCAGGTATTTGTCCATTTTTTTCATTTTCCTTCAGCTTCACTGTGATCTGCTGGAACTGCAAAATCCACCAGTTGACAAGTTCTTTCTTTTTAGTTAATCAGCACTAGGTCTGGTCTTCTTGCTGGGATAAGGTGATCCGTTTTTATTTCAAAGTCCCAGAGAATTTTTATTATTATTATCATTATTGTTGTTGTTGTTGTTGTTGTTTTGCAGGAGTTTCATACCAGTTTTAACTGGTCTTTTTTTAATGTTTTTTTTTTTTTTTTTTACTGAAGTCTGAGTGATAGCAAATCCCCTAAGACTAAGTATCCTGGTCGATTTTACTTGTGGTATGGTTAAAAAGCCCAATTTGTACTACTATTTACACATAACTGGAGGGAAAATAGTTAGATGTATACCTTTCCCAAGGGTATTAACGCAAATGTGAAATGCAAACAGCCTCATCCAGGATTTGAACTTGGGTTGATGAGTCCATTTCCTACAACTCTAACCATTACACCACGCACCTCCACCCTATTAACTCAGAATGACAGAGGCCTCAAGTGGCTAACAATAGGTATTTGTTTCTAAATGGTTACCCATTTAAGTAGAGAGCAAGTTTATCTATGCTTAACTTTGGTGAGCTGGTGGTAACAAGTGCTTTCAGTGTGACTCAACTGTAAGTCGTACATTTTCATAGTAAAAGGATCGTTCAACCATGTCTAATTCTTTGTTAGATTTTTGGAGTTACATTCTATTCTTTAGATTTGATTTGATTTCTATAAGTGAAGAAACTATTACTAAAATGAAATGAATAACACGAGAAAAATTAATCATACTTAACCTTATGGTAGAAATTAATATTAAAAGTCAAACTGTGTCAGTTTTGTTTTTTTAGAGAAAGGTGTTATGAACAATAGAGAAGGGTCAAAAGGTAAGAAATATTTATATAAGAGTAATGATAAAATATGAAGTGTTTTAAGGGAAAGTATTTTAGATGAGAGAGAGAGAGAGAGAGGAGAAATGAAGTAGAATGAGAGAGAAAAATGTAAAGAGATATTTAATGGAAATAAATGAGAGCAAAAAGGCATAAAATAAATATAAGAGCCAAAAAAAGAAAGGAAAAAAAAAAACATTGATTAGAATTGAATTGTAGAATTGTATTGATCCATTATGGTAATTACTGAATGATAAATGATCAATCCTGATGGAAAATAAACATTTAGATATACTCTTGAAAAATGTTCATATTTTCATTGGCAACTTTCCAATATAATTAGAGTAAGATGTGCTGAGTAATATTCAAATTTACCCCTTTCTATCAAAGAGAGAAAAAAAAAAATTATTTTGTAGACAATTTATTGTGGTTTGGTAACTCATAAAGAATTGCAAATAATGCTACCAATTCTGAAATTTTAAAATGTAAATTCCAATATTAGAAATAAGCAAACACCCATTTGCATTCTTTATTTAAATGTTTTCTTTGGTTTGTTGTTTTTTTTGTTTCAACCTTTGTGGGTTATTTAATGCCAAAGCCATCTGTGTAGGAGACAAGTAGTAAGTAAGTAAAGTCGTCAGGGCGGCTTAAAGTCGGTAACAGCCAGTCAGCGAGGGAGTCTATCCCCTTTTCAATAGCGCTAGACCAAGGAGATTGTTTTAGCATCTGAGGTGGAGCGCCACACCTACTATCAGCTCCTTACTTTACTGCAAGATCCCTGTGCTACTCATACACTGAGTCAGCAAGGACCGGTATCAAACTAGGAACCTTGTGGTTTCTAGCCGAGCGCTCTACCGACTGAGCTAATCCTGGGTACTATTTAATCGATAGCTGGGGTTGTTTTGTATTACGATATAAATGTGCAGATGGTGTAATTGTTACTGGTGTGGAGGAATGGAACTAGCAAGGTGAATTAAGATTACAACTAAGGAGGCTATTTGCGTTCATTTTGAACTAATGCCCTTAGGAAAAGGTATGAATCCATCTTTTCTGACTCCAGCTATAGGTAAAAATAGTAGGGTAAACAGAAAGATAAATTCGAATTTAAAATTGGGAACTGGAGTCCCTCAGGCAAGTTTGTTGTCTTAAAACTCATTCTGGCAATTTTTATTGGAGCGACATTGGTGCCAAGTTGTATAAACATTTGCTTTTCCTTTTTTTGGGGGTGGGGGGATTTGCCACATGGACAACTGCCAGTCTTATTGCATATAACCTTTCCAGAAGATGCAAATCCATGGTCTTGTCAGATAGGATCCAGCAACATGCAATGGATCAGACACAAATTGTTCAAAGATCCTCACTGAAGAATGAAAGTCAATAATAGTTTAAAAAAAAAAAAAAAAAAAAAAAAAAAAAAAAAAAGGTAACGTCTTTAGCAAGGGATGATTTTTAAATCTATTACATTAATACATTTTTTTTTTTTTTTTTTTACTTCAGAATAAGATAAAATTCCAATAAGAGATGTAAAATATTTGCTTTTATCAACCCTCAGGTAGTGTGAGGAGAAGAGATGTTTTTTACCTTTAAGCTAGTTGGATTCAATTAAAATCACACTTTGCACCTGAGAGTTTTAATCATTTTTGTTAACAGATTTGGTTTTAATATTATATTTCATTCCTATTCCAACTCTTTATAAAAAAAAAAAAAATCATGACCAAAAAAAAAAAAAAAAAAAAAAAAATTATAGTGACCTTTCTTATCAAATCATAATGAAAATATGATTTGAAAAAATAAGTGGGGAAAAAATAATACATTTTTCTATCAAAAATACTACCAGTATGTAAATGTAAGTATATATATTTTTTTACCAATGAATAAGTATAATTAAAAAAACAAAAAGAACAAGAAAATATGTCAAAGATTGACATTTAGAAAGCCTACAGTAAAGCATTAAGGTTTTAATTAAACCATCAACAGGGCTCAACTGGGTTAATAATCATAAATTACATGAAAAGAAAATTGTGGAAACAAGCAAAAGTGTCGAGAGGAGCCTTTTAACATCATAAACACAAGGCTCACAAGATTTTGCTGGTTTCCACTATTTTCTTTTCAAGTGATTTATTATTATTAACACAGACTAGGAATTCTCTACAATGTCAATGAAAAGATTTACTGCCACAAATTTTATTATTAACTTATAATTACTAACTAATATATTATGTTAAATGGTCATGAATTCATCTGTCTCACTTTTAATGCACCAATAAACAGGTAAAACACTTTTTTTTTTTAGCACTTATGAGTTTAAAAAACATTATTGAAAGGTTAAAGTTTATTGCCCACCTGGTGGCCATTGCTTGTACTACAGATATAAACAAAAGATGATTTTTTTTTTTTTAATAAGTTTTGATTTTCTGGTAAACAGAAGAAAGGTCATGACTTTGGTTTTTGAATAGGAAATTTTCAGTTAGATGTTTACTTTATACACTGATGGGGAGAAAAAAAACCCAAAGATAAATATTCAGTTTAGTTGAGGAGAAAAACCTAAAGTAAGAGTCCAGATCAGGATTATACTTACATTATAAATCAAACCTCTGACTAAAAAGTTTTGAAACTTTCAAAAACCTAATCTTCTGAAAAACATGTCCATTAGGAGTTGCCATTAGTAACCAGAGAAAATGGCACTAGCCATTTTTGTGTTATATGATGATGGATGAAAAAAAAAACAAAAAAAACATTTGGTAAATTATAATAAAGATTGGATTTATTTTTCTACTTTTGAAAAAATAGAAATTATATTCTGTATTTTTTTTTTATTACTACTGTTCTTCAGTTATGGGCTTAAGTTTAAGAAAACTATTTAGAATTAAAATATTTTAGAAATGTTTACTTTTTAGATAAAAATTATGTTGCAGAAATTTAATTTTAGGGGAATAACTTAATTTTGATATTTTACTTAAATTTTTCAATCAACATGTCTTCTTGTATCTAGATGTTATGAGAGAAAGATAAATTATACAGTTAAAAGAACAAAAAGTTTATTATGTTAGCTCAACAAGTTATATATATATATATATATATATATATATATATGGTAATGAGGATCATTCCACGTGGAGGTTAACGGTAGTGAGAACTTGATGTGCCCAGTACCAGAATGTGGACAGAGAGACCAATTACTTGTGTCTGATGATGCTGCATTCATGCAGTTGAAATAAATTATTACGATGAAGCAAATTTTAAGTTTTTTCCTTCATTCATTCACTATTATATATGATATATAGTAAGGTCACGTGAGTATTAGGAGGAGAGTCTGTCATCTAAGTACTTCAGGTGAATTCTGCACAGAGTAATCTGTGTGTTCTTAAATAGTGGTTTAGAACCATCGCCACTGTTCAGGTAGGGGGAGATGGGTCATTCCATTATATCAATATATATGCTGATTTTTCCTTATATATATTTTTTCTTTGCTGTTTTACAAATTATGAAAATGGTGTAAAATATCAAGAAATATATATATTTTTAAATATTACTTAAATTCAGGAAATTAAAAGTACATAACTAGTTATGCTGTCTTAATTTTTGTATACTGATTGCCTTTATCATTAGGATGGATAAATTTCCTTGAATCTTTGTTTAATGACCTATGAAAAGAGTGTGTGAGGGTGATGCTGAAATGTGTGTGAGGGTGATTATTGAAATCATTTAGAAGTTAAGAAACTCCTCATAATCATGAATTCTGAATTGCTCTAATAATTTTCATCCTGATTTGCTTTCATACCAGTTTAATGCTATTTTGGGGGGGAGAAAACTTGCATCAAACTGATTGCTTCAATAATGCAAACTTTTATAATCATAAAACATATAAGAAAAAAAAAAAAAAAAAGAAAAAAAAAAAAATCAACAAAGAGAATAAACCTACAATCAAATGTAAGTAAAATAATACAACTTCCCTGTTTCTTAATAGAAAAATAAATCACAATAAAAGCAATTAAGGGAGGTCAATACTTTTACAATGTTTGCCTTGTAAACAATTTAGCTCATTATTCAAATGGAAAAAAAAAATTGTTTATTAGAGAAGACAGATCAAATTTGTAAATGCACAAACCTATTTACATATAAAAAAAACTGGCATGTACAAAAGAGTTCAACTTTGTGTTATATATATATATATATATATATAATATATATATAGATATAAATTTTTTAAAAATGAGAAAGCAGGTTGCATTGAAGGGTAATGTTTATTTAGCCAACACTACAGCATTTTGGTTTGTTTATCAAACCATTGTTTGGGCCATCGTCTGTGAAAAAAAGAAATTGTTGATAGTCCTGACAATGGTTTGATAAACAAACCGAAATGCTGTAGCATCGGCTAAATAAACATCACCCTTCAATGCAATTTGTTTTTTCATTTAAAAAAATTATGTACTGTTGGATTCACTTCCATTTTTTCCTGATATATATATATATAGGCAGTATAATACAGAAATTAAAAGCAAATATAGCAACTAATAGTTTCATGGTTTATCAAGCAATACTACATTTTGAAGAATTTTGAAGAATACAAGAGAGTGGTGCATCAAGTAAAATGGAATCAGATTTACATTACAGAAGATCAGAGAAATCTGTAGAACGGACGAAGATATATATGAACAAAATTTCCATGTTATAATAAAGCTTAGATTTCTCAAATTTTTAATTTCTTTGTAGTTATAGAATTGTTGTAATAAACATAATAGAAACCTATTTTCGTGTATGACTGTTTTTTTTCTTTCTTAGTCTTATTTTCATATACATTCTATTTCATTTGTCAGTATTGTTGACACTTACAGATTTTATGATATAAATATATTGTTAATAAATGGTTGCTAAACTATTTGTAATTATTCAAGGCTTGTCATGAAAGTGTGAAACTATTAGTTGCAATATGGGATTTTAATTTGCGTTATAATACCTATAGATTCTTTCTCTCCCAGATATCAACCACCAATCACCCTGTAGATACTGCAACATTTAAACACAGTAATGATTTATATATATAAATTTCTGAACATATATATATATATATATATATATGTCATAAAAATAATATAATTTTTCTTTTTATGTGATTTTGTAGGTAGTGATAATGTGCAAAAAAAAAACTTAAAAATCACTCCACCTTGTACCACCACCACTGCCAAAATTTAACAGATTATATATATATATATATATACATATATATATATATATATATATATATATATATATAAAGAAAGAAAGAGAATTTGTATCCCACCCCTTCTGGAAATATGAGAAATAAGTATTAGAGAAAACAAAAAAAAAAAAAAAAAACAAAGAATAACCTGTAAATCCAAAAAGCTATTCATCAACCAATTTGCCCCCAAAAAATGATACTAGTCAGCTGAAGCCAGAGATAGAACAGACAAAAATTGACATGCTTTGGAGGGAAAAAATAAAAGAAGAAAAAAAAAAAAAAAAAAAAAAAAGAAAGAAAGAAAAAGAAAAAGAAAGAAAAAGAAAACAAGAATGAGAATACTATGCATAAGGTGCATAACCTAAATCCACGATTCTGCAGATATTTTTTTTTTTTAAAGAAAATGAAAAAAAAAAAAAAAAAAAAGATTCCCAACAAACTAACCAAGTTCCTACCTCATAATCATCCTTCAGGAAATCACATAAAAGATGATACAAACATGGAAATCAGTGGCAGAGAATAATAATAATAATAATGATAATAATAATAATAATAATAATAATAATAAATAAATAAATATAAATTTGTCATATAGAGGCAAAAACAATGTCTTTCATTATACAATGTTAGACATTACATTTTTATAGCAATAATTCTTTTAAAAATTTGAATATATGATTTTAGTGTTTCTTCAGACCAACAATTTTTTCAAACTTTCCACAGAATTCATTCGTGAAATATAATCCTGTTACAGTCTGATTATTTCAACTTTTATTCGACTTGTGGGTTCATATTTCATAATTAACCATATTAGATTTCTTTTTAAGAGTCTAACTAATTGTACAAAGAAAAGTATTGACCCGTTTTATGGTGACAAGATTTGAATAGAGTGATTTAAATTATGTTTTTTTTTATATGGAGATGATATGCAAGTTAAGCAATTTGAATCATTTGTTTACTTTCTTTCATGCAACGAAAAATTCAAAAAAATAAGTTAACAACTAGTTAGCTATGCTTATATATATTTACCGAACCCCTTCACATGAGCATGATGGGAGATAAGGTCAATTTCTTAAGCAGAGTCTAACAGGTTTCAATTCAGAATATTCCTTCTCCTAGACTAGTTGCCTAATCAAGGTTAAAGAGCCCAATTGGCCCTACTATTTACCCATAGCTGGAGAGAGAATAATTGGATGCATAGGTTTCCCAAGGGTATTAGCACTATGTGAAATGCAAACAGCCTTATTCAAGATTTGAACTCAGGTCGCTGAGTCCATTTCCTACGGTGATAACCATTGCACCAGACACCTACACAGCCATGCTTATATACCAAAACAAGATTTAATCCAATGTACAATTTACAATCCATATATAATAAAGTATTTGCCTAGGAACCACAGGTTTCCTGGTTCGATTCCGGTCCTCGCCAACTCAGCACATGAGTAGCACAGCTTCGATCTGAGTGGTAAAGTGAGATGACGGTAGGTGTGGTGCTCCCCCTTAGATGCATAAACAAGTTCCCTGGTCTAGCGCTAGCGAAAAGGGGATAGACTCCCTCGCTGTCCAGCTGATACTGACAATAGGCCACTCCATCAACTTTACTTTATATAATAAAAGTTCCAAGTTTTACTAATGGTCAAATTACAACAGATTGGTAGTAGGTAGATAGAAAAGAGTAGCCTTGACATCATAATGAAAAGGAATACCATTTCACTTTTAGATGTTAGTGATCATGACTCTACACAGCTTCCTTTATCAGTAATCATTACTATTCTTGGGAGAAATAGTAGAGTAGTTTTCTGTTGCATTTCCCTGGTTTGAATTCAAAGTTGTCCTTCTCCTAGATTTGTTGCCCACTCCTAATGCTAGAGAACCCAATCTACCCCATCTATTTTACCTATAGTTGGAAGGTGAAGTGGGTTCATGCCTTCCTCAAGAAAGTGTGAAGTGAATGCAAATGGATCCAATTTGAAACTTGGACACAGTTTGTCAATTCTACTTTCCATGCTGCTATGTTACCTTGACACAATAACAAGAAGAACGAGAAGAGTACAAGGAGAAAACTTTATATTCAAGTGAGTAATTTACCTTACCCTTAAATAATTCTACAACTAGATGAGGCCTGGTTTACCTCAGTCAGTAGAGCATCCAGTTAAAAATTGCAAGGTTCCTAGTTTGATACCAGTCCCTGCCAACTCTGCATATGAGCATTGGGTAATCTGATCTGTGCGGTAAAGTGGGGAGCTGACAGTAAGTGTGGCGCTCCACCTCAGCAAGAATGATCTCCCTGGTCTAGCACTAATGAAAAGTGAATAAACTTGCTCACTGTTTGGCTGATACCAATAATAGGCCACTCTGGAGACACCTAGATGTATTATTTTATTTTAAAAAATAAAAAAAAATCACTAAGTTTTTTGGTGATTTACAATGCCCTAAATATTTCCAAAGTTTTATAGTGTTGTAAGGGAAGATATTTTCCCTACAAGATAGTTGGACTCATCCACGGATCTCATCTAATGATATGAATACACAAGGTTATTTGTAGTCGAGTTACATAGTAGTATCACTACCAATTGAGTAGCTAGTCATATTTTTGGAGAACTGTGCGTTGACTATTATTTATATTCCTGTTCAAAAAGTAATAAACCTTTTCCAGATTTTCAATGTTGTTAATTGATTAATTCAGTTGCAACATATAGAACCCCAAAGAATATCCCACAGAAAAATGTTAGTCTGAAGAAACGAATAAATAAGGATGTTTTTCATCATCTAACAATATTTAATAGAAATTATTAATTTACCAATAGTTTGTACAACTGTAAAGATTCTTAAACGAATTTTAAAACAGATGTATGTCTATATCAAACATGGAAACAAATATTGCATCAATATCATATTATTATATCATAGTACATTGTGCACAATCTCAGTTCTGTTGGACTAAATAATTCATTGACAAAATAAAGAAAAATCAATACAAAACATTTTGTAGAATATTTTGACTACAGTAAAAGAAAGATCGGAAATTTACCTGTACAAGCAAAAAAAAGGAAAAGAAAAACTGTTAAGCTTTTTTTCTATTTTGAAATAAATAAAATCAAAACTGTTACAATTTGAAACTACATTCTATCATTTCAAATACAAATATTCAAAGATTTCTTCATTGTAAATTATTTGAAGAAAGAAAAAAAAAAAAAAAAAAAAAAAAACAAATTACAATGAATGTTTTTCTCTTATTTTTTTTAAATATTTTTATTTTTTCCATGAATAAAAAATGTTTAATATTTAAAAATCTAACTTATGAAATTTTGTGTGTGCTAAACTGAATTTGTTAAATTTAAAATATCTTATATACATTCGTGTGAAATAGGATATTTTGTTTAGCTTCTCACCAAGCTAAAACAGACACAAGGTAATTTTTAATGTGAGGTGCCAATCAGGAAGCAAGCCTCCTATGGAGAGGTTTAAAAATTGCTTAGATTCTGTCAGCATTCTTCCTGAGTGGCAACTTTTAGGAGAGGGGGAAGGTACTGCCTGGTGGTAGTGGGGAAGCCCCCCTGAAGCCAAGCTGGTATTATTTCCCACCCACCCGCTTTATTTATACTCCATTATACAATCGATGTACATAAATTGCAATGTCTATGTGTGTAACACTTATTCATATCATTTTTTCTAAATTTCACATAGGGCACCTGCCTAGGAATCGCAAGGTTCCTGGTTTGATACTGGTCCCCACCAACTCAGCGCATGAGTAGCACAGATTGGGTAAACTGATCTGTGTGAGAAAGGGGGAAGCTGACGGTATGTGTGGCACTCCACATCAGCAAAAACTATCTCCCTGGTCTAGTGCTAGTGAAAAGGGGATAGACTCCCTTGCTGTCCAGCTGATACCAACAATAGGCCACTCCACCAACTTTACTTACTATATAATGACATAACAAAAATAGAAATTTGTCATATTAAACTTAGAAAGTAAAACTCAATAATTATCCAATGTGAAATGTGGATATATTTATTATTTCTGTTTTTCATAATGACTACATTCCTTTTCAGTCATTTGATCACGGTTCTCTATGGACAAAATTTGATTAACATTTCATCTACTGCTTTGAATTTAATAAATAGATAAATAAACAATTTTATTTTACATCTTTTAGCTTAGGCAGAAAAATCAGTTTTTATCTGATTTTACCTTAAGCTTAATATTCAAGAAATACTGAATATATAGATAAATAATAATTAAAAAACAAAAATAAATAATTTTAATGTATATCTTCTAAATTTGGCAGAAAAATCAGTTTTATCTCATTCTACTTTGAATTATCCAGGAAGTATTGAATATATACATAATCAAATAAATTAATCTAATTTACATTTTCTAGCTTAGACAGAAAATCAGTTTTATCTCATGTTTCAGGAAGTACTGAATATTTAACTAGAAAATTTACAGCAATGTTATTCATACATTATAAGTATGACGTAATTGCAAAATTATTGAAATATTATTCTTGACAGCCCAATCAACTAGTCTTTAATAAAAAAGCATCAATATACAATGTAACATATATTTGCTGGTGACTGCTGATGGATTTTTTACATTTATCCAATTTTTATTCAGGACACTAATAGAATTAATATGACATTTTAACTCTTGGTTTATCAAGCAATAACCTAGTCATATAAAACATTCATTACTTCATTCAAAAATATTTCTATGTATTATTAATAATAAAAATAAAATAATTAGAAGTCATTATGATATAATAGAAGAGTAATATTAATAGTTAAAATTTTTTAAAAAAAAAAAAGCCTGCAGAGTGTCCTATTGTCAGTATCAGCCGAATAGCGAAGGAATCTATCTCCTGTTCCCTAGTGCTAGACAGGGAAGATTGTTTTTGACAAACTCCAGCAAACTTTTTTTTAATATCAGTTTTGGCTGATGTAGATAAAACCATAAAGATTTATATTTACTTCATAGTGAATTCATTTTTTATCCATTAAAAAATGAGTGTCTCTATCCTACAGTCT
The DNA here is from genome assembly GCA_023376005.1 of Doryteuthis pealeii. Lineage (NCBI taxonomy): Eukaryota > Metazoa > Mollusca > Cephalopoda > Myopsida > Loliginidae > Doryteuthis > Doryteuthis pealeii. The sequence goes on along the minus strand of CM042156.1, from coordinate 78,556,936 downwards.
GGACAGTACATGACATAAAATTTTTTATAGATTGCACTATAAGAAATACTGCATAGACACAATCCAATTTGATCTACAGTTTATCTGAAATGCATAAGGGATTTGTAAGCCATTCTTAAATGTTTAGCTGATTATACCATAGATCTGCTATATAATGGCTGAAGAGGTCTGCCAAACTATTAAAAAATGTCAAATGGAATATATATATATATATATATATATATATATATATAGTTGGCTTCATGTCCACACTACCGTTAGATATACATGCTTTATCAATGATATTGAGCACTATTTACTATATATATATATATATATATATATATATATATATATATATATGTATGGTAGAAATGTGAGGAGGTTAATCTGACAGTATGTGGAGAAAAGTAGACAAACACGGGATGTTATGGAAACTTGATATTTATTGTCGACGATGCAACATTTCGGTCTCTTATTAGACCATCTTCAGGATTGGGATATAGTTCTTACTCCAATGATGGAAATTCTCTATATATATATATATATATATATATAAAAACCTTGTGTCACATTCTACTCATACGGAGGGGTTGGTAAATTATATATATATATTTCATAATTTGAAGCAATGTAAGGAGGTTAATTTCTGCAGTTCGGTAACAATGGACCTGTATTAATTTCCCTCCACCTGGACAACTTGTTACCGTATGCACCTTGAATTCAAACCTCCACTTAAAAATTGACCTTGTGTCAAATCCAACTTGGGTAAACACACACGTGTATATTATATATTATCCTAAATATTTATTGTTTTAAATGTTAAATTTTCAGTTTGTCATATATATAGAATGCAAGAAGTGTATATTCAAAATGAAAGTCCTTTTTTTGTCTCTTTTTTTTTATAAATAATGTTTTGATAAAATTCTATGAGTAATGTATTGACAGTTATTTTTCTTTCTATGCTAAAACGTATAAGCAATGTGATTATACATCCTTAACGCAATTCATCTTCTGAAGGTGCATCTGTTCCAAGATAAAACAATACTATTTTATTTCAAAACAAAAGGATGCAACCTGACCATAAAGCCTAAATATCAACATTAAAGCAATGGAGGGTCAAATGAAATGAAAAAGTGAAGGGATTCATTAAAATAAATGGAGATAAGGGTAAGAAAAAAATGAAAATAACCAAAATAATAAATGGAAAAAAAAAAAAAAAATCTTATGAATTCTTTAAATTTTTTTTTTTTAATTGACATCAGCAGATTTAATCTTTGTGAACAGAAGATTTAAACAGAAACTTTGTTCACAATTCACTTGTTTTATAAAAATACTAATCATTTCCTCCATTGCTATAATATCGGTATATATGAATCTGATAATTTTCTTTTTAATTGACAACTATTTAACAATATGAAATTTTATTGTGTTCAAAATTTTGACTTGTTATTTTATTGCAGTGAAAATATAATCAAATTTAATCATTTAAAAAAATTCTTTTAAAAGTTCTTTTTTTTTTGTTGATTTACTCTTATTCCAAAAAGTGAATTTAATCAAAAATGAAAAAATGATATATAAAAAGAAATGATGATTTTTTTAAATCATTATTTTTTATTTATATATTGTTGATATGTTAATTCTATCTTCTTTTTTAATATTTTTTTTTTTTTAACCATAATCATTTTTCAGAAAAAAAAAAAAAAAAAAAAAAAAAATTGATATAAAAAGATAATTATGCCACAGAAGAAAAGAAACAGAAAAGGTGAGTGCACAGTCCAAATAAAACAATTTTTTTTTTTTTCAAGTAAAAGAAATCAATATTATATTTGGAATAGATACAATCAATACAATTTGTATTTCAAAAAAAAAAAAAAAAAAAAAAAAAAAAAAAAAAAAGACAATTTTTTATTTTCCTTGTTAATTTGTCATTCAACAGATGATGACAGGAAGAACATTCAATTTATTTCCTAGAAAACGACCAAAAATTTTAAGTCTTTGTTAAAAATAAATACTGAGAAACTATGTCAGTCTTAAAAAATTTATTTCACATTACAAAAAAAAAAAATGGATATCAGGTAAATTAAGGTTATTATGCAATACAAAATAATTGATTTTTTTTTCCAAATCCTAAAGAATTTATTTAAGAAAAATTGAAAATATTATTTAAAAATAAATATATCAATCTTCTTCCATTATTTCTCCTTCTAAGTGAACAATGCAAAATATCCATTAGCTTAAAGAAAAACATTGCAAGAAAGTTTGAATAATTTACTCAACTGGAATTTCAAAAATATTCTTTTTTTCAACAATGCACAAAATTGATGAAATATTTATGAAACATTTATCAGTCTTAATGGAATGGTAAACAGACTTCTGAAATATTTTACATAAATATTATTTTACATATCTGAGTCGACAGTAAGAAACAAAACTAAATAAATAACAACCAATAATCGTGCAAAGCAAATAATAGAAGCAACATGCAAGCCACAAGGACAGATTTTCTTCTTATATGATGGAAGTCTAATTTTAGCATATACATGCAAATAAACTTTACAGCAGAAGTATTCTAAGGGACCCTCCTCTAGTCTGCCTTTATTCCAGGGGACCCCTTTATTCCAAAAGACCTGTTTTTATTCTAAAAGGAACCTCTCCTGTATGCCTTCATTCTAAGGGGACCCTTCCTGTCTGCCTTTATTATTATGAATAGACAATAATATAGTATTGTATAGGCATTTCAGTCTCGGAAGACTATGATAAAGTTTTTGTGCCCCTGAAGTTACAGCGCCTCCTGTGACTGTGAAGTCTGATGCTTGGACTTCAGTCACAGGAGGTGCTGTAACTTCCAAAACTATTCCAAAAGACCCCCTGTCTTTATTCTAAAGGAACCAATCCTGTCTGCCTTTATTCTAAGGCGACCCCTTCCTGTCTGCCTTTATTATATTGAATAGACAATAATAACAGGATGAAGAAATGTAATAAAAGAGAAGTGTTTTTTTTGTTTTTTTTAATAAGTCAAACCAAAAATAAGAGCCAGTTGAAGATGGTAATAATATATTTCTTATCTTATTGTTTAATCAAAGCAAAATTAAAACAAATCTATCTGTGTGTACACTCTAAGAAACATTAAAAGATCCAAGAAATATCCTGACATTTTGATTTAACTTTGTAATGGTTATCAGTAATTCCTTTTTATGGATTCAATCCATCATCAAATAAAATACATTAGATGAATAACACAATCTAAAAAAATGTCTGTGGATCTTAAGTGCAAATCTATTTTCTTTCCAAAATAGATTCAAAATAGTGGAGAAAAAAAACTTAAATAAATGTTAAAAGTGGAAACCAGATAAAAAAAGTTCTGAAGAAAAAACTTGAGATGAGTAATAACAAGTATTATTTCACTTAAATTCTGGTCTATATTTAATGGAGGACAGAAAAAGAGACAATGAAAAAGAAGAGAAAAAAATGGAAGGAGAACAATTTTTTTAAAATGGCTTTGAAAATCCTTCATTTATTTATTTTTTTATTTTTTTAATGAATAAAGATGAGATGACAAAACAGAAATATTTAAAATGGAAGTCATTAGATGGAAAACAAATTCTCATTGACTTTTATGTAATAATAAAAAATGATATATAAAAGATGTTTCAACACTTTTACTTCAAATTTCAAAGTATTAAATGAAACAATTTAATCAATAGGAAAAACAAATAACTTTTCTGCTACAACTGTAAAAAATAAAAATTTATTTCCTCTATTTCATTATACTTAGTACTATCTATGAAATTATTTCAGTGAAATAAAATTATCTATTTTAGAGGAGTAACTATGATAATATAAGAATTTTTAAAAATTACAGTATGAATTCAAAACAGACTTAACACTAAAAATTTTTTTTAAATGAAAAAAAAAAAAAAAAAAAAAAAAGGGATCATTTTGAGGAATGTAATCAAGAAGCAACCAGAAACAAGAAAGGCTGATCTGTTATAAGAGACAAGGGAAAAATATTTAGGCTTTAAATATCAATATACACTATGACAAACTTTGTACTATCTACCATGGAAAACAAACTAGTCTGATAGCAGACTATTTAGAAAATGAACTATGTATTGTATATATACTTTTTTTTTTTTTTTTTTAAGTTGGAGGAGTGGCCCATTGTCAGTATCAGCTGGACAATGAGGGAGTCTATCCCCTTTTTGCTAGCACTAGACCAGGGAGTTTGTTTTTGCTGAGGTGGAGCATTACACCTACCTCACATTACAACACAGATCAGATTACCCAATCTTTGCTACTCATGTGTTGAGTTGGTGGGGGCCAGTATTGAACCAGGAACCTTGCAATTCCTAGGCGGGTGCTCTACCGACTGAGCTAAACCGGACCCAAATCGTATATATCCAAAATTCTAATAAAACAATTTCACTTTACTAAAAAGAATCAAAGAATTTACTGACGATTATTAAAGACTAAATTTAAAAAAAAAAATTATTCATTCAAAATAAGATTACAACTAATTTTTAACTAATATACCTTAAAAAGATAAAGGGTTGGTTAAAAAAAGGCCAAGGGTCATTCATTACTGCTAGTACCATGTAACCTAGTATAACCTGTTGCATGTTACTTAGAAGGGAAATGAGAACTGCCATGTACCATCCCTTATTAATCTGAGAGATACCATGGAGAGAAATACTCAGTATGGTAACCAGACAACCTAATGGTAAACATCCATACTCTATAAAAAGAATGTTAAAAAACAAGTAATATATCATATATCATATAATATATCAACTACATAATAATTTTCTTTACCAACTATAATCCAATCTTTAACATTAATGACAAATTACACCTGTGTGTCACTTAATAGTAACAGTACAATTTTCACCGTACTAATCAACATGTTTTTTTTTTGTTGTAGCAGTACAAGACAATATTAAAGCATTCAACAACACCAAATGTATTAAAAAAAAAAGAAATATTTAAAAAAATCAAAAAGAATTCAAAAGCATAAAAAAAAAAAGTTTTATATAGAACAAAAGTCACAGTTGTGCTTACCTTCCTAAAATGGAGCAATGTATCTGGACTTTTTTCACACATTTCCGTGATTAGGCAGACTGCTGTCAATAATACTCCTGAAAACAAAAAATTTATATTTAAAAATCAAATTCATTCTCATTCATCAGAAATAAATCTCCAATAAAAATTACATAAAAAATACAGCAAAAAATTATTCAATATCTGAAAAAAAAAAAAAAAAAAAAAAAAAAGTCCAAGTAAATCAAGAAATAACTTAGAAAATCTTCAAAATGACAAACACATATGTAAGAAAAATAAAGATGGGAATCAAAACAACAAAAAAAAAAATGTTTATATATAAAATCTGTACTTATGGATATCTGTATCCATAATATCCATGTGATATTTGATTTTGCACTTATAGATTAAAAGGAAAAATCATGAAAATCTTATATCTATTTACATGATTCCTCCACAAGAGCAGGAGGTAACACAGGGTCTTTTTTTTTTTTTTTTTGAAGCAGAGTTTTACTGGTTTGAATTAAAAAATGTTCCTTCTCCTAGACAGGTTATCATACCAAAGTTAAAAAAACCTAGTCTGCCCTACTATTTTACCCATAGCTGGAAGGACAACAGTTGGATTCATACCTTTATGTGAAATGCAAACTGCCTCGTCCCAGATTTGAACTCGTGTCACCATGTTCATTTCCTATGATGATAACTATTACACGATTGCCTCTTCTATGTATATGCAATTTTATATCTAATATATTCAATTTTAATATTCTTCAATAGAAGTGGAGTAAAGACATAGAATTAACCTTATACATATTCACCTATAAATTCATATTGACTTGTATATGAAAGTAATAAGAATTTGTTTTTAACAGTTTTTCACTTTCAATCTAAAACATTAAAATGACATCTATAAAACTTACAATTGAGAAAGGCACTCATATATATATTTATTTCACCAACCTCACCACATGAGTAGGATATGACACAAAGTCAATTTCTAAATTGGAGTTTAACAGTATTTGAATTCAGAGTTTTCCTTCTCCTAGACTGATACCAAGCCATGGTTAAAGAGCCCAGTCTGCCCTAATATTTACCTATAGCTAGTGAGAGAGTAGTTGGATTTATACCTTTTCCAAGGGTATTAGCACTATGTGAAATGCAAACAGCCTCATCCAGGATTTAAACTTGGGTTGACGAGTCCATTTCCTATGACTAATCATTACACCACGCATCTCCAAAGGCAGTGACATATACATAGTATTTTTTTCTTCTTTTTCTTCCCTTTCCACCTGTCTTTCACTATCTTGTTCTCCCTTTTCCTTTTCTCTCCCCCTACCTTTTCCTAATTGTCTATGTTTTCAAATTTGTAGAGTATAAGTTCATTTCTAATGAAATAAAGATGAAATATTAAGTTTTACCCATGAATTAATTGTTAATGTTGGTTTAGCTACCTTTTCCATTTAAATTTTCCCCATTTTATCTGATTTTTTCCAAACTGTTGTTTCTTTATAAATATCTATATATTTTTAAAAATCATTTTCAGTCATTACTAATTTTTTTATAAAAAAAAAAATTCAATATAAATAATCTATATTATAATAATCAGATTTTTATACATGTGTTACCATAACGCAGTAGAAATGTCAAATCATAATGAAATTTTTGCAAACAGCCTTGTCTATGATTTGAACTCGGGTTGACGAGTCCATTTTCTATGACTCTAACCATTACACCATGTGTAATATTTATTTGTAGTTTTGTGAATAATAAATTTCCAGTTTGTATTTTTGTTGCTAAGAAACATTCAAATATTGATAGAAGTGATTTTTAACAATATAAAACAAATCTAAATGAAACAAAGAAAATTCTTTTTGTAACTGTGTAATCAACAAATGGGAAAATTTTTTGTCAAAGACTGGAAAATAAAAGATTTTTAAAAAAATACAAGTATTGTGATGATAAAAATCAATAGATTAAAAAAAAAAAAAATGGAAAAAAAAAAAAAAATAATAGAAATGTCATTGACTATCATAAATCTACACTGATCACAATTTGAAAGAATACGCTATATTCAATAGGACAAAATCAATAAGTAAATTGCTTTCCAACCTGAATATATAGAAATGAATACATTCCATTGTGAAAGACTGCCAACATATAAGTTCATTCAAGCTCTTTAAAAGGAATATCCATAAGAGATCTTTTTTTTTTTTTTGCATAGTATCTTTCAATAATAGCTTTTATGTGTATATAATTAATGGTTTTTGAAGTAAAGTTGTGTGCAATAGACAAAATAGCTACCATAATCTGTAAACTATTGTAGTTCTATGAAAACCATACTTAATAGGAACTGTAATTATTTCATAATTTGAATACCTTTCATAAAACTAGGTTTCTTTTTCATCTTTTTATAATAAACCCTACCAGAGTCCTACATGTTTTAATCACCTTACATTTATCAAAGCTTTTAAATATTAAGAACTCACAAATTGAATAATTATCAATGTAATCAATATACATATATAAAACAAAGTATATGGCATGAAAGTAAAGTCGTCGGGGCGGACTAATGTCGGTATCAGCCAGTCAGCAAAGGAGTCTATCCCCTTTTCAATAGCGCTAGACCAAGGAGATTATTTCAGCGTCAGAGGTGGGGCGCCACACCTACCATCAGCTCCTTACTTTACCGCACAGATCCCTGTGCTACTCATACGCTGAGTTGGCGAGGACCGGTATCGAACTAGGAACCTTGTGATTTCTAGTCGAACGCTCTACCGACTGAGCTAACCTGGAGCTCAGTCGGTAGAAAACAATCTCCTTGGTCTAGCACTATTGAAAAGGGGATAGACTCCTTTGCTGACTGGCTAATACCAACTTTAGGCCGCCCCGTTGACTTTACTTTATATGGCATGAAGTAAAGTCAGCAGAGTGGCCTATTGTTGGTATAAGCTGGACAGCGCCGAGTTGGCAAGTTAGCTCAATCGATAGAGCATCCACTGAGGAACCACAAGGTTCTGGGTCTATACCAGCCCTTGCAAACTCAGCACATGATTAGCACAGCTTGAATCTGTGCTGTAAAGTGGGGAGCTGATAGTAAGTATGGCACTCCATCTCAGATGCAAAAACTGGTCTAGTGCTAGCAAAAAGGGGGATAGACTCCCTCGCTGTCCAGCTGATACTAACAATAGGCCAGTCTGATGATTTTACTTACTTTATATGTCATTAGGGATTTATTTTTCAACATTAACAAGAATGTTACTGCTGATCTAGCAGTTTTCTTATTATATAAACTATTTTTTTTTTTTTAAATTAATAATGTTTCTGAATCACAAGGTTCCAGGTTCAATACCGGTCCCTGCCAACTCAGTGCACAGATTAGGTGATCTGATCTGTGCAGTAAAGTGGGGAGCTGACAGTAGGTGTGGCATTCCATCTTGGCACAAAAAGAAAGAAAAAAAACAAACAAAACAATCGCCTTGGTTTGGCGCTAGCAAAAAGGGGATAGACTCCCTTGTTGTCTGTCTGATACCGACAAAAGGCCACTCCGCCAACTTTACTTCTTTTTTTCTTAATATTTGTTTTAACAATCTGTATTAACAATAAACCCATTTTCAAAATGTATCCCTCCATTGCACTGAAATAGAAGTATTGAAGTCACACTTTGTTATCTCTCTAAAGTGATAAGGTATAATAAATAAAAAAAAAAAAATCAAACATTTTGGAGCACACTCAATCCAAACACATAAATATAAACACCCAAATAATGCATGAAAAAATTCAAACCAGCTGTTAATATAATCTATAATCAAAATAGTCAATGTTTGACTAATGGAATTCTTTAGTTATTAACTAGTTGATGTATCCTGTCTATTCCCACATAAGAGGTCAACAATAAGATTGTAACAATGTCACAAATAGAAAAAAAAACAAAAAACATTTCATAAGACACAAATATACATTTTGAAACTAAAAAGATAAATCTTCACTGGGCTGCAAATAAAATAAAACTGTTAGGTTAAAAAAAATGAAATAAAAATAAATAAAATTGGAAAAAAAAACACTAGAAAGAAAATGTAAACAATAATGCACATTTGATATGAAAAAGGTACAAATATAATTAACAAGATGGACAATAAAATATCAATATCAGGTTTGATTTGGTGCTAACTTTTGTGTCTACATTTGATTGTTTATACCTAAAACACAATATCAAAGTGATGAGGTACGGATTGAAATTTACAGGTGGTAAGCAAAGATCACAATATTTCAAGAAAGATAGTTATGTACTTTCTAATATATGGGAGGAAAAATTAAGGAAAAAGTAAATAAAACAAAAACAATTACATTAAATTAATATTTTGCCTTTTTTGGAAAGAATCTTTCTAAGGCCAACGGAGGATAAATATTAATTGAATGTAATTGTGTTTTGGTCATACACTTTTTCCTCACATTTAAGATTTTTTCTATTGTGAGATGGTCACTGTTTCAGCTTTTGCTGGAATGGCGTACCAAAGGCAGTATTATTGGTAGAGTGCTCAATATAAAATAGAGCTGTTATATAATATAATAAAATAAATATATAAAGGTTTTACATATCTATTTATTAGGTGACAAAGGAACATTTGAAACATCTTCACCTGATGATTGCATCGCATGAAACTAATATGGTTGTGAATGTTCCTTTGTCACCTAATAAATAGATATGTAAAACCTTTATATATTTATTATATTATATTACATATATATTATATATATAACTATAGTTAACTATTTAATCGCTGATATTGATTTGCACATTATTTGACATTGACAAACCTGCAATGAGGGACTTTGCTGAACGCAAGGATTTTACCCAACACCAAAGTATCATACCCAACACTGAGGGACACCAAGGCATAACCAAAGGTTTCTTCACTAAGGATTGCTTAACACAAGGGATCCCCACTGGGGAGTGCTCTTGCTTAAAGCTGGCCACAAAAATCGTAACAAAATTTTATTTCAACAAAGTGAAAATACTAACTTAAAAATTATTTTGCTTATTGATAACTATATGGGTCATGCAGTATCAACATATCAATGTATGTGTTTCTTTTCTTTTATAGCAACAAATCAAAGAACATTAGTAAATAAATGTCACATCAGAGTTTTATCTATATCCTCATTAGTTTAAGACAATGGTTTATAAACTATACACTTCTAAAAATATAGGAAAAATTAGTATAAAAGAAAAAACTCCTACTGCATTTTGACAACTTTGAAACAGAAATTACACTTATTTTCCACCATTAAGACACAGAAGATTAAAGACTGTTTCATTAAAATATCTAACATTATCAAATATTCATTTGAAATTATATGAAAAAAGAAGAATTGGTTTCTCTCTTCACAGATAATGAACTTAAAATCAAGCATGAAGAGTTATAAACTGATGATACATTTGGGATTTCTATTAGAGAAGATTATTAGAAGATAAAAAAAAATGCTTGAACTATTTTGATGTAGTTTTCTTCGTATTCATGTGAATTGTGATTTTCTTCTCTTCCTGATATTAAATATAACAAAAGAAAAAAAAAAAAAAAGAAAAGAAGACTTGTGTGTATTGAAGAGGAAATGAGTATCTATCTCATGTATGTCCTAACATAAAAATATGTTGTTAAGAAACATCAAACCCATTTCTCATTGTCTGAATTTTGGAGATGAGGCTTGATATAATTTAGATTTAGTTTTTCTGGATGTAATAAAAATGAGGACAAAAATCTGAAAAATCTAAATAATACAAACTATTTCTCATCGATAAACTTCCTTAATTTAGTGATTATACAGTTACTATTAGTATTCTAATATTACTGATAATTACTTTTTATAAGCTAAAATGAACAAACCACCAAACTGCATTAAAATATGTTTGTTGCTTCGAAAGTGTGGGGTTCTGAGCAAGAAAAGTTTAAGAACTACTAATTTAAGATAAGAATAATAAACAAAGATCTATTTGCAGGATTTGTGCATTGAATATTTCCTTTTAAAAATCATACTGCAAAAATAATAAACAATATTGTAATTAATAATAAAGAATAATACGATTAAAAAGAAAGAAAAAGTTGCCATTTTGAAAGCATTTAAATTCTAGCAGAGATTTTAGGAAGTACATTGCTATTCCAATGAACAATCCAAACATTGATGACATGGGCTTCTAACAATGGTTAATACAGATTTTACCTAAAAATAAAGGGATATATTATATTGTTGACGTTTTTTGATATAAGGCGTGTGTCAAACGACTACTTCTACTTATAGACTCGCCGATGAACATGTGACCAACTTATTGACCAACCACTGGCAGTATTCTGCTACTGATATTATTATTTATACTGGCTTTTCTGGTCGCTGAATAATAATTGTTAATTATCAAATTTGATTTTCAACAATATATATTTCTTATATGTAATGTAACATATTATAAGATTTTAAAAGTATTTAAAATGGTAGTCTATAGAATTTGATTTGATTTTTTATTTATTTTGTTCTTGTTTTACTGCATATCAACCTCAATGGGTCATTTAATGCCGACTACGTTTTTGAAATGAATTGGTGATGTTTAATTTTCTAAAGGTTTTTTTTTGGGGGGGGGGGACATATTTTCTTTTGTGAACGAAATTTTAGATGTTTTTGTTAATGTATATTTTTGTGTTTTCATTTTTTTGGAAAATTTTTAGATTTTGTTGTAGATGTATGATTCTTTTATGTATCCAAGTAGTTTTTCTGGGGTTTATTTGGTAGAATATCTGTTTTAGATTTGTTGTTTGGTAGTATTTTTTTCGTATTTGTTTTAGGTTGCTACATTCTGTTAGTATGTGTTTATAGAATTTGAATTATTGTGAGTAATTTTAGTTTATTAATAAAGGATTGAAATTATTAGCAAAAAGAAATATTAGGAAGATTAAATAATGAGAAATATTATTTGCAAAAGTTAGAAAAGGAAAAATTGTGAAATAAAGTCAAAATGAGCAAAACTGAAATAAAAAAATCTTAACATTTGGAAATGAAATAATGAAAACAAGAATATTAATCTGATGGTTTGTATTTTCCCAGTACCCCACTCGTACAAAGGCCCTATTAACGTGGGACATTAATCTGATGGTTACTGGATTGGGTGTTATGGTATGTTAACACTTGTTGCCAAAGACATTTTGTTTTATTCATTCTTGTTGGGTATTTAAATTTTTTTTTTATACAAGGTGTGTCAACCTTAATTTTTATTGGTTGATAATTCAAGGAATTGTCCAACCTCATTCAAGAGAAAACATGAATGAATGAGAGAACAGGATGGAAAAAATATTAAACTGGTATAATTATAAAATTAAGTGTGCCATATAGAAATTTATGAAAATGTCAAAAGGTTGTTCCTCATTCTTGTTATAGTGTAAACTTCTCATCTACATTAAACAGATTACTGACATTTCAATTAATAAGCACTTAAAAATACTTGATACCAATTTTATTTTGAAACAAAATATTCCTTACTCAATTAACTTTCTTAATTATTATTATTATAATCTAAATATACTTTACGTATGCAGATCTGTCTAAATGTATATTTTGATGTTTATAGAGGATGCATGGACATATAAAATGTACCTCCATTTGAACAGGTGATAATCATGAAAAAAGTTTTCTTTAAGATAGCCAAGGGTATATAGTAGCATATGGAAAGGTCTTATCTTCATATATAAGAATCTTTTTTTAAGAAAAATACTGTGTTTAATGTGCCATGAAATTCAATGTGTCAATAATAAATTGGCATATATAAGGCAGAAATATGCAATTTAATCTCATGAAAACAAAATATGCAATTTAATCTCATGAATCAAAATAAGTGCTAATTTTCCAAACTTTTGTACAGTAGATATATATATATATATATATAGATCATACGAGTGCTATATTTCTAAGCAGATAGTGCTCAATATCATTGATAGACCATTTATATTTGAGTTAAGATGGCAGGGACATGGACTCAACACCTGGTTACTGACAGTTTCTCACCTATGTGATCTTTAGACCAAAGATCGCATAGGCGAGAAACTATCAGTAACCAGCTGTTGACTCCATGTCCATGCCACCTTAACTATATATATATATATATATATATATATATATATACACATGCTTTTTACAGTTATCAAAATCTGCAAAAAAATAGAAGTATCAAAATTCCAATCTGATCTTAAAATATAAACTTAAATCTTAGAGAGCGTGTATCATTTTATTGGAACAAACTGTACAAAAAATGCAGACAAGGTAGAATAAATATTCTTGTGATAAAAGTTTGTTTAATGGATGCCAGCAGCTTTTATAAATCTGTCTTGTCAATAATACAATCTCAAACAAAAATGGAGGATTGTTTATTTTTGGTTGCCAATAAAATATTTGGTTGCCACAGGCATTTCCTCTTGGTCTTTCATAATGCCAAAAATGATTGAACATTTTCATCACATGGTAGAAGATGAGAAAAATGATTGGAATTAACTGAAAAACTAATTATTAAAGTTAAAAATAGTTAACAATTATTAAAAGTTGAGAATTTTTAATCACTAATTCCTTTTGATCAGATGGGTTTTATATTTTGAGTAATTTAATTTTTTGTGCATCAAAACCAATAAGTTTTCATTCTTTGTTTTAATGGCATATCAATCATCACCGGTTATTTGATGCCAAAGCCATTCTTGTAGAAGAACAGTAGTTATACTATTTAACCTATAGCTGGAAGATGAGAAGGTTTATATCTTTCCCAAGGGTATTTGTCTGAATGTGAACGTAATATCACAATTGGAGTTCAAACTTGCTTGCTACGATGTTGTAGACCAGCATGTTAGCCACCACGCCATGGGATCTCGCCTTCAAAACCAATAAAGTTAAAGACTTCAAGAATTAAGTCATGACTTTTTGGTAATTAAACCAGGCAGACAATTCAAAGTTTTGCAGTGAAAATTCTGTTTGATAGTGTTGCTAGAAAATTGTATATAAACTTCAGTATTTCTAAGAATAGAACACAAAAATAATTTTTTAATACAAATGAAAGCTAAAATGTTGATTCAATCCCTAGTTAAACATAAACACATAAGTAATTTCCTGACATTTACTATAATTGTTTCTGTTGGACTATCAGGGGTATAAGAAGTACAAGTCACCACTTTTATTTATAGACTTTCCCAAAATCAGCAGTAAGCATTGACCAATGAAAAACAACATTTAAAGTAATTGGTAATTGACCTGAAATCAGTTGCTAACTGGACTTAATACCAGAAGGACAACAACTGGATTCTCTGTTACAGCGAGTACACTCTTGTTCTACCTAGGTTTGGTTTGTTTTTGTTTTACGGCATATCAACCTCAGTGGGTCATTTAATGCCGATAAAGTTTTGAAATAAATCAATTCTTAATGGATAATACAATTTTTTTATAAATACATATTTCTATTTAACCCATAGATGGGACCCTAATAGGTACTACCACTCCGGGTCAGAGTGAACCAGGGAGCAATGGTGATGAAGGGGTGCTCCACATTCCCCAAACCTCCAAAACTGGAACCTCACCATCAGATAGAGTTTAACGTCATTCCCAGGACATGTAGACCCTCAGTTACCGCCTTCTAGCACCCATATGATAAAAAGGGATTGGGGCTTGCCATAAGGTCAATAGGGTTGGGAAAATCATATAGGTGCTAGGGCTTGACGTGACCAGCCGATTGATCGGAGGGGGTGTTCTACCTAGGATTTCAAGGAATAAGTAAAGTAATAAGTAAAGTAAAAGTAAAGTAAAAGTAAAGTTGACAGGATGGCCTAATGTCGGTATCAGCCAGACAGCAAGTGAGCCTATCCCTTTTCACTAGCGCAAGACCAAGGTCTTTTGTAACCCTTTGAACCCTTAGTCCTCAGATACCTTCTACTTGAGATAAATAAAGTAAAGAGTACAAAACCCATTAAAACTTCTATCCAGGAGGCAGACATCTTTAAACTTATCCCATGGAGGCCCCTGTAGGGTAATGTTTATCATTGTAGGAAATGGGCACAGTGACCGAGTTCAAATCTGGACGAGGCTGATTGCATTCACATAGCACTACTACCCTTAATAAACTATTCTCCCTTCAGATATGGGTAAATAGTAGGGCAGACTAGGTTCCTTAACCTTGTTTGGGCCACCAGTCTAGGAGAAAGAAAACTGAATTCAAACTTGTTAAAAATCTGTTTGAAAATTAACCTTGTGTCAAATCCTGCTTGTGCAGAGGGGGTTGGTTAAATACATATCTGATCATAAAAAGCTGTGAATTAATATTAAGCTTAGTAAAAAGCTTAATGTTAACATCTGTTATAATCTCCTTTTAGAGCCCAAAATATGAAGCTCATAATAAAATAGGACTTGTGTCAAAATATTGGGTTTGTGGATTTAAAGGGCTAATTCTATCTCGATTAAAAGATAACACAAATGTTGTTTATGTGTATAAAAGGGAGAGGAATTCCTTTTCAGTAGAAAAAAATGTGTTTCCTACTCATAAAAAAGTTTTGCTAATTTTTTAATCTTTAGGGAATGTATTTATATCAATCAGTTTCTTACTGAATAATAATTCAGAATTTAAAAAAAAAAAAAAGTAATGAAAATAAAATTTTAAAAATAAAGACACATTATCAGTCATTATTTAAATTTTAGTTTGGTTTCTTTGTTTAATGGCATATTAACCTGCATGGGTTATTTAATGCCAAAGCCATCCTTGTAGAAGAATAGTAGTGGTATTTAACCCTGGGTCAGAGTGGACCTGGGAGTAATGGTGATAAAGGGGTACTCCACATTCCCTAGAGCTCCAGATTTCAAACTTCACCATCAGAGAGTTTAACTTCATATCCAGGACATTAAGAGCCACAGCCTTATGGCACATATATGATAAAAAGGGTTGGTGGTTGCTATAAGGGCAATAGGGTTGGGACAATCACATAGATGTTAGGGCTTGATATGACCAGCGAAAGGGGCCTCTCCAATATTTTCTTTAGTAGATTGTCTCTATTCTGATTTTGTCTTATTTATTTAGTAGATTGTCTCTATTCTGATTTTCTCTATTCTGATTTTGTCTTATTTAGTAGATTGTCTCTATTCTGATTTTGTCTTATTTAGTAGATTGTCTCTATTCTGATTTTGTCTTATTTAGTAGATTGTCTCTATTCTGATTTACATTCATTACATATTAGAATGAATTATAAATATTGATAATAGCCTTTATATATTTCTGATGTTATTTCTTACATTTAAATACACACATTGTGTTTATATGCTATGAAATCAGTGTTTAATACACAAAAGGATAAATTATTGTCAGCATATCATATGAGTTAAATTATTATTTTAGAAATAAATTTGTGCAGTGTGAATTAGGTCATTTGATCTTACTATTCATACTGGATAAAGATTTGTGTGCCCTATATTTTAATACATCTATTAATGATTTATTTTAATCTATCAGTAAGCTACTTGGATAATCTCATTTTTGCAAAGAATTAAATAAGTTCAATTATGACAATCAAAATAATAATTTAAGCCTGTTATGAATTTTTTATATATCTAACTTAGGGTAGTGGAGACATGGAGTCAATGGTTCTTATTAATTGACAGTTTCTTGCCTATGCAATTTTCAAACCACGTTAAAAATTATGGTTTGAAAATTGCATCGGCAAAAAACTGTCATTTACCAAGTGCCGCTGACTTCATGTCACTGCTACCCTAAGTTAGATATCAATGATATTGAGCATTTTTTATATATTTACACACACACACACACAAAGAGAGCAACATACATACACCAATAGCCACACATAAGTACCCCATAAGTCATTTTTCAAATATTAAGAAAATGACATTTAAAATTTGACAACTCCACACTCAAAATATCTAGATTTTTTACAAGTACTAATAAACCTTATTTCTAGTGTGATAACAGTCTCAATTTTGGTCTAAAATGATAGAGGAATTATTGAGGTGTAATCCCAACAGTGAAAATGCTTTTATATTGAATGATACATTCAATATAAAAGCATTTTCACAATTGGGATTACACCTCTTGACTAATAGGAGACACAAGAGGTGATTACTTCCCATGTCTTCCAATAGCCACTAGGTGGCATGGCTAGCAGTATTATGTTCAATAACTATAAACCTTATTTCTAGTGTGATAAGAGGCTCAATTTTTATCTAAAATGATGGGAAGAATTATTGAAATAGTGTTTTTCAAATATAAAAGTATTTTCACCTTGAAAAGGTAAGCTAGAGATTTATTAAGCACAGCTAATCATAACTAATAATTTTCTAAACAAGGAATTACCAATTAAAGAAGAATGCTAAATCACATTGCCTTAATAAAAAAAAAACAACTTTTTTTAAAGTCAGAGTCGGATACATTTTTATAAAAATAATTTCTAGGGTTGTTTTTTTTTTTCTTTCTTCTCAATTGCCAACTTTCTAATCTTTAAACTTTGATCAGACAATTCTCCAATATTTTCAGGTAACATTCATGTCTACAATTACAGATTGTATCTAAAAGAACAAAGAGACTTGAAAATCAAAAAATACCAAAACCTTAATCTACTTTCAAATAAAGATACTTTAACATTCCTAGAGTTTTTATTATTCAGAAGGAATTTACTTGGGGGTCTTTTTTAAAAAAAAAGACGTTGGGGAGGAGGAAGAAGTTAATTTACACAAAATTAAAACACATACTGAATATCATAATATACTTACACAGTTTAGAGAAAGAAATGTCTAATTATTTAAACAAGGAACATTGGCTATTGACAAAATCTAATTCTTCTGAAGAAAGACTGAAACAATACTTAGGTCATAGTTTGAGATGCAAACACCCCTAATGTATAAAATATGAGTTTTATGGACTTGATAATTAAAAAAAAAGTTTTAAATCTCCTAAAATTCAATGTAAAAATCAATTAAGATAAAAACAATTTTTTTTATCTTTGCCTTCTGACAGAAATGGTTGGTGGTTTTGTTTTATGGCATATCAACACTCTTTAGGGTCATATAATGCTGAATGAAGTAATTTTGATAAACAAAGGACCCCGGTTGCTTACAGTACCTGCAGTTGCTTAAGTGGTCATCCAATTAAGTATTGAACAGGTTCATTGCTGCTTAACTTTAGTGATCTAGCAGGATCTTGTACTTTCAGTATGACTTGACCGTAATCCCTCTTTCGGGTCCTCTAATGACAAATCAAGTCATTTTGATAAACAAACGACTTAGGTTGTTTACAGTACCTACTATTTTTTAAGTGGTCCCCCATGGCTGCTTAAGTTTGGTGATCTAGTAGATTCTGACAGAAACGCTGACAATGTTTTCAAAGATTATGTGAAAAAGCATTTACTTTAAATTTTTAAAATTTGGTTTTTGTTTAATGACATATCAACCTTCATGGGTTATTTAATGCCAAAGCTATCCTTGTAGAACAACAGTAGTAGTACTATTTAACCTATAGCTGGGGGATGAGGGGGTTCATACTTTTCTTAAAAGGATTAGTCCATAAGTATACATAATAATCGCTTACTATGATGTTGCAATCCAGCATGTTAGTCATTATGCCACAAGGACTACCCCTTAAAATTTTTTAATAATCTTCTTTAATATTTTTTTTTAAATTGACAAAAATATATCTTAGAAAGTGTTAGAATTGCTTTCCACTTATTTTACCACAGAAGTGGATCATATCCAAATATCATTTACAAATGATTCATAAAATATTTGATAACATTCTTGGTCTTTTTTTCTCTTTTTATTTTGGTAAATTAGGAAATAAAAAAGATAAAGTGGATGGCAATTTTTTTTATTTTCTAATTTTTTCAGAAATCTATTTATTTTCTTCAACATTTAAATTCTGACTAAACAAACACCAAAAGATTCCCTTTCACAAATTGTCTTTACTTAAAAGCCTAACAAAATAAAAAATAAAAAATAATTTTTATAAAACATTTTGTGAATATTTACTTTGTAAACCTGCCAACCAATCATGAACACAAAAAATCAATGCAATCAAAAATATATTGCAATAAAATTCGGCAGAGTGGCTTTTTGTCAATATCAGCCAGACAGTGAGGGAGTCTATCACCTTTTCACTAGCACTAGACCAGGGAGATTGTTTTGTTTTTTGCTGAGGTGGAGCACCACACCTACCGTCAACTCTCCACTTTACTGCACAGATCAGATTACCCAATCTGTGCAACTCATGTGCTGAGTTGGTGGGAACCAGTATTGAACCTGGAACCTTGCGATTCAGAGGTTGGTGCTTCACTGACTGAACTAAAGTGGCCCCTAAATATATTGCAATACTTATGATCAATATACTATTAGTCCAGGTAAAAAGTGTGGTAAGGGCAACCCAAAACTAAACTTTTTGGACCTTATTTTTTTTTATGCAGGCATCATTGGGGAACAATTTTTTTCTTGTTTACCAATGATACCTGCATTGAAAAAATAAGGTATAAAAAAAGTTTGTTTTAGTTTACCCTTACGATGCTTTTTACCTGGACGACTAGGTAAATCACGAGTCCTACATTTATCCTACCATTTTTCAATTTTGATAATTTTTCACGCCTAATATAAAACAAACAGAATTTTTCAATTGAATTTTAGGAAGTTTAAAACATTTTTTTATTTTATTTATAAATAAAAAAAAATAAAAAAAATGATGTTCTCAATTTTGAGAACTTATCCTCAATTTATACAAATAAACAGAGTGCTTCATCTCAAACTATGACAGAGACTTAAAATCTAAAAAGTGCATAAATACACATCCTAAAGACAAACAAGACAACAACTGATAAAGATACAGAGACGGTTTTTTTTGGTTCTTTTACATCTTAAAAGTGTAGTGCTAAGTGTGCAAAAGGGCAGCTGGGAGGTAGGAAAACATAAGAGGTCCAGATGGGTAGAAAAGGAGCTACTAGTGGTCAGATAGAGGGGAGGGATAATATTAGTGTGGCACATGCCGTTGCAAGATACAGTCCTCGCCCATCTCCCAGCATGCCTGTTACATGGGGTATACCCATCACTTGTACGAGCAGGTAAGCCTGGAAGAAGAAAACATATGTGCCATTTCAAATTTCAGGTGATATAAATACTAAGGCACATATATATTATATATATGTGGAGAGAAGATAAGATTTTAATTAAATATCAGTTACAAATGAACAAACTAATAAATCGCAGTAAGTTATTGCCAAACAGAACAGTTCTCTGAAATGTGTTCATATATCTAAAAAAAATTTGTAAAAAATATCAAAAAGGTAATTCTGTGTATATACAGTTTTATAGATTTATTCTGTGTATGTGTGGTTGCATATATTTATCTATTTATTTGGTAAAGAAAAGGGCTTAAATATCAGTCATATTAGCAGTTATTGATCTATTTCTACCCATACTAAATCTGCTTCTTCAGACTGCAGGTTTATTGAAATTTGCAGTCAGTAGAAGCCTATTTAATATGGCTGGAAACAGATCTATAACTGCTAATATAACTGATATCTAAACCTTTTTCTTTAACAAATATATTGCTCTGTATATAATTCCTGAAGTATGGTACATAGAGCTCTCCATATGGACCAAACCAAATTTTAAATTCCGGCTGTTAAAAAAGACCCAGCTTAGAATCATTCCTAATACCAACTAACCTGGGGATTTATATATATATATATATATATTGAATTTTTAAAATATAATTGTTTTCCATAGGCAACTACCCAGGTTTCAGGCTATTTTGCCATCATCAGGTCGTTAATAATGGTAAAATAGCCTGAAACCTGGGTAGTTGCCTATGGAAAACAATTATATTTTAAAAAATTCAACAAATAAATAAATAAAGCTCCTACAAATTTGTGGTTGAGCACTGTGATTTCTTTGTTTCATCTCAAAATTTTTAAAAATATATATCTATATCTATATATATATGTGTGTGTGTGTGTGTGTGTGTGTGTGCCTTCAAGCATCAGTAGATATGCCTCATAGTAAATATATTCAATCCCAGATAAAAGAAATTGATATTTGAACGAGACTGTTTGTTGGGGTTTTTTTTTTTTTTGGGGGGGGGTCCCACCAAATACTGACTCACATTTTTGGATTCTAGTTAAATTCTATCCTTATGGTCATTTTTATTTTCTACTCTAAATCTATTGTATATAGTAAACTAAAAACATCTATATACCTATCTCTTTGTGCTCACCCACTTGCCATGATAAAAAAAAATGAATTAATCCAGTGTAATTAACTAACAACCTCCCTCATTCTCTATCATATTTTGTGAGCAATAATAGAAGATACTCCCCCACCCACAGAAGAAAGGATCAAATTTAAAACCAGAGTCAATTATAGGCAGTAGTTCAACTATTAATCGTTGTAAGACATATACATACATATAGGTGGGCATACACAAACATATCAACATAATCACTTAAATATGAAAATATGTACATACAATGTGTTTCAAAAATGATGCAATTATCTTTTTGAAAACATGTACTTAAACTATTTAACTTCTTTGTAGCCTTGAAAAGGGTTGTTATAGACAATCCAATCTGCAAAGATAGCTTTCTAAGAGATTTTATAGGTGAACAAATTAAAATGTCAGGAAGATCATTATGAATTTTTGCAGTTATTTGATGGTTAACAAAGATAGTTAACTTAACCCCTCTCCCAGTTTCCCAAAATTTAAAAGAAAATGAAATATTGTCAACTTGCATTAAGTTCATATTTCACATTCCAAATCTGTATATGCTAAGATGACATAACTGAGACAATGTTGTATACCCTTTCTTTACTTCCATTATTCTTCTGCTCATCTTTGGTATCTTACATTCTTCTTCTAGCGTCTGGACTTTGTCTTTCTCATTTCTTGCTAGTTGGTCATCCCTGATTCATTTCTTCCTCTAGGTCAGTCTTGTTGCCAAGACATTCATCAACCACAAAACCATATTATTTATTTAAACCTTTATTAACTTAACTAAACACATTTCTCTAACTAACATAGCGCGCGTGTGCAGTGAGCCCCAGCTAAAGCAGACATATCTTCTCTGTCTGACGACCAAGCTGGAACTGAGAGCCAACCAGGTCCCACGTGACTTCACGTATTTCGCGGGCTTTCTGTAATATTCCATGGAAAGTCCCGCTCGTGATATGAAAAGGGGCCATCCCTTCAGAAATACAGGGGGTTGACAATCTATGCATAGATTATATAACAACAACACAAAGGAATGGATGCTTGAATAAGGCTAGCACATGACAAATATTTCAACTACTAAGTACTGTGGTCTTTGAATACAGTGATGTCGTATAATTTATAACATAAGAAATTACAAGCAAGTAAATTCTATCTTATAATTAGGGTTGCATCATTTATAAAACATTCTGTATATACATATCTATATGCAGGCTGATTGAAAAGTAACTCCCTATTTTAGAAAAAAAAAAAAAAAAATCAGAATTGACCCAAGATAATGGTATGGTGTGGAATGACTTCAGATAGGATTGTAGCTCTTTTCATCCTTTGCAATATCATGAATGTCGAAAAGAATCTCACCATGCTGCAAGATGAAATCTGGCCAGTTGAAAATACTTGGGAGAATATTGAAGACTTGATTTTTATACAAGATAGTACTCCTCCACATTTTGCTATTGTTGTTTGTGAATGGCTGAATCACCAATAAAACTCCATGTTATGCGTTTTCTTCTCGTATTCAGTTTTTGTAAAAATAATGATTCAGAAATAAATTATAAGATTTTTAAAATAGGGAGTTACTTTACAATCAGCTTTTATTTATCAATGCACAAACATATATATATATATATACACGCATATATAGTGTGTACATGCATGCATGCATACCAACATATGTGAATTAGTTTGATCAATTTGAATATGATGTCAAAGATGTGATCAAAACTCGTAAACCCTTACTAAAAGTCATGCATGCAAAAATAATATACTATGTCATACTGGATTCCAAACTTCTATGATAAAATTCTTACAAGTGCCATAAAGTAATTGCAAATATATTTGTATCAATCATTTTATCATATTTGATAAAGTACATCTATTAATAATGGAGATTCACTTCCGGTTTTTGTCTGTAACAAAAACTACGTCACTGCTTACGTCACATTACCCAAAATCGTCATATCATAGAATAAATGCACTCAAAATTTGAAAATGCAAAATTAGACAGTCCTCATTGTTTTTTAAAACAAGTTTTAATAAATACAGGAGTGGTATTATATATCTATATATAGTTTTATTTTAATACATATTTAAAGTTTACATTTCAAATTGTTTTATTTTTTAATCCTTTAATGAATTTGATGATTTTACTTACTTAGGGTATAAACTCTCTGACAATGAATTTTTAAATCCCACACCCTCAGGTAATATCTTTCAAAAATTCATTTTTACATCACCCAGAGGGCGTTTTTTTTTTTTTTTTTTTGCTAGTAATAATAAAAAACAAAACAAAAAAAAACACTTTAAAATAACTGATACACTAAAAAGCAGGAACCATTAAATTTAGTCTGTAAAGATCTGTTTGACTTTTATTTTATGATACAATAAAGCCACTAGTTTCATTAAGTAATTACTCTCTCAACTACATCGATTATATTTAGCAATCGCATAATCTTTACAGATCACAGCTGTCCCTCACAATCCTACAATACCACCACCAGAACCTTTCCTCTCATGAACCCTTAAGTGACTCATCAATCCCACTTTGATGCAAATGTGACACAAGAAGGACGTCCTTTCCACTGGATTGATTGCACCAGATGGTGAAATTTGATGCTTGTGCACCACCATATGTTTCTTAAAACCAGAAGCCGACTTACAGACTTTGTTACGGATTGTACAAGTGACATATTTATAGCAATAGTAACAAGCACAAATTAGTATAACACTGTCCTTGTTTGACTGCCAGTCATTTAAGTCTTCTCACAGAAAACTGATGGGGAGGGGGCAAGAAAAGTGAAAAAAAGAGGTGAGAGTGAGGCTGTGCAAATCATTCTCACTGGAATCAAAACTTCTTGATTCTTTGGAATCACTTTCGCTTTTTAATATCGGGGGGGGGGGTAAAGTGTGCAAAAAAAATAAATATTACAAAGAGTGAGTAAAATTTAAGTGACAGAACATTAGACAAGCAGGTGAGATATTCAAGTCTCCACTGATGAGAGTTGTTCTAATTTTAGGCTTGTTACCACAAACTCACCTTGAGGGGGGAGAAAAAAAATGGATTTTAAACAAGCAAATAAAAAAGAAGAAGAAAAGAACAAGTTTTCTGCACTGTCAAGAAATTTTTTATTCACAAGTTGTAAATTTTGACAGACATGACTAGTCGATTCACAAGTTGTAAATTTCTGACAGACATGACATGACTAGTCTATTCACAAGTTGTAAATTTCTGACAGGCATGACTAGTCTATTCACAAGTTGTAAATTGACAGGCATGACTAGTCTAAGACAGAAGCCAAAATGTGAGTCAATATAACAAGAAATTTCTACTAGAAAATTCCCAGTAAATTTGTAAACTGAATACTTGAAATAGTAATGAAACTCAAAATATCTGTCTAATTTAATACATAATGTACGATTTTTTTTATTTTGCATCTAATGCAAATGATTATATCTGTATGTACATATGTATATTCAATATTAAACATAACACTTAGAAAACTTAATTGAACTTTCTAAAAACAATTTCTTTCACAAGAAATTTTCTTCTGATGATGACCTAAGGTTGACACTAGTTGAGAACAATTAAAAAAGGAATAACATAAAAGAAACATTCCTGTTTGTTTATATATATATATATATATATATATATATATATATATATATATATATATATATATAGGGCTGGTCTGGGGAGTCATCTAAGAAAACACAAGGATACAGTGTCAAATGCTACTGGCACTCAAGTATGTTTACTATGTAGTAGATCCTTCAGGAGTCTCAGTGGACTGAAGAGTCATTTTTGTGCTTGTACCCTGTCAGGTGCTTCCAAAGAAAAGAAAGAAAAAGAGAGAGGGAGAGAGAGAGAACAGAAAATGGTCTTACTCGTGCATAAGTTGACTGCCAACACACACACATATAATTTCTGTTATTTATTATTTTTTAATTTTATTTTTTATTATCTTACTATTAATTTATTTTATTATTTATATCTTAACAGTATTTTCTTTTATACATCATTATACTCTAATGTTTAAATTTAAAATCTTTTTATTTTACTTGTCTATTTATATTTTAATATACTACTCTGTTTTTTCTGTCCTGTCACTTTTTTGTCTGTCTGGACACCCTAGAAATCAACTTTGAGATGTATCTCTTTTTCACTTCCTGTTTCTATGGTTACAATCCTACACTGTTAAAAATATATATAATTTTTTTTATTATTTTTTGTTTTTGTTTGAATTTATATATATTCAGCTCTTTGGGTTTTTTTGTGATATGCTTGTCCATAAGTGAATTGAGACCCATCTGATGAGACGAAAATTTGGGGAGCCGGTTTAAATCAACTTAGATTTATATGGGCCCCAATTTTCATCGAAATAAATTTATTATGGGATTACTGTATTGAGTTCTTCCTTCCTTTATTGATAAATATTGCTCTGTATATAATCTAAAAGGTTATTTTACATTGAGCTCTCTTTAGTGATTTAAAGATTCGCTGTATTTATACATACTGGATCATCAATATTTGTACAGTGGATCTTAGAAATCACATATAGAATCATCCCTTACTACCAAGTTTTGGATAAATCTTTATATATATATATATATATATATATATACACACACACACACACACACACACACAGATATTATGATCTAGTATTATCTATATTAGAGCTGGGCATGTAAAGATTTTACAAGAATTAAAAAAAAAAGATGTTTCCTATTTTAACCAACTATTTCTATTTTAAAAATGATATCTAATAAAAGAGATCCCACAGAAGCAACTTAAAAATCTTGTGGCATATATAATATCATTGTATACCCTATTCTAGTTCTTTAAGTCTATATAGCAAATGCTTTCCTATAGATTTTACCAACATAATTATTTACTAAGCCTAACATAGTTGTGGCACAAGTTCAAAAGTGTAGGACAACCAGTGAGAATCAAAGTCACTAACAATGATCTACTAATCCAGCTTGCTAACTATAAAAGCATGTGAGGTACTCTGGATTTTACCAACACATCACTGTATGGTGTAGAATTTTGTAATTTAGCATCCATATCTAATAATTTATGAAATATTAGTTTGATTCTTAATTATATATAAAATTTCACAGTAAATGAGCTTGGTAATAATCGCAATAAATCTAATTTTGTTTGATATCAGTTTATACAAAAAGCAACCGTCCTTATTGAGTTGTTATTTTATTGTAATTTTAAGTGCAGTATTATAAGTGCATCAATTTTGTTTGCAAAGATTATGAATACAGTTTGATATTTCAGTTGAAATGATTGATGTATTTCTTTTTGCTTTTTCTACAGACAATGGAAACTGCCAATTTTTTTAAAAGATAAAAATCAATTATTGTTTTCATGCCAAGACTATTCGATTCATATATATATATATATATATATATATATATATATATAATAATAATAATAATAATAATAATAATAATAAAAAAAAATAATAATAAGGTTTTAGACAATGAAGCATGTTCAGAATATCAAAATATATTTGGAGATTGGGCTAAAAGCTAAGAATATCTGAAAGTAAAAAGTAAAGTCTGCAGAATGACCTATTGTCAGTATTAGCTGAACAACAAGGGACTCTATCCTCTTTTCACTAGCACTAGACTAGGGAGATTGTTTTTTTTGGTGAGGTGGAGAGCCACACCTACCATCAGCTTCCAGATATTTTACTCCACAGATCAATTACTCAAAATTATGCTACTTATGTGCAGAGTTAGCGATGACTTGTGATTCCAAAGCAAATGCTCTACCGACTAAGCTAACTGGTCCTATCTGAAATTAAAAGGTTTTTTTTTTTTTAATTCAGAGATTTTCTGAACTCTAAAAATCATTGCACGTGTCTTGATTCATGAGTGGTTGGATTTTACAACATGTCAACCCTTGTTGGGTTATTTTATGCAAAAGACATCTTTGTCTTATTCATTCTAGATGGGTATTCAAATCTTTTTATTTATTTATTTATTTATTTTTTAAACACATTCTTTAAGACTCATTTTTTCTATTTACCCCATAGATGGGATCCTAACAGGTACTACCACTCTGGGTCAGGGTGAACCTGGGAGTAATGGTGATGAAGGGGTATTCAACACTCCCTAGATCTCCAGAATTGGAACTTCACCACTAGATGCAGTCTAACATCATACCCAGGACACTAAGACCCTCAAGCAACTGCCTTCTAGCACATATATGATTAAAAGTGTTGGGAGTTTGCCACAAGTGTAACAGGGTTGGGACAATCCTATAGGTGATTCATTTCACTTAGCGCTAATACCCTGGGAAAGGTATGAATCCTACTCTCCTCCAGCTATGGGTAAATAGCAAGGCAGACTGGGTTCTTTAACCTTGGCTAGGTAACAAGTCTAGGAGAAGGAAAACTGAATTCAAACCTGTTGAACTCCGCTTAAGAAATTGACCTTGTGTCACATCCTGTTCATGCGGAGGAGTTGGTAAATATATATATAGGTGATTCATGAATGGTATCCCATAATAAAATGACCTTGTTTATCTTAACTAGGTGGGAAGCTAAATAAATATACTAAAACCTAAAATACTAAGAACCTGAATATTCAACTGCTTCTGTAATGCAGACAAGAATAGTACAATACGACTCAATAAAAAAAAAGTTGTGGCTATTAAATTGCAAGAAACATTCTTCTCTTTCAATTAACAGCATTCACAATGACTGAAAGGTAAATGATGTAGTTTGTCCCTCTACCAAATCAATGCATCTTTTCAGGGAAATAAAGGAGAATGTTCTTTGCTCATAAAAAGGGGGATCTATCCATATCATGAGACTTTTAGGGTCATCTATTTATGTAGCCAGATGCTCTTTCCCATGGTACAGACATTTCTAAAGAGGCTCAGATATCATCAAGGTGCTTAACAAAAAAAAAAAAAACCTGCAGTACATCTATACCCTCAAACTCTTTTCACACCAGCCAAAGTAATGACTCACAACTGTACAATTA
Source organism: Doryteuthis pealeii (assembly GCA_023376005.1). NCBI lineage: Eukaryota > Metazoa > Mollusca > Cephalopoda > Myopsida > Loliginidae > Doryteuthis > Doryteuthis pealeii. Next base: position 78,528,657 of record CM042156.1, on the reverse strand, counting down.
GAAACATTAAGTAGCTTTCTTGTGAATATCGAAGATATCATTTAAAAAAAAAAAAATTCTAATGCAATTAAGAACAATAAAAAAAAACCTCTTAGCAGTTTTCTCGTTAGAGGATTTTTTAACACTTAATTGCATTAAGAAAAAAAAATTAAATGATATCTTCATTGAATAAATTTCATTTTAAAATCAAAGCCAAAAACAAAATAAATAGATAGATAAATAAAAAAATTAAAATAATTCTTATTTAGCAAACTAACACCTATGTATACACGTAAATTTATTATTAAAAAAAATTTTTTAAATTTAAAAAAAAAAAAAACATTTTTTTCACACGACTTTTACTATTCAACTATTTTCAGACCAAGTTAGACACAAATTAAAATTTAAAACAACTTTATTAAGAGATTTATGCTTACATTTTTGTTTTGGCCTGGATTGTTCATTCTAAGTTATATTATTCAGTTTTCAACTTAAGTGACCAACTTGAAATACGTAATAGAGTAATTACTGCTAGTGATAGTAAATTGGCTACATTATAAATGCAAGAACAACCAAATTATCATAGTCAGTTATGTATCTATATTATAACATATTAAAGTTTTTTTTTATTTAATTAGATTAGTTTATTTGAATCTTTTCATGTTAGAGGTGTATGACTATTCCTTGTCTGAATACCAGAGATGAATGATAATGTACTTAAAACAAAAGGAAAATATAATGCAATTAACTTTCTTTTTTTTTTTTTTTTTTTTAAATATTATATACAAAATAGCAAAAGTATCAAGACATTTCAATTGCAATAATTTAAAATAAGTTGAAAATTAAAGCAATGAATTCTGCAAATCAAGTTCCAATTCTAGACTAAGATGTTTGTATTTTACTTTGAGCTAATGCCCTTGGGAAAGGCATGTATTCATTTCTTCTTCCTCCATCTATGGGTAAAATAATAGAGAAGACATGACTCTTTGTCCTTGGCAATCAGTCTAGAATGAAAGCTGAATCCAAACTGCTACCAACACAGGTGCATGACAAGGTAATCTTTGTGTATCCCAGTAATCAGGAGAGCTCTACTGGTGGGAGTTACAACATCCTGTGATGTTCAACCAAGCTAGAGATGCCAAAAGGTAAAGTAACAGACTGACAACAATAACTACCTCAATAGTAAATCTGGAATTGAAAGCAGGGCTTCAGAAGTGGACAGAACAATTCTGACCCCAAATTGATACCTCAGGTTCACAATGATGATGATAACCACAATGATATGGATCATAGTTAGTTGTCATTAATTAAGTTTAGTTTGGCACAAGGCCAGAAATGTGGAGCACTCACATATAAATTGTCCACTACCTAGCTCAATAACCATTACATCACATGAAGTGCTGGCCAAATATTCTAGTAAGATGAATACTTAGATGATTGTCATGTTTGTTACTATCATTAACTAGTAACAATAAGAATAATTGAAGGAGATCATCCAATCAGATTAAAAGCAAGCTCACAACATGACACAAATATTTATTATTTAGATTTTCAGATTATTGTCCTCAGCTTGATTGTTATATATACAATGTTTCGGCTGATGTGCCCTCTGACCTTCTTCAGGTGTTTCTTGTCAAATTTGAAAGCTCCCATGTCGGAATTGGGAGCCTTCATGGAACTCTGAATCAAATCCTTCATTTAATCTATTAGGGTAGATTGTTCTCATTCCATTAACCATGTATTCTATGTTATTTTCACCTGTAGTCAGGATTGAAATTACAAGCTCCAGATGGTTGTTACTTAGAATTGTATTAACTTAATACCTATATCCATTATGCCAGTTATATCATTAAGAAATGTTTCTAAGAGTGAAGAAGAATTATTACTTCTTTTAAATTATTACCCCAAAGTCATAAAATTAAATCATTACTAATATCTTTAGCTTTCAATTATAAAATAAGAGATAAATACGTGTTCCAAGTTATAAAAAGCAAATTATACGATCATGACAAAAATACTAGCTGTAAGAAATATTTTGTAATAATACATATAAAAAAACATTCATGAAAATCGAATGTAACTTGAATTTTAAGATTTTCTTTTTTTTTTTTTTTTTTTACACCCAAGTGAAAGAATGAAAAAAGCAAAGAGGTCAAAATTCATCCAAAAACAAAGATTTCTTTGTAGAACCTGAAATGACAAAACCAATTTGATAAGTAAATAAAATGAGGATATAAACAAAAAAATAAAAATAAAAATTGTAGTTTAAGAGAAAATTGGAAATATCTTTGAATAATTTGAATTCATAAGAGATTTAAAATTATTCTAAACTGAAACCTTCCCAGACATCAATTATCTGTTTTTTAAATTGTTTCTTTTATGTGAATAATTTTTATTTTTTTTTTTTTACTGTTGTCCTCATCTTTATTGTGGTATATATAAATGCAACATTTTTGCTGCAGTATCCCCGGCCTTCTTCAGGTGTTCCTTGTGTATCTGAGTATAGTAATGATCCAACCTAGGAAATCATTTTTAATAGTTTCTTTTATATTTAAATTGTTTATTTTTTGTTGTTTTAATTAAGTGCTATGAGGAGTCACAGAGATAAGCCTTATTTAACTCTTAACATCCTATACCGCCTCATTCCGACCGGCCAGAAGTCACATTCATTTTCCTAATCTGCCCCAAATGATAGCCTTTGTTTAAATGTAATACTAAACATTTAGAAGTCTTTGATTTAAGGAAAATAACGGGTAACTTTAAATGAAAAGGCCATTTTTAGCCATTTTTTGTTAAATCCTTATAGGAACAGGGCTCTGGACTTGGAAAATTCTCAACAGGATGTTAAGAGTTAATAAAGTATTTAATAATTCAATGAAAGCACATTCAAATAATTAATATGTCTTATTAATCATTTTGATTTTTAATAAAAATGATTGTGGATTTTGAAAATGAAAATTAAACAAAGAATATTTTTTATGAATGAAAATATTTGAATTCAGATGTTCTGCTAATAGTCGGTCAAGAATGGGAGAATTAAAAATCTTAAAAACCAACAGATTTTTCTTCTTCTCTGTGCACAGCTGCTTTAAAATGAAACAAATATCAAAAGACATTGAATATTTTGAAAAGATCCCAGAAAAATCATCTGGAACTATATCTCTCTTTTCTCTATCACATACACACACATAATTACAACATAATAAAAATACAAATAAATATCAATAAATAATAGGTTATCCCATAAGTAATGTCCAAAATTTGACAGAGATTGAATTTTTTTTTTCTATCTTAAAATGCCTAAATGATAAAGATAAATGTTGGCATGTTTTCATAGATTTTTAAACAAGTTATATTGTCACTGCTGGTGAAGTAAGGACAAAATATCAGAGATATTCTCCTGTGGACACCTATACATGGACCCACAAGTGTTGGCCAACCAGCAAAAACCTACATCAATCATATCTGTACAGATTCTGGATGCCATGTGGAAGACTTGCCAAGAGCAATGACTGATAAAGATGGATGGCGAGAGGGAGTTATAGGAATCTGTGATGCTAGCATGACCTGATGATAATTCAACTAACTCAGTTATTAACTTGACCCTCTTAAAGATGAATGTATCTATAAAGTACTTAAGACATTTAATATTCTATAAGTTTAGAAAAGGCAATTTTGGCTACAGAGGCAATCTGAAATAATCAAGATATTTATAGGATATATTTTAAAATAAAACTGAAAAGCAAAGATGACTTGAAAGATTTAGAAAAAAATCATTTCAGTTTAAGAGAGGAATTGTAAATAGAGTTTAATGATTACCTCTTAATGTTGAAGAATTACCCAAAAAACTGAATCATCATCATCATCATGGATATCCATGACAATCTCTTGCCAAGTCCCTATCATCCATTGCTTTCAGGAAGTCCTCTATGCAGCATCCAGCATCCATGCAGAGTTGGTCAATGCACTGGCATGTCCATGTGCTGATTTCAACAGGAAACATCACTTATGAGTTTGTCCTTGTTTGTCTCACTCGAATGGTTTGTGTGATGGGGGGCAATTGGTATTAAAGCCATTTAAATGGTTACCGGTTATCTTAAACAACCTAGAAAGGTGACTTAGAAAAGGGCTTCTCCATGATTTGATAAAGTGTGGTTGGGTAAAATAAATTCCATATTCTTATTTTCCAGATCTTGTTTTATCAGGAGTTTACAGAATGACCTTTTAGAGGAACATGAAAAGATGAAACTCCCCATTCAACATTTTTTTTCTTTTCTTACTTCCAAACCAAAAGGCTTTTAAAAAGTTTGGTAACCATTGGAAGGAAATTAATGATGGAATCTATGGTTAATGAATCTTTTCATATACATCATATCTTGCAATGCACTTGGATACCCTGGAGTTATTGGGCATATTGGATCTTTTAACAATCAAATAATCCCATCCAGATGACCTATCCAGAATTGATCAGACCTTGGCTTGTGACCAAGTAAAGCAACCCAACCCCACCATAATTCTCCTCCTGATCTACAACCAACTTAAAGAAACTTTTTGATGTTTAATTAAAGTGTTTTTAAATATTTTTTCTGGTCTTAAATTTAGACATTACTTATGAAATGACCTGATCTATTATTCAAATTTCCTGCATTTTCTTTCAACCTAAAGTGATGAAATATCTTGTGAAAACAATATTCATGCTCAAAATATCTCTATGATTATAATTTTAATCTTTTTTTTTTTCAGAACAATATACAAATACATGTTTTCATAGTTTTTAAATTTGTGAACCATCTTGAGTACCATGTACTGTGTTTAGTAACTCATAGGTTTAATTTCAAGAAAATTATACAATGGAACCATAAAAATAAAATCTTTCAATATTAAATTCAACAGATCCAGTCATTGAAGTCGAAGACTTCAGAAATTACTGACAAAAAAAAAGAAAAAAATTTTTTTATGGTATTTGAAGATGACTGAAGATTTACAGTATTTAAACTGTAATAAAGAGTGGAACATGTTTCTGTAAAAATTCTTGAATCAATATTTACATAAATTTCTAAATTCTTTAAAGATAAAATTTAGAAATGGGTAATGACTTAAAAATATCATTTATGATTGTGTTTTATAAAATACAAGCAGAAATACCCAACATGGCCTAAGATTTAAAAATATATAGATTAATAAAAATTAATTTTCTATATATTTGTTTTATTATCTTTTATGCTTGCTTTTAGGTTGATTATTTTTATTATTATTCTTGTTTGTATTTTTTTCTTTTATTTGCATTTTATCATGTTTTTCCTTTATTAATTTTTCTTATTTTTTAAACTGATTTTTAATACATCATTTGTTTATACCCTTATTATATTTTTTATTTAGATTTTCACACAAAAAATGAGGTATAAAATCTTTTATCCCCTCTGTTGAACAAAAATAGACTCTTCTTCTGAAGATAAAGTTTACTTTGAAATCGATAAGACAAAAAAAACATCTTTTTGTTTTTAGTTTTTATTTGCATTGTAATTGCCTTCAAATCATTAATATATAAAAATAGACTGTGGATTTTATTGGACTTTGGTCTTTGCTGGTCTCCACCAATTTTTTTAATAAAAGGATGTGCGCTCAATTGTACAAACAGACACAGAATCTTTCTTTTATATATAGAAATTAACTACAATATTTTATGGGCACTAATATGGTAATTTATTATCAAAGATCTATTTATATTTTTTTGATTTTATAACTAAGAAATAAAAGATAGATAATAGAAATAGCATAATTGAGTAGCATTAGTTATGTTTAAAAATTAATGAAATTAATGTATGATGTAACTGATTAATCTAATAAAGATTTAATTTTAGGATGAAAAGCTCAAAGAAAAAGTTGAGTCTATATCTCTTTATCATGTATATAACATTGTTGCTAGTTCATTTATGTGCTTATAAATCCACAAATTTGGTGGTAAATTTATTTACATTTAACCACATCAAATGTGTTCACATAAAGAAGAAAGAAAATAATTTTAATGATTCTTTTTTTTTTTTTTTTTTTTTTTTTTTTTTTTTTTTTTTTTTTTTACACAACAGAAAAAAAAACATGCTTATTAAGTGTGAACAATTTCTTTTTTTTTTTCTGCCATTGACAAGTGAGGCAGAAAATCTATCCATACAAGTGAAATTCATTCAACACTTTGCATTGTTATACATGGAAGTGCTCCACAGAGAATGGAAATGGAAGACACAAATCTGTGACTAAAAAAATAAAACAGTGAGTCCCCACCCCTTCTTAACCAATTCCATTTTGTTTTTGTTAAAAAAACATTACCTGTAGAGGGTCGGCTTGATGAACAATAATCACCTATACAACAGTAAGAGATCAACCATGAAAATTGTCAGACGCAAAGAAATTACAGGTGTATTAACGAAGCAGGCATTTCCAGGTAATTGTAAACATTATTAGCAATTATTTTAAATCAAATTAAGATGTTAATTTGACAATGAATAACTTTTATTGAATAGAAAAAAAATCACAATAAAACAATTTATAGAGAACAGATATTATTCATAATTAAGATAGAAATATTGTTATGAATCATGTAAGGAAGTTAGTTTATTTTCCCATTAAATTTCTGATTGAAAAATGAAATATTTCTTATTTGTACCTCCATTAAAACTAAAAGCATTTGTGATATATAGTATACAGGGTGGTCCGAAATTCTTGTCAACCCCTACATTTTTTTTAGAGGTAAAATAATTATATAATAAAAACTGAAATTCTAGAAAATAATTAAATCTTTAAGATTTTTGAGGTAGAATAATTCCATAACATATATTATCATAACAAAAAATAATTAAATGTATGTGTGTGTGTGGGTGGGGGGCAAAACTTTCAGACCCTCCTGTATTCTCATTATTATTGCACACTTAGGGTTTTAAAAGTGTCTTTATAATGAATTATAACAGGTAGATTTTATAGAAAGTATATTAATAAAGAGAAACCAAAAAGTACAGACAAACATAATTTTCTTTTACTCTTTTACATGAAATAGATAACATCCAGTGTGTCACTGAAATTCTAGAAAATAATTTAATTTTTAAAAGATTTTATTTTTAAGTAAAATAATTACATAACTTATGTATTATATTGTTAAGACAATATGTGTGTGAGGGGATCAAGACTTTCAGACCACTCTGTACTTCTCCTTACGTCTTGTCTGATCTTCTTAATTATTTCAAACTTATTATTTATGGTTAAGACGTTAGTTTTAAATTTCTTTTCAGATTCTTGATTTTCACTTCAAATAGAATTATTTTAAAGTTTAAATAATGTACTAAAATTTTCATGTGCTGATGCAGCAAATTTCTCTGAAAATTGTCTTTCAAGAATATAAGAAACAAATGTTCCATTAGAATGCATTAAAATAATGGCTGTTACAATGGATGCCACTATAACAAGAATTTACTGTACATTTTTCTAAGTGTTTTAAGGCTGTAAAAACACTTTCAAAAATAGCTTTAGATTTAAGAAGTTAAGATAAAGAATTTTACTTAGCAATAATAGATGCACCTTCAAGGTATTTCTTTAAATAAACCTTGTCTTGTTAAAGTGCACTATACACACATAACCAAATCTAGTCAGTAGGTATTGGGTTCAGAACAAACAGCAATGTTATATATAATATATATATATCTCAGTGAATAGTTTCTATTCTTTCACTTAGCAATATGTCTGACTGGCATCTTTAAATAACCAAGTTTTTAACGTGTGAAGATCTTGGAAGAGATCTTTCACTGTGTTCACAAGGTTACAAACAGCAAGTATATATTCATGAAAAGATAATGAAACAAAACTTTATATTAAACAATTATAAGTTTGGTTGATTAGAAAAAATAATTAGAATTGCAATTTTAGATAAAATATGCAATCAAAACACTTAAAAACAATAAAAAAGAATATTCTATATCATTGCCTAAGGGTAATCATTTGAGAAAAGAAGAAATTGTAAAAGAAATTTTTTTTTCTTTTTTTTTTTGTGTTCAAAAAAATTTTTTTTTATAGCAGTTCATTCTATTTTCTATAGTAGATAGGTAATTGTCTATTCAAATGAAAATAGTCTGGAGTATATAATTTTATACCATCCTTAAAATCATTATTAATTACAAGATATAAACATTCTCTTCAAAAGAAGCATTGAATACTATTTTATTTGGATAAAAAAATTGTAAGCATTTTAATATGAATGTAAATCACTGTTGATTATAAAAAAGAATTCTCTAAAATTTTCATCTTTCACAATGGTTTGTAGAATTCTGTTTGCTTTGTTTTTTGGGGGTTTTTTTTCTCAAAGAAAAATGAATTGTACAAAGATTTTCATTTCATTGTCAAGCAAATGTATCTGTAGGAATGTAAGCAAATAATTATTATGGTTTTGGGTGGGGGGACATCTTCCTGGAAGTAGCGCCAAATCAGACAAGTGAGAAAAAAAAAAAAAAACAAAAAAACAGCCAGTTGATAAGTAGTAGACAAAAGAAAATGATGGAAAAAATTTACTCACAAACTTTCTAATGTACAAAAATAATTTATACTCTCTTCTTATCAGTTAATCATTTTTTTTAAAGCTGCAAATGGATATACAATAAATAGCAGATATTACTAGCAATACAAATTCTTTTAGTTTAGAATTTTTAGATGGTTGGTTGTTTTGTTTTAAGGAATATCAACCCTTTTCAAGTCATTTAATGCCGAATCAAGTCATTTTGATGTGGTTACTTACAGTACCTGCTGTTACTTAAATTGTCACTCATCTAAGAAATAAACAGGCTCATTGCTGCTTAACTTTGATGAACCGGTGCTTTCAACATGACTTGACTGTAAACAGCATTTTTAGAGTGAAAGTTTTAACAAAAATTAATTGCAAATGCCCAAGTTTGATTTAGTTTATTTGTTTAAATGGCATACCAACTACTTTTTGGTTATTTAATGCCAAAATTTGATTCATTTGTAAATGATTGATTGTAATTGTAACTATATTTTTAATGTTCCTCTTTCGAAAGGGGGGGGGGGGGGCAAAAAAATTCAAAAGTTATATTACTCTAATTCTCTCCCAACTGTAAGGAAAACTTCAAATAATCTCAGTCCTCAGCTTTCAATCTTCTCTTCTAAAAGAACACCGTCCTCCTCACTCGCTTTGGTTATTTTAAGTACACACAAAAACCAAACATCCAGGCACATGTTGAACCTTGCATCCGTCCAGTACCTAGATTGCATTTGTTTTTGCATGCGGGCGGACGCGGGTTCGATCCCGGCAGGCAAGACAAAGTCTTGCTCTTTTTCGTTCTCCGTCACAGTTCTATTGCATTTTCATTAAAAATAGCATTGTTCAAAATCTGTTTATACTCATTTGTTTGCACAGTTATATGACATCAAGTATTCCTATCTAACACAGATAATTTGTACAGTTATATGGTTTCAAGTATTCTCATTTAATACAAATAATTTAAGCAATCATATCGTTTCAAATAACTATTCCTATTTGATAATAAAATATTTTCATTTTATACTTTTACAAATAAAATAGAATAAAAAAAATAAAAATAGATTTATATTTCTTCTGTAAATAACTAAAAATACAAATCTATTGATTTAAGAATTTATTCACATCTTTGTATATTAAAAGGAGTGTAGTTTTTAATCCATAATCTTGTTTCTCATTTTGTATCTGAAGTAGAAGAGAATTCAATTCTTTTTCTTTTTTTCTTCAAACAAACGTTCCAAGAGAAAATATAAGTATACACAGACAAAAAAAAAACAGCTAATTCTAATAGATTAATGAAAAGAAAAAAAAAAAGAGAAAAAGATTAAAATTTCTCCACTTACCATGGTTTTTCTCATTGAGCAAAGACCTGGTAGCTGGAATGAACATCTCCATTAAATCTGGAACTTTTCTGATGATTCGGAAAGCACAAAGAGTTGCCTTGGGGGAAAAAAAAGGAAAAAATTAGTAATTAAAGACAAAAGCTTTTTTTTTTTATCCTTCTTTAAAAGGTATCTTTAATAAAAATTATAATTGACTTAGTATAACTATAAATTTATTATCCATCTGTAATTTATCTCAATAAGACAACAAAAAATGTTTGCCAGAAAAACAAGAAATACTATAACAATTTTAGAAAAAGAAAAATATAACAAATAATAGTCCAACTATTTTGTTATTAACCATTTTTAGACTCTTAAAAAGTTTTATACCAAAGATGATTTATATTTTCAAATATTATAATTCTATAAGGGTTGACAATTTTTTTTAACATATCATCATCATAAAGGTCATGCTGACAGCATGTATTCCCATAACTCTTTCAACCCTTCCCTATCACAGTCATTGCTCCTGGCAGGTCTTCTGCACAGGCAACCAGAATCTGTATAGAGATGACTGATGTAGGTTATTGCTGGTCAGTCCACATGTGTGTCCATATGTAGGTGTCAACAGGAAAACGTTACTTATGAGTTCCTCCTGACTTGTCCAGCATGTCTTGTTCTTCAACAAACCTTGGAAGCAGCACATTATAAAAAAGCAGCTGTATGGCATATCAAACAAACCATTCAAGTAAGATGAACAAGATATGCTGGACATTATATATTATATATACTAGCAAATATATGCACCCTCCGGGTGCAAGTATTTAAGATATAATATAATAAAATATCATGTTAAATTAGAAAGGCTAATGAAACTGAATAAGAAGGCAGATAAAAATATTTGGAACAGAGGGGGTATAATCGAAAAATAGAACAGCTTTGAAACTAACTCTTCCATCATTTTCCATTACTCCCGTCTTTCATTGGTAAATTTTCCTAATTTAACTCTTTACTTAAAATAGGAAGTAAAGGATAATATTACAGTTATTTCTTCTTCTTAATGAATTTCTTTTATCCCCAAGATTTTTGCTCATATTCAATAAGATAAAACCAAACAATTAGAAATCAATAATACTTAGCATATATTTATTAAAATCAATTTTTTAAGATCAATATGCAAATTAGCCTTCCCATTCACACTGTAAACCACTATTTTGTTGTATATATAAATACAATTGCGTATTATTAGTATGTAGATATGGTCAACAGTCTTAATAATGTACAACAATTTTATTATTCATTGAGGTTTAAATAAAAATAAAATCATGGAGAATGTGATGTATATAACTAACGGAACTGTGAATTGAGTAGTAATATAGTTTCGGTTACAGACAGACAAACACACAATCTCCATTATAATAAGATATATATAAAATGTAGATAATTTGTGTGCTATATTTTCAAGCAGACAGTGCTTAACTCAAAGTCCTATACCACCTCATTCCACCCAGACGGAAGTCTCATTCGTTTTCTTAATCCCACCCCAAACGATAGCCTGTGTTTAAATGTAATATTAAACATATTTAGAAGTCTTTGATTTAAGGAAAATAACAGGTAAATTTAGATGCAAAGGTCATTTTTTAATATATCCTTAGAGAAATGCTATGGAGAAAATTCTCAACAGGATGTTAAGAGTTAATATCATTGATAGAGCACTTATATTAAAGTTAAGATAGTGTGGGCATGGAGTCAACACCTAGTTACTGACAGTTTCTCACCTATGCAATCTTCAGATTATATATGGAGGAAAAAAAAAGAACTCCAAAAGACTTACCTTTTTCTTTATATAAGCATTTGAAGATTTTAACAATTTTTCAACTTCTCCAGCCAAATCTCTGCTCATCTCTGTAGAACATACAGAACCCAAGGTACATAATGCCAGACTCTGGATATATTGGTTCTGATGAGTAAGATCACTGAAATAATAATTAAGAGTAACAGTTTTAACATTTAACAGAAACAAAATTTTAACAATTTCATCAATCATTCCATTTTTGTATAGAGGTAAGATAGAAGATCACATTTAAACATGCAATTAAATTAAATACAAATCTCATATTTCTTTTAATTTAAAAAAAAATTTTGACATTGGTTTGTTGGTTATTTTGTTTAATGGCATATCAACCCTTGTGGGCTATATATGATTTGTAATAGCTAATAAGTAAAGTCGTCAGGGCGGCCTAAAGTCAGTATCAGCCAGTCAGCGAGGGAGTCTATCCCCTTTTCACTAGCGCTAGACCAAGGAGATTATTTTTAGCGTCTGAGGTGGGGTGCCACACCTACCATCAGCTCCTTACTTTACCGCACAGATCCCTGTGCTACTCATACGCTGAGTTGGCGAGGACCGGTATCGAACTAGGAACCTTGTGGTTTCCAGCCGAACGCTCTACCGACTGAGCTAACCCGGCCCCTAGGTAAATGTTTTGGTTTGGTTTTATAAACTGGTAGAAATAATTTTCATGTTAGATTTATCATTAACGTGTATGAATAAACTGGTAGAATAATTTTCATGTTAGATTTATCATTAACGTGTATGAATAAACTGGTAGAAATAATTTTCATGTTAGATTTATCATTAACGTGTATGAATAAACTGGTAGAAATAATTTTCATGTTAGATTTATCATTAACGTGTATGAATAAACTGGTAGAAATAATTTCATGTTAGATTTATCATTAACGTGTATGAATAAACTGGTAGAAATAATTTTCATGTTAGATTTAGCATTAACGTGTATGAATAAACTGGTAGAAATAATTTTCATGTTAGATTTATCATTAACGTGTATGAATAAACTGGTAGAAATAATTTTCATGTTAGATTTAGCATTAACGTGTATGAATAAACTGGTAGAAATAATTTTCATGTTAGATTTAGCATTAACGTGTATGAATAAACTGGTAGAAATAATTTTCATGTTAGATTTAGCATTAACGTGTATGAATAAACTGGTAGAAATAATTTTCATGTTAGATTTAGCATTAATGTGTATGAATAAACTGGTAGAAATAATTTTCATTATCTTTATGTGTATAAATAAATTAGAAGAAATAACTTCATGTGTATTAATAAATTGTTGACCCTAAGCCACTGCCTTCTAGCACCAACATAGCAAAAAGGCTTGGGTGTTTGCCATAAGAGCAATTTGAAGAATACAGTTGGGACAATCATATAGGTGCTAGGGCTTGATATAACCAGCTGATTGAGCAAATTGGGCCTTTCCAAATGCTCATATAGCTCAAGTAAGGGTCGAAATGGTGTATTATATGTCATGGAATACTTAATATCCAGTTCATGCACTACTCAGCATCCACAATCCTGTCATTACGAGTTGCCACCCATGGCCAACAGGAGGCCCCATTGCAGGGAGGGGGTACCCTGCTGCAGGTGTGCAGTCAGTGTATTCAAGGCAATGACATTGGTTTGCAATAATTTACTTCTGCTGTAGAAAGTCTATTTAAATTCTAATGTTCACCTTCCGTTAAATTATATTTCAGTTTTGCTATTTACTAAAATAAAAAAATATGTTCAACTTTAAATATGGTGCACCAGTTTCAAGTCCCATATTAATGTAAGAAATCATGATTATTTTTTCGCCAAACATTAATTATCATTACTTGCACTTTGGTTGTACACATTTTGGATTTAGGACCGGTTTAGCTCAGTCGGTAGAGCATTAAGCTAGGAATCACAAGGTTCCTGGTTCAATACCAGCCCTCAACAACTCAGCGTATGAGTAGCACAGGGATCTGTGCAGTAAAGTAAAGAGCTGATGGTAGGTGTGGCACTCCAACTCAGATGCCAAAATAATCCTTGGTCTGGTTGATACCGACTTTAGGTCACCCTGTACTTTACTACTATTTAAATAAAGAAAAACCTTTACAACAAATTTAAATTAGCAAGTAGTATGATTTTATGGCACAATAACAAATACCAAATATTTAGCACTAAGTAGTTGGCAATTATAATAAACATATAAGCATATTAGAATTAGTAAACAGTGATTTTATTATAAACAAAATTTTAACAGGAGTCATCATCAATGGTGATCAGTAAGTTCAATTTCAAGTTACATCCTATTTATAAAATCTATATAATAATTAATTGCAAATAAATACATAAAGGGAAGGACTCAATAATTAGCATTTACTAGTTATCTCCCTCAAGAAATTATAAAAATCAGGGTGAATGTAAATGCAGACACCACAGTATCATTATTATTAAGATGTAAATTGAATTGAAATTTGCTTTATACTCTAGAGTATTTTAACACAATTGCACAATAAAAATCTTACTATGATATGCATCTATGATAATATACATACAAAAAATTGGATCATTATAATATAGACGATGGATCTAAGCAGGTCATTATAATACGGACGACGGATCTAAACAGGTCATTATAATACGGACGACGAATCTAAACAGGTCATTGTAATACGGACGACGGATCTAAACAGGTCATCATAATACAGGCAATGGATTAAACAGGTCATTATACGATGGATCTAAACAGGTCATTATAATATAGACGATGGATCTAAACAGGTCATTATATCATGACGATGGATCTAAACAGGTCATTATAATATAGATGGATCTAACAGGTCATTATAATATGGACGATGGATCTAAACAGGTCATTATAAATCGGACGATGGATCTAAACAGGTCATTATAATATAGACGACGGATCTAAACAGGTCATTATAATATAGACGACGGATCTAAACAGGTCATTATAATACAGGCAATGGATCTAAACAGGTCATTATAATATAGACGATGGATCTAAACAGGTTATTATAATATGGACGATGGATCTAAGCAGATCATTATAATATAGACGATGGATCAAATCCTCATAAATGATGAATCTAATCAAATCCTTATAATATAAATGATGGATCAATTCAGGTCATTATAATATAGATAATGGATTCCTACTTCACAACCATGAATTATGCATGGATTCTTTCTCTTGTAGAGCTCTCAAATTTGACATTTCCACAACTACTTGAATATGGTCTTTTTGTACACTGATATCTACAGTGATCACATGATACCAAAAATTACTTTATTTCTTACAATCACTTTTATAAAAAGAAAAAAATTTATTTTTATTTTATTTTTTTTAAATTTTTTTTTTGGGGGGGGTTACCTATTTAAAGAAAGAGATAAGGCGGCAAAAGAATGTAGTACTGTTGTTTGAATTGAATAGAACAGACTTACTTCTTGAATTACACTTCAATGGCTGACATTAACAAAATGAACAAAAAAAAATCTTTAAGAGAACAATAAAACATGTAAAAAAAAAAAATGAAATATTTTCTTACTTTTTTAATGAGTTTGTAATCAGAAGGTGAACGTCCTGTCTTTCATCCAAAAGTAACATTGCTCCCAAATAACCAATTCGTTTGTCAGTAAAACGGGATGAGGCTATCAACTTCAAACATTCCAGCTGGAAGAAGAAGAAAAAGAAAGCAAAGTTAAACAAGTATTAATATTTGCAGCAGAGTGGGAAAAAATAAAAAAATAAAATAAAATAATCAAGTAATTTTGGGGAACTATTCTGCAGTAATTACTGATAATCTAATATATAATGTCTTAACGAGATTAACTGAAAAACTAAGAAAATTTTTTTTTTAACAAAAAATACAAAAATAAGATATTTATAATTTTGTACAAAAAGAGAGAAACAAGTTTTTTTTTTTTTGTTTTTTTTCCCCTCAAGATTTCTGGTTTAGTTTGGATTCTTTGTTTAATGGCATATCAACCTTTATGGGTTATTTAATGCCAAATTCTTCCTTGTAGAAAAACAGTAGTTGTACTATTAATCCATAACGTGAACGATGAGAGGGTTCATACCTTTCCCACGGGTATTAGTCCAAAACTGAATGTAATAGTGTGACTGGTGTTCAAACTTACTTACTACAATGTCACAGTTCAGCATATTAGCCAGTATGCCATAGGGACTCTTCCCCCAGAATTTCTGAGATAATGAATTATCAGTTTTATAAACTGATGTAGTAAGTAAAGTCGACGGGGCGGCCTGAAGTCGGTATCAGCCAGTCAGCAAGGGAGTCTATCCCCTTTTCAATAGCGCTAGACCAAGGAGATTGTTTTAGCATCTGAGGTGGAGCGCCACACCTACCATCAGCTCCTTACTTTACCGCACAGATCCCTGTGCTACTCATATGCTGAGTTGGTGAGGACCGAGATTGGACTAGGAACCTTGTGGTCTCTAGCCGAACGCTCTACCGACTGAACTAACCTACTGTCATCTTAATTTTTATAGTCACAATATCTTGGCTGTTGGATGCCCAAGATGAGTACATCAGTGTATAATAAAAATACATTTTTGTTTGTTAATAATTCAAAAATCCAAAATTCTGAAGAGAATCTTGTATTAAATCTGTGAGGATTTAATTTCCTATTTGAGTCATCAATTAATCATTGTAAATTATCATTGATTTGATAAGAGAGGGGAGTCTTAACAAGTTTCATGGGGGTCACTATTCATATTACTAAATATCATATACAGTAAAAAAAAAATATTAAAAAAGTTGGTGGAGTGGCCTATTGTTGGTATCAGCCGGACAGTGAGAGAGTCTATCCCCTTTTTGCTAGATCAGTGAGATTGTTTTTGCTGATCGGTATCAAAATAGAAACCTTCCAATTCCTAAGTGGGTGTTTTCCTGACTGAGCTGAATGGCCTAACTATTGACAAAATCAAAGCCTGGCCAAATCAGAAAAAAATTCTTGGTCAAAACTTTTATTAAACTGAAACAATTTAAAAAAATACATTTCAAAAGAGTGAAAAAGACATACATCATTAATAATACTAGTAATTTAAAAACATTTTGTTCAAATTTGATAAATTTAAATGTTTTGAAACATCCAATCCTAAGAACAAAAGCGAAATAAATCAAGACAAAAGAAAAAAAAAAGTTTTCTTTGACACAACTGAACTGTTTTTTCTAATTCATTTTATTTGTTTACAATTGGTTTGCTGTATAATTTAAATATATTTCATTAATGGGTGAGTGTTCAATCCCCTTTCTCTTCAATCAGGTTTTACATTGTAAAGTAAAATATTTACCAGCCTAAAATTTATCAAAGTATTAGTATTCACCGTAATTTAAATATAACCACAAAGAATATTTTAATAATAATAGCACCCAATCAAAAGAGTAGTGACCTGAACATTAAAATAGGATTTTGATTTATGGACTTAACCTAGTTTATATATATATATATATATATATATATATATATATACACACACACACACACACAGAGATGCTGATAGCTACGTGTCATGTGTGCCTGACGGACAAAAATCTAAAAGGGCGCAGTAAAATCATATCCATGCATCCCAGTGTTTTTCTTTTTTCTTCCCTCGCCATTTCAAGCTAACTGTAAATACATTTCAATAGTTTCTGAGAAACAAATTACACACGATATGTTACAAGGTAGGAGTTAGATGGTTTAATTGGGGCCTATAAAATTTCCCAAGGACTCATTCAAAGCAAATATGTGCATTCCAGGACAGACCAAATCAAAAAGCTATCAGCATCACTGTGTGTGTGTGTGTGTGTGTGTGTGTGTGTATATATATATATATATATATATGGTTTGATATCATCACAGATTTGGCCACCTTGTAGGGTGTAATGTCTAGCAAAACATTACTAGTGAGTTCAAGTCTCCTTAGGTGCCCCATAAATCTGACCTTGTGCCACAACTAAACAAATCTTAATGAATAACTATTATCCATAGATTTCACCATAAACAGACAAGAAGTGCTTGAACCTACCATTAATAAGTATGTTTTACTGTACTTTTTATTTTTTCCTAAAAAGAGTGAAACTTTTTACAAAGATGTTGAAAAGCAATTATGACTGGATTCCAAAAAGAAAAGCAAACATGAACTATGCATGCAATAATATTCCATTCTAAAAGCTTCTGAACAAAAAGTTTCACATAAACAGTATGGCATTAAAGACTAAATTAAATGTACTGATAGAATTTTAATATCAATTATTATTACTAGCAGGACCTGTGGATATACCACAGTATGATAATTTAATTGTTACAATATTTGATATGTTTACTTAAGAGCTATTGCTAAATAGTTCAATATACAAAAAGTATAATAATCTTGATTTAACTATCTCTCACTCTTTTTTAAAAAATTTCTTTCCTTCTATCTTTTCATTATGTTCGATTGAAACAGATTAGCATTATCGCTTCCATGTGCTCACCCCCTATCTGTATCTATCCCCCTCCTCTTTCTTTCTTCTTATATTTTTTGTGTAGCATGTCCTTTTTCTTCCCTTTCTTTCTTTATAATAAAACAGAAGGGTCCATTATTTAGCCGAGGTGACAACAATAAGAAATTGGCAGATAAGCAACACCAGATAATCAGGATTTACATTTTTGCATTTCCTCTTGGCTGATTTGGACAGTTTCATTTTTAACCAGAGGGTGTTGATGATAACAGTCGTACAATTAAGAAACACGAGTATTAATACATAGGTAATAATAATTATTAATATTATTTATAATTGAATCAAAGAGAGATTTTAAACATTTGTATACCTCTATGAATATACAAATGTTGAAAATAGGTATTCTTTACAATATGTATTTTACCTGCATCTTCATAAAATGCTTATTAAATATGAAATATACAGGTAAAGACAATTGAAATTCTTCACACACATTGATTGAAAACAACCAAAATGAAAATGTTAATAGAAAGAAACTAAATGCGTCATTTTCAAATTTCTGGTCCGATGAACCGGAATTCTCTTCCCCCACCCCCTCCCCTCTCTCTCTCCAAGAAGAAAGCATGAAACTTTACAATATTTCAATAATTATGCTTCACTGATTTCTCACTGAATTCTGAGAGATTCTACGTCTTCATAGAGACTATGTTATTTATTGATCTAATGCATTCCAATCTATTTCAACAACAATCACTGGAGCGGCATCATTGGGACTTTTCCTTTTGAAAACATTCTCTGCTTGTGAAAATCCACCAAATAACCTGACAAGCAAGAAATTATTCCAAATCATTTCCATTTTAGAAATCTTTCTTTTTTTTTTTTTTTTTTTTTTTTCCTCCTTTCAAAATTGTCTTTATGCTTGAACACACTAGAATAATCTATAACAAATTTGCTGCAAGAAATATATATGTCCTCTGATTCTATGCATTCATTTCTTGGAACTACATTTCAAGAAGCAATAAATTGAACATGGTTAGAGAAGAAGTAGATGTGTTAGTAGTTAGATAAAGTTTTCTGCTTCTATGTTACAAAATATTTCTAGACATACTTTTTTTTTCTTTCATAATAATATTGCCTGCAATTTTTAATAAGATAGAATATGATATACAGTAGGAAGAAGTCTGGAGTCTCTAAGGTAGTATGATGCTGAACTTCAGTGACACTATCATTGCCAAACTTTTTTGCCTTTCCTTTGGACCACAATGGCAGTGTGAAGAGGGGGGGTGCCGCTTGAATGACAGCTCATCATCCATATCAACCTGTTCAGACTACATAGTTCCACTTGTTTTTGGACACTACGCCATCATCTCTAGTAGATGAATGGATGCCAATGAGAAGAAGAAGTATTTGGACACTTGTAAAATATTTAATATTCAAATTGTGAAGTTCTCAAGCAAGGATTCATAGGAGCAAGTGAATTGTCCTCCTATGAACAAATCACTAGCAACAACAACTTTTATAGAAAAGGGTTAAGCCAGTAGGTCAGACAGGGTGATTTGATAACATTTTGCTAGCTAATAATGGTGAGTTCAATCCTTGGGAGAATCAGCATAAACAATCTTCATAACAGTCATATGAAAGGTAGATGAGCATGGTTAACATTTAATATACAGGTCTGTCCAAAAGTGTTGTCACCTCTATATATTGTTTTAACTTTCATTATTTTTTGTTTTAATAATATAATATGTAAGTTATGTAAATCTGAAAAAATCTTTTTTAAAAAATCAAATTATTTTCTAGAATTTCGGGTTGTATCATGTAATTATTTTAGCTCTTTAGAAAAAAATTTTTTTTTTTTTTTTTAAATGTACGGGTAACAAGACTTTCAGGCCAATTTGTATTTCTAATGATTAAAATTATTTCTTTTTTTGTTTGTTTGTAGATTGAATTTGAAAGCTTATCACAATGCGAAGAAAGAAACAGTAACGAGTATGTTGTTAAGCCTTCAAATTCAATCTACAAACCAAATATACATACAATGCTTCAAGCAAACTATAAAACTTATATTTTTTTTCCATACTGATTAGTTATAAGTAACTTTTTGACAATATGATTTATTGAAACTGGTGAGGTGACCAATTACATTTCTGTTTTTTTACACTAATCTAGACTGATTATTACACAATAAGATTTGCAAGTCAAAAGAATAATGATAATTAGTCTACCAATAAATGAAGATACATTAGTCTACCAATAAATGAAGATACATTAGTCTACAAAGTTTAGAGATGTTTAATTTATATAATTAACTTATACAAGAAACAGTTTAATGACCCAGCTGATAAAATTGAATAAACCAAACATTAGACTGGACATGTTTACTACTATTGTCCATGCTTTTTGTATTTAATAAAGAAGTTACATCAACCTTGGCCCATTTTTATCTTTGAGTAAAATGAGCATAGCCACTATTCATTCATGTCCTCATTTCACAATAAGTGAAGCTGCATAGAAACTCTGAATCAATATCTTATTTCTTTCCTTGAAGCTAACTTTTTTCTCATCACATGTAGACTTGTTTCTTCAATAGGAAAGTCCATTTACTTAATCACTACTCTACTTGATATTTTAGGCATCCCCACCCCCCATACTTCTGACCTTGTGTCACAATTAAGCAAAGGTTAATAAATAACTATTCTTCTTGATATTTCAAAAGGTTTCTTTTGTTTGGTTTGTTTTATGGCATATCAACCTCGGTGGGTCATTTAATGCCGATAAAGTTTTGAAATAAATCAATTATTAATGGATAATACAATTTTGTTTATAAACTCAAGGTTTTTCTATTTAACCCATAGATGGGACCCTAACAGGTACTACCACTCCGGGTCAGAGTGGGCCAGGGAGCAATGATGATGAAGGAGTGCTCCACATTCCCCAAACCTCCAAAACTGGAACCTCACCATCAGATAGTATAACGTCATTTCCAGGACATTCAAAAGGTTTCTCTTTTCCCCAATTCATGACAACTTTGTATTGTTTTAAAATTCTTTGTCAACATGCTGTAGATATATTACATGAAACATATTCTATTTCATATAAAAAACATTCATAAATCCCCAAATGGGGTAGATGGGGCTCCTTAGCCTTGGTTGGCAAAACATCTAGAACAAGGAAAAGTCTGTTATAAAACTTCCGCTGCCTAGTTGCTATACCTCATTCCAAAGAAAGGCTAGGGGAGTAAACACCGAAAACAAATCCAGAGGTGGAGTCCCTAAAGTGGTTTGATGCTGAACTTCAGTGCTATCCAGCAACTCCTGCAACACTATCATTGCCAAACTGCACTGTTTTTTTGTTTTTTGTTTGCCTTTCCTTTGGACTACAATGGTCGTGTGGAGAGGGGGGGCATGCTACTTGAGTAACAGCTCATCCTCCATATCAACCCACCCAGGCTACATGATTCCACTTGTTTTTGGATCCTACACTATCATCTCTAGTAGATGGATGGATGCAAACAATTCTATTTGTTTGCCTTGCAAACATTAACACCTTGTTTGTCTCTCATTAAATGTTGTTAAAACATTTTTTGTTATGTTGTCAAATTACACCTAAAACCATCAGATATTGCTAATACACTAAGACACACCATGTATGACTAACCAGGAAAAAAAAATAAAAAATAAATAAATAAATAAATAAACAAACATAAACATCATTAGTAATCCATAACAGGACAGACACAGATTTATGTGATAGGCCCCAAATGAGAACTTTACTCTTGTGTTAAACTCAACTTATATATTCTGTCATCCAGATAGTGATAACTTTTCTTTTAAATATACAAGAACATTAATTAGAAAACAGGTTTACAACATTCGGACTCACCATTTGTAAATAAATTCTGATTGCTTTTAAGATTTTGATGTTTATTCACATACAATGTTCTAAGAAAAATGTGACTAAACATTGAAATATTAACAAGATCAACTATTAGTCCAGGTTAAAAGTGCAATAGGAGTAACATGAAGCCAAAATTTTGTAGACCTTATTTTTTTCTGATGCAGGTATCATTAGGAAACAAGAAAAGTTTTGGTAAATGGGCCTGTTTACCAAAACTTTCCTTGTTCCCAACGATACCTGCATCAGAAAAACTAAGGTCTAAAAGAAAGTTTGGCTTTGGGTTAACCTTAACACACTTTTAATTTGGATTATCTGCATCCTTGTTTAATCAAATATTGACTATTTATGTTTACATTTTTTATTTATTTCAAAATTGTCTTATGGACAAGCAAATTATAAGCATTGCTCTTTACATGAATCTAATATGAAAGATAAAATTCTGGAACCCACAACAAGAAAAAAAAAAAAAAGAAATGGCCATTATTTTTGGTCTTGTTAAGTTTTCCTACATAATTTAAATTTAAAGAATCACTATAAAATCTATTTGATAATTTAAAAAATAATATCCATTCCCTTATCAGTTTGGGGAAAACAGAAAGGGTTTTATTTTCAAACAAGAGTTTTAAAGAATTTTAATACTGACTATTACTACAATAGTAATGTCATTATTTTGAATGTAACTACAAGTTTGTTGGATTTTACAGCATGTCAACCCATTGGATTATTTTATTCTTGATGGGTACTCAATTTTCCTTTTAAACAGATTTTTTAAACTCATTTTTTTCTATTTAACCCATAGATGGGACACTAACAAGTACTACCACTCCAGGTTGGGGTGGACCTGGAGCTCCACATTCCCTAGAGGTCCAGAATTGGAACTTTACCATCAGATAGAGTTTAATGTCATACCCAGGACATTAAGACCCTCAGCCACCACCTTTTAGCACATATATGATAAAAAGTGTTGGGGGTTTGCCATAAGGATAATAGGGGTGGGACAATCATATAAGTGCTAGGGCTTGACATGACCAGCCAATTGATCAGAGTGGGCCTTTCTGACATCCTGTCTAGCTTAAGTAAGGTCTAAAGTGTAACTACAGGATTAGGAAGAAAAAAAAGTAAAAGAAAAAGGGTTCTAAAGATAGTAGAAAAAGTTGAAAAATTTCCCCAAAATTAAAGACATTTTTATTAATAACATTATGATCTTGGCCAGAAATATGTAGAGAAACGTGAATGCAATTAAATTGCTTTAATAAAAAAACAATTATCTGAGTAATATCAAATGAGGCACACCTTATGTATAACACAATTCTAGAATAAGCTTAACAAATAACTCACCTGTCCAAAATGTGCTGGGTATCCAAGCATGTGTATATATAAACAGTTTTGCCACATTTCGACACCGGTAAGTGTTATCCTCATCTCTAAAAGAATCTCTGATCTGGGCACATTCTTTGTTCACCACAGAACGTTCATCTGCTGCTGTACGGGCTGATCGGATCTCCCTTATCAGGTCCCGTAATCTCTTTGGTGTTGGCATACCTGTGAAAACAAAAAAATAAAAATAAATAAATAAATTAAATTTTAATTTCTCATTTATGTTTTTACAAATACTAAATTCTCTATAAAATGTTGCTCATTATGTTCTTCCATAGATTTCCTTCTTTTACAAATATAACAATGCATTTCCAAAAGGGTTTAAGTAGATATAACGCATGTCTATATTTATGCCATCTCTGTGGATGTGCGTCCATTTCTGTGTAAACGGTAAAATAAACGCTGAAGCAAAATTAGTATTCATCAACAGGTTTATTGACTGCTCAGAAAGTGTAAAACATGATGGTCCAAGTGTTTCCTGTCTAACTCAGGAGTATTCATGTCATAATTGGGAGCCTTCACGGAACTTCAAACCGAACACTTTATTTAATCAATTGGGCTAGATTGTTCTCATAATATAGAATACATAACACAGCTTAACACTTGTACCCGGTCATGGTTAATGGAATGAGAACAGTCTACCCTGTGGATTGAATAAAGAGTTCAGTTCAAAGTTCCATGAAGGCTCCCGAGTTCGAAGAGAAGGCTCCCGAGTTCGAAGAGAAGGCTCCCGAGTTCGAAGAGAAGGCTCCCGAGTTCGAAGAGAAGGTTCCCGAGTTTGACAAGAAACACCAGAAGAAGGCCAGAGGGCACATTAGTCGAAACATTGTGTATATAACAATAAAGATGAGGAGAATAGTCCAAATAATACACATTATCAAGCCTCATCTAAAAAATTCAGAGAAATAGTATGATGTTCCAAATTATTGGATTTACTAGGAAGGATAAACAACGGCTCCATTCTCAGTCTTATTTTTGATAAAGGAACAATATTGGAAGTCACGTGCTCGAGACAATTCTAGAGATGTACCCTAATAAATAAAAGACCACTAAGGGAGATAAAAAAAATAGGGAATCTAATCTAATGTGTAACACAACAGTATTTATCTAACTCCTCCGACGTGAGCAGAATGTAGATACAAGATCAATTTTTAAATGGAGTACAGTCAGTCTGAATTCAGATTTTTCCTTTTCCTATACCAGTTGCGGTTCCAAACTATTCAATTATTTACCAAACTTGGGGAAGAAGAAATGGATTCATGCCTTTCTCAAGGGCATTAGTGTGAAGTGAAACCCAAACAACATCGTTCAAAATTTGAATTCAGGTCACCAAGTCAATTTCCTAAGGCGATAACCATTACGCCATGAACATACCTCCTATAAAAAATGTAATTACAATTTCTATCTCTTAAAAGATTTTTTCTTCATAATTTTGATCAGATTGAACAAATTATTAGCAACAATTAAAAGGTTATATTCAAGACATCAATTTTTATTATACAACTTTGTAGCAACCAAGACAGTCCTTTTGTTATCTTCCACTCGTAGAGAGAGTACAATTTTTGCACTTATCAATTTGGAAAAAATATTGACGTAAAAATCTTCATAAAAGGCATAACACCAAAATTACCAGTTAAACTTAAAAAGAAAAGAAAAGAAAAAAAAAGAAAAAGAAAAAGAAAAGAAAAAGAAAAGAAAAAGAAAAGAAAAAGAAAAGCCCTCTTTCAAAAAGAATTGAATTATGAGCATAATGAATCCAGAATAATTGTAATAAAAAAAAAATTAAAAAAATCTTGTAATAGCAATATGAATCATTGGTGATAAATCTGCAAAATTATTATGACAGTTATGTGACAAAGGGATGAAGAAAAAATGTAGAGCTGATTTTAGGTAACTTATAAAATGTTAAAAAAATTGATAAAAAAAAAAAATTAAAAAGGTGGGAGGAGAAAGGGAGGGGGGCGGTCATTATCAAACCCAGTGCTTTGTTTCTGAATATCCAAACCTAACATGGGTCACTTCTGGTAGTACTAATAATAGTAACAAGTAATATGGTTAAATCTGCAAATATATATAAGGTTTGGTTTGGTTTCTTTGTTTAATGGCATATCAACCTTCATGGGTTGTTTAATGCCAAAGTCATACTAGAATAGTAGTGGTACTATTTAACCCATAGCTGAGGGAAGAGTATTAGTTTGAAAGTGAATATATCAGGTTAGTGTTGATTTAAGACCCACATATAATATATAGAATTGTCTGTGTCATGATGTGATAATTGTTATGAGGTTTATCATGATGAGTTGATCTGAACTTGTATCATTTGCCACCATTCCCCCCCTCTCATTTTATGATATTAATGGATACAACCTGAGGGTGGGGGAAAAGAAAGAGGAAATAGACACACCTTTTTCTATAGAGATTTGTACACTTGAGTAAAAGCTTAAAAAATTTAATCAAATAAAACTCTTGGAAGAATATCTACAAAAGTTTATAGAAATTAATAATTTTTTTTATTTTTTAAAGCTACAATTATTTCCTGATATAGATTCTATTGTCTAAAATATTCTTGTGGGGTGGGTGGGGGTCGAGGAGAACTTTGAGATTATCATCCAGTTATTATCAGTTGTTAATGATTTATGGTACAACAAACAATTGTCTATTACATGGTGTAATGATTAGCAAATGACACTAGCAGACCAGTGCTAGTGAGTTTGATCCTCACTGAGTGACCTTGTGCTAAACTAAGCTCTCAGCAAATGATAATTGTTTATTACATTATCACAAAATAAGACAAAAACTGGATAATATTTGAAAACCTCATATAATCTATTTTAGTTCCTTATTTTAATTAGGTATACTTTTTTATGTTTAAAAAAATAAATTAACAAATTTCCTCATCTCTAAGCTTTTAAATAAATACCCAGAAAAATATATATGTAGGCACATATGTAAAATATATATGTAAGATTGTTATTTATGTCCTCCTCAGCTATAAAGAAAGAAAAAAAAGACAAAATTCACTCTTGATAAAAGCAAAAAAAAATCACTTTTGTGAATAAGAAGAAATAAAAAGAAGAAAAAAGTTAAGGGGAAAAAATTGTAAAGGCAATTTGCTTAATAATATGGTTTCATTTAATTAAAGATCTTAAAAATATTCTAAACTTTCAATCATGAAAACAAGGAAGTCCAAGTATAGCACAGTATAACAAACAGAAAAAAAGAAGCTCTGTAGAGTTTTTGGAAGTATCTTCAATTATCTGTTAACATCAAGAGTAGTTTATTATGAGGTGTGAGGAAGAAATGAAAATGAATCCAACAGTATGTAGAAAAGAAATAAATATGAAAAATAATAAACCATCTTCATAACTTATTTTTCCACATTATGGGGTGTGTAAATAGAAATTGTTCATCTGTTTGTCATTGTAGTTCATAAAAACAATTTTTATGATATACTAACAATTGTTACATGAAAAATAATCAGTGCATTCCTTTTACACAAAATTAGCCTAGAATATAACACTTTTCAATTCCTGTTCTTAACATACTATTTTTTTCAAATGTATATGTTTCATGAATATACTGCAATAGTAAGTAATTTACCGTTTCATTTTGCTAGTTGAGTGCTGACTTAGTAGCTACAGAGCACTCTTCACTTTATAATCAGAACCATTAAATACATTAAAAGCATAACAAAAACAAACATTAAGTAACATTAATTGTTTGTATTTTTGAGATGAAGATTGATGTGAATAATTTTGATTTTTCAGACAGTTGTCCTCATCTTTATTGTGGTAGGTGTCAAAACATTGTGTTTATACATACTACAGCTAAGATGAGGACTACAATCCGAAAAATCAAAATTATTCACATTAAGTAAAATGTTCAATTTAAAAAAAATTATCATTCTAATAGACTAAGTCTTTAACTCTTTCTATAAAATGCAAATATATGACAAAAGACGTCATTTTCAACTCTTTATATAAGTTTCTTAATTCTACCAATAGACTCTAGTATGTAAACATTACAAATTAAGACCAAAATGTTGGTTTATTTATTTTATATGTATATAGTATTAAAGTTGGCAGAGTTGCCTATTGTCAGTATCAGCTGGACAGCAAAGAGAGTCTATCCCCTTCTCACTAGCACTAGACTAGGAATATTGTCTTTTGCTGAAGTGGGTGCCACACTACTGTTAGCTCACCACTTTACAACACAGATCAAATTACCCAACATGCACTGAGTTGGCAGGACTAATTTCAAACTTCCTAGGTGGGCACTCTCCAACTGAGCCAAACATGCTCGATATACATTAAACAAAATGAAGTTATTAAAGAGAATAAAAAAGAATACCCAAATAATATTCAATAAAATAAATGTTCATCTATATTATAATGATCTGCTTTATATATGTAACTATGTTACAATAAAAATGGTAGATTGTAACAAATTTTTTTTAAAGTCTTAAGGTTCTGAGAGAATTTCCAATCCAATTTGCAATTTAATAATAGTGTAGGGGGTGTTAGCACTCATACTGATTATTATCATTTTTCAAGGGAGATAATTATTAAATGTTCATTTTTAGACCATTAATTTAATACAATTAATTATATTATAATTTTTATGAATAGGATGGAACTTGACATCTTAATGTTTACTTTAAGCAAGCTTCAATAAAGGAAGAAAAAAAAATTAAACTATAAAATTTTATATACAGAACACATTTTATAAACAGTATTTGATATATGTAACTCAGTAAGTTAGTAATAGGATATTTTTGATTATAATATTCTTTTATAAGGTTGTTGCAAATATTCAGCAGATCCATTTAGCCAAATTATATCATTAAAAAATTCAATCCAGACACACTTTCCTAGAAATTGGATGTTTCTGAGAACACAAAAAAAGGTATATACACTTTTACTATACAGGGTATTCATAAAATCTTTGCAGCAGTTTTTAAAATTGAAACTTTAACTGACAATCTACAATGATAGAATTGTTTAGTTAAAAAATATGAAAGTTAAACTCTTGTAGTTTAAATTTTTTTATATACATTTTAATTATTGCATTTCAACAAGACTGCCATCATTTTTGTTAAATTTAAATCTGTTGCAGGACTTTAGATACACCCTGTATATTATTAAACACTTAGCCAAATATATGCACCTCCGGGTGCAAGTATTTAAGTTTTTGATATAATAGAATATATATTAAATTAGAAAGGCTAATGAAACTACTAAGAATGCAGATAAAAATGATTTGCAATCAGAGGGGGTATAATCGAAAAATAGAACAACTGAAACTTACTCTTCTATCACTCTCCCTCTTTCATTGCTAAATCTTCTAATTTAATAACTTAGTTAAATAGGAAGTAAAGATAAATCAAGTTTATTTCTTCTCGTTAATCGATTCTTTTAAAGATTTATTGAAGAGATTTTTTTTATATTTCATTAAGATAAAACCATTAATCAAATAATACCCAAGCACATATTTATTAAAATAAAATTTTAAATTTCAATATGTAATTAGCCTTCCTTTTCACACTGTAGAATGCTATTTTTGTGTATATATAAATACAATTGCAGATTATTCAATTGTAGATATGATTAACAGTATTAATAATGAACAATTTTATTAGAAATGAAGGTTTAAATAGAATAAATCATGGAGAATGTGACGTAAATAACAAAAGGAATTGTGACTTGAGTAGGGATATAGTTTCGGTTTACAGACAGAAAAGCACACATCTCCATTATAATAAGATGTTCAACTTCATACATACTTTTCCTAGAAATATGAATGTTTGTGTGAACACAAAAAAAAAGGCACATACACTTTTACTACATACATGTTAGCTCAGTCGGTAGAGGTGTTCGGCTGAAACCGCAAGGTTCTTAGTTCGATACGGCCCTCGCCAACTCAGCGTATGAGTAGCACAGGGATCTGTGTGGTAAAGTAAGGAGCTGATGGTAGGTGTGGCGCTCTGTCTCAAATGCTAAAACAATCTCTTGGTCTAGCGGTAGTGAAAAGGGATAGACTCCCTCGCTGATTGGCTGATACGGACATTAGGCTGCCCCGACGACTTTACTTTACTTTTTACATAAAACAAATATGAAAGGGTATATTGTAAAAACTAACAAGTGTAAAAAAATCTAAGGTGAATTTTATTTTCAAGTGGACTATCATATAAGTTAAGTTTAATAAAACAGTTTTTTAACAGCAAAATCAGAAATTACAGAATTAAACGAATTCTTTAAGTATAAAATTAAGATATCTTAAAATTATTCTTTTTCAGTTTTTTTAAAAATAAATATCAGCAGCAAACTGAAAATCGATCAATTAATAGCAGAAAACAATAAACACACCCACAAGTCAACATGAGAATATATACGAAAAGAAGGAAATAATAAAGATAGAAAGGGGGAAAAAAAGAAAAATTATCAGGTAGATATAAGTCTAGGGGTTATTGAAGATAGATATACATTTTAGACAATACAACAGTAAAGTTTTAAACAATTATTTGTGATTTTATAGCCACTTAACCAGGACGAGTCTTTAATATATTCGCCATTTTTGACAATCCTCTCTACACAAGATAAAGCAACTGATCAAACTTTAAAGTACAAGATAAATTTAATACTTATCACGTGAACATCTCTTGCCAACTCCATTTTGGTAATTATACAGTTTTAACCCAATTATGATGCACAGACAATAAGAACCAAAAATCTCTTTCTATATCTCTTATATATATTATATTATATTATATATATATTATATTATATTATATAGGACGGTGCTAGGGTTACATCTCCCACATCTATGATATGGTGGGGGGGCTCCACTATACTACATGTCAATTTTCATAAAATTCATAGAAAAATATATGAAACCTGTCTTCTTGGGTCCTCAAGTGGACTGACCCCCCCCCATTGGGGTGGGAAGGTAGTACTATATATATATGTATATGTGTAAGTGTGGATCATATATCTGCAGCCTGATACATTAACTGAATTTGATTTGAAATTTTCACTTTCTAATATTCATTTTATGTAATTAATATTCTCAATGGATTAAGTGCTTTACCAAGAAGATTATCTGAAACTATTTTTCTACTTAGAAATCACTTAATTCTCCATGATTGGATTACAGACTTCTTGATATATATATATAGATTATAAATTTTCAATTTAGTGAAATTTTAATGGAAATAATTTGGTTTAGTGATATTTACCTGGTGATGCAGTTAGATCATTGAACTAGCATTCACAACTAAAACATTCAATTTATATGGAATGCAGACATTTTCACCTGACAAGTTAGGAAACACATGAAAATATCATTTTTTGCAAAATAGCCAACAAGAGTTGACATGCGTAAAACGACTACACATACTCACTTTCAGTCCTTGATCTCCATTGAGAGGTCTGTTGTTGTTCAGCTTTTTTATTAATGCCACCTTGTCTGTTATACTCACAGAAAAGGATTCTTATGAAGACATGAAAGAATTTTTCTTTAAATTAGATACTAAGAATTGAAAGAAAACAAAAGAAATTGTGGCCTGGTAATTTATACAATAACCAACTGATTTTTATTTGTAAAAGAAATAAAGTAAAGTCTGGCAGTGTGGCTTTATTATTGGTATCAGCTAGTGAGTGAGTCTATCCCTTTTGGCTTGCACTAAACATTGTTTTACCTGAGATGGAGCACAGACCTACCATCATCCGATGTTTTATCATATAGATACATTACCAAGCCGTGCTTCATGCGTTTGAGTTGTGATTCCTAGGTGGATACTCTACTGACTGAGATAAGGTTATCTTAATACAGTAAAATATATCAACATAGTGAGTTTTGTTTGCCACCTGGCATTAAAATGATCTAATAAGCTATTCTAAACAATTTTGCAACATTATACATATGTGGTATCTACATTTGCCTTACCCTGATCATTATGAGTTTACAAGCGAGATAACTATGCTAATTATTGAGTACTAATCTTATTCAAGATCTAAATATAGGTATCATCTGGAAAGTTTTTTACTATAAAAGACAATTCTACTGAGACAGATGAAGATAGAACGTTCCAGTAATGGCATTATATTGAGAATTATTACTTTCATAATATTACTGGGAAGTATAATCATTTTCTCTCCAATATAGGGGTAATAGGAGGGTGCTGGGCTCTTTAACTTGTTCTAAATTAGGAGGGAAACTGATATTCAAC
>CM042156.1:78485269-78496924 GCA_023376005.1 Doryteuthis pealeii | reverse complement strand
ATTACACAATTGTTTCGACTGATGGTGCCCTCTGGCCTTTTCTGGTGTTCTTGGGTCAAACTCGGAGCCTTTCTCTTCGAACTCGGGAGCCTTCTCTTCGAATCGGAGCCCTCTTCGAAACTCTGGAGCCTTCTCGGAACTTTGAACTGAACTCTTTATCAATCCACAGGGTAGACTGTTCTCATTCCATTAACCATGACCGGATACAAGTGTTAAGCAATGTGTAGTTATTCTAATTATGGAGAACAATTCTAGCCCCCAATTGATTAAATAAAAGCTGTTCGGTATGAAGTCCACGTGAAGGGCTCCCAATTATGACAGATAACTCCTGATTAACAGGAACACTTTGACCATCATGTTTACACTTCTGACCAGTCAATAAACCTGATGAATCACTAATTGCCAGCGTTTATTACCGACACAGAAATGGACGCCATCCACAGACGATGGCAATAATTATAGACATGCGTAATCTACTAAACCCTTTGGAATGCATTGTTTATATTGTTAAAGCAAGAAATCATGAAGAACATAATGAGCAACTTTATAGGGAATTAGATTGAAAAACATGAAAGAGAAATTAAATTTAATTATTTATTTATCTTTTATTTTTTGGTTTTTCAACAGGTATGCCAACACAAAGAGATTTACGGGACCTGATAAGGGAGATCCGATCAGCCCGTACAGCAGCAGATGAACGTTCTGTGTGAACAAAAGAATGCTGCCCAGACAGAGATTCTTTTAGAGATGAGAGATAAAACCTTACCGTGTCGAAATGTGGCAAAAACTGTTATATATAACCACATGCTTGGATACCCAGCACATTTTGGACAGGTGAGTTATTTGTTAAGCTTATTCTAGAAATTGTGTATACATAAAGGTGTGCCTCATTTGATATTACTCAGATAATTGTTTTTATTAAAGCAATTTAATTGCATCACGTTTTCTCTACATTTTCTGGCAGATATAATGTTATTAATTAAAAAATGTCTTTAATTTTGGAAATTTTCAAACTTTTCTACTATCTCTTAGAACCCTTTCTTTTACTTTTTTTTCCTTAATCTGTAGTTACACTTTAGACTTACTTAAGCTAGACGGATGTCAGAGAGGCCCACTCTGATCATTTGGCTGGTCACGCAATCCCTAGGCACTTATATGATTGTCCCACCCCTTATTATTCTTATGGCAAACCTCCACACTTTTTATCATATATGTGCTAAAAGGTTGGTGGTGAGTGGTCTTAAAATGTCCTGGCGTATGACATTAAACTCTATCGATGGTAAAGTCCAATTCTGGACCTCTAGGAATGTGGAGTACCTTTCATCCACCATTTACTCCCAGTCCACCCCAACCTGGAGTGGTAGAATTGTTAGTGTCCCATCTATGGTAAATAGAAAAAAAATGATTTTAAAAAAAATCTGTTTAAAAGGAAAATTGAGTTACCCATCAAGAATAAAATAATCCAATGGGTTTGACCATGCTGTAAATCCAACAAACTTGTAGTTACATTCAAAATAATGACATTTACGTATTGTAGTAATATCAGTATTAAAATTCCTTTAAAACTCTTGTTGAAAATAAAAACCTTTCTGTTTACCCCAAACTGATAAGGGGAATGCGATATTATTTTTTAAATTATCAATAGATTTTATTAGTATTCTTTAACTTAATTATGTAGGAAAACTTTAACAAGACAAAAAATAATGGCCATTTCTTTTTTTGTTTTTTCTTGTTGTGGTTCCAGAATTTATCTTTCATATTAGATTCATGTAAAGGAGCAATTGCTTATAAAATTTGCTTGTCCATAAGACAATTTTGAATAAATAAAAAATGTTAAACATAATAGTCAATATTTGATTAAACAAGGATGCCAGATAATTCCAAATAAAAAGTGTGTTAAGGTAACCAAAGCCAAACTTTCTTTTTAGACCTTAGTTTTTCTGATGCAGTATCGTTGGGGAACAAGGAAAGTTTTTGGTAAAACAGGCCCATTACCAAAACTTTTCTTGTTTCCTAATGATTACCTGCATCAGAAAAAAATAATGTCTACAAAATTTTGGCTTCATGTTACTCCTATTTGCACTTAACCTGGACTAATAGTTGATCTTGTTAATATTTCAATGTTTAGTCACGATTTTTTTCTTAAAGAATTGTATGTGAATAAACATCAAAATCTTAAAGCATCCAGAATTTATTTACAAATGGTGAGTTCCGAATGTGTAAACCTTGTTTTCTATTTAATGTTCTTGATTATTTAAAAGAAAAAGTACTCAACTATCTGATGAAGAATATATAAAGTTTGAGTTTAACACAAGAGTAAAGTTCTCATTGGGGCTATCACATAAATCTGTGTCTGTCCTGATTATGGAATTACTAATGATGTTTTATGTTTGTTTATTTATTTATTTATTTTTTTTTCCTGGTAGTTCATACATGGTGGTCAGTTATTTAGCAATATCTGATGGTTTTTTAGTGTAATTTGACAACATAAACAAAAAAAATATGTTTTAACAACATTTAATGAGAGACAAACAAGGTGTTAATGTTTACAAGGCAAACAAAATAGGAATTGTTTGCATCCATCATCTACTAGGAGATGATAGTGTAGGATCCAAAAACAAGTTGAATCATGTGCCTGGTGGGTTGATATGGAGGATAAGCTGTTACTTAAGTTAGCATGCCCCCCCTCTCCACACGGCCATGTAGTCCAAGGAAAGGCAAAAAAGAACAAAAAAACAGTGCAGTTTGGCAATGATATTGTTGCTTGGATGGCACTGAATTCAGCATTCAAACCACTTTAGGGACTCCACCTCTGGATTTGTTTTTCTGTGTTATCCCCTACCTTTCTTTGGAATGAGTTATAGCAAACTAGGGCCAGTGGAAGTTTTATAAACGATTTCCTTGTTCTAGATGGATTGCCAACCAAGGCTAAAGTAGACCCCATCTACCCCAATTGGGGATTTATGCAACGTTTCTATATGAAATAGAATATGTTTCAGCTAATATATCTACAGCATGTTGACAAAGAATTTAAAAACAATACAAAGTTGTCATGAATTGGGGAAAAAGAGAACCATTTTGAATGTCCTGGAAATGACGTTAAACTATCTTGATGTGAGGTTCCAGTTTTGGAGGTTGGGGAATGTGGAGCACCCCTTCATCATCATTGCTCCCTGGCCCACTCTGACCCGGAGTGGTAGACCTGTTAGGGTCCCATCTATGGGTTAAATAGAAAAACATGAGTTTGATAAACAAAATTGTATTATCCATTAAGAATTGATTTATTTCAAAACTTTATCGCATTAAATGACCCACCGAGGTTGATATGCCGTAAAACAAGCCAAACCAAAGAAACCTTTTGAAATATCCAAGATAGAATAGTTATTTATTAACCTTTGCTTAATTGTGACACAAGGTTCAGAAGTATTGGGGGGGCGGTGATGCCTAAAATATCAAGTAGAGTAGTGATTAAGTAAATGGACTTTCCTATGAAGAAACAAGTCTACATGTGATGAAGAAAAAAGTTAGCTTCAAGGAAAAGAAATAAGATATTGATTCAGAGTTTTCTATGCAGCTTCACTTATTGTGAAATGAGGACATGAATGAATAGGCTATGCTCATTTTACTCAAAGATAAAAATGGGCCAAGGTTGAATGTAACTTCTTATTAAATACAAAAAAGCATGGACAATAGTAGTAAACATTCCAGTCTAATGTTTGGTTTATTCAATTTTATCAGCTGGGTCATTAAACTGTTTCTTGTATAAGTTAATTATATAAATTAAACATCTTAACTTTGTAGACTAATATATCTTCATTTATTGGTAGCTAATATATCTTTCATTTATTCTTTTGACTTGCAAATCTTTATTGTGTAATAATCAGTCTAGATTTAGTGTAAAAAAACAGAAATGTAACTGGTCACCTCACCAGTTTCAATAAATCATATTGTCAAAAAGTTACTTATAACTAATCAGTATGGAAAAAAAAAAGTTTTATAGTTTGCATGAAGCATTGTATGTATATTTGGTTTGTAGATTGAATTTGAAGGCTTAACAACATACTCGTTACTGTTTCTTTCTTCGCATTGTGATAAGCTTTTAAAATCAATCTACAAACAAACAAAAAAAGAAATAATTGTAATCATTAGAAATACAAATTGGTCTGAAAGTCTTGTTACCCGTACATTTAAATAAAAAAAAAAAAAATTTTTCTAAAGAGCTAAAATAATTACATGATACAACCCGAAATTCTAGAAAATAATTTGATTTTTTAAAAAAAAAGATTTCAGATTTACATAACTTATATATTATATTATTAAAACAAAAAATAATGAAAGTTTAAAAACAATATATAGAGGGTGACAACACTTTTGGACAGACATGTATATTAAATGTTAACCATGCTCATCTACCTTTCATATGACTGTTATGAAGTTGTTTATGCTTATTCTCCAAGGATTGAACTCACCATTATTGCCAGCAAAATGTTATCAAATCACCCTGTCTGACCTACTGGCTAACCCTTTTCTATAAAAGTTGTTGCTAGTGATTTGTTCATAAGGAGGACAATCACTTGCTCCTATGAATCCTTGCTTGAGAACTTCACAATTTGGAATATTAAATATTTTAAACAAGTGTCCCAAATACTCTTCTTCCTCCATTGCATTCCATTCATCTACTAGAGAGATGGCAGTGTCCAAAAACAAGTGGAACTATGTAGTCTGAACAGGTTGAATGGATGATGAGCTGTCATTCAAGCGGCAACCCCCTCTTCACACTGCCATTGTGGTCCAAAGGAAAGGCAAAAAAAGTTTGGCAATGATAGTGTCACTGAAGTTCAGCATCATACTACCTTAGAACTCCAGACTTCTCCTACTGTATTATCATATTTACCTTATTTAAAAATTGCAGGCAATATTTATTTATGAAAGAAAAAAAAAGTATGTCTAGAAATATTTTGTAACATAGAAGCAGAAAACTTTATCTAACTACTAACACATCTACTTCTTCTCTAACCATGTTCAATTTATTGCTTCTTGAAATGTTAGTTTCCAAGAAATGAATGCATAGAATCAGAGGACATATATATTCTTTGCAGCAAATTTGTTATAGATTATTCTAGTGTGTTCAAGCATAAAGACAATTTTGAAAGGAAAAAAAAAAAAAAAAAAAAAAAAGAAAGATTTCTAAAATGGAAATGATTTGGAATAATTTCTTGCTTGTCAGGTTATTTGGTGGATTTTTCACAAGCAGAGAATGTTTTCAAAAGGAAAAGTCCCAATGATGCCGCCCAGGATTTTGTTGAAATAGATTGGAATGCATTAGATCAATAAATAACATAGTCCTATGAAGACGTAGATCTCTCAGAATTCAGTGAGAAATCAGTGAAGCATAATTATTGAAATATTGTAAAGTTTCATGCTTTCTTCTTGGAGAAAGAGAGAGAGGGGAGGGGGTGGGGGAAGAGAATTCCGGTTCATCGCGACCAGAAATTTGAAAAATGACGCATTTAGTTTCTTTCTTTAACATTTTCATTTTGGTTGTTTTCAATCAATGTGTGTGAAGAATTTTCATTGTCTTTACCTGTATATTTCATAATTTAATAACCATCTTATGAAGATGCAGGTAAAATACATATTGTAAAGAATACCTATTTTCAACATTTGTATATTCATAGAGGTATACAAATGTTTACAATCTCTCTTTGATTCAATTATAAATAATATTAATAATTATTATTACCTATGTATTAATACTCGTGTTCCTTAATTGTACGACTGTTATCATCAACACCCTCTGGTTAAAAATGAAACTGTCCAAATCAGCCAAGAGGAAATGCAAAAATGTAAATCCTGATTATCTGGTGTTGCTTATCTGCCAATTTCTTATTTCTCATTGTTGTCACCTCGGCTAAATAATGAACCATTCTGTTTTTATTATAAAGAAAGAAAGGGAAGAAAAAGGACATGCTACACAAAATATAAGAAGAAAGAAAGAGTAGGGGGATAGTTAGAGAGAGCACATGGAAGCGATAATGCTAATCTGTTTCAATCGAACATAATGAAAAGATAGAAAGAAGGAAATAAATTTTTTTTTTTAAGTTAGAGAGTTAAATCCAGATTATTATACTTTTTGTATATTGAACTATTTAACAATAGCTCTTAAGTAAACATATCAAATATTGTAACAATTAAATTAACATACTGTGGTATATCCACAGGTCCTGCTAGTAATTAATAATTGATATTAAAATTCTATCAGTACATTTAATTTAGTCTTTAATGCCATACTGTTATGTGAAACTTTTTGTTAGAAGCTTTTTAGAATGGAATATTATTGCATGCATAGTTCATGTTTTGCTTTCTTTTTGGAATCCAGTCATAATTGCTTTTCAACATCTTTGCAAAAAGTTTCACCTTTTTAGGAAAACATTAAAAAGTACAGTAAAACATACTTATTAATGGTAGGTTCAAGCACTTCTTGTCTGTTTATGGTGAAATCTATGGATAATAGTTACTTCATTAAGATTTGTTAGTTGTGGGCACAAGGTCAATTTATGGGGCACCTTAGGGAGACTTGAACTCACTAGTAATGTTTTGCTAGGACATTACCACCCTACAAGGTGGCCAAATCTGTGATGATATCAAACCATATATATATATAATTATATATATACACACACACACACACAGTGATGCTGATAGCTTTTTGATTTGGTCTGTCCTGGAATGCACATATTTGCTTTGAATGAGTCCTGGGAAAATTTTATAGGTCCCAATTAAGGCCATCTAACCTCTACCTTGTAACATATCGTGTGTAATTTGTTTCTCAGAAACTATTGAAATTATTTACAGTTAGCTTGAAATGGTGAGGGAAGAAAAAAGAAAAAACACTGGAATGCATTAGATATGATTTTACTGCGTCCTTTTAGATTTTGTCTGTCAGGCACACATGACACGTAGCTATCAGCATCTCTTGAGTGTATGTATGTTATGGTTGTGTGTGTGTATATATATATATATATATATATATATATATATATGTGTGTGTGTGTATATATAATATATTATATATATATATATATTATATAATATATAATATATATATATTATATAAACTAGGTTAAGTCCATAAATCAAAATCCTATTTAATGTTCAGGTCACTACTCTTTTGATTGGGTGCTATTATTATTAAAATATTCTTGTTGTTTATATTTAAATTATGGTGAATACTAATACTTTGATAAATTTTAGGCTGATCAATATTTTACTTTACAATGTAAAACCTGATTGAAGAGAAAAGGGGATTGAACACTCACCTATTAATGAAATATATTTAAATTATACAGCAAACCAATTGTAAACAAATAAAATGAATTAGAAAAAACAGTTCAGTTGTGTCAAAGAAAACTTTTTTTTTTCTTTGTCTTGATTTTATTTCGCTTTTGTTCTTAGGATTGGATGTTTCAAAACATTTAAATTTATTCAAATTTGAACAAAATGTTTTTAAATTTACTAGTATTATTAATGATGTATGTCTTTTTCACTCTTTTGAAATGTATTTTTTAAATTGTTCAGTTTAATAAAAGTTTTGACCAAGATTTTTTTCTGATTTGGCCGGCTTTGATTTTGTCAATAGTTAGGCCATTCAGCTCAGTCAGGAGAACACCCACTTAGGAATTGGAAGGTTTCTATTTTTGATACCAATCAGCAAAAACAATCTCACTGATCTAGCAAAAAGGGGATAGACTCTCTCACTGTCCAGCTGAATACCAACAATAGGCCACTCTACCAACTTTTTTTATATTTTTTTTTACTGTATATGATATTAGTAATATGAATAGTGACCCCCATGAAACTTGTTAAGACTCCCCTCTCTTATCAAATCAATGATAATTTACAATGATTAATTGATGACTCAAATAGGAAATTAAATCCTCACAGATTTTAATACAAGATTCTCTCAGAATTTTTTGGATTTTTGAATTATTAACAAACAAAAATGTATTTTATTATACACTGATGTACTCATCTTGGGCATCCAAAGCCAAGATATTGTGACTATAAAAATTAAGATGACAGTAGGTTAGTTCAGTCGGTAGGAGCGTTCAGCTAGAGACCACAAGGTTCCTAGTCGATCTCGGTCCTCGCCAAACTCAGCGTATGAGTAGCACAGGGATCTGTGTGGTAAAGTAAGGAGCTGATGGTAGTGTGGCGCTCCACCTCAGATGCTAAAACAATCTCCTTGGTCTAGCGCTATTGAAAGGGGATAGACCACCTCGCAGATTGGCTGATACCGACTTCAGGCCGCCCCGTCGACTTTACTTACTACATCAGTTTATAAAACTGATTTCATATCATCTCAAGAAATTCTGGGGGAAGAGTCCCTATGCATACTGGCTAATATGCTGGACTGTGACATTGTAGTAAGCAAGTTTGAACACCAGTCACGCTATTACATTCAGTTTTGGACTAATACCCGTGGGAAAGGTATGAACCCGCTCATCGCTCAAGTTATGGGTTAATAGTACAACTACTGTTTTTCTATAAGGAAGAATTTGGCATTAAATAACCCATAAAGGTTGATATGCCATTAAACAAAGAATCCAAACTAAACCAGAAATCTTTAAAAAAAAAACAAAAAAAAACTTTGTTCTTCTCTTTTTGTACAAAATTATAAATATTTTAATTTTTGTTTCTTAGTTTTTCAGTTAATCTCGTTAGGACATTAATATTAATTATCAGTAATTTACTGCAGAATAGTTCCCCAAATTACTGATTATTTTATTTTATTTTTTTTATTTTTTCACTCGGCTGCAAATATTAATACTTTGTTTAACTTTACTTCTTTTTCTTCTTTTCCAGCTGAATGTTTTGAAGTTGATAGCCTCATCCCGTTTTTACTGACAAACGAATTGGTTATTTGGAGCAATGTTACTTTTGGATGAAAGGACGCGTTCACCTTCTGATTACAAACTCATTAAAAAAGTAAGAAAATATATATATTTTTTTTTTTTTACATATTTTATTGTTTCTCTTAAAGATTTTTTTTTTTGTTCATTTTGTTAATGTCAGCCATTGAAGTGTAATTCAAGAAGTAAGTCTGTTCTATTTTCAATTTCAAAAAACAACAGTACTAACATTTTTTCTTTTGCCGCCTTATTATTCTCTTCTTTAAATAGGTAACCCCCCAAAAAAAAAAAATAAATAAATAAATAAATAAAATAAAAATAAATTTTTTCTTTTTATAAAAGTGATTGTAAGAAATAAAGTAATTTTTGGTATCATGTGATCACTGTAGATATCAGTGTACAAAAAGACCATATTCAAGTAGTTATGGAAATGTCAAATTTGAGAGCTCTACAAGACAAAGAATCCATGCATAATTCATGGTTGTGAAGTAGGAATCCATTATCTATATTATAATGACCTGAATTGATCCATCATTTATATTATAAGGATTTGATTAGATTCATCATTTATATTTATGAGGATTTGATCCATCGTCTATATTATAATGACCTGTTTAGATCCATCGTCCGTATTATAATGACCTGTTTACATCCACCGTCCGTATTATAATGACCTGGTTACATCCACCGTCTGTATTATAATGACCAGTTTACATCCATCGTCCATATTATAATGACCAGTTTACATCCATCGTCTGTATTATAATGACCTGTTTAGATCCATCGTCCGTATTATAATGACCTGTTTACATCCATCGTCTGTATTATAATGAACTGTTTAGATCCATCGTCTTTATTATAATGACCTGTTTAGATCCATCGTCCGTATTATAATGACCTGTTTAGATCCATCGTCCGTATTATAATGACCTGTTTAGATCCATCGTCTGTATTATAATGACCCGTTTAGATCCATCGTCTGTATTATAATGACCCGTTTAGATCCATCGTCTGTATTATAATGACCTGTTTAGATCCATCTGTCTGTTATTATAATGACCTGTTTACATCCATCGTCTGTATTATAATGACCTGTTTACATCACGTCTGTATTGATGACCTGTTTACATCCATCGTCCTTATATTATGATGATCCAATTTTTTGTATGTATATTATCATAGATGCATATCTAGCAAGATTGTTATTGTGCAATTGTGTTAAAATACTCTTAGAGTATAAAGCAAATTTCAATTCAATTTACATCTTAATAATATAATACTGTTGGTGTCTGCATTTACATTCACCCTGATTTTTTATAATTTCTTGAGGGGAGATAACTAATAAATGCTTAATTATTGAGTCCTTCCCTTATGTATTTATTTGCAATTAATTATTATATAGATTTATAAATAGGATGTAACTTGAAATTGAACTTACTGATCACCATTGATGACTCCTGTTAAAATTTTGTTTATAATAAAATCACTGTTTACTAATTCTAATATGCTTATATGTTTATTATAATTGCCAACTACTTAGTGCTAAATATTTGGTATTTGTTATTGTGCCAAAATAATCCACTTGGTCTGGTTGATACCGACTTTAGGTTTCACCCTGACTACTTTACTTACTACTATTTAAATAAAGAAAAACATTTTACAACAAATTAAATTAGGCAAAGTAGTATGATTTTATGGCACAATAACAAATACCAAAATATTAGCACTAAGTAGTTTGGCAATTATAATAAAATATAAGCATTATTTAGAAATTAGTACAACAGTGATTTTATTATAAAAAAATTTTAACAGGGAGTCATCAATGGTGATCAGTAAGTTCAAATTTTTTTTCCCCAAAGTAAAACATCCTATTTATAAAATCTATATAATAATTAATTGCAAATAAATACATAAGGAAGGACTCATAATAATTAGCATTTATTAGTTATCTCCTCAAGAAATTATAAAAAATCAGGGTGGAATGTAAATGCAGGACACCACAGTTATTTAATTATTATGTTAAGATGTAAATTGAATGAAAAATTTGCTTTATACTCTAAGAGTATTTTTAACACAATTTGCCACAATAACAATCTTGCTTGATATGCATCTATGATAATATACATACAAAAATTGGATCATCATAAATATAGACGATGGATGTAAACAGGTCATTCATAATACAACGGTGGATTAAACAGCGTCACTTATTAATACAGACGATGGATGGTAAACAGGTCATGTAAATACAGACAGTGGATCTAAACAGGTCATTATTAAACAGACGATGATCTAAACGGGTCATATAATACAGACGATGGATCAAACGGGTCTTATAATACAGACGATGGATCTAAACAGGTCTTATAATACGGACGATGGATCTCAAAACAGGGTCCATATAATACGGACGATGGATCTAAAAGGTCTTATAATAAAACGATGACTAAACAGTTATTATAATACAGACGATGGATGTAAACAGGCATATAATACGGACGTATGGATCTAAAACAGGTCATTATAATACAGACGATGGATGTAAAACTGGTTCATTATAATATGACGATGGATGTAAACGGTCATTATAAAACAGACGGTGGATGTAACCACGGTCATTATAAACGGACGGTGGATGTAAACAGGTCATTTTATAATACGGAGATGGATTCTAAACAGGTTCATTATAATATAGACGATGGATCAAATCCTTAAATATAAATGATGAATCTAATTCAAATCC
>CM042156.1:78195269-78477769 GCA_023376005.1 Doryteuthis pealeii | reverse complement strand
CCATAAATCTGACCTTGAGCCACAAACTAAACAAATTCTTAATGAATAAACTATTATCCATATATTTTTCACCATAACAGACAAGAAGTGCTCCTGAACCTACCATTATAAGTATGTTTTACTGTACTTTTTATGTTTTCCTAAAAAGGGGTGAAATTTTTGCAAAGATGTGAAAGCAATTATGACTGGATTCCCAAAAAGAAAAGCAAAAATGAACTATGCATGCAATAATATTCCATTCTCAAAGCTTCTAACAAAAATTTTACATAAAACAGTATTGGCATTAAAGACTAAATTAAATGGTACTGATTGAATTTTTAATATCAAATTATTAATTACTAGCAGGACCTGTGGATATACCACAGGTATGTTAATTTAATTGTTACAATATTTGATATGTTTACTTAAGAGCTATTTGTTAAAAT
This sequence comes from Doryteuthis pealeii, assembly GCA_023376005.1. Classification (NCBI taxonomy): domain Eukaryota; kingdom Metazoa; phylum Mollusca; class Cephalopoda; order Myopsida; family Loliginidae; genus Doryteuthis; species Doryteuthis pealeii. The sequence continues at coordinate 78,477,344 of CM042156.1, read as the reverse complement.
AGTTTTCAATATACAAAAAGTACTAATAATCTGGATTTAACTCTCTAACTTAAAAAAAAAATTTTATTTCCTCTTTCTATCTATTTCATTATGTTCGATTGAAACAGATTAGCATTATCGCTTCCATGTGCTCTCTCTAACATCCCCTACTCTTTTCTTTCTTCTTATATTTTGTGTACATGTCCTTTTTCTTCCCTTTCTTTTCTTTTATAATAAAACCAGAATGGTTCATTATTTAGCCGAGGTGACAACAACTGAGAAATAAGAAATTGGCAGATAAGCAACACCAGATAACAGGATTTACATATTTTGCATTTCCTCTTGGCTGATTTGGCAGTTTCATTTTTTACCAGAGGGTGTGATGATAACAGTCGTACAATTTAAGAACGCGAGTATTAATACATTAGGTAATAATAATATTAATATTATTTTATTAATTGAATCAAAGAGAGATTGTAAACATTTGTATACCTTCTATTGGAATATACAAATTTGAAAATAGTAATTCTTTTACAATATGTATTTTACCTGCATCTTCATAAGATGGTTATTAAATATGAAATATACAGCGTAAAAGGACAATTGAAATCTTCAACAACATTGCATTGAAAACAACCAAATTGAAATGTTAATAGAAAGAAACTAAATGCGTCATTTTCAAATTTCTGGTCCGAATGAACCGGAATTCTCTTCCACCCCCTCCCCCTCTCTCCTCTTTCTCCAAGAAGAAAGCATGAAACTTTACCAATATTTCAATAAATTTATGCTTCACTGATTTTCACTGAATTCTTGAGAGATTCAGTCTTCATAGAGACTATGTATTTTATGATCTAATGGCATTCCAATCATTCAACAACAATCACTGGAGCGGCATCATTGGGATTTTCCTTTTTAAAACTTCTCCTGCTTGTGAAATCCACCAAATAACCTGACAACAAGAAATTATTTCCCAAATCATTTCCATTTTAGAAATCTTTCTTTTTTTTTTTTTTTTTTTTTTTTTTCCTCCTTTCAAAATTGTCTTTATGCTTGAACACACTAGAATAATCTATAACAAATTTGCGCAAGAAATATATATTGTCCTCTGATTCTATGCATTCATTTCTTGGAACTTAATTTTCAAGAAGCAATAATTGAACATGGTTAGAGAAGAAGTAGATGTGTTAGTAGTTAGATAAAGTTTTCTGCTTCTATGTTACAAAATATTTCTAGACATTACTTTTTTTTTTTTTCATTAATAATAATTTCGCCTGCATTTTTAATAAAGGTAGGAATATGATATACAGTAGGAAAGAAGTCTGGAGTCTCTAAGTAGTATGATGCTGAACTTCAGTGACACTATCATTTGGCCATACTTTTTTTGCCTTTCCTTTGGACCACAAGGCAGTTGTGAAGAGGCGGGGTGGCCTCCTGAATGACAGCTCATCACTCCCATATCAACCTGTTTCAGACTACATTAGTTCCACTTGTTTTTTGGACACTACGCATCATCTTCTAGGTAGATGAATGAATGACCAATTGAGGAAGAAGAAGTATTTGGACACTTGTAAAATATTTTTAATATTCAAATTTGTGAAGTTCTCAAGCAAGGATTCATGGAGCAAGTGGAATTGTCCTCCTATGAACAAATCACTAGCAACAACTTTATAGAAAAGGGGGTTTAAGCCAGTAGGTCAGACAGGGTGATTTGATAACATTTTGGCTGGCTATAATGGTTGAGTTCAATCCTGGTGGAGAATAAGCATAAACAATCTTCATAACAGGTTCATATGAAGGTAGATGGAGCATGGTTAACATTAATATACATGTCTGTCCAAAAGTGTTGTCACCTCTATATATTGTTTTAACTTTCATTATTTTTTGTTTTAAATAATATAATATATAATTATGTAAATCTGAAAAAATCTTTTTTTTTAAAAAATCAAATTATTTTCTAGAATTTCGGGTCTGTATCATGTAATTTTTTAGCTCTTAGAACAATTTTTTTTTTTTTTTTTATTTAAATGTACGGGTAACAAGACTTTCAGACAATTTGTATTTCTAATGATTAACAATTATTTCTTTTTTGTTTGTTTGTAGATTGATTTTAAAAGCTTATCACAATGCGAAGAAAGAAGAAACAGTAACGAGTATGTTTTAAGCCTTCCAAATTCAATTCTACAAACCAAATATACATACAATGCTTCATGCAAACTATTAAAAACTTTTTTTTTTTCCATACTGATTAGTTATAAGTAACTTTTTGACAATATGATTTATTGAAACTGGTGAGGTGACCAGTTACAGTTTCTGTTTTTTTACACTAATCTAGACTGATTATTACACAATAAGATTTGGCAAGTCAAAAGAAATAAATGAAAGATATATTAGTCTACCAATAAATGAAGATATATTAGTCTACAAAGTTAGAGATGTTAATTTATATAATTAACTTATACAAGAAACAGTTTAATGACCCAGCTGATAAAATTGAATAAACCAAACATTAGACTGGACATGTTTACTACTATTGTCCATGCTTTTTGTATTTTAATAAAGAAGTTACATCAACCTTGGCCATTTTTATCTTTGAGTAAAATGAGCATAGCCACTATTCATTCATGTCCTCATTTCACAATAAGTGAAGCTGCATAGAAACTCTGAATCAATATCTTTATTTCTTTCCTTGAAGCTAACTTTTTTTCTCATCACATGTAGACTTGTTTCTTCAATAGGAAAGTCCATTTACTTAATCACTACTCTACTTGATATTTTAGGCATCACCCCCCCCCCAATACTTCTGACCTTGTGTCACAATTAAGCAAAGGTTAATAAATAACTATTCTTCTTGATATTTCAAAAGGTTTCTTTGGTTTGGCTTGTTTTACGGCATATCAACCTCGGTGGGTCATTTAATGCCGATAAAGTTTTGAAATAAATCAATTCTTAATGGATAATACAATTTTGTTTATAAACTCATGTTTTTCTATTTAACCCATAGATGGGACCCTAACAGGTACTACCACTCCGGGTCAGAGTGGGCCAGGGAGCAATGATGATGAAGGGGTGCTCCACATTCCCCAAACCTCCAAAACTGGAACCTCACCATCAGATAGTTTAACGTCATTTCCAGGACATTCAAAAGGTTTCTCTTTTCCCCAATTCATGACAACTTTGTATTGTTTTAAAATTCTTTGTCAACATGCTGTAGATATATTACATGAAACATATTCTATTTCATATAGAAACGTTCATAAATCCCCAATTGGGGTAGATGGGGCTCTTTAGCCTTGGTTGGCAATCCATCTAGAACAAGGAAAAATCTGTTATAAAACTTCCACTGCCTAGTTGCTATACCTCATTCCAAAGAAAGGCTAGGGGAGTAAACACCGAAAACAAATCCAGAGGTGGAGTCCCTAAAGTGGTTTGATGCTGAACTTCAGTGCCATCCAGCAACACTATCATTGCCAAACTGCACTGTTTTTTTGTTTTTTTTTGCCTTTCCTTTGGACTACAATGGCCGTGTGGAGAGGGGGGGCATGCTACTTAAGTAACAGCTCATCCTCCATATCAACCCACCCAGGCTACATGATTCAACTTGTTTTTGGATCCTACACTATCATCTCTAGTAGATGGATGGATGCAAACAATTCTATTTGTTTGCCTTGTAAACATTAACACCTTGTTTGTCTCTCATTAAATGTTGTTAAAACATTTTTTTTGTTATGTTGTCAAATTACACCTAAAACCATCAGATATTGCTAATACACTAAGACACACCATGTATGACTAACCAGGAAAAAAAAAAATAAATAAATAAATAAACAAACATAAACATCATTAGTAATCCATAACAGGACAGACACAGATTTATGTGATAGGCCCCCAATGAGAACTTTACTCTTGTGTTAAACTCAACTTATATATTCTGTCATCCAGATAGTGATAACTTTTCTTTTAAATATACAAGAACATTAATTAGAAAACAGGTTTACAACATTCGGACTCACCATTTGTAAATAAATTCTGATTGCTTTTAAGATTTTGATGTTTATTCACATACAATGTTCTAAGAAAAATGTGACTAAACATTGAAATATTAACAAGATCAACTATTAGTCCAGGTTAAAAGTGCAATAGGAGTAACATGAAGCCAAAATTTTGTAGACCTTATTTTTTTCTGATGCAGGTATCATTAGGAAACAAGAAAAGTTTTGGTAAATGGGCCTGTTTACCAAAACTTTCCTTGTTCCCCAACGATACCTGCATCAGAAAAACTAAGGTCTAAAAGAAAGTTTGGCTTTGGGTTAACCTTAACACACTTTTAATTTGGATTATCTGCATCCTTGTTTAATCAAATATTGACTATTTATGTTTACATTTTTTATTTATTTCAAAATTGTCTTATGGACAAGCAAATTATAAGCATTGCTCTTTACATGAATCTAATATGAAAGATAAAATTCTGGAACCCACAACAAGAAAAAAACAAAAAAAGAAATGGCCATTATTTTTGGTCTTGTTAAGTTTTCCTACATAATTTAAATTTAAAGAATCACTATAAAATCTATTTGATAATTTAAAAAATAATATCCATTCCCTTATCAGTTTGGGGAAAACAGAAAGGGTTTTATTTTCAAACAAGAGTTTTAAAGAATTTTAATACTGACTATTACTACAATAGTAATGTCATTATTTTGAATGTAACTACAAGTTTGTTGGATTTTACAGCATGTCAACCCATTGGATTATTTTATTCTTGATGGGTACTCAATTTTCCTTTTAAACAGATTTTTTAAACTCATTTTTTTCTATTTAACCCATAGATGGGACACTAACAAGTACTACCACTCCAGGTTGGGGTGGACCTGGGAGTAATGGTGATGAAGAGGTACTCCACATTCCCTAGAGGTCCAGAATTGGAACTTTACCATCAGATAGAGTTTAATGTCATACCCAGGACATTAAGACCCTCAGCCACCACCTTTTAGCACATATATGATAAAAAGTGTTGGAGGTTTGCCATAAGAATAATAGGGGTGGGACAATCATATAAGTGCTAGGGCTTGACGTGACCAGCCAACTGATCAGAGTGGGCCTCTCTGACATCCTGTCTAGCTTAAGTAAGGTCTAAAGTGTAACTACAGGATTAGGAAGAAAAAAAAGTAAAAGAAAAAGGGTTCTAAAGATAGTAGAAAAAGTTGAAAATTTCCCCAAAATTAAAGACATTTTTATTAATAACATTATGATCTTGGCCAGAAATATGTAGAGAAACGTGAATGCAATTAAATTGCTTTAATAAAAAAACAATTATCTGAGTAATATCAAATGAGGCACACCTTTATGTATAACACAATTCTAGAATAAGCTTAACAAATAACTCACCTGTCCAAAATGTGCTGGGTATCCAAGCATGTGTATATATAACAGTTTTGCCACATTTCGACACCGGTAAGTGTTATCCTCATCTCTAAAAGAATCTCTGATCTGGGCACATTCTTTGTTCACCACAGAACGTTCATCTGCTGCTGTACGGGCTGATCGGATCTCCCTTATCAGGTCCCGTAATCTCTTTGGTGTTGGCATACCTGTGAAAAACAAAAAAATAAAAATAAATAAATAAATTAAATTTTAATTTCTCATTTATGTTTTTACAAATACTAAATTCTCTATAAAATGTTGCTCATTATGTTCTTCCATAGATTTCCTTCTTTTACAAATATAACAATGCATTTCCAAAAGGGTTTAAGTAGATATAACGCATGTCTATATTTATGCCATCTCTGTGGATGTGCGTCCATTTCTGTGTAAACGGTAAAATAAACGCTGAAGCAAAATTAGTATTCATCAACAGGTTTATTGACTGCTCAGAAAGTGTAAAACATGATGGTCCAAGTGTTTCCTGTCTAACTCAGGAGTATTCATGTCATAATTGGGAGCCTTCACGGAACTTCAAACCGAACACTTTATTTAATCAATTGGGCTAGATTGTTCTCATAATATAGAATACATAACACAGCTTAACACTTGTACCCGGTCATGGTTAATGGAATGAGAACAGTCTACCCTGTGGATTGAATAAAGAGTTCAGTTCAAAGTTCCGAGAAGGCTCCAGAGTTCGAAGAGAAGGCTCCCGAGTTCGAAGAGAAGGCTCCCGAGTTCGAAGAGAAGGCTCCCGAGTTTGACAAGAAACACCAGAAGAAGGCCAGAGGGCACATCAGTCGAAACATTGTGTATATAACAATAAAGATGAGGAGAATAGTCCAAATAATACACATTATCAAGCCTCATCTAAAAAATTCAGAGAAATAGTATGATGTTCCAAATTATTGGATTTACTAGGAAGGATAAACAACGGCTCCATTCTCAGTCTTATTTTTGATAAAGGAACAATATTGGAAGTCACGTGCTCGAGACAATTCTAGAGATGTACCCTAATAAATAAAAGACCACTAAGGGAGATAAAAAAAAATAGGGAATCTAATCTAATGTGTAACACAACAGTATTTATCTAACTCCTCCGACGTGAGCAGAATGTAGATACAAGATCAATTTTTAAATGGAGTACAGTCAGTCTGAATTCAGATTTTTCCTTTTCCTATACCAGTTGCTGTTCCAAACTATTCAATTATTTACCAAACTTGGGGAAGAAGAAATGGATTCATGCCTTTCTCAAGGGCATTAGTGTGAAGTGAAACCCAAACAACATCGTTCAAAATTTGAATTCAGGTCACCAAGTCAATTTCCTAAGGCGATAACCATTACACCATGAACATACCTCCTATAAAAAATGTAATTGCAATTTCTATCTCTCAAAATATTTTTTCTTCATAATTTTGATCAGATTGAACAAATTATTAGCAACAATTAAAGGTTATATTCAAGACATCAATTTTTATTATACAACTTTGTAGCAACCAAGACAGTCCTTTTGTTATCTTCCACTCGTAGAGAGAGTACAATTTTTGCACTTATCAATTTGGAAAAAATATTGATGTAAAAATCTTCATAAAAGGCATAACACCAAAATTACCAGTTAAACTTTAAAAGAAAGAAAAAGAAAAAAAAAAAGAAAAAGAAAAGCCCTCTTTAAAAAAGAATTGAATTATGAGTATAATGAATCCAGAATAATTGTAATAATAAAAAAATAAATAAAAATCTTGTAATAGCAATATGAATCATTGGTGATAAATCTGCAAAATTATTATGACAGTTATGTGACAAAGGGATGAATAAAAAATGTAGAGCTGATTTTAGGTAACCTATAAAATGTTAAAAAAATTGATTAAAAAAAATAAAAAAATGTTAAAAGGGGGAGGAGAAAGGGAGGGGGCGGGCATTATCAAACCCAGTGCTTTGTTTCTGAATATCCAAACCTAACATGGGTCACTTCTGGTAGTACTAATAATAGTAACAAGTAATATGGTTAAATCTGCAAATATATATAAGGTTTGGTTTGGTTTCTTTGTTTAATGGCATATCAACCTTCATGGGTTGTTTAATACCAAAGTCATACTAGAATAGTAGTGGTACTATTTAACCCATAGCTGAGGGAAGAGTATTAGTTTGAAAGTGAATATATCAGGTTAGTGTTGATTTAAGACCCACATATAATATATAGAATTGTCTGTGTCATGATGTGATAATTGTTATGAGGTTTATCATGATGAGTTGATCTGAACTTGTATCATTTGCCACCATTCCCCCCCCCCACTCTCATTTTATGATATTAATGGATACAACCTGAGGGTGGGGGAAAAGAAAGAGGAAATAGACACACCTTTTTCTATAGAGATTTGTACACCTGAGTAAAAGCTTAACAAATTTAATCAAATAAAACTCTTGGAAGAATATCTACAAAAGTTTATAGAAATTAATAATTTTTTTTATTTTTTAAAGCTACAATTATTTCCTGATATAGATTCTATTGTCTAAAATATTCTTGTGGGGGGTGGGGGTCGAGGAGAACTTTGAGATTATCATCCAGTTATTATCAGTTGTTAATGATTTATGATACAACAAACAATTGTCTATTACATGGTGTAATGATTAGCAAATGACACTAGCAGACCAGTGCTAGTGAGTTTGATCCTCACTGAGTGATCTTGTGCTAAACTAAGCTCTCAGCAAATGATAATTGTTTATTACATTATCACAAAATAAGACAAAAACTGGATAATATTTGAAAACCTCATATAATCTATTTTAGTTCCTTATTTTAATTAGGTATACTTTTTTTATGTTTAAAAAATAAAATTAACAAATTTCCTCATCTCTAAGCTTTTAAATAAATACCCAGAAAAATATATATGTAGGCACATATGTAAAATATATATGTAAGATTGTTATTTATGTCCTCCTCAGCTATAAAGAAAGAAAAAAAAAGACAAAATTCACTCTTGATAAAAGCAAAAAACAAAAATCACTTTTGTGAATAAGAAGAGAAATAAAAAGAAGAAAAAAGTTAAGGGGAAAAAATTGTAAAGGCAATTTGCTTAATAATATGGTTTCATTTAATTAAAGATCTTAAAAATATTCTAAACTTTCAATCATGAAAACAAGGAAGTCCAAGTATAGCACAGTATAACAAACAGAAAAAAAAGAAGCTCTGTAGAGTTTTTGAAAGTATCTTCAATTATCTGTTAACATCAAGAGTAGTTTATTATGAGGTGTGAGGAAGAAATGAAAATGAATCCAACAGTATGTAGAAAAGAAATAAATATGAAAAATAATAAACCATCTTCATAACTTATTTTTCCACATTATGGGGTGTGTAAATAGAAATTGTTCATCTGTTTGTCATTGTAGTTCATAAAAACAATTTTTATGATATACTAACAATTGTTACATGAAAAATAATCAGTGCATTCCTTTTACACAAAATTAGCCTAGAATATAACATTTTTCAATTCCTGTTCTTATACCATACTATTTTTCAAATGTATATGTTTCATGAATATACTGCAATAGTAAGTAATTTACCGTTTCATTTTGCTAGTTGAGTGCTGACTTAGTAGCTACAGAGCACTCTTCACTTTATAATCAGAACCATTAAATACATTAAAAGCATAACAAAAACAAACATTAAGTAACATTAATTGTTTGTATTTTTGAGATGAGGATTGATGTGAATGATTTTGATTTTTCAGGCTGTTGTCCTCATCTTTATTGTGGTAGGTGTCAAAACATTGTGTTTATACATACTACAGCTAAGATGAGGACTACAATCCGAAAAATCAAAATTATTCACATTAAGTAAAATGTTCAATTTAAAAAAATTATCATTCTAATAGACTAAGTCTTTAACTCTTTCTATAAATGCAAATATATGACAAAAGACGTCATTTTCAACTCTTTATTTTCAACTCTTTATTTTCTTAATTCTACCAATAGACTCTAGTATGTAAACATTACAAATTAAGACCAAAATGTTTTTGTTTTTTTAATATGTATATAGTATTAAAGTTGGCAGAGTTGCCTATTGTCAGTATCAGCTGGACAGCAAAGAGAGTCTATCCCCTTCTCACTAGCACTAGACTAGGAATATTGTCTTTTGCTGAAGTGGGGTGCCACACCTACTGTTAGCTCACCACTTTACAACACAGATCAAATTACCCAACATGCACTGAGTTGGCAGGGACTAATTTCAAACTTCCTAGGTGGGCACTCTCCAACTGAGCCAAACATGCTCGATATACATTAAACAAAAATGAAGTTATTAAAGAGAATAAAAAAGAATACCCAAATAATATTCATCAATAAAATATGTTCATCTATATTATAATGATCTGCTTTATATATGTAACTATGTTACAATAAAAATGGTAGATTGTAACAATTTTTTTCTAAAGTCTTAAGGTTCTGAGAGAATTTCCAATCCAATTTGCAATTTAATAATAGTGTAGGGGGTGTTAGCACTCATACTGATTATTATCATTTTTCAAGGGAGATAATTATTAAATGTTCATTTTAGACCACTTAATTTAAATACAATTAATTATATTATAAATTTTATGAATAGGATGGAACTTGACATCAACTTAATGTTTACTTTAAGCAAGCTTCAATAAAGGAAGAAAAAAAAAATTAAACTATAAAATTTTATATACAGAACACATTTTATAAACAGTATTTGATATATGTAAACTCAGTAAGTTAGTAATAGGATATTTTTGATTATATATTCTTTTATAAGGTTGTTGCAAATATTCAGGATCCATTTAGCCAAATTATATCATTAAAAAATTCAATCCAGACACACTTTCCTAGAAATTGGGATGTTTCTGAGAACACAAAAAAAAGGTATATACACTTTTACTATACAAGGTATTCATAAAATCTTGCAGCAGTTTTAAAATTGAAAAACTTAATAACTGACAATCTACAAATGATAGAATTGTTTAGTTAAAAAACATATGAAAGTTAAACTCTTGTAGTTTTATTTTTTTATATACATTTTAATTATTGCATTTCAACAAGACTGCCATCATTTTTGTTAAATTTTAAATCTGTTGCAGGACTTTAGATACACCCTGTATATTATTAAAACTAGCAAATATATGCACCCTCCGGGTGCAAGTATTTAAGTTTTGATATAATAAAATATCATATTAAATTAGAAATGCTAATGAAACTGACTAAGAATGCAGATAAAAAGATCTGCAACAGAGGGGGTATAATCGAAAAATAGAACAACTTTGAAACTTACTATTCCATCATTTTACATTACTCCCCTTTCATTGCTAAATTTTCCTAATTTAATATTTAGTTAAAATAGGAAGTAAAGGATTATATTACAGTTATTTCTTCTTGTAAATAAATTTCTTTTAAGATTTATTGAAGAGATTTTTGTTTATATTTCATTAAGATAAAACCAAACAATTAGAAATCAATAATACCAAGCACATATTTATTAAAATAAAATTTTAAATTCAATATGCAAATTAGCCTTCTCGTTCAAACTGTAAATCGCTATTTGTTGTATATATAAATACAATTGCATGATTATTCAAGTACGTAGATATGATAACAGTATTAATAATGTAAAACAATTTTATTAATAACTGAAGGTTTAAAAGAATGAAATCATGGAGAATTTGACGTAAATAATTAAGGGAATTGTGACTTGAGTAGTGATATAGTTTCGGCTTCAGACAAAAATGCAGTCTATCTCCATTATATATAGATGTTCAACTTCATACATACTTTCCTAGAAATATGAATGTTTGTGTGAACACAAAAAAAAGGCACATACACTTTTACTACATACGTGTTAGCTCAGTCGGTAGAGTGTTCGGCTAGAAACCACAAGGTTCTTAGTTCGATACCGGCCCTCGCCAACTCAGCGTATGAGTAGCACAGGGATCTGTGTGGTAAAGTAAGGAGCTGATGGTAGGTGTGGCGCTCTGTCTCAAATGCTAAAACAATCTCCTTGGTCTAGCGCTAGTGAAAAGGGGATAGACTCCCTCGCTGATTGGCTGATACCGACATTAGGCTGCCCCGACGACTTTACTTTACTTTTTACATAAAACAAATATGAAAGGGTATATTGTAAAAACTAACAAGTGTAAAAAATCTAAGGTGAATTTTATTTTTCAAGTGGACTATCATACAAGTTAAGTTTAATAAAACAGTTTTTTAACAGCAAAATCAGAAATTACAGAATTAAAAGGGAAATTCTTTAAGTATAAAACTTAAGATATCTTAAAATTATTCTTTTTCAGTTTTTTAAAAAATAAATATCAGCAGCAAAACTGAAAATCGATCAATTAATAGCAGAAAACAATAAACACACCCACAAGTCAACATGAGAATATATACGAAAAGAAGGAAATAATAAAGATAGAAAAGGGGGGAAAAAAAGAAAAATTATCAGGTAGATATAAGTCTAGGGTTATTGAAGATAGATTATACATTTTAGACAATACAAACAGTAAAGTTTTAACAATTATTTGTGATTTTATAGCCACTTACCAGGACGAGTCTTTAATATATTCGCCATTTTGACAATCCTCTCTACACAAGATAAAGCAACTGATCAAACTTTAAAGTACAAGATAAATTTAATACTTATCACGTGAACATCTCTTGCCAACTCCATTTTGGTAATAATTATCAGTTTTAACCCAATTTATGATGCACAGACAATAAAAGACCAAAAATCTCTTTCTATATCTCTATATATATATATATATATATATATATATATATATATATATATATAGGACCGGTGCTAGGGTTACATCTCCCCACATCTATGATATGGTGGGGGGCTCCACTATACTACATGTCAATTTTCATAAAATTCATAGAAAATATATGAAACCTGTCCTTCTTGGGTCCTCAAGTGGACTGACCCCCCCCCCCTTGGGGTGGGAAGGTAGTACTATATATATATATGTATATGTGTAAGTGTGGATCAATATATCTGCAGCCTGATACATTAACTGAATTTTGATTTGAAATTTTCACTTTCTAATATTCATTTTATGTAATTAATATTCATCAATGGATTAAGTGCTTTACCAAGAAAGATTATCTTGAAAAACTATTTTCTACTTAGAAATCACTTAATTCTCCATGATTGGATTACAGACTTCTTGATAATATATAAGATTCAAATTTCCAGTGAAATTCTAATGGAAATAATTTGGTTTAGTGATATTTACCTGGTGATGCAGTTAGATCATTGAACTAGCATTCACAAACTAAAACATTCAATTTCATATGGAATGCAGACAATTTTCACCTGACAAGTTAGGAAACACATGAAACCATATCATTTTTTGCAAAATAGCCCAACAAGAGTTGACATGCCGTAAAACCGACTACCAACATCCTCACTTTTGGTCCTTGATCTCCACTTGAGAGGTCTGTTGTTGTCAGCTTTTTTATTAATAGCCAACTTGTCTGTTATACTCACAGAAAAAGGATTCTTATGAAGACATGAAAGAATCTTTTCTTTAAATTAGATACTAAGATTGAAAGAAAACAAAAGAAAATTGTGGCCTGGTAATTTATACAATAACCAACTGATTTTTATTTGTAAAAAGAAAAAAAAGTAAAGTCTGCAGTGTGGCTTATTATTGGTATCAGCTAGACAGTGAGTGAGTCTATCCCCTTTTGCTTGCACTAAACAATTGTTTTACTGAGATGGAGCACCAGACCTACCATCAGCTCCCAGATGTTTTATCATATAGATCACATTACCCAAGCCGTGCTACTCATGCGTTGAGTTGTGATTCCTAGGTGGATACTCTACTGACTGAGCTAAGGTTATCTTAATACAGTAAAATATATCACACCATAGTGAGTTTTGTTTGCACAATGGCATTAAAATGATCTAATAAAGCTATTTCTAAACCAATTTGCAACATTATACATATGTGGTATCTACATTTGCACTTACCCTGATCATTATGAGTTTACAAGGGAGATAACTAATGCTAATTATTGAGTACTAATCTTATTCAAGATCTAAATATAGGTATCATCTGGAAAGTTTTTATATAAAAGACAATTCTACTGGCAGACAGATGAAGATAGAACGTTTCCCAGTAATTGCCATTATATTGAGAATTTACATTTCACATAACACTATTACCCTTGGGAAAGGTATAAATCCAATTATTCTCCCTCCAACTATGGGTAAATAGCAGGTAGACTGGGCTCTTTAACCTTCGTATCTAATCTAGGAAAAGGGAAAACTGAATTCAAACCTGTTAAACACCACTTGAAAATTGACCTTGTGTCACATTCTCTCACATAAAGGGATTGGTAAATACATATATTGAGAATTTGTATGATTAAAAGATGAGGTTCTAAATGAATATCGACCCCACAAAATTATCATTCAGTTGCAAATTGACCTGGAAATCACTTTATTCTCTAAGTTAGAGCATTTTAAGTTTACTGCTAATACAAATCATGCTATGATGTGCCACTTTTGTTGGGTTATGGTTGTATACAAACATAATGTGAAGTTCTATATAAATTTAAAGTGACTTGTTAAACATTAAACAAACTTAGTCAGGTACAGTGAAAAAATTAGAGCACACAGTGAGGTTTGAACTCACAAGACCCATTATGTCATAACGTTCGTATAAGAATTTTTAAGAGAGGAAATAAAACGAACTCTACAGCTAGATGGTTGGTTGGTTGGTTGGGTCTAATGACATGTCAACCCTTGTTGGGTTATTTTATGCCGAAGATGTTTTTATTTTATTCATTCTTGATAGGTACTCAATTTCTTTTAAACACAATTTTTTTTAAAACTTCACATGAAGGGGTACTCCACATTCTCCAGAGCCCAAGAATTAGAACCTCACCACCAGATAGAGTTTAACACCAAATGCAAAACATTAAGACCCTCAGCCACCACCTTCTATCACATATGATAAAAAGGGTTGGGGCTTGCCATGAAGGCAATAGAGTAGGGACAATCATAAGGTGCTAGGGCTTGATCTGACCAGCCAATTAATCGGAGGGCCTCTCCGATTGACCTTCTAGCTCTGGCCAAAGTAGAGTGTTGCATGTCATGCCACCAGATTACCTTCCTTAGGCATCACAGGCTGCCATCCATGGCCAACAGGTGGCCCCATTGGGGGGATTTTACCCTTCTGCAGAGGTGCAGTTGGTGTATTCTAAAGCCCCAGCCGACAGGGCTGTGTTAACAAGAGATCCTGGCATCTAAATTCCATTGCAATGTGTTCAAAAACAACTACTAAAATATAACAAAGTAAGATACTATCGTTGCAAATGTTACTGATACATATCTACATATCTACTGGCAAGTCTTGAAAAGATCTAAAAACTGCATTTTCTGAATAAGAAATAATGAGTGTGGAGAAAATAGCTGAAGAAATGAACAAAATTTGTTGCTATTTATTCTAATGACTGGCAAACAGGATTTTTGTGCCCAGGTTTGCGGATGCATCACTGTACCAACTTTTTTTTTTTTTTTTTTTAAATAAATGCCAGTGGCTGATTTTATGAGGGGGTCGGTTGCAGTGGTGCCGCCAAAAACAAAATAAACAGGATTTAAAAAGAAATAAAAATGCTTTGTTTTACCCATTTCCTAAGACTATGAATTAGATTATTTGATTATAAACATTACATAAACACAGTAACTTTCCTTCTGATCAATGTTTTTGCATCTTTTTTAATAGCAGTTTTGAAATTTCTATGTTATTTTATAGAGAACTGTAATGAAATCTCATTGTTACACAAAAATGTCTATATTTGATTATTGTTTTTTTGTTTTAAGCTTTCTGATTATTATTTATTTTATTAAATCATAGAAAGAAAATATAACACAATCAACATGTGAAAATTCAATAAAAGTGAAACGTTCTATGCAAGCAAAGCAATAATAATATTAAGTCCTGTTCTAGTAATTGGCTTCTTTCGAGTTCATTTGGCAATTTGTGAAACAAAGAAGCAAAAAATAAATGCACCATGTAGATTTCTACCAAAGAAATTATTTAGCATTTGCAACGACACAGATGCAGATTATAGATCATCTGTGAAAAAAAAGAGACCATTTGCTGATTAAACAATTTCTCTTTTTCTTTAGACTTGTTTTTTTTTTTTAAATACTAACATGGATAACGTTTTATCCTTCTTGAGAGAAATAAAAATATATTGAAAATTATGAATCAGCTATAAAATATATCCACGAAATACATCTACCTGTAAAGGAAACTTAAGTACCAACTTTTGTCTCCCGCTCTGAAAATAATGAAAATTATTTATAACAATCTGAAGATATTGAGAACTTGAAACATAGAAATTTTTTATCAAAATGCCTTGTTTCAGCATTAAAGTCGTCAGGGCGGCCTAAAGTCGGTATCAGTCAATCAGCGAGGGAGTCTATCCCCTTTTTACTAGCGCTAGACCAAGGAGATGGTTTTTGCGTCTGAGGTGGAGCGCCACACCTACCATCAGCTCCTTACTTTACCGCACAGATCCCTGTGCTACCCATAACGCTGAGTTGGCGGGGACCAGTATCAAACTAGGAACCTTGTGATTTCTAGCCGAACGCTCTACCGACTGACCTAACAACCCTTTTCAGATCATTTAATAATGGGCCGGCCATTATTAAGTGATCTGAAAAGGGTTGATATGCCATAAAACAAACAAACCAAACTAAAACCTTTTTTTTTTTTTTTTTCCTTTTTCAACTTCTGTCAACTCTTTTTACTAATTTGATTTTGATTTGTACAATCTCTATTGTGAGGATGTGACACATTGTCAATTTTTAAATAAACTACTGTATGGCTGCACCACTTGGACTTTAACAAAAAAATTGGGGGGGGGGAGAAAAGCTAGATGAAAACTACACAAGGATGCTGCATGCTGCCCTGGACAAATCCTTGGAGCAGCACTTCACAAAAAAAGCAGATATATGACCAATTGCATCCCATCACACAAACCATCCAAATAATGACGAAAATAATTCACTGAATTCTGCAGGAGAAGTAAGGACAAACTCATGGATGTTCTACTGTGGACACTTACACATGGACATACCAGAGCGAGTCGACCAGCAAAGACTTACATTGATGAACTCTGTATGGATACCGGATGTTGTTAGGAGGACTTGCCAATAGGAATAACTGATAAGGATGGGTAGAGAGAGAGAGATGAGAGAGAGAGAGAGAGAGTCATGGGAATCTATGCTGTCAGTGCAACATGATGATGAAAGCTGGTTTAAATTTTTTAAAGTTGTCCTTCTCCTAGACTGGTTACCTAACCAAAGCTAATAAAATTTTTAAAAACCTAGTCTGCTCTATTATTTATCCATAGCTAGGTAGAGAACAGATGGTGTATGCCTTTTCCAAGGGCATTAGCACAAAGTGAAACGCAAACAACAAAGTTCAGGATTGGTTCCCCAATTCCATTTCATATGATGATAACCATTACACAAAACGTGCATAAAATTTTATTTTTGTAGGTTATTACACCACAGCAAAAATAGCACATCATAGCAAGACAATTGATAGTGCTATCACATTAAAAGGGTAAATAATTTCCAATCCAGCTTCTATCTAGCTATGGATAAATAATAATGGCAACTAGGCTAAGAGAAGGGAAACTCTGAATTCAAATCTGTTAAACTTCACTTAAGAAATTGACCATCCTACACACACACACACACACACAACACATCAAATCTTCATTTAACTGCTGCAGTTAATTTATTATTGAATTTATTAAATATTTATTATTGGCCCATATTTAAAAAAATAAATGCAAATCTTGCAGCAGTAAAATACATTTGACAACTTGTAAAATCAAAATTACACAAAATAATGAATAATGAATGTCAACTTAAAATCTTGTGAATAAATTTTGTTTCTCAACTCTTGAAAAAAAATCTGCAATATTAATGAAAGAACATTAATTGTACTAGCAAGAATATACACCCTCCAGGCTTAAGTATAATTATATTCTAATTGGTTTCTATATAAAAGTCATTCATAAGATTGATTTTAATACATTGGAGAATATAACAATAATATTAGGCATAAATAACACCAAGTAATTATTTATTAAACCAGTTTTGTTAAAAACCTGTATGCAAATTAACCACACCACCATATTTCTTAGCGATATATAAGACACATTGCAGGATTTTAAATGCACTAATAACATGGGCTGTTTTGAGGCAAATCTAAGATTTTCATAAGATCTCATTAATAAATAAGATTTATTCTATTCCCTGTATGAATGATTTTGAGAATAAATTAAATACTCATTGTTAAACTTAAGCAATTTTTGAAGGCATTGTGACATAGTTTCGGTTACACGCACAGAATCTCCTTTATAATAAGATTTGCAGCATTTGTGTGCTTATAAAATAACATGAAATCTCTCTCACAATAACTAAATTTATTCTTCAACTTTTGTCTTGTGCATTATGGAGTAGAATACTAAGAAAGATTTTCTATGTTCAGATCAATTGTCTTTCCATTCTGTTTTAGTTTGTAATACAAAACAAGACAAGATGTTTCCTTTTGGTTCACTTAGACAATTTTCTTCTACTACTACTACATTTATTATGGCATACCTTGCTTTCATAGGAATGTTTTTATCTGCTTTATGAAAAAACTAAAAGCACATAGAGACATGCAGGTAAGCAAAAATTATAGGTAAGCACACCATTAAAGTAGAAATGTAACCGATCTTATGTCTGAGATTTTAGGCATTGTGCATGCTCTCTCTCTCTCGGGAACAATCTCAGGAGGTATCCATTTGCATCCTGTACATATTGCATGCAATAGTCAGAATATTATTTGTTATAATGGTTTATAGTAATGTTGGGAGTCCACACACCTACCTCACCAGACAAGCTGAGGCGTGCCTGATGGAGGTGCCAGTTTAGTCGCTGACAACCCGACCATGGAACAGGTAGTAATAGTTTACATGGTACTAATAGCAGGTAAGAAAGACCCAGCATCGCTAAAATCAAGTGCTGTCAAAGGGCGGATGAAGGAACTCCAGGGGAGCCAACGGCCATCCACATCGATAGTAGGATTGGGTACCTACTACTCACATAAATCCCCAAATGGGGGTAGATGGGGCAACTTATCCTTGGACAGCAATCCATCTAGACAAAGGCAAAGTCTGTTATAAAACCTATAGCCTAATGGCTATATCTCATTCTAAAGACAGGCGAGGAGGTTAAACCCCAAAATAAAAACCGGAGCTGGAGTCCCTAAGGTGTGTGGATAAATAGTAAGAAAAAAAATGGATTCTTTAACTTTGGTATGCCAACTGGTCTAAAAATGCTGAATTCAAACCAGCTGTACTCCTGTAACAGAGTGGCTAGGTAAATGCATACGTGAGCAGTCATTCAATATTTTAAAAGAAAAAAAAGAAAAAAAGAATATATATGAATGTTTAGGTAAACCCAACACCAGAACTTCAATTTACCCGGCTCAAATTTACACTCCTTTATACAGCATCAGATTTCTACAATCAGCTCATCCATTTGCCTGGGAGAAAGACGATTCAACCTATGACCCCAAGACCTTACTTACATCATCCTACCTTGCTGAGTCATATCACATAAAATGATTTAAAGTGTGGGGTTAGCTCTGCACATGGTACATTGCATTCTAAAACTTTCTTAGGAAAAACCTAAAGACTATTCCACATACAAACTTTGGCGTGTCCTACATCGATAGGAGACTGAACATAAATGGCAGGTGAAAGATGTCACTGGTAGTTGCAGTTCCAAAATTGTATGCAGGTTGAAATATAATAAGATGGAAAAACCACAAATTGTAGATAATAGTGGAAAGTTACAATTTTTGCAATGACGTATGAAAGGCTACCGGTCAATTTCTGATTAGTCAGCACAAAGCAAGAAGCAGAGTGAAAGAAAAAAAGAGTGATGAGTGTCTGCTCTCCAAGGCATTTTTACTTGGGATAAAATAAATGAGCTCAGAAAAAAACAAGAACGTTTTGTGTTTGTTATTAAAAAACTATCAACAGCACAAGACAGGATATCCTAAAAGATTCTCAAGTAATTTACAGACTGAAAGAACAGGAGAATGCCATCCAGTCCAACAACAGATGTAACAACAGACACAGAAAGACCCAGCTACTCTGATCCAGAACAGAGCCCAACTCTGATTCAGCCAAGAGAATAGTTAAACAGTATGAAAATAAGTATAGAATTATTATCATTACAACTAAACCTCTTTTAATTGAGCCTACTATGCAACACAGGTAACTAAAAAACAAAAAGGAGTTATTAGATATGAAACTGGAAGAAAATTATATCACTTGGGGAGCATCCTGAGCAACAGAGTAGCATTATTCAGGGATAGCACTAGTTAGTCCACACAAAGACGGCTTAAAAAAAGCTGATCTAAAGAAAGCCTTCCGAATGAGACTTTTACGACCAACATCTAACTCTTTGCCAGCTAAATTTCTCCCATGACTGTAACAAATTTTCTTGGTATTTTTTACCTGTATGATGAGATATCTCAAAGTTCACTGTCTATTCACCTCAGAACTCATTCTATTCAAATAAGGTCCTATTATTATTGTAATCGGAGTCCTTCTGCTCAATTATAATGAACTAACCATTGTACTTTGCTTGCGGTAGGATCACAGTGGTAGGAGAGCCACTGTGAGCAGTTTAAAGTAGGCAAAGAGTTAAAAGCAAATTGAATACCACTATTGCTACAATCAATGATCAAGGCAACTTGAAAGATCATAAAGCAGGCGAAGCTCTTTACTGGTTGGGCAAGCTGCAGTCAGAAATGTGCCTCTCTGGGATAGAGTTTAAGGTTAAGAATTTGCCATCATCTCTCTAAATTTGCCAATACATCCACAATTCACTTCAACTCTTGTGCAAGTGAGTCGGCAAAGAATCTATTCGGGAAATAAGTGTTTTGGGGTAATAAAAGCGTATACACAAAAATATGCCTCTGTGTTGTTCCCATGACTAAAAACTAAGAAATATGGGATGAAACAGAGAAGCAGACAACTCCGATGGAAGAAGAAACACCATCCCAAAATGAAGAAACAGATACCTCCAGCCAAAAGAGAACTCCAAAAGTAAGCCCTGATTAATGATGAGCAGTGAGAACTATGATAGAGGAAGAAGTAAAAACTTAAGAAGCAATATACAATAATACTATGAATATATTCAAGGAATTAATTAGAATACAATTAGATTTTGTGAAGTGACTCATCTCATTAACTGTCTGATAATTTGTATAAGTGACTAAGACATGCTTACTACCTGTGACTAGGTTAGTGATGATCATTTTAACATTCCAAAAGGAGGGGGGGAGAAAGAAAAAAAAAGAAAAAGAAAAAGAAAAAAGAACTTGATAGAAAATAAGTCAGGAGTCAACTGCAGAGAAATTTTCTTGTATTTTGAATTAAAAAGATATAGTAAGATGTTGTAAATACAAGCATTTAAAAAAAATATTTTGAGCAAATATTCTGAGAGTAGTAAAACAATAGGACAGCTTTTAGCTGAGACAGATTCTTTTAAATAAAATCATATCTGGTCACCTGTAAAGAAATGTCTTAAATAAATAATATGAATCTTGATGGATTTATTTCCAATGCTTTTAAATAGAAAAAACTTGTTCTATTTTTTACTTTTTTGAAGAAATTTGTAAAGGAAAAAATAAATAACAACATTAATAACAAACAGGTGCGGAGAGGATAAAGGCAACAAAAAGTTATACAGGTATAAACAACAAATGTTAGGTATCTGAAAAATATTGAAATAAAGAACAATAGTTAGTATAGCTTAATGGTTAGAATGTAGGACTGAAAGATTAGAGAACATGCTTCAATTCTTGATGATATTTGTATTTACTGAAAGTATTTTACAGTGTTCTTCTTTCCATGGTCAATTTACTCAACTTGTAAACCTGTAAAAAGTTTAAAAGGACTTTAAACTAATTCAAAGTACTGATTGAGGATGAACTGCAAAAAGAGATTTTTTAAAAAAAGAAGAAAAAACAAAAGAAACAAAGACAATCCCTAACACCAATAAGGTATTTAAAAAATGTTCTCAGTATATTTAACAGTTATTGGGTCACAGGACAAGTAAATGATTTAATAATATTTTTATAAGATTTGTCTCAATAGAAAATTATTGGATATATAAATAAATAGGCAATTAAAATGGAATTATAGAACTGAACATGGATTTTTAAGTATTATTTTGAACTTTTTAAAAAGATTTTTTAGAAAATTGAATCTATTGGCATTGTTGTTGTTTGGCTCCTGTCAAGTCTCCAAAGAAGTGGGAGATGTAAAAGGCTGCCAGACAGCTGCTACAGGAGTGATGAAATGGGGAGGGGGTGGAGTGGATGCAGTCTGTCCACCTGACAGAAGCAATATAAGATCACCTGTGCTCTGCACAGTGCAAAAACTGCAAGATTCTGATGCAGCAGAATATGCAAGAGGGCCTGAATTCTGACATAAAACGGGCTGGAATTTTGGGCATAGCACGATTGAAAGACGAGCATCAGACAGTGCAACAACGAACTCTTCTTTAAATGCCAGGCTTCTTCTGTTGCAACTTGTAGAATCAAAATTACTTTTCAGTGGCAGGCGTTGCTATTGATGTAGATATTGATATCCTTCAAAATCCAATTGCAAAAAGAACTAGTGAAAAAGACAATGGCACAGTAAAAGTTAGTCAGAAATGTAGCATTTTGGATAAATCGATTGTAATGACTCCAGGTAAATAAAGTTGCTGGTTTATAATAATTCTATAAGATAGAGCAGGTGGGATTCAACAAACCCAGAACTGGTGTCTACAACAACCACCTTCTTTTAGCAAAGAAAATCACATAGTGTTGAAATCTTTACTTTCTTCTGACTTAAGCATTTGATAGATAAACCAATGTAATGCCATCTCCTTTAGTCACACTCCAATAATCTTCCGTGTCAATCAATTGGAATTTATCAAAAAAAATCCATGGTATCCTTTTTTATTCTTTTTTTTTTTTTTCTAAACAAAAAAAACAAAAAAGGATTGTTTAATAAAGATATATGTAATTATCAGAAAAAATTTAATCTGTATATATATCAGTTCTCTCCAGGAAACACAAGCTATTAAAGAGTATACATGTGTCTATATTAGATATATAATTAAGTTGGCAAAAAAGTTGTTTTTTTATCTTATTCATAATCATTGGATTTTAAAAAATGAAAATGAAAATAGTTGAAGGTTTAAAAAGAAGAGAGCCATCATTCTGAGACTTTCTCCTTATTAAAGAAAAAAAAAGAAAAAGAAAAACTACCATAAAATAATAAAAAGTGTTTAAAAAAAAAAAGGTTAGTAAAGATGGGAAGTAGAAATCACAACAGGTTATGATTTTATAGTGTAGAAAACAGGCTTTGTTAGTTAGGCATGTTAATAACCATGTCATAACACCACCGCTACTACTGCAACATACAACCCTAAAAAGATTAGACAAAATTATACTAATTTCCCATTCTCAGGTAAGAATACAAAGTGAACCTAAAGTTGTAGTACCATTAGAGTTGTTATCTGCTGAACCTTTTCATCAGCCAGTTCTTATGAAATAAACAGCTGAAATGTTTTATTTTTAATTAGGACAACCAAATAGGAGTTATTAATGTTTCTACTTTCTATCAAAAAGATTAATGTACAAGGTGGTCAGAAAGTCTTGTCACCCCTATATATTGTTTTAACTTTATTACCTTTTGTTTTAATGGTATAATATATTGATATATGATAATATGATAATAATATATAATATAATTTTCTATTACATTTCCAGTAGTTTATTTCATGTAATTATATTTGATTAATGAGGAGTTATATTAGGGGTTGACAAGACTTTCAGACAGCTGTAGTAAATCAGGTAGACTAATTAGAGGTAAATAAATGGTTAAAAAGTTGTTTTTTTGTGTTTTTTTTTTAAATTAAATTACTTTTTATGAATGATTACAATGAAGCATACAAGGATAATGCAGTGTGAAACATCATAACTATTTTTTCATTGAGAAATTTGTGTGTGTGTATGGACAAGCATACTAAGAATGTGTGTGTGCTTTTTTTTTTTTTTTTTTTTTAGTTGCTTTTATAAGGTAAATTAATTTTTTAAACCAAATCCCTACGGATCATACTAAAAAAAAAAAAAAAAAAAAAAAAAAAAAAACAAACAGGATTTGATGCAATAAAAGCATTTTAGTTATTTTAATTTGTTCGATTTCTAGATACAAGTAATCAACTGGGCAACACAATTTTTGTTGAGTTGAATCTGACACTTGTTTTTGACTATTTTTGGTTCAATTTTATGAGAGTCAATTGATATAAGGGATATAAGGGAAAATAGAATTTAACACCCCATTCCTAAAAGAATTTTTAAAATGGTTATATTTAAAGGATTAAATGCAATAACAGATTTAAAATATCGAGGCTCATTTTGTGGATTATAAAGGTTTGTTTTCTTCAGATAAAATAATAATCTTATTTTTTTATGTTGCAGAGACAGAAGTCTTGTGGCTTACCAAACCCCAAAGTTTAAAAAATTAAAATCTGTTGTCTTTAACTAACCAGAACTATTTTCAAAGCTTGTCTAAATATAAACCCAAAGTGACAGAATTTTTTTTGAGAGAGAGAGGAAGAGAGGAAGAGGAAAAAATATAAATAAAAATAATAAAAAAAAAATAATTGGTGATCTAGTGAGGTACAAACAATCCATGACTAGGTTGAAAGCATAGGATAATACCAAGCAAAAGCATTAGGATTGGATTCTTTTTTTTTTTTTTAATTAGTTGGTTTATGTAAACAACATTTACAAAATAAGTTGGGAAATACAAAATTAAAAACCAAGAAATTGTTTTATTTAAAAAATAATGAAAAAAAAATTTTTTTTTTTTTTTAAAAGTGAGAAATTCAGGATTGCAAAGGAAAAATTTCAATAAAAAAAATGTAAATGAAATAAAATATAGAACCAAGTTTAAAGAAAATCAATCTTAGAATGTTACCATATGAAAAACCTTTATAATTCGGTTTAGAGAAATTTCACCCCCCCCCTTCCTGCAAAAAAAAAAAAAAAAAAACCCCTCAAAACAGCAAAAATTTAAATTAACCATTTGAAGCTATTATGCTGGCCACAACAGTTGGTTTGTTTACAGTGGTTTCATCAAAACAGTAGGCAAGTCATCTAATCACTAAAATTACTAAAATAAAAAAAAGAGATAAATAAATAAATAAATAAAAACTGGCATACTGTTTCCTTGTTCTAAGAAAAATATTTTTTTTAACAAAAATATTTGCTGTTTCTTATTAAATATTATATATAAACCATCTGGTTTATATATAATATTTGTGTTTTGTTCATACCTTTTTAAAAAAAATTTTTTTTAATAAAACGTCCATGATTGTTATAAAAATATTTAACCTTCTTACAATATGGTAACATTTAAATATTGATTTAATAAAAAGAAAGTGAAGAACCAACTATAAGATATTATAGATGAAAAACTGTGTAAACATTGTTTACAAAACCAATAGACAGAGTGAAAGAAGGGGAGAGGGCATTAATCTGGACAGCCAGTGTCAAATGTGCAATGTTTTAGCCTAGAGCCACGCTGATCTATGCTGAATACACTTTCCAACATGCTAGAACAAGCATTTGATTAGAAATCAATCAGTTTAACTAAAAATAAGGTTCAATATTTTCTTTATAAATAATTGATTGTAAATAATTAACATTCACCCTTTAATTAAATGGTGATATTATTAACAAGTGATTGTGTAATATTTGTGAAATGATACAAACTAATATTTATGGGCAATTAGAAAGACTTGGTATCTTTATTTTACTTTTGAAAGATTTTAATCAATACAATCTCAGATCATCTACTCACATTATAATCTGTTCGTTTTTGGAGATTTTTTTTTTTTTTGTGATTTAACCCTTAACTTCTGAGCCTAAATTTACCCTGTCATTTGAGTATGATCTCTGAACAAATAAACTGCTACAGTGTCAGGTAAAATAAAAGTACCATTGGTAATAGGGGCTCAAAGGCTTAAAGGACACAAAATGCAAATGTAATTGTTAAGGGTGATTTTTTAGATGCTGTCGTCCTGGCCTCCTGCCCTAAAGTACACGAGGTGGTGACTGCTGAAGTGAACCATACTAGTTATGAACCGTGTAGAAGTTTGAAGGCATTTTTATCGACAAGTTAATGCGATATTTTACAGCACAACCACCACCCAGTTTTTTATTGACACAATTGTAAATATTTTAAACCCCTCCTCTTTAAAATATTTTTTAGCGGTTTGAAGGTGTTTTTATTGACAAGTAATGTGATAAGAAAGCGATATTTTACAGCCCCCCCCCCGTTTTTTAAAGTTTTTTTTTAATATTTACAATTACTTGTCACGTCGATAAAAAACTTAGGAGGAGGGCAGTAAAACATTGCTTTCATATCGCATTAACTTGTCAATAAAAATACCTTCAAACCGCTACACAATTCATAACTAGCACAGTTCACTTTTTCAGCAGGCACTGCCTATTGTATTTTAGAGCAGGAGGCAGGGACGACAGCATCCGAAAATCACCAATTTAAGACAACAAAAAAATGCCTATTTCTCTGAATGTTTGAGATGAGGCTTGAAGATTAGTATTATTAGCGTTATTCGGACTATTGTCCCCATCTTCATTGTTATTTCTTGTCGGACTCGGGTAAGAACAGGATACCCCCGTGGAATAAATAAAGGGTTAGGTTCAAAGTTCTGTGATGGCTCCCGAATACGACAAGAAAGTTCCCGAGTTCGAAAAGAAGGTTCCCAAGTCCGAGAAGGTTCCCGAGTCCGACAAGAAATACCTGAAGAAGGCCGGAGGGTATATCGGCCGAAACGTTGTACAAATAACAATGAAGATGGGGACAATAGTCCGAATAACGCTAATAATACTAAAAAAATGCCTACGTTAACCATTTGATCATGATCTGAGATTGCATGAACTAGTACAAAAAAAAAAGTAATAAAGAGTAAAGTCTTTAAAAAGATACTCATAAATAATGCTATAAGGAAAAATATAAAAAAAGTGTGTGTGCCAATATTAATTTTTCCATAATGGTCCCACTTTTATTATCTATATTTTTTTTTTACTTCCTTATTAATGCTGAGGTTAAATGTGATTTGAAAATAAAGGAGAGCTCCTTTTTTTTCTTTAAAGTTTCTTTTAAACAAAACAAAAATACCAATTCAACAAAGATGGAAGAAGTGTAACTATGTAAATAGAACAAGAATCAAATAATCTTTGTGTATTAAAATGATTGCTGTTATATTTACTCCATCTGGATAGTATTTTGGTTTATATCAAGTTTTAAATTAGCCTCAGCATTAAGAGGAAGAGAAAGTGGGGACTCATTTGTTGGTCAAGTTAATATTTGTTTTTAATCAAATAAAAAAAGATGACTGAATAGGTTCAAATGAAATGAAAAGAAAATGTGATTTATGTGAAATTCTTATCTTTAAAAATTAATGGTGATTATGATTCTTTTCTTTCTTGAATTTTATGGTGAGTAGAATTCAGCAGACAGACAACGCTGACTATAGATAAACAACACATAATAACGTCTACCTGTACCTTTGAATACCATTGTCCAGCTGATGCAAGTCTGAAATTTATCAAAAGAAAGCATATTTTGTCAAATTCTTAAAAGTGAATTATTTAAAAAGAAAAAGTTTTAAAAAATCACTTAGTGTGAATAGTACTGAAGAAAAAAAAACAAAAACGGAAGCCTTGTATCCAAGTTAGACAAAAAACTGACAGTTTCATGTATTAACTGCCCTTGAATTATTAAAAACGCATTTCAATATTTTCTTTGAATCTATTAATAATGGAGATTCGCTTCCGGTTTTTGTCTGTAACAAAAACTACGTCACATTACCCAAAATCGTCATATCGTAATAGAATAAATACGCTCAAAATTTGAGCATGCAATGTTAGACAGTCTTCACTGGGTTTTGTTTAATAAGTTTTAATAAATACATACCTGGTATTATCTATCTATATATAGTTTGTTTTATTTTAATACATATTTAAAGTTATCAGAACTAAGTTTCCATTTCAATTTTTTTACTTTTTACTCCTTTAATAAATTTTTTACTCCATTGATAAATTTGATGATTTTACTTTACTTATGATACAAACTCTCTGATATTAAATTTTCAACTCCCATCCCCTCATGCAATATTTATTTTACATTGCCCAGAGGGCGTTTTTTTTATTTTGCTAGTAATAATAATAAAAAAGCAATGTACATTATCTATAAATGATACGGTAATTTCACATTCAATTTTTCTTAGTTTAGTTCTTAAACAAGGAAGGCTAATTATTATAAATCAACGGTGTTTTTTTTTTCTCTTTATTTAACCTTACTTTAGTCCTCTTGTAATTTGCTTTAAATAAATTAGAATAAATTCTAAAACTAATAAATGCTATATTCCCAAATTAGTACATTTACACTAATTGATTTATTTGTTCTCTATGAGACACACCTGGACATAATATTAAAAAAAAGTCAATATTTCATTATTATAGGTTGAGCATCACTAATCCAGCATTCCTCTGGTGTTGGATTAGTGAAAATACTAAATCACAGATAGGTTACCTCTAAACAATAGGTAATAATAATATGAAAATCACTACACGATAGATAATAAGGGAATAGTAACAATGAATCATTAGTAAGTGAAGTTTAAACCAGTTTATCATTACTTTATTTAATTCCAAACTTCTTCCATCTTTCATTGTTTTTTGTTTTTATCTCACACAAATTTGTTGGTTGGTTGTTTTGTTTTACATTATATTAACCCTTTTCAGGTCATTTAATGCTGAATAAAGTCATTTTTGATAAACAAAGGAATCAGGTTGCTTACAGTATTTGCTCTTGCTTAAATCACACACATTGGTTTATTTCAGCTACTATCAGTAATTTCTTTTCTTTTTAAATAGTTGTTTTTTTCTGTTTCTTAGTATCAGACTATAAAAGAGTGTTGTAATATGATAGCATAATCTTTTCATTTAAGAAATCACTGTCCAGTTTGTTTTTTCTCTCAAAAGTTTAACCTTATCATCTTTAATAATCAATAATGTGCAGTATTCCTGCTTTCCAACACAGGATACACATCTTGTTTACTGGAGCCATATCCAGGGGTTAAATAAGAACAGCAAAGGATATTAATAAATGAAGGAAAACAAGAATTGTTTGCTTGGATATACAAGAGTCTGCTAACAAAATGAAAAGATTTAGTGCAACCAAAACAGCAGGTTGGTGTTGTGGCCGAGAAAATTTCAAATAAAGGTTAAATTAGTTATAAAAAGGAACCAGATTACAGGTAATTGGATTAGTGAAGAGCTACAATAATTTAATTTTTATACAAATGGGTATAACTCACCTCACTAAAAAATTGAATAATACAACAGAATGGACAAATTCTGGCAACAAGGTAACAGCTCCAGAACTTAGCTTTCAAAAATCTTCTGATAAAGGGATCTTTATCCCGAAATATTAAGAATAAATCAAAGGTAAACAAACAACATCATAGTTACCTCATTTTTCTTTACACTTCAAAACCAACCACCAAACCAATATAAACACAATGCTTCAAGCAAATTATAAAACTCTTTTATCTATTTATATTTTTACATAACAATTTATTCTTAAATAGATTTTAAATGTAATTTTAACAAAAAGTTAAAATAATAATAACAATAATAATTATTATTATTATAACAATCTTTTGTAACAGTTACATTTAAAATATCTTTATAAATATTTTAAATGTAATTTTTACCAAAGGTTATCTTTATTAAACAAATAATAATGAAATAGAATGATGAAATCTTGTTCCAGTGGAAAGATTTAAATTCAAAAATGTTTCAACTGATGCTTCTAATCTATTTATATTATTCTAGTTTTATATTCTGTCAAGATGCAACTGAGAGAGAGAAAAATAAATAGAACAACAAATCAAGTTTATATCAGATCCGCCATTTTGGATCTATAAACGCAGATGAATAAACTCTAAGTAATTTCTCAAATCCACAAATTAAAATGTTGATCAATCATTTTACATATACTGATTTATAGATTGAATTTTAAGACCTAAGTTTTAGGCAAAAGATTGGAAGTGTCAACCCATCGACAAGTGATGATTTTGGAACATTAAAATCCAAACACAATAGAAATGGTAACAGTCAGAAAAGTTTTAAAAAAGAAAGAAAGAAAGAAAAAAACATCCATGGTTTTGTTGAAGAGGCAGACAAAATGACATTAAGTCTAATAGTAAAAGTCAAAAAGTCGTATCAGCCAGTCAGCGAGGGAGTCTGTCCCCTTTTCAATAGCGCTAGACCAAGGAGATTGTTTTAGCGTCTGAGGTGGAGCGCCACACCTACCATCAGCTCCTTACTTTACCGCACAGATCCCTGTGCTACTCATACGCTGAGTTGGCGGGGACCAGTATCGAACTAGGAACCTTGTGGTTTCTAACCGAATGCTCTACCGACTGAGCTAACCCTAAGTCTCTTAAAATAATGGATTCTGAATTATCCCATGTGCCAAGAGGCTAAAAGTGTCAATTAAGAGCTAGGAGACTACGTGGAATTTGTGAGTTCAATCCCTGCTCTGCCAGAGACATTACAAAGGTGAAATAAATAAGACAAACTAAACAAGATATCCTCCCACGCCAAGACAGATTGAAAAAAAAAAAGGATTTAGTTTTAAATTCCCTTAAGGTTACCGACTACAAAGTTTGGTGGTACAATGGCCAAAACATTATGACTATAACAACCAAGATGAGGATAATAGTCAAACAATAACAACACATCTTAGAAGTTTAGACAGATGCAAAAATACATTTCTTTAAAAGCAGAAAAGACAGCGAAAAGGCAATTTTTAACATCCTAAGAACAATCTTCAATACTGCTATCATATTTTCATAAAGATTTTTAAGTATAAAACTGTAACTCTCTTATTCCCTCTTTCCCATTGAAATTGATCAAAGTTAGACTATGGCCTTGTGTCAAACCTGGCTAATCATTTTTTTCCTTTTTCTTTTAAATTTATAAAGGCATCATCAATAGAATTATAAATCATTCTCTCATGTGTTGGCAATTTATATGCTTTTATCAGATGGGACCTCTCTGACTGCCCGTCTAGCCCAGGTAAGAGTTATAAGCTTTTCTCATTGAGCCTGATCATTTCAAAGATTTTTTTTTACATTTATATACTTCAATTAACCTAAAAATTAAATATATGGAATTTTAAAATTTTGTTTTTTGTACTTCTATTAAAATAATAATAATAATTAGATAAGATTTTTTTCTCCAAATATTTGGCACATTTTAGCTAAATAAGAACCCAAAACATAAAATGAATAAATGTATTTGCTATGTTTTTTATAAGTTTAAACAGAGAATTAGGGTGGAGTGGAGAAGAAAATATTTTTAAAATATTTACAACTTTTTTTCCATAAGGGTGATATCTTCCTGATCTGCCACCAGGCCACAAGGTCTCTTTAATATAGACCTGGGAGTAATGGTGATAAAGGGGTACTCCACATTTCCCAGAGCTCAAGAATTGGAACTTCCCCATCAGATAGAGTTTAACATCATATCCAGGATGTTAAGACCCTCAGCCAATGGCTTCTAGCACATATATGATAAAAAGGGTTAGGGCTTGCCATAATGGCAATAGGGTTGGACTATCATATAGGTGCTAGGGCTTGACTGCCCATCTAGCCTAAGTAAGGGTCAACGTGAACTGTTACATGTCAGCTGCTCAGCCACCAAGGTTCCATCCTTAAGCATCACAGGTCACCACTCACGACCAACAGGTGGCCCCATGGGGGAGGGTACTCCTCTGCAGAGGTGTATTCTTAAGTACCTACCAACATGGCTAGTATTTTGCTTGTTGATGCATTTCTTATTAAATTTCTTTACTCATTCCTTTCCTTTGTATAAAAGCTAATGATAATCTGACATAAAACTTCAAAAATATGTTATAGTTTTGGGATTATTATTATTATTATTATTATTATTATTTATTAAAAGTTTAGTTTTGCATCATCATTTGTTATTGTCTTGCTATTTCAATAAGTATAAAATAAAGACTAAAGGGTAAATTAATCAACAAATAAAATATAATTGTTTTTAATGAATAATGTGCTAAAATAAGAGTTGTTCGAAAAATACTGAGTAATACTACAGGATTTTATTGTAGCTCAAAACTTGACACTCAATATTTAATAATATTCATGTTTGTGAAGAAGATTGTGAATTGGTACGAAGAAGTGAAAATGAAAAATGTCTACTTGACAATGCAATCTGAAATGGTTGGTGAAGTGCCAGTCAAAAATGGTACACAGTCAGCAGCAGCAGCAGACTGTTTAGAAGTTGAAGTCAATCAATACAACAACATAGAAATTGATGCTAGACTTGACAGTAGAGGAGGGGGAGGAGGAACTGGCACCAAGCATCTTGATTCACTTACTAACACTGCTGAGACTGGCTTCTTCTGAAAGTCACTCAGTGAAATCTAATATTGTTCAAAAAGCAAAAAGGTTTAAAGATTAAGGGCTAGCTAATAGATATCCTGCTTGCAAGATCATTTTTACAACAATTACCCACAATGGAAAAAAATCATTATATATATATATATATATATATATATATATATATATATATATATATATATATATTCATTTATGGGTACTACTATGTGAACATAGCGTAAGTAGTTAATCCAATAGGGCTCAATATATTTTGAATATAGAGCATTATATATATACCACCCTCTCTGCATGAGCAGGATGTGACACAAGGTCAATTTCTTAAGCAAAGTTTAACAGGTCTGAATTCAGAGTTTTCCTTCTCTTATATTAGTTGCCTAACCAAGGTTAAAAAGCCCAGTCTGCCCTACTATTTACCTATAGCTAGAGAGAGAATAGTTGGATTCATACCTTTCTTACTTTTACTAAATATAGCAAACATATCTCACATGCTTTTTAAAAATATATTGAATATAATCTTCCTAGATTCCTTACTACTGTAACCTGTGTCAAACTAAGTTTAAACTTGATAAATAAGCAGAAGTTTGTTCAAATTTAATCCAAAAGTTTAATTAATCAATATAGAAAATGAAAATCATTTCTAAATATTGTATTTTGAAAATTACTAGAGTCAAAAGTTTTGCAATATTTTGGTACATGGTAGTTTGTGGCACATATATCATGTGACTGAAATAATTCAAGCCATGAAAAGATAGCCACCGTGGTTGTTAGTATCATGGTAAATGATCAAGTTTTGAAATAAATTCATTCTTAATGGATACTCTTTTTTATTAATACATTTTTCTATTTAACCCATAGATGGGACCCTAACAGGTACTACCACTCCGGGTCAGAGTGGAGCAGGAAGCCATAGTGATGAAGGGGTGCTCCACATTCCCCAAACCTCTAAAACTGCAACCTCACCATCAGATAGAGTTTAGCATCATTCCCAGGACATGAAGGCCCTCAACCACCACTTTCTAGCACCCATATGATAAAAAAGGTTGAGGCTTGTCATAAGGGCAATAGGGTTGGGGCAATCATATAGGTGCTAGGGCTTGACATGACCAGCCAATTGATCGGATGTGGCCTCTCCGACCGACCGTCTAGCCTAAGTAAAGATCTAAGTGGAGTGTTGGTAGGTAGCATTCAGAGGGTATCAGACAAGCTCAACATCTCACAGTTCAGTGTGGTTCGTCACCATGACTTCAGCAAAAGCATCCTGAGCTGCTGAATTGTGCCTCATGTTACCAAAATAATGCAAAACCTTTGACTCACCCTAGTATTATTTATTTATTTATAATATGTTTAATTAATATAAATCTTATGAAAATGTTTAACTAAAATGTATAATGTATTTTTGATTATGTAAAATCAATTTTATCTGGACAAGTTATTTTTATTTTATATATTGTTACCTTTTTTTAGGTTTCTTTCTGACTTTTTACAAAGATCAAAGTGTAGTATCTGTTCTGTCAAGGAATTTCATTCCTATATTCTGTGATGCATTTTCTATAATGTATATGTGTTAGTCATTCTATGAAAAAGGAAAGCTGCCAATTGTTAACATATTACAAATATGTAGATGAACATAAAGGAACAAGCAAATATTGATTTTATCTTATCAGATTACAGTAACTATAAAATTACAGTATGTCCCCAGCATCTAGAATCATCCTTTAAGTAGGCTTCAAATGCATCAACAACAAAAATCTTAAACAAAATTTTAAAAAAAGGAAAAAAAAAGAAGCTTTTTATTCATTTTCTACACTTATTTTTTGAACGTGGTTTTTCCTAGTGTGTTGATATATTAATCCTATAAAAGTAATGCAGATTGAGTGTGTGTGTGTGCATATATATATATATATATATATATATATATATATATATATATATATGAGTCTTAACTTTGAAAAAGAGTTCTTTTTGTCTGTTTTTACAGAGTCTATGATAACAAGATTAACTAGTCCAGTACTCGTGAAAAAATCTCAGATTAACTAACCTTATAACAACTGAACCCAATTCAAATATTCACTTCTTAATACTAGATAGATGAGAGAGAAAGAGAAAAGGATTTCTCAACCTTCTCACTATCACTGACTGCCCTCTTTTGATTATTCTTTTCTTTTTTTTTTTTTTTTTTAAACTATCCTCTCCCAATACTTAAATGATATTTTATTTAGGCTATTTATTCTTTGTAAACCTTGTGCTTAATGCTTTGCTGCTATATTCTCAATGTTTGGAATAGCCTCATGTCTCTTGACACAGACACACGGTGTAATGGTTATCTTAAGAAATGGACATGTTGACCCTGTTCAAATCCTGGACGAGGCTGTTTGCATTTCATATAGCGCTATTACTTTTGGGAAAGAAATGCATCCAACTATTCTCCCTCCAGCTATGGTTAAATAGTAGGACAGACTGGGCTCTTTAACCAAGTCAACCAGTCTAAAAGGAGGAGAGCTCTTAATTAAAACCTATTAAACTCTGCATAAGAAATAGATCTTGCGTCACGTCCTACTTATATATAAACGAGGTCTGTCTGAAAAGTAACAGGACTGGGTATGCTGTGTGAGCTATGGTGAAGGAGGGATAAGCGGATTTAATTTATCATCTAACATGATATCTTGGGAGTACATAACTATAAATATTGCATTTTTATCACACCTCTTTTTCAGGTTGTTTATTTATGAGCACTGAGGAATGAATGATGGGGAAAACTCAGTCACAAGCACTTGAAATGCTTTAGCAGCAAATGTATAGAGATAACCCCATGTTGTACACACACGTGTTTTTGGAGTGGCACAAGAAGTTCAAAGAGTAGTTGGAAGATGAATCCAGGAGCGGAAGGCCTTCAAAGGAACAGGACTGAGGTTAGATATGAAGACCTACGTGAACAATGCATCAGAAACGGATGGATAACAGATGTATTTCCCATTGAAGTCGGATGTCGGGGACTTATTACCAACTCAACTTCGACAGTTTTGTCTAAACTTGGACTTTCTCCACCAGACAAGAGGAAATACTTTAAAAAGATTCAGGAGAAAGCTCTAACCGCATCAGCGTGGAAATGGCAATCCTATATTGTGTCATCAAACCGACAAAGTCTG
Organism: Doryteuthis pealeii; assembly: GCA_023376005.1. Classification (NCBI taxonomy): domain Eukaryota; kingdom Metazoa; phylum Mollusca; class Cephalopoda; order Myopsida; family Loliginidae; genus Doryteuthis; species Doryteuthis pealeii. Next base: position 78,442,166 of record CM042156.1, on the reverse strand, counting down.
GTGGTATCGTTAGATACTGCTGGGGCGCTCTGGGTTAGCAGTAATGATGCTTCAGCCCCGAAACCATGCCTGAACCCGAGTCATCATCTGATGAAGGCTTTGTTGGTTGCAATGCTACTGTGTAAATAGCAGTCATTGTATGAAGATTATTAACAGCTCTACTTAATGATATTGATGCTTCTATATGACACGTGATGCTTAAGGATGGAATCCTGTGTAAATAGAAGTCATTGTATGAAGATTATTGAATGTGTAATGCAGGTGTTGCATGTGGTGATCATCAGTTAATTGTTTGAATGATTGCAAATCAGCTGGACATGGAAAAAAAGACAGAGTTTGGAAGATTATCATGAAAGATTTTGGAATGGGCAAGTCTGTGCAAAAATGGTGTCAAGACTGCTGGATCAGAAGACTGCAATGGATACAGTTATCATATTCAAAATCCTGCCAATATTATTTAAACTTGAGAGTTTTTTTTTTTTTTTTTACTTTTTCCTTAAACATGCATAGGTTTTCAAAGCAAGTGAAGAAATTTCCTAAAACAGCAGTGAAATATAAATTTGAATTTTATATTTCTCTTTTGTATGCAGGTGTATCAGGACATCATCAAGCTTCTTCAAATTGACCGATACCTGTTAGGTTCCCATCTATGGGTTAAATAGAAAACATGAGTTTATAAACAAAATTGTATTATGTATTAAGAATGAATTTATTTCACAACTTTGTTGGCATTAAATGACCCACCGAGATTGATATGCCGTAAAACAAAACAAACAATCAAATTGAACAAGACATGCTTCATAGAGTCATCACTGGTGATGAGACATAGATTTTTGAGTACAACCCAGAAACCAAGCACCAGAGTAGTTTGTGGAAGTCTTTGACATTGTCAGGGCTGAAAAGGGGAAGGCAGTCAAAAATCAAAGTCATGTTGATCATGTTCTTTGATCGTTCACTTAGAGTTTTTTCTCAAGACCAAAAAATCAATCAGAAAGTTAAAAAGAGATCCTGCAACATTTGCTTTGCTTAACTAAACGTTAATCAACAAGAAATTGTTTTATTTAATTATTTAAATTCACTTCGGCACTTGATGTCAAATCTTCAGTTTTATTTGTATACACACATCTGTGCTTCAGAAAAAAAAGTATTCTATTTAAAATAATTATGTTCTATTTCTCTGAATGTTTGAGATGAGGCTTGAAGATTAGTATTATCTGCATGATTCGGACTATTGTCCCCATCTTCATTGTTATTTGTACAACGTTTCGGTCGATATGTCCTCCGGCCTTCTTCAGGTATTTCTTCTCGGACTCAGGAACCTTCTTTTCAAACTCGGGAACTTTCTTGTTGTAGTCGGGAGCCATCACGGAACTTTGTCCGACAAGAAATACCTGAAGAAGGCCGGAGGGTATATCGGCCGAAACGTTGTACAAATAACAATGAAGATGGGGACAATAGTCCGAATAACTCTAATAATACTAATTATGTTCTATCTTAGAAATTGAAACATAATATTAACCAACAAGACACCATTTAGATTAAAATCTGTAATAAAACATTTTAAAAAGCTCAATGTATGGTGTGGTGTGTTTTTTTGATTTTCAAATAGAAATGAGTATAAACAAATTCAAATGATAAAGTTGTTATTGAACCAATCAATTTGGGTAAAGGTTAAAATAAAGAGTTCAATAAGCATTGAGGTTAATAAAGTATACAAGGGTAGATAAGGATTCTTTATAACAACTTTTATTCATAAATTTTATCAGTTTAAAAAAGAAGAAAAAAAGAATGTCAACTGATAAAATAATGTTATCATAGCCATAGAAATATTCTATTGTATTTTTAATCAATCCTTATCTAAAACTGTTTGATTAATTCTAAAAGCATGTCAACCCATCTAGGGTTATTTTATGCCTAGCGGTTAGGGAATTGTGTTCATTGTACATTCATATTTACATACATTGTGTAGTTGTTTCTTAAGAGGTTTTTGTACACAGTACAAGTATTCCCATCTAATACAAATTATTTGTAAACAGACCTATTTAACCCATAGATGAGACCCTAACAGGTACTGCCATTCTGGATCATGGTGGACCTGGGAATAATGGTGATAAAGGGTTACTCCACAATACCCAGTTCCAGAATTGGAACTTTACCACTAGATACAGTTTAACTTCATAACCAGAAGACCCTCAGCCATCACCTTTTAGCACATATATGATAAAAAGGGTTGGGAGTTGCCATAAGGGCAGTAGGGTTGGGACAATTATATAAGTGCTAGGACTTGACGTGACCAGCCGATTGATCGAAGGGGGCCTTTCCAATTGCCTGTGTAGCCTATGTAAAGGCTAAAGTGTGGATAATTATGATATTGATAATAAAACAAAAATAATGACAAAGACCCAAAAAAAAAAAAAAAAAAAAAAAATGGCTGAGAGAAGATGAACCGTGCCAGATGTACTTAACTTATAGATGCCATGAATGGAAATACTCTACAGAGCACCCTGAAAATACCTAATAGATTCTGGGAGATATCCTTCAAATAAATCCATTTATCCAGTATCACAAAACCATTTTTTTACTAAAAATGTAAACTAACACAAAGCATGAAACTAAAAACAATATAGTATATATTTCATTTTGTTGTAAGAGAGTTAATAGTTAAAGATATGTTAACAGATGCTAATAGGTACGCGGCTTGCGTCCCCGACGCAGTAAAATCATATCCATGCATCTCAGTGGTTTTTTCTTTTTTCTTCCCTCACCAGTTCAAGCTAACTGTAAATAGATTTCAATAGTTTCTTAAAAACAAATCACACATAATAGGTTACAAGGTAGGAGTTAGACGGCTTTAGTTGGGACTCATTCAAAGCAAATATGTGCGTCCCAGGATGCACTAAATCAAAAAGCTATCAGCATCACTGGTTAATCTGTGACAGACATAGTAGGATAAGACATTAAAGGTAATCCTGTGCAATCAGCTGTCTTATAATCCAATTTTATGCTTAAACAACAATCCCCAAAGAGAATTAACTATTTTTGTGAATGAGAACTGTTAAAGGGTATAAGTAAATATTAACACATCAGAAAATAAATGTTACCATTTTTACCAGTAGACTCCATAATATTTCCAGTTCAGGGACATCACATCTGATACTAATAATAAAAGGTTTTAATATAGCAACCATTCATGGCATAGTTTTAAAACAAAGATGTCTGCACCTCAGTCTAGAGCAAATTTTGAATGTGCTTTAATGCTAGATTTTTTTAGTCCACCCACTCAAAAAAAATCTAGGAGGGGGTCAATTTTGTGAACTCAGGTACTGGGTATTTGAGGGTTAAAAGGATATGAATTCAAAAGGTTAAAGGGGAAATTTCTATAAAACTAACCATAACTTTTTTTTTTTTACATTATCATTACTATATTAAAATGTTTTGTCTGGTTTCTTTGTTTAATGGCATAGCAACCTTCATGGGATATTTAATGCCAAGGCCATCTGTGTAGAAGAACAATAATGGTACTATTTGACCCATAGCTGGGGGGATAAGGGGCTCATACCTTTCCCAAGGGTATTAGTCCAAAACTGAATGTAATAGCACAACTGGAATTTGAACTCACTTACTACAATGTTGCAATCCAGCATGTTACCCACTAAGCCACAGATACTCCCCCCATATCAAAATGTCAGATGTAAGTTTAAAAAAAAACAAAAGAAAAAACGATTTTGCAAATGATTTTTATCAGATTAAAAAACAAAAAACTATAAGCAGCTGATATAAGATTTTGTTGTGGATAGAAATTGTTCACTTTGATAAACAATTTCTTCTTAGTGGACTTCATTCAAACAGAAGAAGAAAAAGAAAAAGAAAAAAAAAGGACAAAGTTCAAAATAAAATCTGTTTTTATTCCCATAAACAGAAGAGACATCAGAGAATCGTCAACGGTGAAAAAAAGCAGATAATGTTATAAACTTATAGATTTATAAATCTGATTCATGTACTTTACCATAAGTAAAAGATAATTATCAGTTTTGTTTTTGTTCCAGTCTAGAAAAAACTATTCTTCTGTAAAGTGTTTAGAATGACTTGATAAAGATCTTGTAGAAAAATGCACACACACGCACACACACACAATCATCATGGAACGAAGCCAACTATTTTAAAAGGTAAGTTTGCTTTTCAATTTTATTATACAGTCAGATATTAAAAAAAATACATTTTTTTGTTTTTTTAGACATAATGAAATATAAACTAAAAATAGCCAAGAGAAAAATTAAAGAAAAAATATCAGTTCCTCATTAAATAAAATGATTCTGAAAGAAAGAGAAAACTAATTTCTTTTACATAAATAACCGAGCAATATTGCTCAAATTAAAGGAGTTAAATCTATACAAATCTATTTATCTACATTAAAAAAGATAAATAAATGTAATAAAAAAATGTGTAAACTAACTACAATGGTACCTTGACTTATGAGTTTAATTCATTCCACTTGTAATTTAATTTCCTTGTATAGCAAATCAATTTTCCCAATGGAAATAAACTGAACTGCCATTAATCTGTTCTAGCCACCGCTCCCCAAACACACCTTAATTTTTCTGCTGCATTTTTTTTTTATAAGAAAAATAGTACTGTATTGTATAAAAACATAATAAAATAGAATGTAATGAATCATGTGCAGTAATATGTTTTAATGTTTATTCTTTTATAAATAATATTTGTGTTTGTTGTAATAAATTTGGAAACTTTAATGTTTTTAGTGAACTTATTAACATAATCATATCTGAAGCTAACTCATATCTCAAATTTTAGCTTACAACACAGAACCAAAAAATCAACTGTGTGACACTGACAGCTTGTAACTTGGAAAAACCACAAATTGGGGCACTTGTAAGTCAAGGTACTACTGTATTTCTACTTTGAGCTCAAACTATAGTATACTTTTTTTTTTAGTACAAAAAAAAAAAAAAAAAAAAAAAAAAAAAAAAAAAAGAAGATATATGGCAATTGTTGACAGTAAAGATGAATTATGATCTTATTTCATGCTAGAGGCATGAACAAAATATCTAAAACGTTTTTGCTAGAGATTAATTTCTATAGCCATGATAATATAGGAATGACAAAATTTGAAATTAAAAAAAAAATAAAATTAAAAAAATAACAAGAAAAATCAATTTTAATCAGATACCTAATGATTACTTCATAATTACTTTTTAACAATCAATCTAAATTTTGCATTAAATTTAATTAAAAAAGGAGTCTATTCATTTTGCCAAATGATAATAAAGCCTATTTTTTCAAGAAGAGTGGATCTATATTCAACTCTTGAGGTGATACTTACAAAGCAACATTTTGATGTAGACACATTAATTTCTATATTGAACGCATACAAAGTGTCCTTTTTTTACAACCTCCCCCCTCACAAAAAAAAAAAAAAAAAAAAAAACTCCAGCAAAATAGTTATTTCAATGGATGTCAGTTTTATTCTTAGGGTAAAGTGGCGCTTAGCCAACAAGACTCAAAACAGCCACACACAATTTTCTTTTTATATCTTAAAACTAGATAAATATGAACTAATAAAAAACATGAAAAAACTAAAATATATATATATATAAAAACAAATACTCAATATTTATCATAAAGTATACCAGATATTGATTTCAATAAATTAGGGTTTTTTTTGTAATTTGTTACTATTACAACAAACATGGCATGAACTATTAAAACTTGACATGGGTAATTTTATGCATTCTTTGTACATTTATATTTTCTTTTTTTTTGGTTGGTTGGCTTTTATGGTATGTCAACTCTTGTTGGGTTATTTTATGTCGAAGATACTTTATAAACAAATTGCTAGAAATAATTTTCATTAACTTAAATTAAAAGAAATAATTTCAGGAGTATCAATAAACTGGTAGAAATAATTTTCATTAACATTAAATTTGCAAACAGATCTAATTGACCTATAAATGGGACCCTAACAGGTGCTACGACTCCAGATTAGAGTGGACTTGGGATTAATGGCAATTAAGAGGTACTCCACACTCATCGGAGCTCTAAAATTGAAACCTCACCACTAGATGAAGTTTAGCATCATATCCAGGACACTACATTTTTGGGGTAATTGTTTCTTAAGTTTGTTTGCAAAGTTATATGATATCAAGTACTCCTATTTAATACTAATAATTATATGGTTTCAAGAAATCATTTCAATTTAATAAGTCATTTGTTTGTAAACAGTTATATGGTTTCAAGTAACTAAAAATAATTTTTAATAAACAATTATAGCTTCAAGTAACTATTCTTGTATAAATTTAGTTATATGATATCAAGTATTCCTATTGAATATAAATCATTTTTAAACAGATTTATTTGACCCATAAATGGGGCTAATATGTATGTGGTGAACATTCCCACCACCACCACCATTCATTGTAAAATAGACTGCTCTTTCTTATAAATGTCCTGTTTATACTAACTATCCATAAGCTGAATAAAGACTAAATAAGGTTTCTATGCTTGGTGTTTTTATTTCATTAAAAGTATTCCTATTGAATATAAATCATTTTTAAACAGATCTATTTAACCCATAGATTGGATGTTAACATGTACTACCATTCCGAATCAGAGTGAACCTGGGAGTAATGGCAATGAAGAGGTACTACACATTCCCCAGAACTGGAGCCTCATCATCAGAGTTTAGTGTTATACCCAGGGGGAGTGTCACACTGTTCTGCAGAGTATACAGTCAGTGTATTCTAAGTCTTGCCAACAGGTTGTTGAGATTGAATAGGATATTTAAATAAAAAGTTCCAATTCAGGTTCTACACACTAATATCACTTTAGTCGAAAAATTTCCAAACCTAATTCTCTCTGTCTAATCACTTGTTTTTTTTAGTCATATCTTATCAGTAAGTGAAACTTTGGCCTGGGATAATGTTTAACAAGATTAGGAGTAAAAGTCTTCTAGGCTGTGTTGTCAGGAGTTTATATTCTGAGTACCCCACAATTGTAGCCTTGTACCAAACTAAGTGTTGTAAGGGAAGATATTTCCCCTAAAAGAATGTTGAACTTGTCCAACGAAACACATAGATAATAAGGACCACATAAGGGGAGTAGTCAAGTAGTAGCTAGTCTTGCTACAGATATTTTAATTACTGTTGTTAAAGAATTGTATGTTAGGCTCTATCTTATTTATATCTTTTTGTACCAAAGGGTAATAAACCTTTCTTAACCTTTCTTCGAGATTTTTTTCTCCCCCCTATACGATTGCGATTCTTCTTATGACACATCAGAATGATAGGCGTGCAAAAACAATGTTGTTGTTATTATTTGAATAAGATTTTCAAAAGTTCTTTGACACTTTGTTTGATCAACGGTCTAACTATTAAAAATGATTTCCCAGATTGGATACACAAGGAACACCTGAGGAAGGCTGGATGAAACAGCAGACCAAATGTTGTATTTATACATACCACAATAAAGATGAGGACAACAGTATGAAAAATCAAAATTATTAACTTTCAAATGCATCACCATTCAGTGGGGGGTCTACTTTCTATACTGCACAAAAAAATGTAAATATAAATGTACAATGAATACAATTCCCTAACCTCTAGGCATAAAAGAACCCTTGATGGATTGACATGTAATTAAAATCAATTCAACTCTACTTTAATAGAAATTCCAACATTTTTATGAATAAGAAGATCAAAGAACAAAAATTCATCCATTAACAAGATTGTCAATTAAATAAAACAATCTTAAATTTAAAAAAAAAAATCTTTATTCTTAAATACATAAATAGATAGGAACTAACAAGCAACAAAGTTTTCACCTTTAAACATAGTGACACGTTGACCCCCCTCACACTTTAAATTTAATTTATTCATTTATTTATACTGCCTCCTTCCTTCTCCACTCCTCAAAACCAGATTAACAACTTCCTTAACAGTTGACCAACCCTCTCATCGTAGATCTTTACATGTTTATTCATGCACTAGTAGTAGTAGTAGTAGTTGTCATCGTGGCAGAATCAGTGAGTGTAATACCTTCAATTCTCTGACTCCAAATTCTCAACAGCAAAGTCTACTTAATAGATAGTAGGTCAGCAGCAGCTGTTAATTGGTAGTGTCATAACCCAACAGGCTAAAAAAAAAAAAAAAATGCTGAGTCCTCAACTACAAAGTTATGAATTATAGATTATTTTGATTCTAATAAAAAAAAAAAAAAAAATTTTTTTTAAATTTCAAGTTGATTAATAATGAAAATTAAGATTGTAATTACTTTTCATCACTATAAATCATTCCTTGTACAATTGTTTCTTTAAGTTGGTAAATGAAGAATGTTCTTGGAACCAGAAAGATAGACTCCCTAGCTGATTGGCTGATACCGACATTAGGCCACCCTGACGCATTTACTTTACTTTACTTTTATGGTATATCCACAGGTGTAGCTAGTTCTATATGAATATCTTTGATAAAATTTGTTTCTAAGATTGGTCAAGTATCCAAACAATTGTTCTTTCTGGTTCCAAGAACATTCTTCATTTACCAACTTAAAGAAACAATTGTACAAGGAATGGATACTTGACCAATCTTAGAAACAAATTTTATCAAAGATATTCATATAGAACTAGCTACACCTGTGGATATACCATAAAAGTAAGTAAGTAAGTAAAGTCGTCGGGGCGGCCTAATGTCGGTATCAGCCAGTCAGCGAGGGAGTCTATCCCCTTTTCACTAGCGCTAAACCAAGGAGATTATTTTAGCGTCTAAGGTGGGGTGCCACACCTACCATCAGCTCCTCACTTTACCGCACAGATGCCTGTGCTACTCATACGCTGAGTTGTCGAGGGCCAGTATCAAACCAGAAACCTTGGGATTCCTAGCCGAACGCTCTACCCGACTGAGCTAAACCGGCCCTATTTAATTAGTACATTGGTATTGATATGTTTACGTAAGAGTTATTACAAAATACTTCAATATGTGAAAAGTATAATACTCTCGATTTAACTCTTAATTAGTGTTATCACTTCTGTGCGCTCATCCCTCTTTCTATCTTTCCCCTACTCTCTTCTTCTTATATTTTTTCTGTGTAGCATGTCCTTTTTTCCTCTTTCTTTCTTTCTTTATAATAAAAACGGAATGGTCCATTTATTTAGCTAAGATGACTATATTAATGACAAATAAGAATTAAGTGGATAAGCAACTGCAGATAATCAGGATTTACATTTTTGCATTTCATCTTGGATGATTTGGATGGTCTCATTTTTAACCAGAGGGTGATGTAAGATGATAACAGTTGTACAGTTAAAGAACATGAGTATTAATATAGAGATATTACTTTGGGACACCAAATTAGTCAGAAACAGTTTGAGAAACATCAAACTTATAGGCAATATTGAATACCTGATACAAGTCTTTCATAATTCACTATTTTAATTTACATATTGGTAAAACTTATACAATACTAGAAGTACCCGGTCAATGACCAGACTAAAAGGATTTTAATTAACACCAGAGATTGAGAGAGGAGTAAGAGAGTAAGAGGAAAATAATTTAGCAAAATCCTTATTAAGTTTTAATCTATTTTCTTTTTTATCCCTAAAAATATAACAACAAAAAAAAAAAAATGAGAATTAAACACGTCCTTATTTGTAGGTGGAAAATTTCACAATTTTGTACTTTTCCTTATAAACATATTAAAATGCATGCATGATTTTAATGCTCATTAACATCTCTTTTCTGAGTTTATTGATATATATATATATATATATATATACCAAAACAGACTACTCTTTATATATACATACTAGACAAAACGTGACCCGTTGAGTCATCCATTAAGCTCACACTAGATAATTGGGATTAGGGAAAAGAGTAGGTTCTGCCAAAATGTTGTCTGTTATTCATTTAAAAACCAATTAAAATTAATTAAATTGACTATTTAAGGTCAAATTTTTGTCTAAGTCTAAAAGTTGTAATATAATGAGCATCAGTAAAATAAGGGATAATTTAGACTTATTTAGTATTTATCTTTGCCCATGTCTCTGAAAAAAAAATTTGAAGTATAAGAATTTTTTGTTGATAAGAAATTCACACGCACACACACAGACACAAAATTCATTATTCTTTATATATATAACAAAATATCCTGTTTTTCATATTTAGGATATGGAAGAATAAGGTATAAATCGAGTGAGTTGTTAAATGTCTCTCTTAATCTCTCTTTCTTTTACTCTCTAGATAAAGTAACACATTTAACGAGGTTGTAATCAAGAGAGACAGAGGGGAAAAGAGTGATATACAGAAGTTATGACAGCGATTGGTCAGTTTGTGACTCAATTGCAAATTATGACTAATTAGAACCAATTAAAATGGAATTTTTTTCAAACAATACGTAATCCTAAAATTAAGGAATAATTTAGTATAACTTTCATGTCATGAAACTAACCAGGAAAAAAGCCTTTAGACATTAAAAGGTGATAATCCCAGTTTTAGTATAATTAAAGATAGATGTGTGTGTGTGTGTGTGTGTGTGTGTGTGTAACAAATCTATAACAGTTGTAATTGCGGTTCCATTTCTCAATTTATAGTAAAAAAAAATAAATGCTTTTCATCAGGCAAATCTATGGCTTCCATAAATTAAAATCAAGATTATTAACATTTCTTTGAAAGAATCATACTAGTCTTGTTGAATAGTAAACTACAAATAATAATATTTGTCTAATAGTACACTGGCAAAAACTGCACACATCATGGAATGCTTTGATCCCCCCCCCTTTGAGTTTAGTGGTGAGATGCAGTTGGAAGAAATTTCAATTGCTAAAAAGTAAAGTATACAGAGTGGCATATTGTCGGTATCAGCTGGACAGCAAGAGAGTCTAATACCTTTTTGCTAGCACTAGACCAGGGAGATTGTTTTTGCATCTGAGGTGGAGCAACACACCTACCATCAGCTCCCCCACATTACTGCACAGATCCGAGCTGTGCTACTCATGCGCTGAGTTGGCGAGGGCCGTTATCGAAACTGGAACCTTGTAGCTCTGAGGGGGATACTCTATCAACTGAGCTTTTATCATAATCAACAAAATTCTGACCCACCCTCACAAAAATTTAGGCTTATTTAGTATTTATCTTTACCCACCTCTCTTAAAAAAAAAAAAAAAAAAAAAAAAAAAATGTTTTTACATTTAGTATAATGGAAAGAATATTTAAAGAATAGAGTTTTAGTTCAAAAGCTTATTACTGTTCTACTAAATTAGGACTTCAATTTTTGCTATGAGGTATTATAAATAAACATCAAAATATAACCCCAAAAGACACACAGACATACTATATATGCCATCAATCAGCACTCCTACTAAAAAAAATAAAAAAAGAATTGTTAATTCAGGTTTACACTTAAGTCACTCCTCTACCAATTAAGGGCAACACCACTACCACCATCATCAAACTGTCAATTTCATTGGTTCTAAATGGATTTCATGACATTTAAAAGATATTTTCATATTTAAAAGATTGACTTATAAACTAGTACATATAGCATATTTTTGTTTGTTTCTTTGTATAATTTCCATAATAGTAATTCATAGAAAGCAAAATGAATTCCACTCTAAAGTCATATTTCAGTGTTTGTAATGAAGGCTGAAAATATTAATTCTTTTCTTTTTCAATGTCATGGCCACTCAAGCATTCAGCCTACTATGAATTGGTACAGTTTCTTTACAAATGGTTGGATTATTAATTAAGCTAATCAGGAAAAACAAAACAAAACCAAAAATTACATTCAGAAGACTAGTTGAAAACCCAAAGAATTTAAGCTAATAAGTTAATAAATGTAATTGAGGGGTTAAACTACGATTTTTTAAAGCCTTGATTTTCCAGTGACCAAAAAAATTCAGTGTGTGGGGGGGTAATGCAACATTTATTTTTCCTTTAATATTTCAAGAATAAATCAAATAAGGTAAGAAATGAAATACAATATATACAACACAATATGATATATATATATATATATATATATATATATATCAACCCCTCCGCACGAACAGGATGTGACACAAGGTCAATTTCTTTAGCAGAAACAGGTTTGAATTCAGAGTTTTCCTTCTCCTAGACTAGTTGCCTAACCAAGGTTAAAGGGCCCAGTTTGCCCTACTATTTACTATTTAACGGGAGAATAGTTGGATTTATACCTTTCCCAAGAGTATTAGCATTATATGAAATGTAAACAGCCTCGTTCAGGATTTGAACTTGTCTCATGATGTCCATTTTCAATGACAATAACCATTACACCACACGCCTGACATCATATATAAGTTATCAGTTGCACAACCTTCACTCACTATTAATCCAGGTTATAAGTACAGTAAGGGTAAACTGAACTTAAAGCTTAAAAGTGGTGCAGCCATACAGTAGTACTGATACAGCAACAGCTTGGAAGAATTTATCAAAAACATCAGAAGGAAATATTGAATATACTAATTGTTTCCTATATTGATTAAAAATACCCAACATTATACGAATCGGTGTCAACACTGCAATTGTCTTTTGAAACTCGATACACTTGGGGGTGCATTTTTATCAGCACCACAAAATCTTCAATAATACATTGACTAACATAATATCCCCCCCCACTATCTGTTATTATTGTAAAGTGTTCAAACAGCTGGCTTTGTTGACATTTTCTTATGCAATTTTTTAATGTTTTCATAAATACATATAAGATAGTATGCAAGAGATAATATCATTAGAATAACATTTTACATATAAATAGCATTAGATGTCAGAAAATCCCAAAGTAGCCTAATCCTAACATCTCAAAAGTTTTGGGTATTTCTGTGAAATGCAATGCTTTTTTATTCATAATCTATATATTATCCCTTGCACACTATTGTGTATTAGTACCAAATTATCAAATGTTATACTGTGAAATCTGCAAATAAATTGAAATATATTCTGAAATTATAAACAAATGATTATTTCTAAAATAGGAAATTGACATTTCTATTTCAGTTTGAATTGGGATTGACCGATTGATTTTAACGGCATGTCAACCAGTCTGGGGTTATTTCATACCTAGAGGTGAGGAAATTGCAGATATTGTACATTTATATTTGCATTTTTGCACATGATTATATGATGTCAGATATTCCTATCAAATAATTTGCAAACAGATCTATTTGACCCATAGATGGGACCCTAACAGGTACTACCATTCCAGGTCAGAGTGGAACTGGAAGTAATGTCAATGAAGGGATACTCCACACTCCCCAGAACTGGAGCGTCACCATCAAATTTAGTTTAGTGTTATACCTAGCACACACGCCTTTTTTTTGGGGGGGGATGGGGTCTTACCCCTCTACAGTAGATACTGTCAGAATCAGTACAATTGTACCAACCCCAACTATTAATTCAAGGGTGTCCGATCATGGTGTAATGTTTAGCAAGCTAGTCTCACACATCCATTACTACTAAATAGTGAGTTTGATCCTGGTTAGATGCCTCCTACTAGCGACCTTGTGTCACATCCTCCCCAGGGCAAACGGGTTACATAAATTATTCCAAGTCGATTGATCAAAGAAATACTTTCAACTGACTATGACTCCAACTCCACTACCATGGTCTAAATATCAATTATCTGTAAAAAGTTGGGGGGGTGGAGGGGGGATGGAATTTACACTGAGAAATAAATTAAAAATTGTTGTATCTTTAGAATTTTGTTGTTTAACAAATACTCTTGATTATTATAATAATTCTAGTTATTCTTATTATTATTGATTCTGAGATGCAAAGCAGTTTGCCCTTAACTAAATGCAACACAAGGAAAGTTGAAAAAAAAAAATATCCAATTTGTCAGTGCCAGCAAATTTGAAGAGCTCCAAATCCATAAAATCCATATTTTCTCCTTTCCAACCTTCACCTATCCCCCTCCCCTTTTCAAGGAAAATGTCAGATAAACTGATCAGGTTTTAAGAAAGCAGTTTGATGTAACTGATACTAAGATTAAAATAAACAACCAAGCTACTATTATAACTATTTTATTGCTTATTTTTCAACTTTAATATACAGTATGACAAAATTAGGATTATATATTTGCATATCATTTTACTAATATTCATTTATAAAACACCACATTCAATAACTATTAAGTTCAATGTCAAATTACATCCTATTTATAGAATTTATATTCCAGTTTAGCTCAGTCGGTAGAGCATCCACCTTGGAACCATAAGGTTCCGATTTCAATACCAGTCCTCACCAGTACATGAGTAGCATGGTTTGGATTGGTACAGTAAAATGGGGAGTTGATGTGGTGCTCCATCTTAGATACAAAAACAATCTCCCTCGTTTAGTGCTAGTGAAAAGAGGATAGACTCCCTCACTCTCCATCTGATACTCACAATAGGCCACTCCAACTACTTTACTACTTTTTTATATGATAATTGCAAATAAGAGAAAGTATTCTACAATTAGCATTTAATATTGGTTGAGAAATTATAATGTTTGGAGTGAATGCAGAGTGATCTCCAAACTATTATTATTAATTTGCAGAATCTGAAATTGCTTTATTCTTTAAATTAAAGAACATTTAAACACTATTGCACTAACAAAAATCTTATATATATATATATCAATATATATATATATCTAGGATAGCATAGGCATAGAGTCAATAGTGATTAGTAACTGCCTATGCAATCTTGGTCTGAAAGTACACGAGAAACCAACAGTTACCAAAGTGCCTTGGCTCTATGTGTACACTATCCAAACTTAGATATATATATATATATATATTTACCAACCCCTCCGCACGAGCAGGATGCGACACAAGGTCAATTTTTAAGCGGAGTTTAACAGGTTTGAATTCAGAGTTTTCCTTCTCCTAGACTGGTTACCTAGCCATGGTTAAAGAGCCCAGTCTACCCTGCTATTTACCCATAGCTGGAGGAAGAATTGGATTCATACCTTTCCCAAGGGTATTAGCGCCATGTGAAAATCCAACAGCTTCGTCCAGGAATTGAACTCGGGTAGACGAGTCCATTTCCAACGACTCTAACCATTAGACCACGCGCCTCCTAACTTAGATATATAGGCTCTAGCACTGATATTGAGCACTCTTCATTTATAAATATAGAAAATTATATATATATATATATATATCTATATCATCATGTTATGCTAGTCACAGAGATATCCATGACAAATATATATATATATGGCACTGTAACTTCAGGGGCACAAAAACTATATTATAGTCTTCCAAAACTGAAATGTCAATTTATATATATATATATATAACACACACAAAGTTGGATAATTATAATACAAAATTCAGTTCTAAATTAGAATTCTCTTTGCAAATGAATAGTTATGAATTTCCTTAGGTTTACAGGGAGATATCAACCTTGATGTATGCGTATCATGTGATAGAGAATAAAAGACCTGATATTGCATGTGGAAGAAACAGATTTCTTTGCAATGTTCTGAACCAAACTAAAAATTAATAAAAGAGTGCATTCTTTGCAGTTTAGTAGAAGTTATTAAACACAAATGAAGTTGAAAAGTCAATTTATTCCCAGCAAAATAAAGTGAAATTGACCATTGCTTTTAGTCAGCTAGGAATTATTATTCTACTCTCAATATAAAGTGAATTTTATGACTATTTGATACAGATGTTGGTTGCTTTCACCAGGCATAATGATACTGATTTACTCAGAGGTTAGCATTAAGCATCTTAGTCACTAGTGTTCATGCTCAGTATTTTGTCTTATCTATTTCCCAAATACGCCCTCTAAGGGGCCAGTTTAGATCAGCTGGTAGAGCCCCTGCTGAGGAATCGCAAGGTTCCTAGTTCAATGAATAGCACAACTATTGGATAAACTGATCTGTGCAGTAAAGTGGGGAGCAGATGGTAGGTGTGGTGCTCCACCTCAGAAAAAAAGACCTCCCTAGTTTAGCGCTAGCGAAAAGGGGATAGACCCCCTTGGTGTCTAGCTGATACCGACTTTAGGCAACACCACCAACATTACTTATTTTATTTCCCAAATCCATGAAACAAAGTTATAAAGATGAAGATTTGATAAGTTAATCAAGAAATAGATGCTCACAGATAAACAGATATAATTTAGGATTGAAGAAGAATCAGTTTTATGTATTTGAAAAAATGAGTCTAGTTTTAAGAATCTTTGGCAATTCAACAAGAATGTTGAGCCAAAACAAAGAAATTCAATAGCAAAGATTCAATAGAATTGAATAAGAAAGATTGGTATTCCAAGATAGTTCTCTGCAAATCTATAACATCAATTAATCTTTATTTCTAGAACAACAGATAAATTTACAACAATCCTTAATCTTAATAACAAAAAGAAAAGTTGCAGATCTTATCTATAGTAAAAAGAAGTCTTATATCATTTGAGTGTCAGGGACTTTATAACTATAAGAATTACCTTGAATGAATCTTGAAGTAAAATAGATCTTTGAAGGTTTTATCTGAAATGCTAATACTATAACAATAATTAAGAATTATTTTTTTATTTTATGAATACTAAGATCAAAGTGCCCTAAATTTGAAGTTGAAAATTTCACACTCTTAATTATTAAACTCCAAGATAATAAAAAATTTAAAAGAGAGAAATTTTAACGAAAGAAAAAAAAAAAGATACAAACTATACTTTAAATTTGGTGAGCTGGAAATTGAAAAAAAAAAAAATTAAAAACAGAAAAAAATAGTGTCAAACAGATATTGTCTTCTTTGTTTTTGTTCCATGTCTAAATGCAATGATAAATATGAATGAGGTAAATGAAACCAACAAAAGGTAATGAGATTAAGTCACACAACGTTAGGTAACTTTCCTTGTAGCTAATAAAACTGTGTAACTTCATTTGTTAAACTAGAAAAAAAAGTACTTGATTCATTGGACGAAGGTTTCAAAATGTTAATTGGAGATGAGAAAAGGAGTGTATAAGAACAGGATTAACATGTTAAGGATTTAAAAAAAAAATTTTTTTTTAAAGGAAAAAAAAAGCCTTTAACTTGTGTTTCAGGAGTGCCTATTTGCCAACAATTAAAGATACAAATGCCTATTTGCCAACAATAAAGATACAAACCTATTTGCCAACAAGTAAAGATACAAACACCTATTTGCCAACAAGTAAAGATACAAATGCCCATTTGCCAACAATTAAGATACAAATGCCTATTTGCCAACAAGTAAAGATACAAACACCTATTTGCCAACAAGTAAAGATATTTGCCAACAATTAAAGATACAAATGCCTATTTGCCAACAATTAAAGATACAAACGCCTATTTGCCAACAAGTAAAGATACAAACGCCTATTTGCCAACAAGTAAAGATACAAACCCTATTTGCCAACAAGTAAAGATACAAATGCCTATTTGCCAACAAGTAAAGATACAAAATTTGCCAACAAGTAAAATACAAATGCCTATTTGCCAACAAGTAAAGATACAAATGCCCATTTGCCAACAAGTAAAGATACAAATGCCTATTTGCCAACAAGTAAAGATACAAATTTTACTGACAGTTGCAATGACTAATAAAAACTAGCCAAATAGAAAAACCGAAGGCTATAATTATTTATTTTTTATTTTTTAAATGAAATTTTTTATGTTAATTTTAACTTCTGATAAAGTAGATTTCTGACATCATGTGTGGGCAACAAGACTATGTTTGTTTACATTAAGGGTGAATCATAGAAAAAATTAATTGGCATTTATTTATCTAAAATTAGACTGTATTTTCTCAGAGGTAGCAATTATGAATTTGCTTATCAAAATACTTAGAATATGACAAATCCTTTTATTTTTAAAATACAAAAATTATCTTTTTTTTATCAATGCAAGAGTAAAACTTAAATAGGTCTCTTTAGATATTTGTATTGTTGCTGAAGACAACACAATTTCTTCCTGGATATTATTTACACATTTGTCTCTAGCACCACCTTGCTTCGAAGTCAGACTGTCTCAGGCGACACTGTGTTTATATTGCTGTGACCAGTTTCTGATCACCAGTTTTGCAGCATGAGCAACTAATCATATAAATGGACTAGTCTTCTCTTGCAAACCTTTTTTTTTTATATGTCCGGTTTCACTGGAGGCAAGCCATTTTTTCTCTGCAGCAAAGGAAAGCAATATGTATTCTTTTTTTGGCCATCTTGGCAACACCTCACCTAAATCATGGACCTACACATAAGATAAGTCCTTGCCCACTTCACTCCACGAGCTAAGTCTCTTCTCTCGCTACAATTGGTTTGATTTTTGATTTTTTTTTTTTATATCTATGTTAAGTAACCATCTGATCTACTGAAAATGATGTCAACATAGCTAATTGCTATTAACAGGTTAATGACCATATGGAAATCTGATGATAAAATAAAACAGGAATTCTTCCAAATTGTAGCTGTGTTAGTGCTATTATATGGTTGCACCACTTGGACTTAACAAAATGCCTGTAAAAAAAGCTAGATGAGAACTACAACAAGAATGCTGCATGCTGTTTTGAACAAATCCAGGAAGCAGCACCCTACAAAACAGTGACTGTACAGCCACTTACCTCCCATCTCACAAACCTTTCAAGTAAGATGAACAAGATATATGCTGGGCACTCCTAGGGAAGTAATGATGAACTCATAAGTAATATTCTCCAACAGACTCCAACACAAGGATACACCAGTGTTGGCTGACCAGCAAAAGGGATGAATGGTGAGAGAAAGTCAAGGGAATCCATGCTGTTGTAACACCATGATAATGATGATGATAATGAAGTAACCATATAACAAAATGTTTTACTGAGTAATAGAGTGGTAAACTTTGACCTCTAGGTCAATATCAAATCTGAACACTGCCCAAAATGTTAAGAAATCTGACAAAGTTTCAAGAATCCTCCTCCCTCCTTATCCCAATCTCTGAACTGCTCACCTTCCCCAAAATATCAAGATACACAAATATATACTTTTTTTCTTTTTCATAAAAACACATATTTTCTTTTTACTTTAATTCCTATCCTTCCCGATTATTCATGCATCATATCTTTAGAAGGTGCAAAAAAATCACATGATGAAATGATATGCCTAAGGATAGTTTCTTTTTTCTTGTTCTATGAATCATTGGCCTCCTCCTTGTAGGAAGATCTTTAAATTGAGAACAAATGAAAACTACTATCCAGTTTAGTTTTGCTGATACACTTTATAGTCTATATATAAACATTGTGATATTCATTGACTCAAAAAAAAAAAAAATACCTTTTGGAGAATAAATTTATTTACAGTGTAGGTGAATAAAACTTGAAGAGTAAATTTTGTCAGTTTTAATTGATTGATTGGATTTTACGGCATGTCAACCTTTGTTGGGTTATTTTATGCTGAAGACATTGTTTTATTCATTCTTGTTGGGTATTGAATTTTTTTTTTATTTTAAACTAAATTTTTTTCTATTTAATCTATAGACGGTACCCTAACAGGTACTGCCACTCTAGGTCAGAGTCAATTTGGGAGTAATAGCGATAAAGGGGTATTGTACACTCCCCAGAGATTCAGAATTGGACCCTCACCACTAGATGCAGTTTAACGTCATACCTAAGACATTGCTTTCTAGCACATATATGATAAAAGGGTTGGGAGTTTGCCATAAGGGCAATAGGGTTGAGACAAGCATATAGGTGCTAGGGTTGACGTGACCAGTCGATTGATCAGCAATGGTACTCAGGCAGAGTGACATTTTTGTCATTTCAGTAGTAGCTGAATGTAAGGCATTTTTCTATTGGCTGTTCATTGACCAGTTCAATGTTAATGTATAGAAACATCACTAGGTGGCCCTACTGTGGTATAGGATTGTGTAAAGGTTGTTCTACAAAATATCATAATTAAAAGTGAGTGCCTTATTGTTTTCATGTTATTGTACTATGACACACAATTGCAGATCAAATTACCATGTTTTTTTTATATATGATTAATTGACTTGTTTGAACATACCCTCTATTTTGTAAATTTTCTGAAAATAACTCACCCACTCTATAAAGTTGAAGTAAAAATGTAAAGTCGGGGAGTGGCCTATTTTTTGGTATCAACAGAGTTTACCCCTTTTCACTCATGCTAGACCAGGGAGATTGCTTTTTAACTGAGGTGGAGTGCCACACCTACCACCAGCTCCCATATGCTGCTTTACCACACACATCAGATTACCCAAGCTGTGCTACTAAAGTGCTGAGTTGACAAGAGCCAGTATTGAACCCAGAACCTTGCAATTCCTAGGCATATGCTCTACCAACTGTGCTAACTGCAAAATGGTAACAAACAAACAATACAACAAATAAAAGAATTAAACAAATCCTATTTCAATATTTATTTTTATATTTGTCATCTTTGAGATGTAGTTATGAGATGAGGCTTGATATGAATAATTCTAATATTGCGGACCGTTGTCCTCACCTTTATTGTGTATAAACACAATGTTCAGGCCACAATAATCTCGGGCTCTGTTCTGGTGTTTTTTTTAAATTACCTTAAAATAAGTCATCTTCAGACAATTACCCATGACTTCATCATTTATGTATGATTTCAGCTCTGAAACCACACTTGAATTCACAGGTAATCGTCTGAAGATGACTGATTTTAAGGTAATTTTTAAAAACATCAGAACATAGCCCAAGGTTACTGTGGCCTGAACATTGTGTTTATACACAATAAAGATGAGGACAACAGTCTGAAATATCAAAACTGTATAGGTTTGTTAAAACAATTATAATTTTATCGATTTATTAAAAAGAAAGAAAGAATAAAACTTGTTTTTTGTTAAATAATTTACTTAACATTTCAAATATAGATACATTGTTCTCCCACCTCTACATAATAAGTAGATAAAATGAAGTCAGGAAGATTATCAGAGAGAAAAGAAAATTGAATTCATTTATACACATAAAGTGTGTATAAATGAAAGATATTAAAGTATTTCCCTATCATATCAATAAGAAAAAGCAAGAATAAATAAAGATATTGATTAATTTCAAATTCCGTGCAATGACTTGAGGCAATGTAAATCAGCAATATTTATTTATCATCTTTTTAAACGCATTTTGATCAGTTCAGGATATTTATACAAAAATAAATAAGGAAAGAAAGATTAGAAGAAAAAGAAAATGAAAATGAAATGAAATTCAGCCTAATCTCTCCTTAAGATAAGAATTTTCAACATTAATTCTATGAAACACAGAAGAATGGAATTAAAACAAAAAAAATAGGATCAGTATTATATTTGATTTACTCATCATGTTGCTATAAAGTGGCTTAGTTTCAGGAAAATTTTCTATGTGCTAAATTCAATAAGGTTTTGTTGGTAAATTACCCAACCTGTTCACCACAGGTAGGATGTGACACAAGGTCACAAGTATGGGGCATCCTGTGAGGACTGAACTCACTATTCAGTAGTAGGTATATATACCCAACCCATTCACAACAAGTAAAATAAGACACAAGGTCACAAGTATGGGGCATCCTGTGAGGACTGAACTCACTATTCAGTAGGTATATATACCCAACCCATTCACAACAAGTAAAATAAGACACAAGGTCACAAGTATGGGGCATCCTGTGAGGACTATTCAGTAGTAGGTATATATAAGAGGAGCTTGTTGTATAACAGTTATTGTCATAGGAAATGGACACATCAATCAGAGTTCAAATCCTCATTGACGCTGTTTATATTTCCCATAGTGCTAATACCCTTGGGAAAGGTACACATCCAACTATTTTCCCTTCAGCTTGTAGAAGTTATCCCAGTACCAATTGGTACCCCTACCAATTGGTGTAGCACTATGGTTATCATCGCTAAAAAAAAAAAAAGGTAGACCAAGAAGGACAGTAGACTACCAGCATCTAAACTCCCAATGCAAACGAGAGACACACCACACTAGCTCGCCGTTCCAACTTTGCATTATGCCAGCAGCATGCAAGGACTGTATTTAAGTTACAGCTTGCCTGTTGTTCTCGTTTGCTAACTCGATGGTAGTTAGAACCCCACTGATGGTGAGTATCATATTGTTTCTATATCTGGAGGATAACTTCTACAAGCTATGGATAAACAGTGAGGCAGACTGGTCTCTTTAACCTTGGTATGGTAACCAGTCTATGAGAAGGAAAACTGAATTGCCATAATATCAGTTTTGTTTTTCTAATAAAGATACTCCCATAAAGTTATTAACATTTTTTTAATCACCTGTAGGAGATTCTAAGAATGCGTTGACATAGATGGTGAATATGGGAAGACTGTTTGAAATTATATAATAAATATACTCAACATAAGGGTGTTAACATTTTTTTTTTTAAATCACCCTGTATATTGAATTTTGAATTAAAATTGCAACTAATTTCAGACCACTTGATCTTTTAAAATAACTCATTTAAAAGCCATCTTATAGAATCTATAATATACATATTTACCAACCCCTCTGCACGAGTAGGATGTGACACAAGTTCAATTTCTTAAGCAGAGTTTAACATGTTTGAATTCAGAATTTTCCTTCCCCTAGACCAGTTGTCTTACCAAGGTTAAAGAGCCCAGAGCTATGTCTTTCCACCTACGTTGTTCAGGATCTTTTTTTCTGTACTTCTCCGGTACTCCTTCAGGAACTACATAGACACTAGAGCTGATTGCAAGTTGTTCAACATTGCCCATCTATGTGTCAAGATTAAAGTTAAAGTTAAAAGATCTTTTAAAATAATCATTTAAAATCTACCTTATAGAATATATAATTGAAATGATCAATAATCACATTTAATAGTTATCTCCCTTGGAAATTATATTAATTTACAAATTGGATTGGAAACTGCTTTATTCTCTAATTTAGAGCAATTTGACATTATCATACTTTTTTTTTTTTTTACAATACTTTTGTAATTAAATATGTGACATTAAGAATCATTTCACACATAGATGAAAGTTACATGAAATGTATACATATATTATATATATATATATATATATATATATATATATATATGAGAGAGAGATAGAGGAGAGAGAGAGAGAGAGGAGAGAGAGATAGAGGAGAGGAGAGAGAGAGATAGAGGAGAAGAGAGAGAGATAGAGAGAGAGAGAGAGAGATAGAGGAGAGGAGAGAGAGAAGAATAGAGAGAAGAGAGAGAAGAGAGAGAAGAGAGAGAAGAGAGATAGAGAGAAGAGAGAGAGAGAGAGAGAGAGAGAGAGAGAGAGAGAGAGAGAGGGAGGAGAGAGAGAGAGAGAGAGAGAGAGAGAGAGAGAGAGAGAGAGAGAGAGGGAGAGAGGGAGAGAGGGAGAGAGGGAGAGAAGAGAGAGAGAGGAGAGAAGGGAGAGAAGGGAGATAGAGAAGGGAGAGAGAGAGAGAGGGAGAGAGAGAGAGAGAGAGAGTTCATAAAGTCTTGCAGCAGTTTTAAAATTGAAAACTTAATAACTCACGTTGTACAAATGATAGAATCATTTAGTAAAAAACATATGAAAGTTCAACACTTGTAGTTTTATTTTTTTATGTACATTTTATAATTGCATTTTAACAAGATTGCCATCTTTGTTGTTACATTTTGAATCTACTGCAGAATTTATAGACTTATATATATATATATATATATATATATATATATATATATATATATATAGCAACAAGTTGATTTTTCAAATCCAGTTCTTAATAGATATACAAGAATATCAATTTATCTAATGAAAGCATCCATTGAATGAAGAGAAATCTATGATAAGTTAAGCGGAGATTATGACAAATAGATACACGTCTAAGCATAGCAGGAGATAGACAGATAGATAAGAAATCAATAGGTATTTCTACTGAAGTACAGCCAACCTAAATCCTATTAATATTGATCTCTAGAAATACCACCAATAGGGTAATGGATTTGCAAGTGAACCTGCCAACTTAAACAGTTTATAATACATTGTCTTGTTCATCGAATCAAGATACAAGTTAAAAATCAAAATGCAAGCACACATCAATCTATTAAAAATATTTTTAAGACGTTTGTAAATATTTTTATTAGAAAATCTTAATGTATCGTATTACAAACAGAAGTAAATCTCTTGCAGTCTCTGAGAACTTGGGTGACAACATTGATTTCATTTTTTTTTTATTTTTTTTTTCCTAATTATGATTAATCACCAAGTTGGAGATTTATTGCAAATTATCAGACAAAAGGATGAAATTCAATGAATGTTATTGAGATGGAATAATTAATTCAGCTTCAATTCAAATTCAAAAATATTTATTGCACCAACATTGCTTAATGTTCCAGAAGGTAATATAAAAATGAATTTCAGTAAATAAGAAAGAAAATTATGTTTGTGCAATTTTATATATAAAAGTATGTGTGTGTGTATATATATGAAATTGTATCTGTATGTGTGTGTATATATATATATATATATATATATATATATATATATATATATAAAGTCAGTTGGGTTTTGCTCCTGGCTAAAAGTAGTTGCTAAATCTAGCCACACTGCAGAGACATGAAACGTCAAAATACAGTGCTTGTGGATGACTATATATATATACATCTCTATATATATGAAATTGTGTGCGTGTGTGTGTAATATATATATATATACACACACATGCACAATTTCAAATACATACATGTCAGCACACAAATATATATATATATATATATATTATATATATATATATATATATTTACATACACACACACACCACACAGATAGGTAGATTGAGAGAGTGAGAGAGAGAGAGGTGCAGGATGGTGTAAATGTTAACAAAGCCGCAAGTGGATTTGGCAAGCAGAGTTCAAGTTTCATTTAATCCATTTGTATACACTTCATACTAATGCCGTTGGGAAAATCACGACTCCATCTTTCATTCCCACACCACTATCAATCAAATAGTAAGGCTGATTGGTCTCTCTAGTTATGGTGATAGCAACTGGTCCTATACAAGGACAACTCTAAATTCAATCCATGAAGAAAACAATAGGAAACCACTCCATTATTTCTCCAAACAGCAGTCTAGGTAATGCACAGTTTACTAATAAAGGAAGTTGTAGAGAACCATAGCATATTCCATATATATTATACTAGCTAAAGTACCTGGTCCATGACCGAACTAAAAAAAAAAAAAAAAAAAAAAATAGGAACACCAGAGAGTGAGTGGGGAAAAATAAGAGGAAAATGATTTATCAAATTAAAAAAAAAAAAAAAAAAAAATTGCTGAGAATTGTCTAATGAATAAATGGTCGAAATAAACGTTAAGATTCAGAATTAAATATTTAACAATAAGTAAAGTTAAGAATTCGGGTATTGTGATATTCCTTTATTTCAGGATTAATTTATTTTATGTAAAATGTTCGAAAGGACATTTAATTACAAAATAAGGGAATTATCTGATTTTAATTAAATTTTCAGTGTTGAATTATCAATGAATGAATTTTATAACGCATCAGTTATTTTATTTCAAAACTTTCTGATTTTTTCAAGTCCCTTAACTTTGTTGACACGTACATACCAAACATCCTTTTATATATATATAGATATGTCCACAAAAGCATGGCATATTCCATATATATTATATATGTCCACAAAATTGTTTGAATTTTGATTTTCAACAAATTTTGTTTTTCACTTCAGCTGAAGTGAAATAAAAAATTCAAACAACTTTGTGGACCTTATTTTTTTTATAAAATATTTAATTTTCTTCCGTTGGACTCATAACTCTCTCTCATATATTATATATATATATATATATATATAATATATATATATACATATATATATAAGATTATAGGGCCAGTTTAGCTCAGTTGGTAGAACAGACAAATAGGAACCACAAGGTTCCAGGTTCGATACCAGCCCTCACCAACTCAGCGTATGATTAGCACAAGGATCTGTGTGGTTAAGTGGGGAGCTGATGGTAGGTGTGGCACTCCACCTCAGATGCCAAAACAATCTCTTTGGCCTAGCACTAGTGAAAAGAGGATAGACTCCTTCGCTGTCTGGCTCATACACACTTTAGGCCACCCTGACAACTTTTCTTTTACTTTTTTGTTATATATAAAGATTAAAACTTTTGGAATGTACTTAAGTTTTATTTTAGAGGCAGGTTATATTTCCTGCAATATTAACATTTTTTAAACATATAATAGACATACATAATCATATATAAATTTATCTTAGGAGAAACTGAATTTGGTAAGGATTATAATGATCCAAAAAAGAAAAAAAAATCAAGTGTTGTAAAAGCATTTTTAGGCCAAACTAATCACACAAAAAAATACCATATCATTATTGTATTAACTCCTTTTCAACTATCAATTAAGAAAACCTCTTTTGTTTTATTTGCCATGTTTGGTATTAGAAATGTTATCAGAATTGCTTAATTTCTCGCTTAAAATAACCTATTTTCATTGCTTTTACAACTAACAAAACGAATTATATTTGACCTAAAAAAGGGACTGATTTATATTCTTAAAAATTACCATTTGTTAGGCACAAAAACAACTATTTCATTGTTTAGGGGTTAAATACTATTGTGATGAATTGGGTTGAATGGTAGTATATATATATATATATATATATATATATATATTATACTAAAGCTTAGTGAATCAATGTTTGTCTCCTAAAAGTTTTTTATTGTTTAGTTAATGACATGAAAGTTATAAATTATTCCTTACTTTTAGGATTGAGTTATGTTTGAAAAAAATTCCATTTTAATTGGTTCAGATAAGTCGTAATTTGCAATTAAGTCAAAAACTGATCCATCCCTTACTTTACATTCTGCCTATTACTTTACCCCTCTCTATGTATATCTTGATTACCTCATCGTTATATATGTTAGTTTCTCAGGGAGAATAGAAGAGAGATAGGAGAAGGTTAAATTTCATAAGCAGCAACCCGTAGCTTAAATTTGTCAAATGTTCCCTTTCCTAGAAATCTTACAAAATGATTTTAATGTTTTGTCTGTACGTATTTTTTTTAAAATTCAATTCACTTTGCAAACTCACTTTTCCCTAATCTCAAGTATCCATTTAGAGCTCAATGGGTGACCCAACGGGTCACGTTCTATCTAGTATATATATATATATATATATATATATATATATATATATATATATATATATATATATAAAAACTTTGGTTTGGTTTCTCTTTTGATGGCATATCAACCATCATGAGTTATCCAATGCCAAACCCATCCTTGTAAAACAGTAGTCGTACTATTTAACCCATAGATGGGAGGGTGAGGGAGTTCATACTTTTCCCAAAGGTATTAGTCTGAAAATTACTAGAATTTGAACACACTACGACACAGGGACTCCCCCATATATCACATTAGTGACAGTCCTCCTCTAATATACTAGCAATATCTTGTTAAAAGAAGAAAATCAAATGTTTAACTCTAAAATGAGTCACTATAAATGAATAATAAGCGAGTTTGTTTGTTTGGTCAAGTAAAACAGTAAAAATCAATGTTAAATCACCATTTCCATAAACTCTTTAAATAATGTTTGAGTTAAAAACTTCACAGCACTGATTATGATTATATGAACAGTTATCATAACCTTTTATTTAATTTGCCACAAGGCCAGAAATATGGGGCACCCAGTGAGAATTAAACTCTCTAAAAATGGTCTGTTAGCTTAGCTAGCACAAGGTGCTCTGACTAAATGATAGTACACACACACAATGATGATTTGCTACCAACAGCAGAGCTACAATAAAAATTAGCCATACTCTTACTTGCCTAAAAATATATTTTGGAGGATAGAACTAGAAATAAGATCCTTATTTTGATTGAATCTTTAGATACTTTGTCTTTTTATTTGTCTGTATTTATCAGATGAGGCTTGATGTGAATAACTCTGATTTTTCGGGCTGTTGTCCTCATCTTTATTGTGGTGTGTATAAATACAATGTTCAGGCCACTTCAAACATTTATTTAGCTCCAAAACCACATTTGAATTCAAAGTTATCATTTGATGATGACTTTATTTTAAGGTAATTAAAAAGACACCTAAACAAGGCCCAAGGTTACAGTGGACTGAACATTCTGTTTATACATACCACAATAAAGATGAGGACAACATTCACTTTGTCTTTGGTTCAACATATTAATACAACAATACATCTATGGAATAGAAATGTATTAGGCCTAGCTTATTCAAATTATTCACTTTGTCTTTGGTTCAACATATTAATACAAATACAATGTTCAGGCCACTTCAAACATTTATTTAGCTCCAAAACCACATTTGAATTCAAAGTTATCATTTGATGATGACTTTATTTTAAGGTAATTAAAAAGACACCTAAACAAGGCCCAAGGTTACAGTGGACTGAACATTCTGTTTATACATACCACAATAAAGATGAGGACAACATTCACTTTGTCTTTGGTTCAACATATTAATACAACAATACATCTATGGAATAGAAATGTATTAGGCCTAGCTTATTCAAATTATTCACTTTGTCTTTGGTTCAACATATTAATACAAATACAATGTTCAGGCCACTTCAAACATTTATTTAGCTCCAAAACCACATTTAAATTCAAAGTTATCATCTGATGATGACTTTATTTTAAGGTAATTAAAAAAACACCTAAACAAGGTCTGAGGTTACAGAAGCCTAAACATTGTGTTTATACATAACACAATAAAGAAGAGGACAACATTCACTTTGTCTTTGGTTCAACATATTAATACAATACATCTATGAAATAGAAATGTATTAGGCCTAGCTTAGTCAGGTAATATCAGATAAATAATGTATTCCATTATAAAAGTTTGGTTATTATTCAATTCATTTTTTATTTCAATATATTGAACTTGTTGGAATCACCAAGATGTGAGAAAGTAACTCTTTTCTCTGCATACAAAGTGGTCCAATGAGGCAATATTATTGATAATAGAAAAAAAAAAGGAGAGAAAGGAATGAAACGATAATCCAAATGGTTGTCAGCCAATACAACTCTCTGTCGCTTTGTACAAGCCCTTATATACACAATGATTCATGCATATTCATATGCAATAGTAACATAAGGACTCAAAATGCATAGATGTATTCTCTTTACAAATGGACACTTACATGAAAGGGACATGAAGCTGTGTATTCTCTTTGCTTCAAGTAAGTGAAATTTATCACAACTTAAAAGTGACACATCTGAAGAATATTTTATTTATGGAAGAACTTTCTAAATTCACTCCATGATGATTTGTTGCATAGGCTTTTGAAACAAAAGAAAATGCATTGTTAGCCAGAAAATACATCAGTCAATTTCCTTGGCCAGAAAAAAAAAAAAAGATATTTTTTCTTTTACAATGTGTCATCCAAACAAACCAACTACATCACATTGCACAGTAACAGTAAATTAGACAACTTCAGAAGAATTCCCTTTCAATCTCAGAGACCCCTACACCCCAGTGGGTTCTTTAAGTTATCATATTGATGGCGGTCTCCTGGATGTGAACAGGATTTTCTTTTAGATTCACATAATAAATCCATTTTTTTTTTCAATGCCAGTGACTATCCTGTCCAAAAATGACAATCTTTTGTGTTGAGCAGGAAGGGGAGGTAAATGTTTAAATGCTGATCAATGTGTGTGTGTGTGTGTGTGTGTGTGGAGGGGGGTTCAATGCCTGTGACTATCCTGTCCAAAAACGATTATTTTCAGTATTAAGAAAGGGGAGGTCAATGTTTTAATACATATCAATATTTTTTGGTTTTCTTAAAGTGGAATTCATTTTTATTTTCTTAACTTTTGAATATTCGTTAAGACTTCTAAATCTACAACAGTTTATTAATGATACAAGCAATAATGAGCTGAATAAACTTCAGAGACTTCTAAGCTTTCTCTAACATTGTGCAAAAGATGGCGCTGGGAACTTTTGCATCATAGTTAATATACTTATTCATATGGTGATAATTTGTCTGAATTTCTAGGATGATGAATTCTAATCAATATACACCAATTTATTAAAGACAAGATGAGGACAAGAGTTGAAATAATTCAGTGTATAATACCTATAGTGAGTGAAAAGATTTTCACTATGTCTATTCTCTCTCTAAACATGATAACTATCATTATAAACTATTTTACTTCTCAATGGTCCATTAATGATTTTACGGCAATAATAAATAAAATAATCAAGCTGATTCTATTAATCAGTCATTAAATAAATACCTCGCTAGGATTCAACATGATTGGAATATTCTCGTCACAATTTGCCAAAATCTTCAGAACTAAAACCCAATGTAAGAATATTGTTCTTCCTAAAATTCTTGAAAATAAAGAATGGTACTTTTCATGAAGCATATAGAAATTCCTAAATATACAAATTACATTTTTTTAGATTTTTTTTTTTTTATTCTTCAACTGTAAATAAGCAATCTGGAATTTGTAGCTGGTGGCAATTTAATTACAAATAGAAACACATAAATTGAGAAATGATTGTTTTGTATTGGCATAATCTGTTAAAATGACAAATGAGCAGATATTTTCACTTTTATTAAAATTGAAAAAAAAAAAAAATCTAACAAGAATATTTCAGAATCAAATGTTAAAAAAGAGGATTCATCATTCATTGATTTATTTCATCTATTTTTTTTTTTTTTTTCCCCCATTCTTAATCAAAAAACAAAAAAATCTGCAATGCAATATCTTTCAATGTAATATAGTTTAGGATTGTCACAATTTTTAAAAAAGGAGATAACTGACTTTTATGGGGAGATTCTGATAGGTGATATTTGTGTATTACACCTTCCAAATTAGAAATCTCTAGAAGACTTCATATTCAAATTCCTGATATATATCAGAAAAATTACCTATGTTGATTATGAGAAATATCTTTTAAAAAAAAACAAGTCACCCTAAGTCGATTTGCTGAATATAAGAAAAATGGATGATTGTGAATAAGTTTAAATTTATCTTTTTTTTTGCATATAATTCTATAAAAATATCACTAGGTAATTTTTTTTTTAAATAGTTAATAAACTCATACATAAACATACTTTATACACTAATTATGTATATATATTCAATATAGGCAAACATAAATTTATGATGAAACTTTTCAAAATATAAAAAAAACTTTCTTATTTTTATTATATATATATATATATTCATTCATTAAAAGAATGATGAAAAAAAGAATTCTCCTGAGGATTGAACACTGAAACTGTGGTAGAGAGAAAAACTTTTTCTACAACTAATATATTATCTTTATTTCTGTCACTTAATCACAAAAACATCTTAAATAATTCTAAAATCTAATTCAACACTTCAATAAATTTCAGTGACATTACTTCAGATAAGTCGGATAAAAGACCAATTAGTGTTTACAGGAACCCAACAAGGAAACATTAATTCAAAAAATTGATAAAAATACTCATTTTTTTTTTCTTTTGATAATCATACAAGAATTTAGGTTTAGTGAATATCTATGTAAAGGTATAAAATTTGAACCTAATTATAAAATGCCATATCAATGCTTTATAAAAAAATTTAAAAAAGTAATTTGATAAAATTATAATAATGATGTTCAAATTTTTAAAATGTCATTTTGCCAATGAGATATTTTAATCATTATAGCGGATAATATTTTTGAGAGGAAAAAATTACAAAATAAATGTCTCATTGTAGAGTTATTCAGATCTTTCTAGATACTGTGATAAAGGAACAAGTAGTGGTAAAATTTTGGTAAAATTTAAAAAATTAAATAGATTTTAGGTTTTCATCTGTAGACCACTGACCTGTACAACAAGTCCTAAAAAGAAAGAAAACAAAAAGAGAGAAAGAGAAAAAAAAAAAAAAAAGAAATTGACATTAACCTCTTGACAGCCAGTATGTCAAAAAGGTAGTGATGACAGGGGACAACAATTATACTTACGCAAGTTTTGGTGAATATTAAATTCCATTTTGTTGTGAATAAATATAAGGAAGAAAAAAAAAAGCAGTAAATATGTGCAGAATGATTTGGTTTGCAATATAAGGGTGGGAGGAGGGAGATGTGGAAGGCAGAAAATGGGGAAGTGGTTTAGCTTGCTAGGCAAAGGCTATGGATCAGTTCAGCATTTTGAAAATGTAGCTAAGCATGATGTTCAAAACAACTTGTCAAATGTTCATTAAAATAATCACTAAACAGTTTGGAAAGTAAATTCTATATTTATAATTATCAAATAATAATAATAATAATGAGATATTGGCATATTCAAGCTAGCAGCAAAAATGGACCATAATTCCAAAATTGGTCATAGCACTTTGAGACCTTTGTTTTTAGACACTTCACAATTGATAAGGAAGTAAAGTTGAGAGAGTAGCCTATTGTCGGTATCAGCCGGAGAGCTATCCCCTTTTTGCTAGCACTAAACCAAAGAGATTTTTTTTGCTGGGGTTCAGCACCACACCTAAGGTCAGCTCCCCACTTTACCGGACAGATCAAACTACCCAAGTTGTGTGACTCATAAGCTGAGTTGGCGGGGATCAGTATCGAACCTTGCGATATCTAAGCAGATGCTCTACTGACTGAGCTAAACTAAGACCCATTGGTTTTCGATTTAACAGTGGAAAAAAATAAACACAGCATCTACCCAATTAGTGTTTTATATCATCTTTTTACTCCATTTGAAAAAAAATATCTCTACAGGAAATTTTTGTAACATCTTCAACTTATTTATTAATATCTTTCTAAACAAAGACCAAACTTGCTCATCAACATTGAATATGGCCAGTATATCATTGACCAATATATTAAATATCATTGATGGATGGTTTATCAAGATATCAGAACAGGCTGAAAAATGCCAAAAATCTCAGGATATTGATATCTATCTGGGACATATGATGCTAAGCATAGTTCTTTGATTAAAAAAGAAAAAAAAATTAACAGAACAGTATAATCTATTACACTCACTCACTTTTACTCTGCATGAAAAGTGTTCAAAAATCCTTAGTCTCAGCATTAATTGTGACACAAAGCGCGATCATTCCAAGTGCAGCCCAATTCTTTGAAAATGCACTGCAAAATGTATCATTTTTAAGAATATTTGAAGCTTTAGGAATAAAACATGCTCTGCTGCTCGTGCTACCAATGTTCTTGGAGGGACAATAATACCAGGGGTTGACTTTTGAAAATTCCACTTGAAAATACTAAATTCTATAAAAAGTTAGCAAACAAAAACTACAACAAAATAAGGCACATCATTAATAAAAAATAAGATAAAATTAATATTGAATTTTTTTTTTGAATGCTTAAAAAGAAACAAAAAAAACACCATGGTATATTTTTATGTCATTTAGAAAAGTCGAATAAATTAGCTAAAATGGATAATAGTCCATTATTTTAATGAAGAAGAAGAAATTAGCTTTTCAACCTGCCAACAACAAGTTATACCTTTTCTAATTCCATAGATAATCAAAACATTAATATGTGCATGCAAAATAAACTTTAACCCTTTTCACAGCTGTATTTTCAAATTTTCAGTCTGCTTTTCACGTTGCTGCATTTTCCAGCAAAAAATGCATTTTTTTTTTTAAAGTTGAATTTAGTGTCAAAATAATGAGAAACTTCTCTAGAAAATTTACCAGTCAATACAAACCAACAAATGGAGATTAGTATGAAATTCCTGTGATGTAATGGTTAGGAAGCTACATTAGCAGAACATTGTTAGTGAGTTCGATTCTCACTTCTGGCCTTGAGCCACAAATAAACTAAGATTAGTAAATAATGTCAAATATAATCACACAAGAAAGAAAAAGGGTTAACAATCTTTTATAGTTTTAATACTTTTGACAATTATCTGATTTAAAAAGATTAAAAAAAAAAAAAGAAATTGCCTGTATTAATGGTTAACTTTTGTTATCTTGTTACTTACTGCCAGTAATTGATATATTCTTCAACAATAAGCAACATGAGATAATGAGTTACAAGTGAATATTTTGGGGTAAATTCAAACAATTGTCTAAAAACTTCTTTTTTTTTTTTTTTCATAAACAAACTTAATCTATTTTAATCCTTAAATTGTACCAACTGTACCTGTAAGATAATCTGATGTTGTAAAGATGAAAATATTAACTTGAAAATAACTTAAAATGCTGATAATATTTATTAAGTGAAGAAAGGCAAACTAATTTGAATGTCTTAATGATATATATAATGTTAGAGAAATAGCTATGTTGCCATTTATGTAAGTTAAGTAAAAAAAAAATTAATGTAATGAATAAAACAAGAATGACATGATAAAATTTTCAAAATGGCTGACAAAACCACTTCAACTGAAAATAGTAATTCCTAGTGATTGTCATTCAATATCAAATGTTGACCACCATTTGGTGACTAAACAGGTTGGTATAGAAAATTCAAGAGAGCCACCTCGACTAAATCAAATTGCATTAACATAACGGAAAGTCATAGCTGCCTTCAATATCAATTTGAAAATAAATGTAACAAATTCACAAACTGGCACCAGTGTTATGGTTGATTAAACAAATAAGTTGATATGTTGGAAACCAGATCCAGGTTAAAAGGAATAATATATATATATATATATATATATATATATATATATATATATATATGGTAGTCGATCAAAGAGAGCCAAGTTTTATCTGTGTTGCCAATTAGTTTTTTATATGTTTTGTTGAAAGTGATTGTGCTGTTTGTAATGGTTTGTGGAGAGATTATTTCATAGGTATTACGATCATTGAGGATTTCAAGTATTTTGTCTTTGTATTGTTTTGAACACATAATGACCACTCCTCCACCTTTGTGATGTGTATGTTGTTATTTAGGGATAAATATTTTTTTAATGCTGTTATGTATCTCATGGGTAGGGTGGAAGCTTACCCAACCCATCTGCACGAGATCAATTTGATAGTGTCTATGCTAAATGAATTCAAAAGGGTCAAATGGTACAACCACCTTGGCAGAATAAGTGTTGGTCAATAGATGGTATTAGTAGTCACTTATTAGCTAAGTCTGTTATACTCCAATATACCAGTTAACACCAGATTTGCATGTCTAGAGAGATTATATGTCTTATTACTATATAAGGTATATTGGAATTAAAAGTCTCTGGATGGCATGGTGAAAGACAACATTTATTCAATGCTGGTTTTATTGCCGAGACATGTGCTGGAAGAAACTAAACTTTCAATACAGTCAACACTGACATCTGTACAACGGTAAAAAAAGGTTTTACCAAAGACATTGCTTCACATCAGGCTGACAAAGATTTACGATATTTCTTATAAATATAAAGCTATCAAACAAACTCCCTATTGGATCTGAAAATAAACCTATCAAATTTACAATACTTATATCAAAATACTAAAAACTATATCTAGATATACTGAAGAGATAGAAATTAATACTTTACAAATTGTTGTAGAGAATAGATGATACCCCTCTGGGAATAGAATAGACTGTTTTATTTTAATATAATCCCTGTCGGTGGCTCGTCTTCCCTAGCAAGACTAGCTAGTTTCACCCATTCTTCTACCTACTAGTAAAATAAACCCCTTTGCATTGTAAGTTATGATTCGAGTTATTATTTAAATAACCAACACCACTAACATTACAATACAAATCTATCTGATGGTAATATTCAGTATTTAGTTAATATATGGAAGGATTTTTTTTTTTTTTTTAAATCAATAGGATTTTCATCTATTTTAATTTTTATTTTACAGAAACTAATAAAGTTTTAAAGTTAACAAAAAAGTAATAATAGAGATGGCTATCTAAGTCAATGCCAATAAAGCCAAATCATATTTAATTCATTCAATATTTTTATGTAGAATGATTAGGGGGACCAATTTTCCGCGATCACGGAATCGCGGAATCGTTAATCTGAAACTGAATCTGAGATTTTTAATGAAATTTTCAAAAATTCTAGTCAAAATGTTTGACTTTCTCAGATATTTATTGTTAAGATTCAAGTTATTTGCTGTTGATTCTTTAAATGTGATTTTAATATTGCAAATCAATGATTATAAATCAATCTGGATCCCTTTACTTTTTTGTTTTCTTGTGTAATCCTCTCAGTGAAAAAATAAAATTTCTTCAAAATCCAAATCATAATCAAAGCAGAACTATCTTATCCTAATTTTCTCAATCCATACAATCAATCCATCCTATTTTCTAAACTGCAATAAAGAATTAGAGTAAGTCAACTGTTGGAGGGGTTTTCTATTTAAACATTTTTGAATTTACAAAATTAAATTTACAAGTTTTCTTGATCTTTCAGCTTGTTGGCAGGCAAAAGGTTTGTAGAAAAAAAAAAAAAAAAGTTTAAAATATTTCCTGGAATTAAAATAATGCAAAAGGCCATTATATAATGAGACTTCTTTCAAGCTTACAGCAGAATCTGCACAATAAAAGAAAAATGTTTTAAAAAACCAGCAAAATGATTAGGGGACTTTCAATATGAATTGCTCAATTCCCAGATGAGAATATTTTTGGCCAATGCCATGCATGATGACGATGATGATGATGATGATCAGAAGGCAGCACTCATTAGCTCTGTATACAACTCGTATATATACATACCTTTGGATCTGCTGAGGCTTTTTTTGTAAGGCAGTTGCAACATTTTTTTTGATTTTTGTTATTTTTTGTTTCTGAAAAAAGAAAATTCTTTAAATCGAAAATTTGGTCCAGTTAGAATTTAGAATTCCAAATTTGTATTTATTTTTAATTCTAAAATTTTTTTTACAAAAATGTTACTGCTGGTTGATCAAAACATGTTTGTGCATGTATAATCATTTTCAAAAATTAATATATATAAATTATTTTTAAAATGCTCAAAAAGAAATGATGTAGGTAAAAATACCTGTCTGATTTTATGGGTTTCAAAATAGAATTTAAAGAAATTTCAAAAGATGAAGAAATTTATGAACAGTGTTCTGCATTGGTTTGCAGAAATTCAAAACTATAAATCCATCTGTTTTTCTATTGTTTAACCAATCTTCTTCCCAGAGGCTAAAAATGGATATGAGCTTGATTTTCACCAAGAGATCATTTCATTATTATTATTTGCAATCTGTGTAGAATAGAGTGGACATTTACAAATTTCTCTAAAGGAGAACATTGGGGACAGGAAAAGGAACACTTGGGCAGGAAAAGGAGAATTTATTATGTTATCTGTAGTGGTGTGTCAATAAACTGCTCTTTTCCCTTTACTGCCAACCTCCACATCATAAAGGCAATTCTGTACAGAAGACATGAGAATCATCTTTTCTGCTTCTAGATATAAATCAAAATTCTTTGGTCTATTCATGGTTAAACTTGGTCTTTATTTTTGGGTTTGTTTGAGTTTGAGTTTTGTTTAACAGCATATCAACCTCTGTGGTTCATTTAATGCCAAAAAGGTGAATTTGGATTTAAGTCTTTAAAGTAGTGGCTCTATGGAGATATTTGGTTATGTTTTGTTATATCTTGTTGAAAAGATTGCTTTTTTTTTTTTTTTTTTTTTTTAAAAAGAAAATTTAAAATGTTTTCAGGGTTTGTATTCTTAAAAATGTCCCTCAGGTCTCTTGCTTGTAATTAGTGTGGATATGTTTAAGGCTGTTACAATTTAGAAGGATATGTTTGGTTGTAAGTTGTACTTTGCATGTTGGGCACACTGGGGCATTTCATTTTTTCACAGGGCAAATAAACACACACGCCTTAATACTATGTGCTCTCAGCAGGGACTCTTTCAGCTATGTGAAAGAATAGAGAGGAGAGGTCATGCCCACCTTTCTAATTTAGAGCTGACTGAAGTGGAATGTTGCATTTGAACACCCCTATGCATAATGGGATATTTGTGTGGAATCCTTGAGTGTTGGGAGAAAGCTTGTTACTATGGCAACAAGAGTCCTCTTACAATACATGAAGATCAAAACAGGTCTGGCACTGGATGAATGGCCAGGTTAAAAGCCATACAGTCCAGCATAAAGCCAGATGTCTGGCCACCCTAGTGTATAATGAGGACTCAAATGAATGGTAATAAAAAAAGCCTAGAAAAATTTTAAAACTAGAAAAAATACAAGTTAAAATTAATAATAACAATATAAATCTCATGAAAATTTGAACATAAGTCAAATTAAACAGTTTCACAATAAATTTTTTTTTTAAAACTTTACTTTTAAATTAATCTAAATAATTTATTCTCATAATTTTGCAGAACTAAATATATTTTTTGTCTGAATTCTTTTTAGATGAGGCTTGATAATTTGTATTTTTCAGACTGTTGTCCTCAACTTTATTGCTATATACACAACATTTCAGCCGATGTGCTCTCCAAAAGGTTCCAGGAAACAAGAAACACCCGAAGAAAAGCCAGAGAGCACATCACCCAAAATATTGTGTATATAACAATAAAGGTGAGGACAACAGTCTGAAAAATCCAAATAATATAAATATATTTTGTTTATACAATATCTGACAAAAATTTCTATTTGATTTCAGTTAAATTAATATTAAATTCAAATGGGCAGCAGCTCACATCTGTGTCACAGATTTCCCTACAATTCAGCCAAGAACAATTCTAGTGCAAACACTTTGAAAACAACAAAACAAAACAAAAAAAAAAGCCATCAAGAAGAGCTAAGATATCTTGTTTAAAGCCGGCCTGTAAACTGATGGTTTAAATTTCAACATCGTTATAGACTGGTCTTGTCAATGTATAAATAGACTTTCAAATAATTAGAATTAATTCAGTAACAGGTGCACAAGAAGTTCATGTGCATAAAACAACAGAGGAGAGAATTGTCAATACTGAAACTCAATTTCTGGAAATAGCAAAAACAAAAAAATAAAATAAAATGCCAATATATATTATTGATAATTCAAACTAGATTTTTCTCTGAAATACTCCAGGCACAAGCTATATTATTATTAGATCAATTAGAAGATTTTCCTTTTAAAAACTTACAAGTGTTTTTTATTTATTTTATTGATTATTTGTACTTGCAATTTGGTTCTATATCATTCTTTAAATATATTTCCTCGTTGAACATTTTTAAAAAACTTTTCCAAGATAGAGAAAAATTTAAGTTATAATTTTCTACCATAAGCAACACAACTCCTTTAAAACAACACAAAACCTTTATAGTTTTCAGGGGCAAAACAATTTTTCCAGGGATATTATTTAAACACTTTCCACTTATCCCTAGCACCATCTTGCTTTGAGGTTAGACTGCAATCCCTGTCACAGGTGACACTGTGTTTATATTGCCCTGGCTCATGTCTGATTGGTTGGTCAGACCAACCAGCATGAGCAACTAATCATATAAATGGACTAGTCTACTCTCGAAAACCTCTTTTTTGTCATGTCCAGTTTCATAGGAGGCAAGACATTTTTTTCTCTGCAGCAAAGGAAAGCGATACGCATTCTTTTTTTTTGGCCATCTTGGCAACACCTCACCTAAATCATGGACCTACATGCGAAACAAATCCTCGCCTGCTTGGCTCCACAAGATAAGTCTCTTCTCTCACTACAACTTCTATGCAATCTGTTTGACCTTTTAAGGGTGAATTAAAACCAAAATCATTGAAGGAAGAAACATTGCTTGCATAGAATCTAAACTTTAGCAGGGAAGTTTTATTTAGACAAATAAGGTACAAGTATAAATACTATTAAAAAATTTAAAAAAAAAAAAAAGACTTATACCATAACTTTGTTTGGTCATGTGGGAACTATTGACACAACATGACTTGTGTAGGAATAACCTGGCCAAGCCCATCCCTTTCCAGATCTACAACTGGTTTTAAATTCAGAGTTTTTCCTCCTCTTAAACTGATTGCCCTACCAAGGTCAAAGAGTCTAGTCTGCTATACTATTTATCCATAGCTGGGGGGAGAATAGTTGGATTCATACTTTTCCCAAAGTTATTAGCTCTATGTGAAATACAAACTGACTTGTTGAGGATTTGAACTCGTATAGCAGAGTCCACTTCCTACAATGATAACTGTTGTACATCAATAAATAAATACTACACTTGATTATCAAAAAGAAGAAGGGAGAGGAGGGGGGGTGGATAATTTTTACCCTGAAATAGCAAATCAGAAATTATAGTTGCTTTAATCTTAACTAAATGTCCCAAGAGAATTCTGTGTAGCATGAAGATGAAACAAATTATAAAATAATGAAAAACAAATTGATTTCAAGTTATTAATAGCCAGTTCAATTTCTACAAAGGACACCATAAATAGAGTGTTGCGGAGGCGCTTGTAGTGTAATGGTTATTGTCATAGGAAATGGATTCAGCAACCCGAGTTCAAATTCTGGGTGAGGCTGTTTGCATTTCACATTGTGCTAATACCCTTGGGAAAGGTATGTTATTCTCTCTCCATCTATGGGTAAATACTAGGGCAGACTGGGCACTTTAATTTTGATTAGGCAACTAGTTTAGGAGATGAAAAACTCTGAATTCAAACCTGTTTAATGGAGTTTAACAGGTTTAAATTCAGTTTTTCATCTCAAGGTTAAAGAAATTGACCTTGTGTCACATCCTGCTTGTGCAGAGTGGGTCGGTAAATATATAAATCCTTTTTTTGTGGCAGAATTATTTCAGTCCAAATTAGTCAATGAAAATTCAATTTGCTGCTTTTAGTCAATTCATAAATATAATCAATGAATGAACTAAGGTATTTCATTTGTAAATCAGATTTTAATTCATATCATTTTTTTTTAATAATTGATTAAAAAAAAAAAGAAAAAAAGTTAAGTAAAGTTGGTAGAATGGTCTATTGTTGGTATCAGCCAGACAGCGAGGGAATCTTTCCCCTTTTTGCTAGCACTAGACCAATGAGATAGTTTTTGCTGAGGTGAAGCACCACACCTACCTTGAGTTTCCCACTTTATCGCACAGATCAGATTACATAATCTGAGCTACTCATGCACTGAGTTAGTGGGGACCGGTATCAAATCCTAGGCAGGTGCTCTACCAACTGAGCTAAGCCTGCCCCTATAATTATAATATATACGATTGATTTACAAGGTCATTATTCAACATCATTTGAGAAGATTTTCCACAATAAGTTTGTAAAACAAGTTTTTTAAAAAAAGAAAGGTGAACAGGGTGTGATGATCCCAAATATGATCTTTTTTATTTTAAAACATTAACAGGTGATTGCTTATATCTTTATGAAATTTACAATATTTGGAATATATATATATATATATACATACATACATACATACATACATACACATACTATAATTCTTTATTAACTTTATATCCATTTTAAAAATTTCCAATAAAAAAAACACTTCTTATAATTATAACATTTTTTTAATATGACTTAAATACTAGAACAGCTTTTTTATCCTGATATTTAAAATGTAGGTATGT
The DNA here is from genome assembly GCA_023376005.1 of Doryteuthis pealeii. Taxonomy (NCBI): domain Eukaryota; kingdom Metazoa; phylum Mollusca; class Cephalopoda; order Myopsida; family Loliginidae; genus Doryteuthis; species Doryteuthis pealeii. The sequence continues at coordinate 78,400,804 of CM042156.1, read as the reverse complement.
AAGTGTCAATTGTTTGTTCATAGTAGTCATTATTCAAGGTCACATAAGTTTTGCTGCGGATTTTACCGAGAGGAAGAACATTGACCAAAAACAGCTGACTCACTAAACTAGCGGAGTGCAACAATTGTGCCATTATAGATCACGATATACAATCACTGACAAAAGGAGAGGGAGAGAGAGAAAGAGAAAACAATACCTACATATAACAGTCTCTATTAACATAAAGGTGTGTATGTATGGTAGGAGAAAGGGAACAAAAGATTTTTAAAGAGAGAATTATAAAAGATCAAAAGTTGATAAAAACTCATAGAAAAGGACAAAGTTACAATATTAAAAGTACTAAGATAAAATTCTAGATATTTGAAAATACTTTTAAAATATTCTGATTGGATAATTTATTTTTTTCAGTAATATACATAGTAAAGTCGGCAGAGTGGCCTATTGTCAGTATCAGCTGGAAAGTGAGGAAGTCTATCCACTTTTCCCTAGCATTGGAGATTGTTTTTGCTGAGGTGAGCACCACACCTACCGTCAGCTCCCCATTTTACTGCACAGATCAGATCACCCAATCTGTGCTACTCATGCGCTGAGTTGGTGAGGACCAGTATCGAACCCAGAATTTTGCGATTCCTAGATAGATGCTCTATTGACTGAACTGAACGTAATCTATAAAGGTGTTTTTTTTTTAAATCCAATACACACACACACACAGCAAACAATATAAACAGTAATAGAATTTTTTTTAAAACTGTTGTGCTTGAAGAACACACACACACAAATAAACAGACAAATTACTAAGTGTAGGCCAAACCTGGAATGATACTAAGGCAAACACATATAAACACACACAGAGACTTACACATACACACATGCAGAGAATTTCAAGGAAGACAGTCATAATGAACAGAAGCTAACAGCTCTGGACCTTCAGAAATCTTCTGACGAAGAGATCTTAATATAAAAATATTAAGAATAAATCAAAGGTAAATTAACAATATCATGGTTACCTCATTTTTCTTTACACTTGCTTAGTGATAGCCTTCAAAACCAACCACCAAATCCTTTTTTCTATTTAACCCATAGATGAGACCCTAACAGGTACTACCACTCCTTTATCTTCAGATTTCTATGTAAGTTATATAGTTTGAATAAAACAAAGTAACTAACTTGTGTTATTCCTACTATCACATTTCTGGATATAATCAATGAATGAACTAATGGATTCCATTTGTAAATTATTTTGTTCATATAGCTTAGTGGTTAGATGACAGATTCTGAAAGTGAAATACCAAAGTATACAGTTTTCTCCAACATCCAGTCAAGATCTTGCAGAAACTATATGTATCCAGGATTAATGTAAATTCCTTTTTTTTTTTAAATATTTGGAATTACTCAAAGTATAGTATAGTATAGTATATATATATATATATATATATATATATATATATATATATTCTTTTTCAATTAAAAAAATGATATTTTCTTACACATAGTTCTTAAATTTACTATTTTAACTCTTTTATAAGAAATGTGCTTTTTAAACCAAAATGACAACTACAAAATACATTGCTTATTTATAGAGAACTGTTACTGTAAGTATTTCCTGACATCCCACCATGTCAGTCAAACACAACAATCATTTTAGTGGCGAACCATGCACAAACTGAAACTCATGCATGGCTCGTGTTTAAAAATTGTATGGAACCCCTTGGCATTCCTCTTTTGAGGTGCCTCAGGCACTGGGCAATAACCCCAGCCGTCCTCCAGGTGAAAAAATTGTTGGGTTCTTTAACTCTTAACATCCTGTTGAGAATTTTTAAAGTCCAGAGTCCCATTCCTATAAAGATCTATCAAAGACGTTAAAAATGGCCTTTTCATTTAAAGTTACCTGTTATTTCCCTTAAAATAAGGACTTCTAAATATGTTTAATATTATATTTAAACAAAGGCTATCATTTGGGGTGGATTAGGAAAACAAATGTGACTTCCGGCCGGGTGGAATGAGGTTGTATAGGATGTTAAGAGTTAACACACACACACACACACACAGTTTGTATTGCTGTGCAATCAGTTTTGTCATTATTACTTTGTGCATGTTATTGTTCACCACATTATTTTTGAATCCAGTTTAAAAGGTAAAATATCTAAGGTGATTAATCAGAGACCATAATAATCCACTATTAAACTTTTAGCAATTGGTTTAACCACAATTAAGAATTCATGAAAGATTTTTATATTACTATATTTTTGTTATAATTTTTCTTATTTCTTTTGTAGGAAGAATCAGAAGAGAAATGATTTAAGCTAAACTCAATCACTAAGATTTTGGAGGAAGACACAAAAATAGAAAAATTACATGTATGTAAATTTATTTATTTCAATTCTTGTGCTGGAGAATGTAGCAAGAGGAGAAACACCTTGTTTCACAGGTCAAAGCAGATTCATGTGTCTTGCATGCAAGCTATCAAGGAGAGGAAAACATAGCCGCTCTCAGAGTCATAACTTATTAAAAAAAAAAACTGGTCTTGTGTTTGAAGTGAATCTTGCGAGACAAACTTGTAATGTATACTGATTTTGGCTCCTCCTGCTAGTCCATAAAAGAGTGGATTACCAAAGAATGAATGTTGGTGTTTGGTGTGTTCTGACTGTGACTTCAGCACACAAGTACAAACTGATTGTATTAACTCTTAACATCCTGTTGAGAATTTTCTAAGTCCAGAACCTCATTCCTATAAGGATTTATCAAAAAATGGCTAAAAATGGCCTTTTCATTTAAAGTTACCTGTTATTTCCTTTAAATCAAAGACTTCTAAATATGTTTAATATTACATTTAAACAAAGGCTATCATATGGGGTGGATTAGGAAAACAAATGTGACTTCCGGCCGGGTGGAATGAGGTGGTATAGGATGTTAAGAGTTAAGAAAGAAAAAAATGATACGAAGGGTTTGCTGGCTTTTTTTTTCTTTTATCCAGTTAGAGGATTACCCAGAAAGCAATTTTTTGCTGATTAATAGAAAATAATTTTTGCATTTAAAATTTATCCCTCATATTTTTCAGACTGTTGTCATCATCTTTATTGTAGTATGTATAAACAACGTCTGGCCGCTGTATCCTCCAGCATTCCCCAGGTGTTCCTTGTGTATCTGAGTATAGTAATGATCCAACCTGGGAAATTATTTTTGATAGTTTGATAGTTGATCAAACATGCATCGAAGAACCTTTGAAGATGTCATTTAAATAATGACGTCATTGTTTTTGTACGCCTATTATTTCAACATGTTTCACAAGAAGAATCACAATCATTTAGGAAAAAAAAAATTGTCCTTAGTATTTCAAAAAGATCCCTAATACAAAAATACTGAATTCATCTAATTTTATTGAGCATCCAAGCAAAACACTTTCAAAAATTCCCATGAACTCATCAGAATAGTTAAATGAAAAGCAAAAAATAACTTATTAGAACATTTTGTATATATCAAGAACAATCTTTATTTATGACCACCTATGACCTATTTTGATAGAAAAGTGTAATTCATAAAGCAACCAACATTAACTGTCTTTGTAATTGGTTCACAGTAGATTTTGTTATAGAAAAGAAGTTGTTAGTCAAGTTGAACAAACATGGACGGAAAATATAAAAATAGATTTAAACAACGTTTACTTTTTTTCATCAGTAGCTGTAACTACATTTTTATATAACACTTGAACTGAAAAAAAAAAAAAAAATTCTTTTAACTATTTAGTTCTTCCAATGTCTGGCTTCCTTAGTCTACAGGTAAGATTTTAAATCGGTTCTCTCAACAAAGCATTACAGAAAAAAAAAAAAAGAAAAAAAAAAGTGATTAATTAATATCTGATTACAACAAATTCATCTAAATAATTAAACAGTTTTAAAAGTTTTATTTTGCACTTTATTTAAATATAAATAATGTATGTATTTAGTCAACCTCTCTACCACAAGTAGAATGAGACATAAGGTGATTTTTTAAGCAGAGTAGAGGTAGTTTGAATTCAGAGTTTTCCTTTGAGACTGGTTGACTTGCCAAGGCTAAAGAACTCAGTCTGCCCTACTATTTACATATAGCTGAAAAGGGAAGAGATGTATTCATGCCTTTCCCAAAGCAAAGTGGAAAAAAAATCCAATAGTTTTTAAATCTGCAAAAATTAAGCAAACTTTCAGGGAGTTAAACTGTATAAAGTAGTATTATTATCATCAGGTTGTGCTGACAACATGGATACCAATGACTCATGCCAACTGTGACTATCAGTCATCGCAGGTCCTCTGCATAGTATCCAGAATCCGCACAGAGCTGATTAATTTAGGTTTTTGCTTGTCAGCCTACACTGGCATGTCCATGTGTAGGTGTCCACAGAAGACATTCTTGCTTCTCCAGCATGTCTTGTTCATTTTACTGGGGTGGTTTGCGTGATAAAAGGTAAGTGGCCATATAGCTGCTGTTTTGTGAGGTACTGCTTTTTCTGTTTCACTAGTCTAAATGGTGCAGCCATACAGTAGCACTGATATGACTACAGCCTGGAAGAATTCTCACTTTATTTTATCAGAGAGATCAGATTTCCATATGATCGATAAGCTACCTATAGCAGTCCATGCTTTTCTTATGCACCTCATTATTAAATCATTTCAATCTGGAATAATTTTAAAATTTTCATTTTCCTAAAAAAAAAATACGTTTTTTTAAAATCAGTGCTTCAAAACATTTGTAGAATGCAGCATTGCATTGGCACTTGGGTTTAGAGTATCAGAGGTTATATTGATAGCAAATAAATTAGAATTTTTAGAATTCAAGACCAAATGTCAAAAAACATTCAAAACATTGCATAAAATTGGAATATATATAATGTTGATGTAATATGAACCCCAAAATGTCAGTCAAGTTCAAAAAATCTTCATATGAAATATAATAAGCTGAGAAATTTCTTTAGTATACATCCAACAAATGCACTAGCCATACATGTACAAGGATAAGTAAAAACTTGGTACATGCTAGTTTGCGGTGCATATATCACATGACCAAAACAGTTCAAGCTGTGGTAGGACCACTATGGTTGGTAGTATCATGGTCGTTGGTGCACAGATACATCATGCATTGCTTCATGCCGTGTGTTATTTGTACAGATGAACATGCAACGTAGTCTAATTTAGGAACTTATGCTTTACAAGTTTGAACTGGGACTGGGCCATAACACTGTGGAACCAACTAAAAACATTTTGTTGTGCAAAAGGTGAAGCTGATCAAAGTACAGTAACTAGATGGTTCAAAAAAATTTCGCGAGAGTTGCAAAAACCTCAATAATCAGGCAAGGTCAAGTAAGCCTAAAACCATGGATTCTGAGATCCTGCTCAAAGTCATAGAGGCAAACTTGAAGAGTATCAGGCGAGATTGGCATCTCATAGTTCAGTGTGGTACATCACCTTCACGACCTCAGCAAAAGCCTCCAGAGCTACCAAATTCTGCTTCATATTACAAAAATATTACAAAAATTTTAACTCATCCTAGTATTTACTAAAAATCCTTGAAATCTCAAAAGCTGCACTGTCCATATACCATAAATGCTACTACTTCATAACTGCCAAGACTTTTTGATACTGACCATTCAATGGTTAATCTAAAAAAAAAAAAGGTCAAAATTTGACCAATCAACCAAAACATTTAGTCATGAAAATCTTAAAGATATTTAACAATGGCTTCCTAGTGGGTAAGCTCTGAAATGATTTCAAACTTAAATTCAAAATAATAAAAAGATTTCTCTTCACTTTTCTAGGAAAGGTGAACAAAGACAACAAAATGTTATCCAGTAAACAAAACATATGGGCGAGTTCAATAAAATTACTCAATAAAGAATTAACTTTTTGCCTATTTTAAACCACTCACAGCAGCTCTCCAATCACTGCAATCCTACCATAAGTCACTAGCAGCAGCTCTCACAAAGGACTCAGATTACAATAATAATAGGACTTTATATGAATGAGTATTGAGGTGAATAGATAGTGAACTTTGAAATATCCGATCATACAGGCCAAAAAAATATGGAGGAAATTTGGGATGCAAATAATTAAACAATACATAACCAAATATCTTTTTTAAATACAAAGAAAATTCATATTAAAATTTTCAACATTCAAGCATAACAAAAAATTCTACAGTAACTTTTTAACATTCTAAGTTAAAATAACTTAGAACTTAATCAGGGTTTTTTCCCATGAAATCTATATTAATAAGTGAGATGAGTTTGTCTGTCTGTCCTCTATAGATGGCCAAATGGTTTGAAGAAGAATTACCAAATTTGGTATAAATATTTATGGAACTCGGGTGAAAGTTTTAACACAAAAAAAAACACTGATTTCTCATGAGGAAAGGGGTGGGTGACTCTCATTGAAGAATGACAACAATAATCAATGGGAAGCAATATTGCTACAAAACATAACTAATGTTAATAAGACATAATTAATGTTAATTTTCAAACTTCAAAAGAAAAAAATTAATGAATTGTCTTTCTAAAATAATATATTACTAATTAGGTTTATAAGTAGTTCTTCAAGATGAGAATGTAAAATAACTAAAATCACTGCTTAGTTAGGACAAACAAAAAACAAAAGTGTTTAAAATCAATAAATCACTTCAATTTTAAAAATATTTTGCTACAAAATTGTGACATCTTACACAAAACAAAATCATAAGAGTTTTATAATTTGCTTGAAGCATTGTGTGTATATTGATTTGGCAGTTGGTTTTGAAGGCTATCACAATGCAAGTGTAAAGAAAAACGAGATGTTGTTTATTTATTTTTTTGATTTATTTTCTTAATATTTTGGGATGAAAAAATCCCTTTGTCAGAAGATTTCTGAAATCACAGAGCTCTTAACTCTTAACATCCTATACCACCTCGTTCCACCCGTCTGGAAGTCACATTTGTTTTCCTAATCCACCCCAAATGATAATTCTTGTTTAAATATAATATTAAACATATCTAGAAGTCTTTGATTTAAGGGAAATAACAGGATGAAAAGGTATTTTTAACCATTTATTGATAAATCCTTATAGGAATGGGGATCTGGCCTTTGTTTAAATGTAATATTAAACATATCTAGAAGTCTTTGATTTAAGGGAAATAACAGGTAACTTTAAATGAAAAGGTCATTTTTAACCATTTATTGATAAATCCTTATAGGAATGGGGCTCTGGACTTGAAATTCTCAACAGATGTTAAGAGGGAGATTTGACTATTCCTAGAATCTTCCCATTCTGTTGTATGCTTGTTTGATGATGGCTTATTCCTCTGAATTCTTTGTGTATGTTTAATAATATCTTAGCATTATTCCAATTTTTTCCCCCTGCATGTGTGTGTCTGTGTAGGACTTCATAATTGGTAAACCACTTTTCTCTTATGTGGATTTTTTATAGAAACAATTACTGCTTGTAAACATTCAGAGGAAATTTTTAACTGACAATAAAGATTGTAAAATAGACATTGTTTAGAAAAAAATGAAATAAGTAGAAGAGATTTTTGACATTTATCCATTAGTCTTGTCATGTTTAATTGTGAATGTGTTGTTGTTGTGCCTCTCTTAACAAATGACATAACTCATGTGTCTTAACTGATTATCCAGCATAAAACAGTTATTTTACTTAGTCAAATATAATTGGAAAGAAATAGATACCAAGTGAAAAAAAACAAAAAAAAAAACACCTAAATCTTAGAACATTTTAAGTGCTTACCAGAATCACAGTATTTGAACACTTTTGCAGGCAGGGCGACATTTTTGTCATTTTATCTACCTTTAAGATATTTAGTAAGTTCTATTTCATTCTATTCTTATTGAATCAAAACATTGGCCATCCGAAAAAGTCATGGGGGAGTGATGAATTCAAAGTAGTATTTTCCTGTAGTAGTTTCTTTATTTAATGGCATATCAACTTTTGTAGAAGAACAAGAGTGGTACTATCTAACCCATAGCTGGGAGGATGATAGGATATATACCTTTCCCAAGGGGATTAGTCTGAAGGTAAACATAATAGAACAACTAGAGTTTGAACTTGCTTACTACAATGTCACAGTCCATCACATTAGCCATTATACCACTAGGACTACTCTTTTTCTGACATGAACACTGCTAATGAATTAATTACAGTTAATGATGAACTCATATGCAATGTGCATGGTATCCCTGAAGACCTCCAAAGAGTTCTTGTAACCAACACACAACTGCTCTGCAAAGGATAAGTCTTGTGTTTCTGATAAAAAGATTTTTTTAGATTAGTGCACGCAGATGTTACTCACAACAGAGTAGTTCTTTACTAAGTTTTGTTTAATTGTGGCACAAGGCTAGATGTATGGTGCTCACCCGGAAAAAAAAAACTCAAACTTACTAGTGATGTATTATTTGGATTATTCAGACTATTTTCCTCATCTTTATTGTTATCTGCACAATGTTTCAACTGATGTGTCCACTAGCCTTCTTCAGGTACTATTTATCAAAAAGGGGCCGAGTTAGCTCAGTCGGTAGAGCGTTCGGCTAGAAACCACAAGGTTCCTAGTTCGATACCAGTCCCCGCCAACTCAGCGTATGAGTAGCACAGGGATCTGTGCGGTAAAGTAATGAGCTGATGGTAGGTGTGGCGCTCCATCTCAGATGCTAAAACAATCTCCTTGGTCTAGCGCTATTGAAAAGGGGATAGACTCCCTCGTTGACTGGCTGATACCGACTTTAGGCCGCCCCGCCGACTTTACTTACTTAGTTATGGTTTGCTAATTTAGCTTGCTAACCATTACACCATGCAAGGTGACCGAGTAGCAATGTACTGGAACAAAATCCTTAATCTGCTTTCCTTAACATATCTATATGAATCCAACCTTTTAGCTCTGCTTACCTACAACCCGAAACTGTTTTTTTAATATGGACTTTGACCAATTCTGCAGACTTTCTACGACTTCCCTGACATTGATGAGCTCGTTTCTAAATATCAAGCTCAGTGATCAAACTGTGTGCTTCTTACGGATTTTATTAAATAAAGTTAACCACTAACTTGGTATTAACTGTTAACCTACTTTAAGTAAATGTGTGAATCTGGACGACAAGTGAATCTGGTTGAAAAAGAGTAGATTAGTCAAAGAAAGATCAGAACAACTACTTTATTCCACTGTTAATGATCAAAATGATACTGACAACTCCTTCAAGGCGAAGTTGGATAATCTGTGGAATGACATTAAATATTCTGTGGATTGAAAAGGAATATTTATAAGGAACAGCTGACAGGTCTCAGACCTAATATACTAGCTGAAAAGATATTATTATTATTATTAAAGGATATCCTGCTTCTCCACATCTCTGCTTCTAGATAATGTTGCTATGTGTTTCCACTGCAGTGTTTTGCCATTTTCTCTTTTAATGTTTATAACTATGTTATTGTCTCAACTATTCTATAAAGGGGCTAGTTTAGCTCAGTTGGTAGAGCATCCGCCTAGGAATCGCAAGGTTCCTGGATCAATACCAGTCCCCGCCAATTCAGTGCATAAGTAGCAAAGATTAGACAATCTGATCTGTGTGGTAAAGTGTGGAGCTGACAGTAGGTGTGGTGCTCCACTTCAGTATAAATCAATCTCCCTGGTCTAGCGCTAGCAAAAAGATAATAGACTCCTTCACTGTCTGGCTGATACTGACAATAGGCCACTCCACCAATTTCTTTTTATTATATAAAGTGCTACCTACTTCAAAAGAATAAAAGCACTTGTAGTGTAACAGTTATCATACTAGAAAATGGACATGGTGACCTGAGTTCAATCCATGAACAAGGTGTTTGTATTTCACATAGCACTAATACACTTCAAAGATATGCATTCAACTATTCTCCCCCAAGCTATGAGTAAATAGTAGAGTAGAATGTGCTCTTTAGCCTTGGTATGGCAATCGGTCTAGAAGGTAAACTGTGAATTCAAACCTGTTAAACTCTGCTCAAGAAACTGACCTTGTATTACATCCTGCTTGTAGTGGAAGGGTTGGGTAAATACACACATCCTTCAAAAGATACTTGTAATCATCATCATCATCATTCTTTATGTCTTGCGCTGTTTTCTAGATAAATCTGAACATGTCCGCATTTGCTCTAAACAGTTTTACAGTAGATTTAACATCATCCAGATTTTCTTCTGCCAATCTATGAGTTTAGTTAATATCATGGTATGAACTCCAAATTGTAGAATCAACAGTTCAATATTGTATCAGCAAGTTAAATTCGTTTGTGCAGCGAAGAGTATAACAAGGAAAAATCATTAACATGTAAAGTAATCAATATCTGACTTGATCTCTTGAAATTTAGGAATATGATCTAAGGAAGCCAATTCCATATAATTGCTACTTGTACAGAGAAATCTAAGATACAATATTGCTATCTGAGTGACTCATGACTTAAGAGAAAAGACAAAAAAAATAGTTTATCAAACGTGTAAATACAAGATTAGAACATGATTTGTAGGAATAAAAAGAAAAATAAGTAACTTTCTAAAATCAAATAAGGTGTAGTCACTTGATGTCCTAGTTATGATATCAATACTCATTGGGGGTTGTGTATTTTTAGCCTATATTGAATTGAGAAAGGTGTGTGGTGTAATGATTAGAGTCATAGGAAATTGACTCATCGACCCAAGTTCAAATCCTGGATGAGGCTCTTTGCATTTCACATAGTGCTAATACCCTTGGGAAAGATATGCATTCAACTACTCTCCTTCCAACTATGGGTAAGTAATAGGACAGGCTTAGCTCTTTAACCGTGGTTAAGTAACCAGTCTAGAAGAAAGAGAACACTGAATTCAAACTGTTACATAATCTATGCTGTATTTCTGAAGGGATGGCCCCTTTTCATATCACGGGCGGGACTTTCCATGGAATATTACAGAAAGCCCGCGAAATACGTGGGACCTGGTTGGCTCAGTTTCAGCTAGGACATCAGGCAGATAAGATGTTTCTGCCTTAGCTGGAGCTCACTGCACACGCGCGTTATGTTAGAGAAATATGTTTAGTTAAGTAAATATAGGTTTAAATAAATAATATGGTTTTGTGGTTGATGAATGTCTTGGCAACAAGACTGACCTAGAAGAAGAAATGAATCAAGTACGACCAACCAGCAAGAAGAAAGACGTTAGAAGAGACGCTAGAAGAAGAACGTGAGATACCAAAGATGAGCAAAGAATAATAGAAGTAAAGAAGAGTATACAACAAAACCTATTAAACTCTACTTAAAAACTGGCCTTGTGTTACATCCTACTCTTAACCCCAAAATACATTGACTGTCACTTTATAATTCCTTTAATACAAAATTTACACAGATCCTGATAATAGTTCACTTTTTATTATTTTATAACTATCTTTAAAAATGTTCTGGCATAATAGAGCAACAGCACTCTACATTCGTTTGTGCAGCTGTATGGTCAATTGCCTCCCATCTCACAAACTATCCAATTAAGACAAGGAAGATATGCTGGACACTGCTGAAGAAGTAAGGACAAACTCATAAGAGACATTCTTCTATGGACCTACACATGGATACACCAGTGTAGGCCGACCAGTAAAAATTTAATTCATCAGCACTGTGTAGTCACTAGGAGCAATGACTAATAGGGTCAGATTGCGAGATAGAGAGAGAGAGAGAGAGAGTCAAAGGAATCTGTGCTGTTGGCACATCTTGATGATGATGATGAGGATGATAGCAGTAAAACCTTACTTTATGACTTATGACAGTCAAAAATTGGGAATAATGCAACTTTCTTTAAGTTGGGGCCATTGCAATATGGAAAGCAACCCAGTGTCATAACATTATTAGACAACTATACTTGTGATTGAAGATAACTAGGTTAGATGTGTAACATATTCATCGGCATTGCAATCTCAGAAGGCTATAGATTTCTGGTGCCCTGAAGTTATGTTCTAGTGCAGTGCCTTCTGTCACTGTGAAGGTCAATGTTTAAAAAATAGTTTTGACCACAGATGTTACATATGAAAGCCGGTCCTAAAGATGTTGATGGTGTGCTGGTGCACTATTGCTGCTTTCTCTTGGACCTCTTTGCTTCGCAATGTTGTGCCAGGGTGAATTCAGACATGAATAGCCCACTACAGGGAGCCTGCCACCAATGAAGGCAGTTCTGAGCCAAATTTTCCCAGCTGGCAGGGTTGATGTTAAAGGACTTGAGATTATACTTTCAGACATCCTTAAATCACAGCTGGGAAGCGATCAATCTGCCTCTTGCCAGATGAAAGTTCTGCATAGAGGATGTTCTTTGGGATTCGCCCATCATCCATCCAGCAGACCTGGCCCAGCCAGCAGAGATGATGTTGTCTCAGTAAATATAAGTCACATAGATTTTGTCTTTTTATTTTGCAATTTCTTAACTTTCTTTGATTTTTATTTTTATCTTTATTTATTTAAATAAAGATAAAAATCAAATCAAAGAAAGTTAAGAAATTGCAAAATAAAAAGCTAAAACCCGACAGAAGTTTCCTTAAATAATGAGATATGATAAAGAATGAAGATCATGAAAAAGTTTAGGGATGAATTTCAAAAGATTGATCTAATAAAACCAACAATTCTTCATAATTAATAGTCAGAAGTTTTTCAAAGAGAAACAATTTCTTGTTATATTTCCATCTTTATCACATTTATAAGAAAACAAGAAGTCTCTCTATAGTTGTATATTTTTCTCTGGTGACTAGAAATTTTAAGGTTCATTTTCATTAAAGGCATTCCTCTCACTTGAAAGATTCATGCAACACAATCTCTCTAATCTCATCCACTCCCAGGGATGAACTAAGTTTAATATCTAAAAAAAAACTAAGATTCAAGAAGATAAGCAGATCTTATCAACTACACAGAGTTCACTACCAATATTTTTTTGTGATTAATAATATAACAACCATTTTAATCTTGCCAATATTTTCACATGGTTTTTCTCTCAAGTGGGTATTTGTCGCATACCCCACTTGTATGGACTGGGCACAAGGCCTCGTTTTAATGTGGGCCCAACCACAAGCCGAAGCTCGTGGGTGGGAAAGAACAAAAATTGTGTCGATCCCTTCGGCATTTCCCCACAAGGGGGGCGCCTCAGGAATCGACGCTATTATTAAACTCTCGATAAGTCCAGTGGCCGAAGCTTGCTGGACCCCCGGTGTTAACTGGAAAACCGAATGTGCAATGAGTTCATAAAAAAAAAAAAAAGTGATATTTTTACTTTACTTTAACCTCTTGAAATGCAGGTTTAAGTGATATAAAGTATAAAAAATCAGTCCTCATTAAAAAAAAAAAAAAGAATAAATAAACTGGTATCTCTATAAGAAAGGTAGGTATTTACCCAACCCGTTCGCCATAGGTAGGATATGACACAAGGTTGCAACTACGAGGCATCCAACAAGGAACAAACCCACTATTCAGTAGTAATGGATCTGCGAGACTAGCTTATTAACCATTATACCACAATAGGACACTCTCTCTATAAGCAAGATATGTGATATCTATGGCAGTGTTTCAATAACTTTTAATAGAACAAAATATTGAAATTCTGGAAGAAATCTAAAAAGTTATAAAAGATAATACAAATATCAAATTTAACCATGTTGTGTTATAAAGAAATCCTGCAAAACTATGGCTATAAATAAACTACTTGACTATATATATATATATATATATATATATATAGTTAAATATGAGGACAGTATGGTTGAGAAGGCAATACAAAAACAGCTTAATAAGGTGAAGTGCCCTTAACCTATATCAATTAAGTTGATTTTAAATACATGTTATATATATTTACCAACTCCTCCAAACAAATAGGATGTGACACAGTATCAATTTCTAATCAAAGTTTAACAGGTTTGAAATCAGAGTTTTCTTTTTCCTAGACTGGATGATTAAAGGTTAAAGAGTCCAGTTTACCCTACTATTTACCCATAGCTGGAGAATAGTTGTATCCATAGTGTTATAGAAAACTTCTTTGTTGAAATATTTATTGTTATATCTTGCATATTATTTACATCATAAATGGAATGATAGATTAGATCATCATTGGCATTGCAGTTTTGGAAGACCATAAATTTCTATGCCCTAAAGTTACATTCTAGCACAGTGCCTTCTGTGACTGTGGAGGCCAATGTTTGAAAAACAATTATGTACACAGATGTCACATGTCCTGAAGATGTTGATGGTGTGTTAGTGCTCTGTTACTGTTGCTTTCTCTTGGACCTCTTTGCTTCATAGTGTTGCGCCAGGGTGACTTCAGACATGAATAGCCTGCTACAGAGAGCCTACCCCACTGAAGGCAGTCCTGAGCCAGATTTTCCCAGCTGGCAGGATTGATGTTAAAGGAAACATGCAAACATTCATGGACCAGTTCACCTAAGCCTGTCAGAATTTCAACCTGACCATCAGTCTAAACAAAACCAATACGATGGGACAGGGAACTGAAAATCTCCACTCCATCACCATCAACAACTAGATTAGATACAGGTTATGAAATTAGAATTTACTTTAGCTGAACAAGTAAAGTTAACAATATGACAAAACTTTTAAATGACACCAGAGATGCTAATAGGGACGCAGGATGCGCCCTGACGCACAAAAATCTAAAAGAACGCAGTAAAATCATATCCATGCATCCCAGTGTTTTTCTTTTTTCTTCCATCACCATTTCAAACTAAATGTGAATACATTTCAATAGTTTCTTAGAAATGAATTACACAGGATAGATTACAAGGTAGGAGTTAGACGGCTTTAGTTGGGACCCATACTTTTTACTGGAGACTCATTGAAAGCAAATATGTGTGTCCCAGGATGTACTAAATCAAAAAGCTATCAGCATCATTGGATACTAATAGGAATATTTTTAAAAAAAACAAAGAAAAAAGAACAGGGTTTTGTTTAAAGCTGAGATTCTCTCTCTTATTTTACAGAGATTATTTAAACAATATATTATGTTGCCATCAACTTCTTTCTATAAAAACCTTATTATCAATTATGTTTTAGTATTATTCATTGGTTTCAAAAAATAACAGGACACTTCATTCTACTGCTGCTGCTGCTACTTGAATACAAATACAAAAATTTGTAAATAAAAAAAAAAAAATTCTTTTTTAAAAAGGGCTTTGTGCTTCTTTAGAAAACACATAGTTAACCAAGATCCCAGTTAGAAACACTAAAATCGCTAGTAAATTTGAATGTAGTCAATAGAAGAAGAAAAAAAAACATTGTTTCTCTATACAGGTGGGCTTCTACTAAATTGGCCGGCTTGACAGCAGGTTTCACTCTGACAACTAGGTTCTTTTCTTTCTAATAATAAATTACACAGCAGCCTTTATGTAGGAAATTAGGCACTAGGGACTTGTCCTACTATTTTAGAAGCATTTACTTTTAAAAAGATTTTTTTTTTTTAAATAAAATTTTTTTTTTATAGCCACTGATGTAATAAAAAGGTTTACTAAAATCCATATATATATATCACATCTTTGTAATAGCTGATTTGATAAATATATACTGATTTTAGAAAACCTTTTAAACAATTATGTTCATTAAATGTTAGGTTCTGACAGAACAATGTTTAAGACAAGTTAATCCGTTATAATGTAAAAGGAACACAGTAACAGTAATTTGTTTATTGCTGAGGGTTTGTTATTTCCAGTACCCGAGTGAATATTGTCTACCTTTTATTACATGAGTGGCCATAAAAAGTTGCTTTTTTATAGTTGCAAGTTTTTTTATATAAGTGCAAGTTTGTTAGCTATATTAAACTGATAATCAATACTTTAAATTGTAAATATTTAGATCAAATGTTATTTTTTATACTAAGTTTAAAAGCACAAATGTTAAGCAATATATACAAAACTCATACTTGAAAATAATCTTACATTACATTTTTTTTTTATAACCTTTCCATAAAATTGTGCTCTTTATAATCAAGTAATTTCATAAAAATAGTTGTGGAAAGAAACTCAGGGAGAGCGTAACAGCAGGGCGTCCTCAGAGGAGAGATCCCCTTTAGCCAAGTGTTTTAACCCTTAATTCCTGACACTCTCCGGGGGTGGGATGACATCAGAGTCATGACTCCCGGATGTCCACCTGCTGTCCGTTTTAATACACCTTAGTGGGATTGGTTTCTCTGGTCTCTAGTGCTGTTATGATATGTGCTGCAGCCCTGAGAAGGGCTATTTATAACAGGTTTTTAAAAAAAATTTTTTAAATTTAAAAAAAAGAAGAAATTTGAAATGTAAAGAAAAAAATCTTACTTATTATTTTGGTTGGTTGGTTGGTTGGTTGTTTGGTTTATGGCATATCAACCTCTTTTGGATCATTTAATGCCAAAGGACTCAGGTTGCTTATAATACTTGCTGTTGCATAAGTGGTCACCCTGTTAAGTATTGAACAGGCTTATCACTGCTTAACTTCAGTAATCTAGTGAGTACCAGTGCTTTAAGCATGACTTGACCATATTAAAATATTTTGTTCTGCTATGAAAACTTTAATGAACTAGAATATTAAATATTTAAAAATCTCAAGTAACAACTTATTTTAGCTGGAAATTATGATCTTCATTAAATTACTGCTTTAAACCAGATCCAAAAATCAGAGATAATAAATATGATATCTTGTTAATTCATCTATTTACAGTATATTACTATTCCATTGCTCTTTCCTATGTTTAGCTTTATTACTAATCTCACAGCTTAGATTATATTACTACATTTCAATTAAAGTACACACACACACACACACACACACACACACACAGAGCATTAGATTATCATAACCTATAACCTTCTAAAATTTCTCATGTTCATTCTGAAGCACATTCTAAAATGCATCTATCTTGTTGACAACCATCTACTTTCATGAAACCTTATATTGCATAAATTATATACATTAATGGTTCATTGAATCTTGCCATATTAAAACTGACCCAAGCAACTTACAGGGTGAACTTGAATAGTTAATAAAATACTCAAAGCCCAGCATCCCATCATGGTGTAATGATTAGCAAGCTAGTCTCACAGGTCCATTATTACTGAATAATGAGTTTGATCCTTGCTTGATGCTCCATATTTACAACCTTGTGACGCATCCTACTCGTGGCAAACAGGTTGGGTAAATACCTACCCAAGGATCAATAATAATTTGGGGTTATAAAGAAGTTCAGCCATTTCCAAAATGTCTATTTTTTTCTGTGGAATTAGAGATAACTATAATAAAAGGGTCTGGCTTAGATCAGTCAGTAGAGTATCCGCCTAGACAATCACAAGGTTCCTGGTTTGATACTGGTTCCCGCCAACTCAATGCATGAGTAGCACAGATTGGGTAATCTGATCTGTGCAATAAAGTATGGAGCTGATGGTAGGTGTGGCACTCCAAGCAAGATAATCTCCCTGGTCTAGCACTAGAAAAAATGGGATAGACTTCCTCACTGTCCAGCTGATACTGACAATAGGCCATTCCACCAAATTTTTTTTATTACTTATAAGTATAAAATATTTATTACTTATAAGTATAAAATAAAAAGTTACGCTGTTGACAAATTTGAACATCTATGTTAAAAATGCTCACTTTTCAACCAATAAAACATTAGATGAAGAAAATATGAATACATGCCTATCTGCGTTATTCGGACAATTGTCCTCATCTTGTTCAGCCAATGTGCCCTCCTGCCTTCTTCAGGTATTTCTTGTCGGATTCGGGAACCTTTTTTTCGGACTCGGGAACCTTCCTGAGTCCGAGAAAGTTCCCAAGTCCGACAAGAAATACCTGAAGAAGGCCGGAGGGCACATCATCCAAAACGTTGTACAGATAACAATGAAGATGAGGACAATAGTCCGAATAACGCAGATAATACTTATCATAAAGCCTCATCTCAAACATTCCGAGAAACGCCTATCTGCATATCAACAAGCTATTTTCAGAAATCAACAGTTTACTTAAAATTTACAAGTGAAAAGCATTCCTAATAATTCAGCATTAGATAAAACAAAGTTTTTACCCAAATTCTATTTTAGTTTTGGAAGTTCAAAAGAATGGGGTACATTCTCATTGCATTTTTTATAAATCAATATTTGTTTTTATTCTTTATATAAATGAAAATGCACATTGGATTTTAATCAAGTGATGTTGCAAAACAATGACACCATTTTACCTAGAAAAATGTAAGCAGCAATGCAAAGTAGTAGAATAGTTACTACTTACTGACAATGGTGATTTTTTTTTAGGTAGACAAAAGCAGCCAAGAAGAGTCTATCTAAAATTAAATGTGTTTGTCTCTAAGCTGTACATCTGCAAACGCAATCAAATTCAGTAGAATTTACAAAGATTTGGACAAACATTCTCATTCATTAGAAAAACAGCTATTCTAACTGTATGGAAAATACCAGGTCTCTTAGAAAACATGAGCAATTATGGCTCTCCACAGCTTTCTTTATCAGTAAACTGTGAATTACCATGATTGTTCTTGGGAGAGATAATGAAGTGGTTTCCATGATTATGAATTTAGATTTGTCTTTCTCGTAGACTGGGTGCCTATCACCAAAGCTAGAGAACCCAATCTGCTCTGCTATTTTACCCATAACAAAAGGAAAGAGGTGGATTACCAACAGTATTAGATTTGTCTTTCTCCTAGACTGGTTGCCTACCACCAAAGCTAGAGAATGCAATCCACCCTGCTATTTTACCCATAACTAAAGGAAAGAGGTGGATTACCAACAGTATTAGATTTGTCTTTCTCCTAGACTGGTTGCCTACCACCAAAGCTAGAGAACCCAATCTGCTCTGCTATTTTACCCATAACTGAGGAAAAGAGGTGGATTGCCAACAGTATTAGATTTGTCTTTCTCCTAGACTGGTTTCCTACCACTAAAACTAGAGAATGCAATCCACCCTGCTATTTTACCCATAACTAAAGAAAGAGGTGAATTACCAACAGTATTAGTGTGAAGGGATACAAACAACCTTGGTTGGGATTTGAACTCGGCTTTCCAATTCTATTTACTACACCAATGACATTATACCACATGTATCTACCTACCCACCCTCTAACTGTGTGTGTATATATATATATATATATCTCCAAAAGAATGAAATTGCAACATTTCAACTGGCAATCTCCACTACCTCCTAAACCAAAAGAGAATTGTTTTTTCTCTCTTGAAAACACTAAGTAGCATGACAGTTGAATTCTATACTTTTGACAGCTTTGAGCAAGTGAAAGGTAAACTATATAGTTTTATATTTGTTATTTCTTGAAAACTGTTTAAAGTAAATAGTCCAGAGAATTGAGAAGGAAGATTTCTAGCATGAACCTTAATTATAAGACAAACCTAAACCCAAGATATTTTGTAAGATATATCTAGTAAAGTTGAAGACTTTTTTACAGAGCGAATAATATGAAACAAACAATATGATGATCAGGTTTTTGTTTATACATTTGATAAATGACTATTCTTATCAATAAAATCAACTTTTCAAAATTGTAAAATTTAGAGGCTGAAGCTGTCTGCAATATTATCAAACTGTTTAATGTTTCAAGCCTAAAATACATTCCCAAGTGGGGCAGTTTTTAAAAATGTATTCATTAATGAAATATAGCATCAAATATACATTTTTTTTGCTTTAAATATTTTATAAAGAGAACATCTCTACTTTTTTGTTTATATTTAATATCCTTTCAGTAAGTCTGAGAAGTGTTCATTACCGTATCAAAATTGTTTAGATAATAAGTGAATTTTTTCTTTTTATTCTTGATGTTGATATTAACACAATCTTTTGGCTGATTTATTCATTAGCACTTTTCAAGTGTATAACAACTGAGAGAAAAAGAAAAATAAGAATTTTCTATTTTTCTCTCTTTCAGATTATACACCTGATAAAGACTAAAAAAAAATAAATTGTATAAACAACATCAATAATACAAAGAAAAAACTCAATCATTAAACAATTTCTGGTTGGTTGGGTTTTACAGCATGTCAACCAATTGGGATATTTTATGCCAAAGAGGTTTTGTTTTTATTCATTCTTGGTGGGTACTCAATTTTTTTTAAAACACATTTTTTAAGCTCATATTTTCCTGTTTAACCCATAGATGGGATCCTAACATACTACCACTCCAGGTCAGAGTGGACCTGGGAGCAATGGTGATGAAGGGGTACTCCAGATTCCCCAGAGCTCCAGAATTGGAACTTCACTATCAGATAGAGTTTAACGTGTTTTTAGTAAAAGCACCATGACTACTGAATTCTGCTAAAAAATGTCATAATATTGACATCTTTTAGCAGAATTCAGTAGTCATGGTTCTTTTACTAAAAAAAAATCCCGTATAGAAACTTATAAAAATATTCTGATATAATTATTCAGGCTCTTTTCTATCGGTTCATTTTTTCCCAGATTTCATAAAATAGGCGTGGGGAGACCTCGTAAAAAAATGTTTTTCCCTAAGTTATTTTTAGGAAAAAACTATTTCAAAACATAATTTCTTCGAAAGGTAAGTAAGTACCGAAATTTTTGTGAAAATTTGACAGTTGATTTGTCATAGATGTTTTTTTAAAAGCCGGTAGTCATAACTTGTTTTTGGCTACGTTAAATTTCAATTGATTTAACGGTGCGAAAATTTAAACATTGTTTTCGTTCATAATTTTCATTATTTCCGTAAGCTGAATTTTTTTTAAAAATCATCAGGAATTCTTTTTAATGGTTCTTCTTTTGAATGGTCCAAAAATTTTGAAGACAATATTAACCTTTATGCAAGTTTCATTGTGTTAAATATGGGGAGGGGGGGTAAATTTGACACGTCAGATTGGAGGTCCCTAATGTTCCACTAGAAATAATAAAATCGTAGTATGATCAGTTTAGAAGAGAATTAACTTTTTATTTTTTTTTAAATTGGGCGATACTCTACCTACACATAGACACTTTAAAGGTACTCCATGACTAAGAAGCTATAAAGCAAAACATTACCCAGGTTATTTACCCCCTAAGAGTTTCACAGCTCCACGGGAGGAATGTTCTCTGTTACACTGACATTACCTGGGTCATGCTGTTGTTTGTCAAATATATCAGCAGATTTTCACCTTTAAATTGACTTACAGATAAAGAAAAACAAAAACAAAACAAAAACCAGACCAACTGCTGATTTTATTCACTGATACAACATCAAGGATAATAAAAAGAATAAGAATTCTTAATAATACTCTGCAGAATGTTACCCTGGGTAACACAGTATCAGCCAGGTATAATGGTCACCCAATACTCATGATTATAAATTCCTGCAACAGCTACATTTCACAAAATAAATAACCTGAATAATATCAAGTCAAAATTATTTAACAAACAAGTCAAAAATCTTCTTTCTTTTTCCTCTTACAAATCTGTAGACAAGCTAAATTATTTCTAATTATCCACATTAATACCATATTGATTATCAGGTGAAAGGACTAAGAGCATCATACTACTACATGTTTCACGGCTCAGTCAATAATTGACTGGTTCGTAGTGGACACTTTATTATTATTCACACAGACAAACACGGAAGATTCACGAGATTTTTAGACTGATTAAAAATATTTTCTAAAATAATTCTTAAATTATTGCGTTTATTAATTTGTCTTAATATTATTCTCTTAGGTTAGACAACAAGACTCGTAACCACACACACCAATGTTTTACGTAATCTAGACCCCATTCAACAAATCCTAAGGTTAAAAAAAAGACTGAAACCAAGATGACACGTTTTGTGTTGAATGTAAATTTACCTTTTTCGGAAAGGTGGAATGAAGATTAAAGGGATCTGCAATTAAAATAAGGCGAAAAATAAACAAACAAAAATAGATGTAAAACTCCACGTATCCACAGTACAAGAAAGAAAAAAATACGATTAAAAAAATAAAAAATAAAATAAAATCTTGCATAATGGATGATAAAATTGGAAATGCAGCTCCAGCGATTTTAAAAGTGGCTGCTGTTTTGGAGGATCGTATTATTTGACAATCTAATGGATGAGTGAATACATTTTACTTTGGATAAAAAAAAGCTTCCTTGTAAAAGACAATATAAATGCTCTAGAGATTTCTTTATTGCCCACCAACAAACAAGTTTATCAAAACAAATGAATACATTTTTGACACTTTGTTTTTAGGAAGAAGATAAGACTTAAAATTAAAGACAGTTACATCCCACTCTTAAAATGGTTTGAGCATTTTGTTGATAAGGAGATACAATAATGCCCCAATTTTATTTTTCTTTCAAACTGAAAAGCAGCAGTTGACTTACAGATAAACATAAAAGAATAAAACTGACAAGTAATGATCTATTTCTAATTAATTGCAAAAATGAGCAATTTAATAAGAAGGAAACGATTATTTTTTTCTCGGGTTGAACCCAAAAAATATGTGAAATATAAAACTATAAATTTGGTGAATGAAATTGTGTCATGTTAAAATACAAAATAATCCTGAAAAGGAAGGCATACGAGACTTGCCTTCTTTTCTTTTCTTTTTTTTTTTTTTTTTTTTCTTTTTTTCTTTTTTCCCCATTCATTCTTGCAAAAAGAAAATGAAAAAATACAAATGTAGCAGCAGCTGGATATTTAATCTGTTGCGTAGCTTGGGAAGAAGAAGACGGAAGGAGACTTGGAATTTTTTTTTTTTTTTTTTTTTGTAGTCGGTGCTCTAGATTAGTGCGTGTCACATACGAAATTAATAGCGAAACAAGTGTTTTGAAACATGAACAATGATATTTTTTTAATACTAGAACTTTTTTTTTTCAAAGATTATTATTTAAATTAAAGTCCTGATAGTGTTAATGAGACTTTGCATCCAAAATGCAAAAAAGTGAAGAGTACTACTAAACAAACACCGCAGGGTGGAGTAAACATGTAAAATCGTTTAATCCCATTTCTCAGAGAAAAATGGAGATGAGACAATTTTAAGGCTACCATCACCAAGAGAATAATTATATTAAAAAAACAAAGAAATCTAAATAAAATCGTTACAACACCAAAGCTAAACGAAATCCAAAATAATATGTAAGCGAAGTCTTCTAAAACCAAAATTTAGTAAATTATAGATCATATGATCATGAATTAATAATTTCTATTAAAATAAAAACAATTTAAATCAAATAGTCAAATCATACCATGACTGCATCATAAATACTTCCTTTTGCAAAAAAAATCATTGAACATAACGAAAGATCGAGGCCTTTAAGCATTTTTTGTGTTCAAATTGAAAAAAAAAATGATAATTTAATGTGAAATTCAGTAATTGGGGTATAAAAAGCTGGACATATTGTTGCTTATTGAAAATATTGAGTGTTAAAACTACTAGGAAAGTGTGAAGCATATTTAATATTATTATTATCATCATGATACACTGACAATCATCATATGGATGGATTGTGTGTGTGGTGATGTAGAGAGAGAGAGATGAACTCAGTGGTGATGCAAGGAAGAAGACTTGACAACTGCTATCCTTTGCATTCACATTTAGAATTAAAATTAAAATAAAATGCTGCTTTTAACTAAAAGAGGAATGATAGGCCAAATTCTGGTTAAGAAATGTGAAAAATAAAGCAGGAATTAAAATGAATGAGACTGGAAAGGAAGGTTTTGATTTCGTTATAAGATGAAGAAAAAAATGAATGGGGGAAGCTCACAAGGATTAAGGAAGAGAAAACTAACAGGTGTTATAATGGGGCATATCAATTAAATAAAATAGAAATTATTTCTATATTTATTTTCAAAGTTTGATAAGTAAATCCAGCGTTGATTGAAACATGGAAACATTAAAATTAATTTGAAATTTAAGGCCAAACGTCAAAAAAAAAAACTGTTTTAAATGTAAACTACTATTTACTACCACTACTGCTAAAACAAACGATTCATTTGAAACTATGACCAGAAAAAAAGTTCATATTAATTAATTTAATTGAAACATTTTATTCATCCTTCTCATTATATTATATACTTTTTTTTTTACTTAAATAAAATGAGATGTAATCCGATAGGTCGACGTGTTGTACATAAAGCTGGGATTTTCCTTAATAATTCGGTTGCATTTATTTAGTTAACTGGTTATTTGATATGTAATTTATTTGTTTTCTAAAACGTCAAAACCAAAAACGTTTCAATTTTAATTGTTATTTACTTATTTTACAATACAATCTTTCTTTAAAGACAAAAGCATTAGGTGAAGTTTTTTTCAAGTTATGTAAACTCAAAAAAATAAATAAAATAATATAAAACACAGGAATAGTCAATTAATTAGTAAATAAATTAGATTTATGGTAATAATTGTGATGTTTGAGTTTTAATCCAGATAACTGAATAAACTAGATCCCCTTTTTTATTTCATGGAAATAAACTGTAAAAAAAAAAAAAAAACCTTTTTTTTAGTATACCAAATAATGCAACATTTTATCCATAATCTAATTTTTCCTTTAGATTACAAATATCATTATTTTAGAAACTAATTACAGAAAAAATAATACTATTGTTAAAAAATTACATTTTTTTTAAGCTCAATTGTTACGTATTCAAATTTAAAGTTCATTCATTGATTTTAACGATATCTTCCAAATAGAAACATTAAATAAAATAAATTTAAAAAAACACATACATCACTAATTATTTTAACTTAGGGATCATAGATTTATTTAATAAATGCATTTAGTAGATAAACCCGATGAATTCTGAATAATGACTAACAACCAGCCCAGGTCATTTTTTTTTTCTTTTTTACTACTTACCTTTTTACATAAACAGTAAAAGTACTACACGTCTACAAATGCAAGAGAAACGACAATAGATATATTACGGATCTTCTTTTTTTTTTGTGAAATTAAAAAAAAGGAATGTCTAAGTGATATTTTAATTTAAATTTTTTAAAACATTGTTAAGCTAATGATGGGCGTGTCTGGAAAATAAGATTTTTACTTATTTATTTATTTATCTTTCTTTAGATTATTCAAGTGTTAAAAGGGTGGGGGCCTCTCTAGGTGTTTTAAGTCACAGTGCAGTAAATTTTAAGCAAATCACTTTAAAATCACTAGTCAAAATGAAAGATCGACGAGGACAAAACCCGAAGATTGAAAATTATTATTAAAATACCAGGAACATAGATAAAATTAAGCTAAGAAGGAAGCTAAAAAGGTAGAAATAGCCATTTTCTTGTTATTTCTTTCCGAATATAAATTATTTAAAAAAATAAAAATGATTAGTTGTGGTTAATAAGTCGGTTTTTATTTCATTTTTTAGCAAAGATTTTAAAGCGATCTATTTTGTACTGATTTTTTTTTTCAATTAACTAAAAAAAGAAAAAAAAAAGAAAAATCTTGTTAAATTTTAAAAAGACATTTTTAGAGAAAAACAACCCAGAACATTGCATTTTTTTTTAATTTTAGGAAATTAAAATAATGAAGTTTAAAATTAAACACATCTATAATGTTGATTATTAAACGTGTGTTGTAGTAATAATATTAATAATAATAATGATTATTACCAGTGATGCTTTCAAATGTAAGTAATGAGAAAAGTTACGACAGGTGTCGTCAGAAAACAATCATGGGAGAAGATAGGAAAATGCATTTAGTCAGAACAACATAAACCATAGCTTGTATATCTCACTATAATCCCTCGGGGTACATTTAAAACAATCGTCAGACCTTCTTTGGTCATTTATTCGTCTATATTCTGCCATTTCCAGCTAAGAAAACGACAAAATAACGTCATAAATAAACGTCGGTGTCGGTAGTCATCAGTCGGTAAAAGGGAAAAACCACTATCCAATATGGCTACCTTTTTAAAAAGATCGAATACTTTTACTTACTCTTGCTTCCGAAAGAGAGTTTAGCTAAGAAAAATCCAGGTCTGCACAGAAAGTGGCAATCCTCTTCTTGTCTTCAGTATCCCCTTGATCTTTTTTTTTTTCTTCTTTTCTTTTTTTGTTGTTGGGCGTTACACTTTCACTGGGTTCTTTTCTATCAATAGACGAACTAAGTGCGATGTGTATGTGTGTGTGTTGTTATTCGGATTCCTTATTACAATTATTATTTATTATTATTATTACAGTGATGGTGATTATTATTATTATTATTATTATTATTATTACAGTTATTAGTGTGTATGGTTATGATGATGATGATGATGGTTGTGTGTTGTTGTTTTTTCGGTCACAAAATTTGAGTTTCTTCGACCCGTGGCCAACCAACAGTCGTGATGTCATTGATACTAGTGACATCTAATAAACAAAGACCGATCAGGGGGAAGTAACTCCATGCACCACATTATCTTATGCAAGCCATAGATTTTGTGTACAACACATTCACAGCATACATACAAGCATTATTACACGCGACAGGATATTTGGGAGAAGACAGCATAAGCATAGAATAACGGAAAATATGGACAACAGTTTTACAAGACTAGCAATAACACTACACAAGACTGCAATATTTATTTACGAACCAATAAACAATATTGCAAAAATATATTTCCTTTTTTTGAGTTCTCCAAATGACGAGGGGCAAAACTCATTCATTCTCTTAAAATTCTTCTATCCAGTGTTTAATAAATATATTGTGTTCAACACTTGAACATACAATGAATATTTTGAGACAGATTTTTAAATCTAGCTTTGGAAGTGGACAACTTGATATGTTGGAAATATTTTAAACCAGCATTTAGGATTTAAAATGAGTGTTTGTTCAGGGTTCTTGAATAGACAATAGATAAGTGAATAAGATTTCATAAATAAATCATTTGGGGTTCAATTTAAACTTTAAAATTATTAAAGTTTGAGGTTGTTTGTCTGTCTATTGCATGTATATATATGCAAAATATAAGTACATTTCTAAATAATACTACAATTTAAATTTTAAAATCATACAGATTCAATAGAAAATAAAATAAAATTTAAAACCCACACAGACTGACAAACTGAATATTAAGCCCAATCCAACATTGCAGAGTACCAAATGACAAGAAATTATTTTTTGTTTAAATTGTTTTTTTTCTTTCATTTTTATCCATTCAAAATTAACAAACTTTACCTATACAAAAGAAAACATTCAAAATAGATTTTCACTTAAAAACTGTGCGTAAAAATAAGAAAATGTAAAAAAATAAAAATAAAAAACAAAGAGCTATCTTTTTAATTGCACAAGAACAGAATAGAAAAGCAGATACTGTAAGAAACTAAATATCAAAATGATTTGATTCAATATTAAATGGATTGATATAACACAAAACAACCAACAATTCAAAATAAATATATCTATCCAGGTTCTCATGTATGTATATCAGGAAATTGGTATTTATTTTTATTTTTGAGGATCTACAAATAATTAAAAATTTGAATTTTAAAAGTTAGTATTTTCTATTACATTTAAAAGCTAAATAACTGTCTTGCTACCATGGGAATGGATTCGTTGAAACTCTGGCGTCTGGTAACTGACCTGGTAAATGCTCATATGGTCATTAATCATCTTAACAACAGCAACCTTGATTACCTTTTTGATCTCCATGTTTCTAACACACGTGGGCATGCCTACAAAGTCAGAAAACAGCATAGCTCACATGACTTTCAGAAACATTTTTTCACACTCAGAGTTGCTGAGGCATGGAATAAGCTGCCTGTGTCCATTGTGGGCTGCCGAAACACAGCATCTTTCAAATCCTCCATACTTCCTGTAATCCGCCAACACTATACCTGATATAGTACGCACATGCACACATACATGTATATTATTACTGTACGCTGTTCATGTTCTTGACACTAATACATTATTCTATGTACTATACATGAGCCTTTGATGGGTTGTGGTGCACCTGAGCACTGTACATAATACATTTCATTATCATTTTATATTAATATTTAAACAAGACTGTTTTTGCTTTTAACTGTCATTTAAAACTCAAAATCATTCAACAGGTTTTATATTTTTAAAGAAATTTTTTAGTTTAATGCTGTAAAATAAAATCTGGTTGAGGTTGTGGTGAGCCGAAAGTTAACGCTTTGAAAGCAGAAATAAAATGACGAAAATAAGAAGTCTGCGCATAGGATCAGTGCAGGTAGAAAGAAAAAAATATAAATATTAAAAATGATAATTTTCAACCAATCAGAAGCGTTCACACCTAAAAAAAAGAAGTTTTTCAAAAAAGACCAATTTCAAGCCTAGGGAGTGAAGGTTTTTGAAGAACAGTTCAGAAGACAAATTTATGCCTGGATATTCCTTGTAACTCAACTCAGAAATATTTGCCTAAGGCTGAAGGTATTACAAGCTATATCTTTCTCTCTCTACAAGTTACTTCACTACTGATATATAGAGCATTACCCTTTTATTCTCTACTGGAGTGAACTCACACTTTCTTCTTCTAATTACATGAACTTTTAAAAAAGCATATTTTGCAGGAGTTTGATCAGTATTTTTGACTACTGTATTCTATTTGTTTTAATACACATATTACTTGTTGAATTTATGAGTTATTTGTTTTTCTGTCAATATATGTGACCTTATGGTGTGTTTGTTGTAATTACCAATATATATACTATTATATATCCACTCATTACAACCACCATAAGGTTACCTAAAATGGAATTGCTGGTTTTACTCAGGAGTAAGACATTTACTTACTTCTGAATTTCCTGGTTTTCTGAAGAATCAGCATGCAGAAAGAAAGAGAAGGTGAGAGAAAAAAAAGTAATACTATAAATGATTATGAAACATTCTTTAATGTAACCCAAAGTGTATAATACTTATGAACACATTTGTTCTTTAATAAGTAAAAATGGTAAAAATTATATATATATATATATATATATATAAGTTTTGTTGAACTGTACAGACAATTCCTGTCGAACAAGTCTTTGGTTGATCCGTTCCAATTTTCGGGCCATCCTTCTGGTGTCGGGGTGTAACTGGTATAACAGTCCACCAAAGGTTTCAAAACGAGCACTTTCGGCAATACAATTTGCCATCCTCAGGTAGGAAACGACGTTTCCTACCTGAGGATGGCAATATGTTATTAAGAACATATTTTATGATATTTTCATGTTAAAACATGCAGTTGTATTGATTCAAACAAATTCGTATTTTCAGTGTAAATTTACGGTGAAATTGCCGACCAAAACATATGGCTTCCTCAAAGTGAAATAAACAAGGGGGTTACTCTCATTTATGTAGCTAATGTTCAGATTACCCATTAAGTCTATATTTATTTGTATGGAATGAATATGAATCATTGATATGGAAAAGGTATGAATCCAACTATTTCCCTTCCAGCTACAGGTAAATAGTAGGGCAGACCAGGCTCTTTAACGTTGGTTAGGTAACCACTCTAGGACAAGAAAAATCTGAATTCAAACCTATTAAACTCCACTTAAGAAATTGACCTTGTGTCACACCCTACACATGAGCAGGGGTTGGTAGATATAGGTAACCAGTCTAGGAGAAGGAGCAATCTAAATTAAAACCTGTTACACTCCACTTAAGAAATTGAGCTTGTATCACATCCTGCTCATGCAGAGGGGTTGGTAAATATATATAATAAGGATATTTGTCTCATACCCCACTTGTATGGACTGGGCACAAGGCCTTGTTTTAACGTGGGCCCACCCACAAACCGAAGCTCATGGGTGGAGAAGAACAAAAATTGCATCGATCCCTTCGGCATTCCCCCACAAGGCGCTGAGCAATAAATCCAGCCCTGCCCATAAAGGGCAGGTATTGCCTGGAGGGATGGCCCTCTGGGATCGACGCTAATAATTGTACTTTAACCCGGTTCAGTGGCCGAAGCACACTGGACTCCCCGAGGGTAATAGGTAAGTCTCAAAGTATAGTAACTGGAACAGATACTACACTCTGATCCCCGCCTAGTTCAGGTAAATATATATAATAAGGCACTCTACATAGTAAATTATTGTTGCATTAGAAATATTCAATTGTCTGCCTTGTTTAGAGATTTTTGCAACCACATGTAAAATGGCCTTGTTGGTAAGGAAAACCAAAATCAGTCAATAAAGATAAAGGGAAATGATTAAATTATTAATTCTCTTTTCAGCCATCCTGTTGTCATTACAAAATGTCAGGAGTTGGGATCTCAGCATTCCTACAATGTAAACGCTGCTTTATTAAAACCCGAGTTGCTTCTACCATAAGCTATATGGAATATATGGATTGTGGTCATGTCTTTTTTACCATGTTAAATATCATTATTTTCTTATCAACAGGTTATGTGGAAGACCTATTTGGCGAGAGAAGAGATCTCATGGAATGAAGCGGGTAAGGATTTGTCTCGCATGTAGGTCTATGATTTAGGTGAGGTGTTGCCAAGATGGCCAAAAAAAATATGTGTTGCTTTCCTTTGCTGCAGAGAAAAAAATGGCTTGCCTCCTATGAAACTGGAGGTGACAAAAAAAAAGGTTTGTGAGAGGAGACCACTCTATTTATATAATTAGTTGCTCATGCTGATTGGTCTGGCCAACTAATCAGAAAAGAGCCATGGCAATATAAACGCAATGTCACGTGAGACAGGGATTGCAGTCTAACCAGTCAAGATGGTGCTAGTGATAAGTGGAAGACCTAAATAACAAACACTCTTTAAACACAGTCATGACCGAGTAAAAATGTGAGTAAAAAGTTTTTTTTGTATGCATATTCTTTCATCTTTAAATGTTGTATACCCTCTTCTTTACTTACTTTTTTCTTACTCTATTCTTCTGGCCGTTTTTGGAATCTTATAACATCTTGTCTTGGTCTGGAATCTTTTAAGGTCTGGACTTTCTTGGGGACTTCGGGTCTGGTCTTCTATTGAGGATTTCTCTTTATCAGAAGCCCTGTGTCATTGTTAGTTTTTAGAGGTAATAACACAAGACTCCGATTTGCTTTGATCTTACTTTATTTTTAAATCCCCAGCCAGACAATCTGCGCAGATGAGAGGACGCGTGTATAACGCGACTTACCCCTTCAAGCTCGCTGCTACCTTCTAACTGAAATTTACTTTTAATCTAAACCGGAAGAGAGGGTCTTCTCTACCGGTTCTCGCGGCTATCCCCAGAAGCCTGGTCAGGACTGAGGTCAAACGTTGTCACTCATTCTTCAAGGCCGTCAGCTGCACTTAAAACGCCATTTTGTTTCTATACTACTGCACATAAATATTAGGTTTCTAATAATTATGTAACATAAAAGGCTCGGACAGGAAGAACCCTCTGGGTACGTGTAGAGGAAAGAACTGACTTCCTTGTGCCAAGAAGATCCCTCGGCTATTCCAACTCAGGCCTTGACTGGGATCAAATGCTACAATTGGTCAGGAAGAAATTTCCTCTCTATGAATAACTATGAACCAAGAATAAAAGTCTGAAACCTAAAAATCTTTTTTTTCTTTGTCTCTTCTTTTCTCTTCCATAATTTCCTTTCAACCCACAAGAAAGAAAAACACATTTCCTCTCTATGAAATAACTATGAACCAAGAATAAAAGTCTGAAACCTACAAATGCTTTTTTCTTTGTCTCTTCTTTTCTCTTCCATAATTTCCTTTCAACCCACAAGAAAGAAAAACACATATTTCCTCTCTATGAAATAACTATGAACCAAGAATAAAAGTCTGAAACCTAAAAATGCTTTTTTTCTTTGTCTCTTCTTTTCTCTTCCATAATTTCCTTTCAACCCACAAGAAAGAAAAACACATATTCCTCTCTATGAATAACTATGAACAAGAATAAAAGTCTGAAACCTAAAAATGCTTTTTTTCTTTGTCTCTTCTTTTCTCTTCCATAATTTCCTTTCAGCCTTACAATCCACAAGAAAGAAAAACACATATTTCCTTTCTATGAATATCTATGAACCAAGAATAAAAGTCTGAACCTAAAAAACACATGTAATGGGGTTTAAAAAGAAGAATCTAGCAAACATGCACCAAAATGACCAGCAACCTTAAACCCACAAAATAAAACATAGAATCATGAAACCCCATAAACCCACCTGTGAAAAAAATACCTCAGATGTCAAATGATTGTGAACATCATTTTATTGTTAACAAGAGCTCTGCGTTAACACAGACTGAGGGTAGAGAGAAGGGTGGCAAATTGTCTCAACATGGACCCTGGCTAACTTGAATGCTTTGGTTAACTGTCCAACTACTATCTGCTGAATGAAAATGTGTGTGTCACTTTTATGTGGGTTTCTTCCTCTTTCTCTTGTGAGATCCTCAAATGGTTCATTAATCAAGAGTAGGTTTCACTTGATTTGGTGTCAGCAAAGTTCACTCGACTCAAGACACTGACATATCATTACAGAAGATGAATATATTTTCCCAGAAACTTATTAATGACAATATTCTTAAATTCATAGTTCAGAGACAAACAGTTCTGGAAGACCAAGCCAGAACTCTTTAGGACTATATCTTAGCTTAATAAGCCTTTTGTAGACTTACTGTTTCTTGAATTTTCTATCACTTTCTTTATTTTATGTCTTTTATTATATGTGGTGAATAAAATATTGTTATTGTTAAAACATATTTTGTTTTTATTATATAATATAATTCTATTAACACTGTAAAACTAGGATTCAAAGTTATATTTACTTGATACATAACTCCGACGAAGGTTTGATAAACAAAACATTTAATATGGTACACAGCACATGGATATAACAAGATACATAATACATAGGCAAAACAAAGTTACATGTGGAAAGATAAAGACACATTCATGAATGGTACAAGATATACATAAAAGCCACAGACATGAGACTAGGGATAGTCCATGCTGTGTGAAGAACTTACAGTAATGTAAGGGGGGCCAAAAGCCCCAACGAGAAGGGGTAGACCATGTCTACCCCATGTGTCTCATAGGTTGAGGAACCGGAAAAGAGAGAGAAGCGGGCACCAGCAAACTAAACAGGCAGACAACTCTCCCAGGCAAATACGAAACTAACGCTACAACACAACATTCATAATTCAATTCTCTTAACATTAAGTGCTATTATGTGTGTACCTCTATTCATTGGTTGGTTGGCTTTGTGAGTGAAGATTAAGAATAAAGATTAATGCAAGATGAACATAGAGGGAAGATTAAGGAACACCAGTATTAATACATAGATTAATACTGGAGTTCTAATTAATATATAGATTAATACTGGAGTTCCTTAATCATACAATCATTTTCATTTTGAAACATCTTCTGACTAAAAATGAGATCGTCCAAATCATCCAAGATAAATTGCAAAAATGTAAATCCTGATGTGTTCCTTATCTGCCAAATTCTTATTTCTTATGAGTGTTGTCACCCCAGCTAAATAATGAACCATTCCAAAGATATTTGATATTTGAAATTGAAACAGTAAGAATACAGAAAATTTGAAAGTGTTCGAAAAAAGAATTTGTTTTGAAAAATTTGAGAGACACTTACGGTTTGAAAGTCTATTGATTTGATTTCAAATATTAAATATCTTGTCCTGATGACGGCTGTTCTTCTGTATACTTAAAAAACTTTTTATATTTTTTCTATTATTATTATTTTATTTTATTTTGTATTTAAAATAATAATAAATAGAATACATTGTGTACAAGGACATTCTCTTGGTCAAAACATGTGTCGGCACTCCAATAAACAATTTTTATCAATTCAACATTTTCTTTCTTTTATTTGTTTCTTTTTTCAACACACACACACACACACACACACATATATATATATATATATATATATATATATATATATATATATATGTTATAAAAGATAAAGTAAAAGTACTGTTTTTTTTTAAGCATGAAAAGATGGTGGATTTCCAAGTTAAAATAAACTAATGTTTAAGAAATACTTTAGACTTACCAATTGTGTCCGAATTCAAAGTGTAAGTGATAGTGTTGTGTGTATATATATATATATATATATATACTCATTATTCTATTGGTAAGTCTACATTAGTTTATTTTAACCCTGAAATCCACCATCTTTTCATGCTTAAAAAAAAACCCAGTACTTTTACTTTATTTATATTTTATGACAAATATATGAAGCATAGGCAAAACTCTTACAATAACAAACAATATATATGTATTGATGATGAGGATCATTCCATGTGGGGTTCAACTGTATTAATACTAGTCATGAACACTGACACTATTGCTCTAACAAAAATCTTGCTACAGTGTGCCATTTTTGCATCATCATCAGGTCATTCTAACAATATGGATACTCATGACTCTCTCTCATCAACCATCCTTATTGGTCATTGACCCTAGCAGATCCTCCATGCAGCATCCAGAATCTGCACAAAGCTGATTGATGTAGGTTTTTGTTGGTCGGCCTACACTGGTGTGTCTATGTGTAGGTGTCAATGAGTGTCCAGCATGTCTTCTTCATCTTACTCAGATGGTTTGCCGCCCTGTCGGCTGAGGCGTTAGAATGCACCGACTGCACCTTTGCAGAGGGGTAAGACTCCCCCAATGCGGCCACCTGTTTGCCGTGGGTGGCGACCCGTGATGCTTAAGGATAGAACCCAGGTGGATGAGCAGTTCATGACATGCAATACTCCACTTTGGCCCTATCTTGGGCTAGACGGGCGGTCGGAGAAGCCCCTCCGATCAATCGGCTGGTCATGTCAAGCCCTAGCACCTATATGATTTTCCCAACCCTATTGCCCTTATGGCAAGCCCCAACCTTTTTTATCATATGGGTGCTAGAAGGCGGTGACTGAGGGTCTACATGTCCTGGGAATGACGTTAAACTCTATCTGATGGTGAGGTTCCAGTTTTGGAGGTTTGGGGAATGTGGAGCACCCCTTCATCACCATTGCTCCCTGGTCCACTCTGACCCGGAGTGGTAGTACCTGTTAGGGTCCCATCTATGGGTTAAATTGAAAAATGCATTTATTAAAAAAAATGTATTATCCATTAAGAATTGATTTATTTCAAAATTTTATCGGCATTAAATGACCCACTGAGGTTGATATGCCGTAAAACAAAACAAACCAAACCAATCAGATGGTTTGTATGATTGGGGGCAAGTAGCTGATTTCTTGTGGGGTGCTGCTTCCAAGATTTGTTCAAGACAACACACAGCATCATATACAAATTAGATTACATTATAATCTAATAATTTAAATGAACAATTCTGTATATGTAAAATTAGACAATTTTATATACTAGCAAGAATATGTGCCCGCTGGGCATAAATATCTAAGTTTTAATGTAATGAAATATATTAAATTAGAAAGACTAACAAAATTAAATAAGAATGCAGATAAAAGATTACACTTATCTTAATTATATTTTATTTGGTTTCTTCATAAAATCATTCATAAGATTGATTTTAATATGTTGGAGAATAAAACAATAATAGATCAATAACTCCAAGTAATCATTTATTAATCCCGGTTTTGTTAAAGCCAATATGCAAATTAATCACACCATATATTATTTGAACTTTTATTTGTTAGTGATATATAAGACACATTGCAGGATTTTAAATGCACTAATAACATGGGGTGTTTTGGGGCAAATCTAACTCAGATTTTCATAGAGACTTGTTAATAAATAAGATTTATCCTATTCTATGTATCAAAGATTTTGACTATAAATTAGATACTCATTGATAAACTTACGCAATTCCTGAGGGCATCAGCAGTGACATAGTTTCAGTTAAAGACAGACACTGAATTTCCATTATAATAAGATATAAAAAAAAGTTGAACATGAAATAAAGTTTTAACTTCTGAGCAAATATAATTCACTATGTAAAGAAAATTTAACTTGCAGTTTCAGTTTTCTGGAAAATAGAGGGGGAAAAATAGATATTCAGAGTCAACAAGTTCCTGCTGAGGGGGGGACCAAAAAGAAGCGAGTTCACCGTCTTCTCGCAGGCCAAACTTTCTTTTTGGTCAACACAGTCTTCGTCTTCGACCAGCAGCTGAAAACCCATCGTCATCGTCAAAATAATCTTTAGCAGCTTAAAATCGCAACTCCCATTTAGTTTTGTTTCTTTGTTAGATTAAAATCAATTTCTTTACTGGGTCGTTCACAAAGCACTTCGTCGCTGACTACCGTCTCGCCTCAGTCAACTGCTTGTCACCCCACGCTCCACTCACTTTGGTTATTTATGGGCATATTACCCAAACATCTGGGCACATCAGTCGAACCTCGTGTCCGTCCAGTTCCTAAATCGCATTTGTTTTTGCATGCGGGAGGATGCGGGTTCGATCTCGGCAGGCAAGATAATGTCTTGCTCATTTTCCTTTATCGTTCACCGTCACAATATTGTAGGGATTACACTCCTTACTTAGCATGGTTTGCCTATATGACACTAGGGAGCAGAAAAGATAATTACTTCCCAAATCTGCCAGTAGGAGCTAGGTGGCATTGCAAGCAGCATTATAAAAACAGAAGCGATAAAGTGAAAACCCTCTTTGTACCCTCCAGCCCCAAGAGAATTATCTTATCTTTTAGATTAAAATTCACTATTTGAACTAAACACAATTTAATTATCTCATGCAACTGAATATATTATTATCATGGTTTGGCTTTGAGAATGAAAATTAAAGGAGTGGTCCATGTTGACTGTGTGTATGTTTGTGGCAGATAAGGCTAATGCAGGACAGGCAGGCATGGTCACTGTGGGTGCAGGTGAAGGTCTGGTCAGGGTGTTACATGATTAATAGGTAGCCTGTTAATTAGCTTAGATTTAAAACTAATCGTTTAGTGGACAAACACAGGAAAAGTGATTGACACTTTTTAACCCTGTGCTGTCCTCTCTTCTGGTTTGCCAGAGCGAGCTATGTGAAAGTAGCTAGAAAAGTCCGTTTTTGGCTGGGTGACTGGATGAGACGGCCAGTGATGGTATTTCTTGTCCAAATAACGAAATCTCCGCTTGTTTGACTTGATCTGGATACTAAGAGAAAATTACGATCTTTAGGGAGCTCTTATTCTCCCAGTGTTAGGCAATTATTCAGACGAAAGAAGACAAACAACACAATAGAAATTAAACATATATATTGACAAAGGGTACAAAAAATATTGATGCAAATTTTGTTGGCATTTACAACCAGACTTATCTGAGAGGTAAAATTACAGTTCGTTGGTGAAGTGGCACTAGCAATGGAAATTCTGGTCGCCGTCATTTGGAGTGCTGTTAGATGTCTCTCTTAGAAGTTCTTAGGAAGTCAAGTGTTAGGAATTGCTTTGCAACTCGTCCATGCCGGCCGGTTCTCATGCGATAAGTAAAAGTGTAGGGAGTGCTTTTTAGAAGCTACTCACCTGGGTAACGGCCCTTTTTATGGACAAGGTGTTGGGAGTGCTTATTTTAGCGACTTGCCTCGGTAACAATCTTCAGATAAGTGCCGGGCCTGATTCTCCCGCCAACCTCGTGTAGGCAATTTGCCCCCTAGCGGCAGGGGAAGATAATTTAACTATCGGATTTCCAACAATACATATAAAATAAAATATGAGCTCAAAAAAAGAAAGTTTTGTGTCATTAATTAAAAATAAATTAACAACATAGGACATCCAAGTATCAAGCCAGGAAGAATCCCAAATCCAGAAGAAACCAGCTTAGAACCAGCAAAGATCCCAGATAGAAAATGACGGAGAATCGACAGATACCAGCTGTCCAAGAAGATAGAGGATGAGTGTAGCTGTCGCCTTTGAGTGCGCCTAATGTTAGATAGATTTATTTTTCTACCCTCAAAAAACATACCCTTAAATTTGGACAGTGTAAGGGAAACAACTATGTTAGGGTCTGATAATCAAGTGACCCGCAGGGCCTGAATAGCATTATGGGAAGGTCAACAGGTTTCCTTAGGGCAAAATAGGGACTTCCGCCAGGCTGATGCAGCAAAAAGGTTGTGTGGATAATATTGTCCTAAAATTAGAATTTTAGTCTTTTAGTTAGTTCTCGGTACTGGTACGGCACAGGTATGTTTCTTTCCAATTTTCCCGTGAAGTTGCTGGCATTTGTTACAGACCCCTTTTGTAAATTAGTAATTGTTTTATACCCCATTTTATTTCAGTATTTCATGGTGTTTGGAAGTAAATAAAATATTCTACGTTCAACATCAGTTGTCTTCGTGTCATCAATACATCACCAGAAAATATTACCAGAGAACTGCTACAATGAGTATATGACCAAGGGTATACTCACCACAATCAACAATATACAAAGATATAAGGTATGAGTATACAACATTACACAACATTACAAAATGAATAGGCTACACTATTCATAATATAGAGTTTAACATTAAACAATTTCAGGACAAGTATACTCACCACAATCAACAATATACAAAGATATAAGGTATGAGTATACATTACACAACATTACAAAATGAATAGGCTACACTATTCATAATGTAGAGTTTAACATTAAAATAATTTCAGGACAGTATACTCACCACAATCAACAATATACAAAGATATAAGGTATGAGTATACAACATTACACAACATTACAAAATGAATAGGCTACACTATTCATAATGTAGAGTTTAACATTAAAATAATTTCAGGACAAGTATACTCACCACAATCAACAATATACAAAGATATAAGGTATGATATACATTACACAACATTACAAATGAATAGGCTACAATATTCCATGTAGAGTTTAACATTAAAATAATTTCAGGACAATATACTCACACAATCAACAATATACAAAGATATAAGGTATGATTATACATTACACAACATTACAAATGAATAGGCTACACTATTCATAATGTTGAGTTTAACATTAAAACAATTTCAGGACAAGTATACTCACCACAATCAACAATATACAAAGATATAAGGTATGATTATACATTACACAACATTACAAAATGAATAGGCTACACTATTCATAATGTTGAGTTTAACATTAAAACAATTTCAGGACAAGTATACTCACCACAATCAACAATATACAAAGATATAAGGTATGATTATACATTACACAACATTACAAAATGAATAGGCTACACTATTCATAATGTTGAGTTAACATTAAAACAATTTCAGGACAAGTATACTCACCACAATCAACAATATACAAAGATATAAGGTATGATTATACATTACACAACATTACAAAATGAATAGGCTACACTATTCATAATGTTGAGTTTAACATTAAAACAATTTCAGGACAAGTATACTCACCACAATCAACAATATACAAAGATATAAGGTATGAGTATACAACAAGGATTTGATGACATTGTGTTGTGGTTCTTCCTCCTGTGCTTTTGTCCTTGAGGGTGGTTCTGCAGGCATTTTCACAGGAGTAAACAACATGGTTAGGGGTTATGGTCCTCAACTAGGGGGGACCAAACAGCGTTGGTTGATGTGACAGGCACTGAGGGATTTTTTCAAACAAATTATTGTATATCATACATATATAACAAAACAATTCAACAAAATAATTGCTTCAGTGACACAGATACTAGTATGAGTCAAAAGTTTTGCAAAATTTTGGTAAGTAAAGTAAAGTCGACGGGGCGGCCTAAAGTTGGTATCAGCCAGTCAGCGAGGGAGTCTATCCCCTTTTCAATAGTGCTATACCAAGGAGATTGTCTTAGCATCTAAGGTGGAGCGCCACACCTACCATCAGCTCCTTACTTTACAGCACAGATCACTGTGCTACTCATAACGCTGAGTTGGCGAGGACCGGTATCGAACTAGGAACCTTGTGGTTTCTAGCCGTTCGGCTAGAAACCACTCTACCAACTGAGCTAACCCGGCCCATTAATGGGAGGTAAAATTTGACAGCTCCATATGCTTTGGTAACAAACCACAATGGACTGCTCATCTGATACTAATCACCAGAGTTGCCTCTCTGACTTGAAGCATGGTCTCAGAATTCACAGTTTGAGGCTTAACTTATGGTGATCGGGTGTATGTGTATATATTTGATATATAGTTATAACCAAACCACCGTAAGATTGAACAAGTAATAAAAGAAAGGCAAATATTTAAAGAAAGAATAAATAAGCCTTGTATTCAAAACAATAAAAGTTACAATAGTAATTAACATTTAATGTTCATGTACAAAGTTCAGTAGAATATGAAGTATTAAGAAAGTTCAGCAATAGAGAAAGAAAGGGTTACTTGTAGTCCTTTTAGAGGTAGAAAGTGTTAAGTATCTGGCAGCCATCCTTAGTTCCAGATGTAGTGAATAAGTAAGCAAGCCAATAAGAATCCGGTGTTATAGTATTCTTTGTAAGTCCGACGTCCAAGAGAATCCAAGTGTCAATGACATAAGTTCAGAATGGGGCCTCTATTAATACAGCAGAAGCAGCAGCAGCAGTGCCAGTGATTGGACAATAGGAATCCTCGGTGGTCACGTGGTAGTCAACGGGTCTATATTTAGGAGTAGGTATCTGTCACACTTATATCCAAAATAAATCCAACAGAAAGTATATTCTTCAAAGTCAGAGATGAAATGAATTTTAGAGAGACAGAAAGGAGAAGGCTTGATTTAAGGATGGTCTGTAGGATAGCAGCAGGAAAATATCTTCATAGTGACTGGCGTGGAGTTGTCAGGCGAATGTTTTTGATCTGCTTTCTTAACTGAAAGCAGCCCTTACCTAGCTAGGCTCCAAATTTGGTATTTTTAAAACTTCTTGTTTAGCCGCGAAGGCCTCTGATTGGTCCAAAAATATAATTTTTATTTTTACTTTATACTTGCACTGATCCCATTTTCGTCATTGTCATTTTTTGCTTTTGATGAGTAAACTTCTGGTTTCCTTTATTATACATATCACTACAAACTGACTTTGCCTATGCCAAACTAAGTTTAAACTTAAATAATCAGAGGTTTGTTAAAATTGAATCCAAAAGTTTAATTAATTGATATAATACTCATGTTCCTAATTATGATAGTTATCATCTTGCAACACCCCCTGGTTAAAAATGAGACCGTCAAAATCTGAATGAAGGATGAGATGCAAAAATTAAAATCCTGATATTCATTTCTTGTGAGTGTTGTCACCTCAGCTAAATAATGGTCCATCCCGTTTTTATTATAAAGAAAGAAAGGGAAGAAAAAGGACATGCTACACAGATAAATATCATAAGAAAGAAAGAAAGAGAGTAGGGGAAGTTAGAGAGAGGAGGTGAGCTTATAACAATCCTGATATTCATTTCTTATGAGTGTTGTCACCTCAGCTAAATAATGGTCCATCCCGTTTTTATTATATAGAAAGAAAGGGAAGAAAAAGGACATGCTACACAGATAAATATCATAAGAAAGAAAGAAAGAAAGAAAGAAAGAGAGTAGGGGAAGTTAGAGAGAGGAGGTGAGCATATAAAAATGATGACACTAATCTGTTACAATCAAACAAAATGGAAAGATGAAAAGAAGAAAAGAAAGAAAAAAAGAGTGAGAGAGAGTTGAATCAAGATTATTATACATTTTACATATATTGAACTATATATATTAATATTTATATTTTTGCTTGAAGGCAATTACAATGCGCATATCACATAAATTCGATAATTATAGAAGATAATAATGACAAGTGAATTTCGCAAAGAATTACTCAGTGTGTAGAATATCAAACAGACTTATTCACTCAGCGCCCCCTTGCCTTATATGGTAGAGACGTCTCAGTATCATTGACAGGTTAATTTCGCAGGAATTTCTCGGTGCTGTATTGTGGCTGAAAAGTATAGTTTCTAACTATCCTGCTGAAGTCCCGGTTTCGATTTCTGTCGGAGGGAAATCGTTAGTATATATTGCTGATGAGACTTAATAAAGTTGAAACAGTCTGTACGATATTCTACACACCGAGTAATTCTTTGCGAAATTCACTTGTCATTATTATCTTCTATAATTATCAAATTTATGCGATATGCGCATTGTAATTGCCTTCAAGCAAAAATATAAATATTAATATATATACTTTATCCAACAATGCTTCTAAAAAATAAACAAACATCCAAAAAACATCTAATATATTGAACTATTTCGCAATAGCCCTTTAGTAAACATATCAAACGTAATAATTAAATTATCATACTGTGGTATATCTAGAGGTTTAGCTAGTACAAAATATTAGTGTAAATATCAGGTGTAGGGATTACCAAAAGAAAATCTCAAAGAAAGTTTTTTAGTACATTTAATAATGGACAGCCTATTACATCTAGGATATTGTTATATATATATTTTTACAGACATTAAAAACTAATACTCATGGTGGAGGGGTTGAGTAAATACAACCTTGACTGATTGAAATAGTTTTGAATAAATAAATGAAAAATAAAGATGTTGTTTATAGCATATAATTTATTGACACCATATGAAATTATTAGAATGCATAAAATGATTAAACTAATAAAAAAAAAAAAACAATAACAGATAAATATAAGTCAATTACATTTGTCTTGTTTACTTCAAAGATTAAGAATCTTAGAAATAAAAATGGAAATGTAATAGTTAGAAATAAGTTATCTCCCTTGCACCAGAACTCTTCAGTGACATCACATCAAGAAACAAAAATGATTCACTATCTCCTTTTCTCATATATCTAGCATAATGTGTATGTTATAGGTCTCAATAAAGTATTGAACTGAACAGCGTCTCTGTTATCCTGATTTTCTCTCAGTATATTACAGGAAGAATGGTTGTAGCTCAGAATTTCAAGAGTTGTAAAAATAACTAAAAAATAAGAATAAAAATAAAAAAGAAAGAAAAATATATTCATATACACAAATGCACTCATCATGAATGAATTAATAGTTTTCTACATTAAAACTGTGGAGAAACTGGAAGTTCTTACTACAACGATTAAAAGTCAAGTGTTTCTCTGAATGTTTGAGATAAGGCTTGAAGATTAGTATTATCTGCGTTATTCGGACTATTGTCCCCATCTTCATCGTTATTTGTACAACGTTTCGGCCGATATGCCCTCCGGCCTTCTACAGGTATTTCTTGTCGGACTTGGGAACCTTCTCGGACTCGGGAAGCTTCTTTTCAAACTCGGGAACTTTCTTGTCGTAATTGGGAGCCGTCACAGAACTTTGAACCTAACCCTTTATTTAGTCCACGGGGGTATCCTGTTCTCATTCCGCTAACCATAGCTGG
This sequence comes from Doryteuthis pealeii, assembly GCA_023376005.1. Lineage (NCBI taxonomy): Eukaryota > Metazoa > Mollusca > Cephalopoda > Myopsida > Loliginidae > Doryteuthis > Doryteuthis pealeii. The sequence continues at coordinate 78,357,716 of CM042156.1, read as the reverse complement.
GGTAGGAGCAAATTGGACACATGGCCTAGTGGATAAGGTAGTTAGGTTAAGACAGTTCTAAGTGACAGTTATCTCTGGATCCCGAGTTCAATCCTGAGTGGAGGCAGTTAGAAAAATAATTAACACAACTCCATGATGGCTCCCGATTACGACAAGAAAGTTCCCGAGTTCGAAAAGAAGTTTCCTGAGTCCAAGAAGGTTCCCGAGTCCGACAAGAAATACCTGAAGAAGGCCGGAGGGCATATCGGCCAAAACGTTGTACAAATAACGATGAAGATGGGGACAATAGTCCGAATAATGCAGATAATACTAAAAGTCAAGTGACGAAAAATAATGTTCTGCACGTGAGGATTGCGTAGCCTGTAAAAAGAAAAGTTGAAATGATAAAAATATTAAATTTTCGACCAATCAGAGACCTTCGCGCCTAACAAGAAGTTTCTCAAATAGACCCCTTTTGGAGCCTACTTATTTCTTATAAATAACAGGATTTTCGGATACCAAGCAGAAAGAATTTACTTGTCTAAACGAATCCACGTCTTCCTGCGTAAGATTAAATCACATTCAATTTTAGAAGGTATGAACAATTGTATCTCTTTCTCTCTATAATCAGCCATTTATGAGATCAGCTATTTATTTATGCCTGACTGTTTTGTGACTTTGAAATCTTACCCTTTCTTTCTCACTTCAAAATTTATAACATCTCTTTTCTCACATGTTATAACGAATTTTACAAAAATTACATTGGCTCTCACCAAATCATAGGTATACCAAATGCCAATTTATCACATGTTCCCTTGATCCACATCCGTAAATTCTCAACACACTGCTTTCACATCTTGTAAGTGACCCAAGACTTGTCTAAATCAACACATTTTAATTCAATATATGCAAAATATGATGTTTGTTCTTTGACTGGGAATTAACCCAGTCACCAGATCTAAACAATTCTCCTTCATTTTCAATAAAATAATCAACGCAATCAGTTGACCAGTTCTATTACTTACAGACAAACAATACAATTGTGCTTATTCTGGAGTAAGCTGTAGAGAAAAAATCTGACGTGATAGAAGAAAACTGATTGCAGTTTTGAAATCAGCATGCCAATATTAGTCTAAATCAAATGAAAAATCAAACTCAACAGAAATTATGTCCAAAATTGTTCCCTAGTGTTATCATCATAGGAAATGGACATGGTGAAATGAGTTCAAATCATGGACCAGGCTGGTAGCATTTACCATGGCACTAATATCCTTTGGAAAGTGTTATGTATTAGAAATACATTAACGAGAAGATTGCGAGTGGTTGTAATAATAGTTTATTATTACAATAAATACAAATAACAAAAATGGCTCCGGCCGGCAAGGTAAAAAGTCTCTGAGCGTAAAAGAGGATTGGTAAAGATTACTTATCTTCTGAAGAGTTGTAGCACATGGGTTTACATCCAAGAAAACGAAAACAACCTTCGTAGGTGGAGATCACCTCACCTCACACTGAGCTAATCTTCGTGTTGTTCTTTTATACGTACTCATTTGTATACGTGAGGGATTATCCGGTTACTTCCCTTTACAACAGAAAGGTATGAATCTGATCCTTGTAGCAGTTAATTTTATGAATAAATCTGCCATCCAAGTTGTTTTTTGGTTAAAAATCCGCACTCCCCTCTATTTAAGTAGCTTGCTTTTTATTGAGCTACTTGCTCATGCATGCAAATGACTGTTGGTCTTGTTCCACCCATGCATGGTGACAGAACTGCAAATGGCAGCCACAACAAAACAAATCAAGCATTTAGGATGCTTAGCATTAGGTAAGTCCAGACCCTTTGGTCCTACTTCACTATAGAATCCAACTATTTTCTCTCTAGCTATGGGTAAAAAGTAGGACAGACTGAGCTCTTTAATTTAGGGGAAGCACAGTGTACTGGTTAGAGTCATAGTAAATGGACTCGTCGACCGTAGTTCAGTTCCTGGACAAACACAGTTCACATAGTGCTAATACCCTTGGGAAAGGTATGAATCCAACTATTCTCCCTCCAGCTATGTAAATAGTATGGCAGACTGGGTTCTTTAACCTTGGTTAGGCAACCAGTCTAGGAGAAGGAAAACTTTGAATTCAAACCTCTTAAATCTCAGCTTGGGGTGGTCACTACTAGAATAGGCTCAGTCCTACTTAGTGATCTATTTCAATTTTAAAAATTAATCTTGGTCTAGAATAAGGAAAACTCTGAATTCAAAGCTGTTAAACTCCACTTAAGAAATTGACCATGTGTCACATCCTGCCCATGGGAGAGGAATTGGTAAATACATACATTAAAACTTTTAAAATATCAATGAGCTAAATTATTGTTACAAATCAATAATTTATTTTGTACAAGTATCTTATCTTTATCAAGAAATATGATGGTAGTCATTATCATCATCAAGTATCGGAAATTGGGTTATCTGCCCCTATTAGTTCCTGGAATCACAGGCCAGGGCAGACCCCTAAAATTCAGCAGAACAGATACGGCAGGCACGAGGGTAAGACCAGAGCCGGCACCCGTGAGAAACACGTCCACTAGCTGATACAAGCAGACAGAAAAAACCTCTGGCAAAGTAACAGAAATAAAGTAAACAAATAGTAACGTTACAAATATGACTGTAGTTATGAAGGAAAGTTACAGGGCAATTATAAGATTTATAATTGGGTTAACAGTTTATTCTGGGTTAGTAATAATGTGTTAGAGTATACATTTCTGTAAATGTCTTTGAGAGTTGTGTAAATGTCTTTAAGAGTTGCCAGAGGATTTCTCCTGGCGGGGATATATTTTTAGGTAACACAAGGAGTTTCAAGTACACTTATCTTAATTGTATTGGTTTTAGCAATGTCTCTAAGTTGTCCGGTAAAGTCACTGTGGTTCTGTTCTTCCGCTAGTGCTAGCTAGTTCTGTACCCTTTGCCTGCCGGGTCTGTTCTCCTGAATTTTAGGGGTCTGCCCCTGGCCTGTGATTCCAGGAACTAATAGGGGCAGATAACCCAATTTCTGATACAAGGTGTGCCAACAGTGTGGATTCCTTTGACTCTCATTCACCATCCATCCCTATTTGTTATCACTCTTGGTAACTCCTCTAGACAATTGGTGTATCCATGTATAGGTGTCCATAGGAGAATGTTGCTTATGAGTCTGTCCTTACTTCACCAGCAGTGCACAGCTTGTCTTCTTTGTTTTACTTGGATTGTTTGTGAGATGGAGGTAAGTGGCTGTACAACTGCCCTTTTGTAGGGTTCTGCTTCCAGGATTTGTTCAAAATAGCAGGCAGCATCCTTGTATAGTTCCTGTCTTGATTTTTCTAGAATCAAAAGTATTAAAAGAATGAATAAAAGAAATAGAGCCGAAAGTACTGGGGAAGAAGATTTTGGTGCACTTATTAACAGATTCCACCCTGATGTTGAGAAATTGATTCAGAAATTTGAAAGAATCAAAGAAAAAATTGATGTCTTTCTTGTTTAATAGTGTATGCATTAAAGAAAAAATGCTGCCCAAATATATATAATATATATATATATATATATATATATATATTATATATACCACTCGCTTTTCTCGTTATTCTGTGATAAAAAATTTCTTATTACCTTCATATACCAACAAATGCCCTGAAGATGATCTAATTAATAGATCGACACACTGCAGTGTCGGCCAATAAACTCACCACTTAACCCATTTAAACCTGTGTTTTTTCATTTTTCTTAATATACTACATATATATGTGTGTGTGGAAAAAAAATTATTACAAAAAGATAAATGTATTATCTTTTTGTGATACTTTGTTTTTTCTATTTTCTACATATCTTCAGATTTATTTTCATCCATATATATATATATATATATATATATATATATATATATATAAGTTAAGGTAGAATGGACATGGAGTCAATGCCACCTGGTTACTGATAATTTCTCACCTATACGATCTTCAGATCATGTCTGAAGATCACCCAGGTGGGAAACTCTAAGTAACCAGGCGCCGTTGACTCGATATCCACGCTATATTAACTTAGATATAAATCCTCTGTTCATGATATTAAGCAGTGTTTACTTATAAATATAGCACACATATTATATATATATATATAATATATATATATATGTGTGTGTGTGTGTGTGTGTGTGTGTGTGTGTTGAAAGATAAAAGGAAAGAAAATGCTGTATGGAAAAAAATTATTTATTGGAATGCCGACACATGTTTCAACCAGAGTTTGTCCTTGTATACATTGTATTCTATTTATTATTATTTTAAATAAAAAATAAAATAAAATAATAATAATGGAGAAAACATAAAATTTAAGTATACAAAAAAGCGGTATTGTATTTAAAATAATAATAAATAGAATACAATGTATACAAGGACAAACTCTTGGTCGAAACACGTGTCGGCATTCCAATAAATAATTTTTATCCATACATTTTCTTTCCTTTTATCTTTCAACATAATTGTTGGATTCACTTCCATTTTTCAACTTACATATATATATATATTTTGGGAGAATATGTGCTTAATTGAAGTCGTACCTAATTTTTGAAAGTTAATTAATTAATAATTAATTAATTAGGCGGGCATACCTATTAAATGTAAGGCTAAACAAATCGAGAAAAATCAATCTCTGTATGTACATTTCGGCCTATTAGGCCTCATCAGCAGAGCTATAAATAGAAAGACCGCCTCGTGCGTGATTCGAAACCCGACTGTCAAGCTGACAGGCGAGCATCTTACCCCTACACCAAATGGACCTTCTTGGATTTTTCATTTTGCTTAGAAGTAGGTTCCTATTCCTCTTATAGTGACTTCTACACGACAGTATGATAATTAGATAGACAAGCGATGTATTTATGATATGGCTTTTTTTAGCCAACAATTTTTGGGAGAATATGTGCTTGTTGGCTAAAAAAAGCCATATCATAAATACATCGCTTGTCTATCTACTTATCATATATATATATATATATATCTACAAGGTTTATTCAATAAATAAGGTGAATTTTGAATTGTAAATTAAGAAGTTAGCAATTGGAAGCACTGATTACAGTTGCACTTATTTCAAGGAAATTAATAGTGATGGGTAATGTTATGTCCCAGAAGACTGTCAGCATGACCTTCTTTACTTGAATAGTTTCAACAAAATTACTACAATTACATGAACACATAAATTTCATATTTTAATGCTCATTTTAATAAATTTCTCTTGTTAGTAATGATTGCTATTCATAGTTTGAAAGATTAGCAAACTTAACCCTTTGAATCTGTAATCCTAGTATTTCAACCTGAAGACTATTTTACTATACATCATAAGCCTGATATTTCAGATACAGAGATCTCATCAGATATACTAAAAATAAAAGTGACCCTTTACAGCCTTTTCTTTTAATGGAATGATGGGATAGCTTTAAACAAAATTGGCTGCATCCTGGGTTCACAGAGATCACATCAGATATACTAAAAATAAAAGGTTTAATATAGTGATCATTTACAGCCATTTCTTTTAATGGAATTATGGGATAGCTTTAAACAAAATTGGCTGCATCCTGGGCTCACAGAGATCACATCAGATATACTAAAAATAAAAGGTTTAATATAGTGACCATTTACAGACTTTTCTTTTAATGGAATGATGGGATAGCTTTAAACAAAGATGTCTGCATCCTGGGTTCAAAGGGATCACATCAGATATACTAAAAATAAAAGGTTTAATATAGTGATCATTTACAGCCTTATTTTTAATGGAATTATGGGATAGCTTTAAACAAAGATGTCTGCATCCTGGGCTCACAGAGATCACATCAGATATACTAAAAATAAAAGGCTTAATATAGTGATCATTTACAGCCATTCTTTTAATGGAATGATGTGATAGCTTTAAACAAAGATATATGTATTCTGCAGTGAAGTTTGAATGTGTTTTGAGCTTGATTTTTTAATTAATTTTTTGAACTCAAGTACAAGGTATCTGAGGGTCAAGTGGTTAAACTCTTTATCACAAAAACTCCATATGCTTTTTTCATAACATCTATTCTTTTATTGCCGAATTTTTATCTGTTTTGAGTACATTTTGCAGTCGTTTTAGTTTTTGATATGTACCAAATTAAGAAATAAAGAGGATGCATTTTTTATTGTAACTTAAATCACAGCTTAAATTAATGTATCTTTATTATTTATTATATGAACTACAGGGTGATTGAAAAGTAACTATCGATTTTAAACTATAATTTTCTTATATGCAATTGTAGGCCATTTTTCAATACTTGGTAGAATACTGAAAACTTTATCTTTATGCAAGATGGTGCTCCTCCACATTTTGCTATTATTGTTTGTGAATGGCTGAATCACCATTTTTCTGGGAGATGGATGGGTAGACGTGGTTCTACAAAACCAATGACTTTGGAAGAACTTGAAAGATGAATACAAGAATTTATTTCTGTCATTCCACAAGAGTTCCTGGGAATATCAGTTGATGTGATTCCTGAGCGGTTTGAGAGGCTGGAAGCGAATACTGGTGCCTGTATAGAATTTTAAATAAAACTCCATATTATGTGTGTTCTTCTCATATTTATTTCTCCTAAAAATAATGATTCAGAAATAAATTATAAGATTTTTTAAATAGGATGTTACTTTACAATCACCCTGTATATAAAATTGTACAAGATCTAAGGGACATAACTATTTCCGATTTTTAATACATGATATCTAGAATAGACTGAATTAAAAACTATATACATTTACCCACTCACAGGTAAGATCACAGGTAAGATCTCCACATTATCTGACTCAGTTTTAGGGACCATCCCTCAGGCAGCAGCTACCCCATTACACCAATACAAAAGTTAGGTCAGGATCAATCTCAGGCACTCCAAAATTAGCAATGCTGACATAGTTGACCTATTTTGAGCACCACCCACAATTACCTGGGAGAGGCTCCACTTAAAAAAAAATAATCTCGTGTCACATCTGCCTTCACAGGAGGGCTAGATAAGTGACCTTAAAATTTATATACAAAACGTTTGTTGGTTTTTATGTCTTCCTATAATGTAAGAGTAATAAAATTTGGACATAGAAAATTATTCTATCTTGTAAAGATTTTTGTATATTTATATTTAGGAATTATCAAACTGTGATTCAAAAATAAGTTATAAAAATAACTAGAAAAAAATACTCATCAACATATGTTGCCTCATAACCTACAAGGTCGTTGGGGTGTAATGCTGGGTTGGTTGGTTGGATTTTACAACATAACAACCCTTGTTGGGATATTTTATGCCGAAAATCTTTTGTTTTATTCATTCTTGATAGGTATTTTTTCAAACTCAATTTTTTAAACACATCTTTTTAAAACTAATTTTTTAATATTTTATACATAGATGGGACCCTAACAGGTACTACCACTCTGGGTCAGAGTGGAGCTGGGTGTAATGGTGATAAAGGGGTACTCCATATTCCTCGGAGTTCCAGAATTGAAACTTCACCATCAGATATAGTTTAATGTCATATCAAGGATATTAAGGCCCTCAGTCACTGCCTTCTAGCATATATATGATAGAATGGATGGGTTGGGATAATCATATAGATGCTAAGGCTTGACATGACCAGCTGATTGATCGATGGGAGGACTCTCCGACCAACCCTTTAGCTTAAGTAATAGACAAAGTGGAGTGTTGCATTGTGATGCTGGGTATTTCTCTTGATAGCATTTCATAAGGAAATTTCTTGGCAGCTCCCATCTCCTCTTCAAGTAATGTGAAACAGGTTGTATTGGGTTACATTGTACCAGCAACAAGAAAAAAATTCTATTTCATCATTTCATTAGATAATCCTGAAAACATGATAATCAAGATTAGGCTTTCATAAAATCTTCTCAGTGTAGAGCAGGGGTCACCAAACTACAGATCCGGCCTGCGAAGGCATTTTATCAGGCTTTAAGGTACTTGAATTTGTTGGTTAAAACGTACGGAACACAAGGAGTTCTGATACCATTTAAATTTTATCATGCATTCTCATGGATTTGTCTACCGAATTAACCCATGAAATGAAATTGACTGATAAACATTTGAAATCAATTCTCTTGATTGGATGTAGCAATTCCACACCAAACATTGACGATATCTTGAAAGGCAAACTTCAGTTTCTCAAATCTCACTTAACCTTTCTGCTAATGTTGTGTTATTTGATAATGTTTTGAAAATAAATATGTTGGTTAAATTTGTTTTTGTGGATCTTATGCCACTCATCCATGAATATAATATGGAAAGATAAATTTTGTTTTACATCTTTTTCTCAGAGCTTTCATTCTGGCTAGCAAGTATTGAACAATAATAATGTGACCCACGCTCATTATTTTTTCAATTATCCAGCTCATCGTGAAAAAAGTTTGGTGATCCCTGGTGTAGATATATGATATAGAAAGTAAAGTTAGCAGTGTGGCCTATTGTCGGTATCAGCCAGACAGCAATAGTAGTAGGATTGGAGTATTTACTACTTGCGTAAATCCCCCAATACAACCTGGGGTTACTGGGGAGGCTTGTCTCTCGTGAAATGACTCAATATTACTTGAGACAGCATCCTGCAGCAGTTTGGCAGTCCAGTTGTCTCGGACTTTCTCTTGCCACTGGACCAGCAGCCAAATTGCTAAGACAGTGGACTGATGTATGTGCACACTCTTTCCACTCAAGATATCTTACACACAAGTTTCACTCCATATTGAGTGAGGTCATCTGTAACAGACCTCTATAAGCAGTATAGACCAGGAAGATTGTTTTGTGTCTGAGGTGGAGTGCCACACCTACCATCAGCTCCACACTTTATTGCACAGATCAAAGATGTGCTACTCATGCACTGAGTTGGCGAGGGCCAGTATCAAACTAGCAGTTCCGAGGCAGATGGTCTACCATCTGGAACATGATAACCTACCATATTGATATTCTAAGAATTATGGAAAGGTTGGTTGTTTTGTTTTACGGCATGTCAACCCTTTCTGGGTCATTTAATGCTGATTCAAGTCATTTTGATAGTCAGTCACCACCTTCTAGCACATACATAATAAAAAGGGTTGGGGCTTGCCATGAAGACAATAGGGTCAGGACAATCATATAGGTGCTAGGGCTTGACATGACCAGCTGATTGATCAGAGATCTCTGACTAGCCAAAGTATGGGCCAAAGTGGAGTGTTACATATCATGGACTGCTAGGCAACCAGGATTCCATCCTTAAGCATGACGAGTTGCCACCCACAGCCAACGAGTGGTCTGATTGCGGGTGGGTGGGGGCTTACCCCTCTGCACAGGTGCAGTTGGTGTATTCTAAAGCCCCTGTATAGTATACGAGAGCCTGGCTTTTTAGAGGCTGGGGATCTCGTATTCACACTACATACTGAAAAGTAACTTAGTGTTAATACTGCTACTATAACTATTTCGTTGTTATACCTTACACTCAAACAATAACAAAAATAAATAGGTTAAGATATAAAAATATTCGGAAATTTATGTGTAGTAAAATATAACAGGGATAAAAATATCTTGATACAAAAAGAAAAGAAAACAGATTTAGAATTTGAAATTCATTTGATTTTAAGATGTGTGTGTGTGTGTGTGTGTGTGTGTTCCTTTATTATAATTCAAGAAAAGAAAACAGATTTAGAATTTGAAATTCATTTGATTTTAGAATGTGTGTGTGTGTGTGTGTTCCTTTATTATAAATTAGTCGTTTATAGTTTATAGACCAATCAGTTTTGGGACAACTAGAAACATCAGTAAACTATACCATGACTTATCTGGTGTAGGCCAAGCATAGGATGAATCAGATTGTGTTTAATAGAATATGATATTCAACAAATGAAAAGCTTCTATGAAAGAAAAATGTTTTCAAAGCTTTCAATTTTCAGTTGAAAAAGTTTTTTTTTTTTATTTTTCAGATCAAAGATTTTATACCTGCAAATATAACATAAGATAAAAACTAAAAACAAGGGAGGCAACTCTTATGTGTACTTATATTTTTTTTAAAATGGTGTCTTGTTCCCAAAGATTCATACTTTATTTTTCTACAGCATTTTTGCTTTCAGTAATAATTGCCGTTATATTTTACTACACATTTTTACTACCTTAATATTTCGGGACGAAAATTCCCATGATGGGAATTTTCGTCCCGAAATATTGAGAAATAAAATGACAGGTTAACAAAAAACATCATAGTTACCTTCTTTTTTCTTTACACTCGCATTGTGACAGCCTTCAAAACCAACCAACAAACCAATATATATATATGTGTGTGTGTGTGTGTGTGTGTGAGAATGTAAAATTCTCTTTATCTTTTTATTTCTTTTATCATTTCAAGAAACATAAAGAGATAATTCTAAAAAGCATTTTATAAGCCTGAAGAATTAGTAATTTTATCATCTTACTATAATGGAGATTTAGTGTATGTCTGTCTGTAACCGAAACTATGTCACTATTTACGTCACAATAAGCTCAGGAATTGTATAAGTTTATCAATGAGTATTTCATTTGTAGTCAAAATCCTGAATTAATTAATACATAGAATAAATCCTATCTATTAACGATGTCTCTATGAAAATCTAAGTTGGATTTGCCTCAAAACAGCCCACATTATTAGTGCGTTTAAAATCCTGCAATGCGTTTTAAATATCACTAAGATATAAAGGTTTACATAATCTATGGTATGGTTAAATTTGCATACTGATTTTAACAATACCGGGTTTAATAAATAATTACTTGGTGTTATTGATTTCTGATATTATGGTTTTATTCTCTAACATTAAAATCAATCCTGTGAATGATTTTATATAGAAACCAATTAAAATATAACTGAAATAATTGTAATCTTTTTATATGCATTCTTATTTAATTGTGTTAGTCTTTCTAATTTAATATATTTCATTTCATTAAAACTTAAATACTTACACCTGGAGGGCACATATTCTTGCTAGTTTGATTAAGGGTCAAGTCACAGATACACACCACAGTGTGCATTATAGCAGTACCTACCGTTATTAATGGAATCACTGCAGTCTTTTAGTGACTACTCTTTTATTCCAAAATAAGTTCCAAGGTAAATGTAGAATATGACACATCACAATCAAAAGCTTCAAATTTGGTTGGATTTCAGACATTAAATAATCTTCAACTTGGAGAATTTCAATAAGTTTTTTTTTTAAATAAAGAAAATATGAATTATTTTCTAACCTTATCTTTGAGAGTCTGTGTTACGCCTCAAAGATACATGGTTCAAAGTTAACTGGGTTATTTCCTATAAGTCTAACATGATCAAAGGGGAACCACTCTTGACTGATAAATTATTTGTTTATTTTCCCATTAAACTAATCCTAACCCCGTCTTCTTTTTTCCTAGTAGATCAATAAATAAATAAATAATTTATCAGTCAAGAGTGGTTCCCCTTTGATCATGTTAGACTTATAGGAAATAACTGTTAACTGACCTGAAAAAATGTAAAAGTTTTTAAATAAAATAACTGGTGCATTATATCTTTTATTCATTAATATATAAACACTGAAAATTTCATTAAATTCGGTTAATTGCCTGATTTTTGGTATTTTTTTTTTTTGGTGGGGTGACATATGATGGTGGAATTTAGGTCCGTTAAGTTCAATTTAACCCAAGTTTTTTTTTTAAATAAAGAAAATGTGAATTATTTTCTAACCTTATATTGTATCCGAGAATGTCAACAATCAAACACAAGGAAATGCATTTGCGTGATTTAATGAATCTCAGAAGAGACAAGTCTAAATTTAGAAATTCCTGGTTTTCAGTCAGCGATATGAGAGACATCTTGAATATCTAATGAGCTAAGATGACCTAATTTGCATAATTCAGTTGGTTTCTTAAACGGTAGATAATAGACTTTCAGAACGTGTGAATTTGAGTTCTTTCTAGCAATTTTGAGAATTTATTAATAAATAAAAATGGTAAAATTTGGTCACTTGAAATTTAATGGCTGGAAAGTCAAAAAGAAAGTGAAATGGATTTTATTTATATCCTAAATATTCATCTGTGTCATTCTTAAGAATTTTTATCTGAGATGAAAAATTGTTATTTTATGAATAAATTTAGGAAGATTGGAAAAATTGAAGTAACAGTAATAAAAAAGGAAAAATACTTTCTCTGTGTATTTTGCAAGATGATAGCATTGTAATAAGTGATTTGGTTTGGTTTGTTTTGTTTTACGGCATATCAACCTCAGTGGGTCATTTAATGCCGATAAAGTTTTGAAATAAATCAATTCTTAATGGATAATACAATTTTTTTATAAATACATTTTTCTATTTAACCCATAGATGGGACCCTAACAGGTACTACCACTCTGGTCAGAGTGGACCAGGGAGCAATGGTGATGAAGGGGTGCTCCACATTCCCCAAACCTTCAAAACTGGAACCTCACCTCAGATAGATTTTAACGACATTCCCAGGACATGTAGACCCGCAGCCACCGCCTTCTAGCACCCATATGATAAAAAGGGGTTGGGGCTTGCCATAAGGGCAATAGGGTTGATGTGACCAGCCGATTGATCGGAGGGGGGCCTCTCCGACCGCCCGTCTAGCCCAAGATAGGGCCAAAGTGGAGTATTGCATGTCATGAACTGCAAAGTGAAATTTTAATATTGATTCAAAATCAAATTTCACTCTGATGAAGGTCAAATTTTCTCTGTGTACAGAATATTTTTACATTTTTCTATTATTATTATTTCATTTCATTTGTTTATTTAATGATAATAGTTTGAATCGTGTACACAAAGATAAACTGACTGAAACACGTGTAAGTGATATTGATGAAATTCATCTTTTATTATCCATTCTGTACTTTCTTTTCTTTTTCCTCATATATATATATATATATACATTAAATATCACCAGATCTTGCTTTTTGAGCAAAAATAATGAAGATTTGATTTATATTTGTGAAGATAATTAAAAAATAAAATTTAAACAGTAACAGCATAGATTTTTTTTTTTTTTTTTTTTTTGCAATTGATATTTTCAATAGGAGACACCAATTTTTCTTTTCAGAGGGTCTGTGCACTTTTTTTCTTTTTTTCAGGCCAGATCAATGCAAGGTCTTTTTTATATAGGGATTTTAATGGGTCATCTTGTGAGAATCTAACTCACGATGCAGTAATAATGGATTTGCAAGACTAACTTTTTGCCCCCCCCATCTACCCAGATGACGCTGTGTAGTCTCTTCTAGTTAACTGGAAATGATTGAAAATGAAAATGAAAGAAAAAAATACAATATTGTAAAGGTGTAAAACTATAAAAATAAAACAATTAATGACAAACTAAATATATATATACACATTCACTATCACCAGATCTTGCTTTTTGAGCAAAAATAATGAAGATTTGATTTATATTTGTGAACATAATTAAAATGATATCTTAAATAGGAGACACTGATTTTGCTTTTCAGAGTGTGAACTTCTTTTTTTTCTGATGCCCCAGGTCAAATCAATGCAATGTCTTTTTTATGTAGGGATTTTAATGGGGTATCCTGTGAGGGTCCAACTCACGATTCAGTAATAATGGATTTGCAAGACTAACTTTTTGCCCCCCCCCCCATCTACCCAGATGACGCTGTGTACTCTTCTAGTTTACCTGGAAATGATTGAAAATGAAAATGAAAGAAAAAAAGAAATAATACAATATTGTAAAGGTTGTTGATATTGATTTCTAGGAATCAATAAGATATTTCAAAGAATAAAAAAATAAATTTTCAAGAGTCTCAGGTGGAGAATAGTACGAGGGTTAGCTGAAAAGTTCATAGTCCAACCAAGATACTTTCATGGAATGTGACCAAATGATGTTTATTTTTCTCAGTTCTCTTTACAGTTCTCCTTGCGGTCCACACACTTCTTCTTTTGGTGTTGTAGTTGCTTAGATCCTATTGGTCACAAAAAGTCATCATCAGCACATATGACATCATCATCTGAATTTTTCAGCCTTTGAACTTTTCAGCCTTCCATCCTCGTATGGTCCATAAAGCAAAATGGTTGAAGCTGATTTTTGTCATATATATATTTAGCAACCCCTCCGCACGAGCAGGATGCAACACAAGGTCAATTTCTTAAGCGGAGTTTATCAGGTTTGAATTCAGAGTTTTCCTTCTCCTAGACCGGTTGCCTAACCATGGTTAAAGGGCCCAGTCTGCCCTACTATTTTACCCATAGCTGGAGGGAGATTAGGATTCATACCTTTCCCAAGGGTATTAGCGCTAAGTGAAATGCAATTACCACGTCCAGGATTTGAACTCGGGGCGACGAGTCCGAGTCCCTAGACTTTAACCATTACTTCACATGCTTCCTGATTTTTGTCATATAAGTAGAAAAATGAAATCCTAATGAAGCCAAAGAAATTGAACCAAGAAAGTTGTGGTGATTTGAGAGTAAAAAAAACACAAAAAAAACAAAAAAAAACTCACTAACTTTTAACTAAATATTAATAGCATCAACCAAATTCCTCAAATTAAAGATGTTAAATGATTACTAAATGATATAATGAATATGTAAATACCTTGGTACCCCCTCACTATAATCTGATTGGACAGTGTCATGTATAAATAGTCGACACTGTTGGTACAGGCACCCATACCGAGACCTACACTTACTCGCTAGACTACACCACGACTGCTCGGCAGACGTATTGCTATTCGACACACCAACGACTACTGAGCTAATATACCAAATACCAACTTCAGAATATATCCCTTAACCCTGATATATCACTAAAACAGTCAGATTCTTATTATTATTGTCTACTTAAGTAAAAAAAAAAACACAATATGGTTATCATCATCGTCAAATCATCAACATCATATGATCCTTTTTTCTCTGTCTATTGCAGAACTCAGGCCCCAAGGTCTGTAAGGCCCCAAGGTCTGTAAGGCTTGGGAAGTAATGTGCCTTACCCCACATGTTGGCCCATCATGTATTGACAGGGATATGATTATATTTCATACACATGATGCTGCAAAAAAAAAAAACGTGACTTCACGTATTTCGCGGGCTTTCTGTAATATTCCATGGAAAGTCCCGCCCGTGATATGAAAAGGGGCCCATCCCTTCAGAAATACAGGGGTTTGACAATAATCTTATGCAACCGCATAGATTATGTAACATATGCTCGGTTACACAGGGAACACCTGAGGAAGGCCGGAAGATGGAGCAGCCGAAACATTGTGTTTATATATACCACAATAAAGATGAGGGCAACATTCTCTAACTTGTCATATTTTTCTAAATTAGAAAGAAAAGAGGATAATGGTTTGGTTTCTTTATTTAATGGCATATCAACCTTTGTGGGTTATCTAATGCCAAAGCCTTACTTGTAGAAGAACAGTAGTGGTACTATTTAACCCAGGGGTCACCAAACTACAGCCCGCAGGCTGGATCCGGCTTGTGGAGGCATTTTATCAGGCCCGCTGAATTTGTTTGTTAAAATGTACGGAATGTGAGACGTTCTGATACCATTTAAATTTAAATATCATGTTAAGCTTACTAAATCTTTATGGACTTGACTACTGTAGGTAGGTTACAAAATTTTGTGCGTGTGAGCATTTCACTTGTTACTTACGCGATCCCGAATTTTCACTTGTTACAACTGCTTGAAAAACACAGGTAATTTTTAAAGAACTACTGTGAAGCAACAAATTGGTCAAAAGTTATGAGACAAACATTTTTGGAAAGGGCAAACCCTATATTTTCAATATATATAAGATTTTGATAAAATTACAATTGATCAGAATGTTTAAAGGAGATAAGGAGATTCATACCTTTCCCAAGGGTATTAGTCTGAAAGTGAACATAATAATGTGACTGGAGGTCAAACTCGCTTACAACGATGTTGCAGTCCAGCACGTTAGCCATTACACCACAGGGACTCTCCTAAAAAGTGGATGAACAGGGGGATAAGAGAAAAATGGTCTATAGTGTATATAGAAGTAAAAGGGAAAAAAGAAAAAGGGGGAGGTGATCTAAACCCTAACCCTGTCTTCTTTTTTCCTAGTAGATCAATAAATAAATAAATAATTTATCAGTCAAGAATGGTTCCCCTTTGTTTATGTTGGAGTTATAGGAAATAACCTGAAGGTGTTATTCATATATAAAATTATTCAGATATAAAAATTATCTAACTTGACAAAAAATATAAGTCGTTTTTTCTTTTTGTTTCCTGTCTGTAGTCATCACTTCAATGATAAATGGAACAATAACATTTTCTATGACAATAAATGTACATACACGTAGATAAGTACAAGTACACAAGTGTACATACATAAGTACACATAGACAAGTACAAGTACAAAAGTGTACATACATAAGTACACATAGACAAGTACAAGTACAAAAGTGTACATACATAAGTACACATAGACAAGTACAAGTACACAAGTGTACATTAAAAAATAACATTGAGGATATCTATATCTCATGGTTTGCAAAAGATAAAAAATTTGTTTTTATATGGTGATTAAAAAAAGGATGGGAAAAAATGATTATGGATTATTCCCTTCTCTTTATATCACAATTCTTTCAAATGTAAAAAAAAAAAAAAAGAAAAAAGTGTGTGGTGTACTGGTTAGAGTCGTAGGAAATGGACTTGTCAACCCGAGTTCAAACCCTGGACGAATCCACAGTTCACATAGCACTAACACCCTTGGGAAAGGTATGAATCTAACTATTCTCCCTCCAGCTATGGGTAAATAGTAGGGCAGACTGGGTTCTTTAGCCTTGGTTAGGCAACCAGTCTAGGAGAAGGAAAACTCTGAATTCAAACCTCTTAAAACTCTGCTTGGGGTGGTCACTACTAGAATAGGCTCAGTCCTAATTTTAATTTAGAATTCAAATTCAAATTTTTAATTTCTAAAATTTAAATTTAAATTTACATCATTATATCCCATAAATGAAAAAGGCCTCGCACTAAAAAAGGCAAGATATCCCCACACAGACTATTATGAATGCAGACTATGCATCTCCACACTTGATGGTAATCCTTTAAAGCCAGTAGAACAATTCACATACCTAGGTAGTAATATCTCATCAACAGAATGCAATGTTAATGCATATATAGGAAAGGCATGGTCTGCTATAAACAGATTATCAGTCATATGGAAATCTGATCTCACTAACAAGTTAAAACAACAATTCTTCCAAGCCATGGTTGTATCAGTGCTATTGTATGGCTGCACCATTTGGATCTTAATGAAGTGCCTAGATAATAAGCTAGATGAAAGTTGCACAAGAATGCTGAGTGCGAGCTTGAACCAATTCTGAAAACAACACCCCACAAGGAAACAGCTGTAAGGCCACTTGCTCCCTATCACACAAACCATCTGAGTATGATGAACAAGACATGCTGGACACCGCTGGAGAAGCAAGGACAAACTCATAAGTGATGTCCTCCTGTGGAAACCAGCAAGGACCTATATTGACCATCTCTATGCAGATACTGGATACTGCGCAGAGGACCTCTCGAGGACAATGAATGATAGGGACAGTTAGTGAGAGACTGTCATGGATATCTGTGCTACTTGAGCAATATGATGATGATGATGATGATGGATCTATTACATTACCGTACAGGGTCAGTGCAAGATGATTTGGTGTTCTAGGAAAGTCTTTATATGCGTGCCATCTTGAAAGTTCTGATAAGCTAACGAAGGTACAGTAACCCATTACTACATTGTTTTAACTCTTAAAACACCATTGATAACATAATTTCCATCTTATGGATTTATTACGTCATCCATGCAAATAACCAATTATTGTTATTACATTAAGTCAATAAATCCTTGACATAAATGTCTATGAAACAGTCTCCACTACAGTCTTCCCTTCATTTTTAATTTTAGCCAAAAAATTTTTGCTCTGAATTTGTGGTGCCTCCAGATGTTGGCACCCAAGGCAATGAATTTGTGGTCAGGGATTGAGATCTCATCAGCAAATGAATCTTATGGTGAACTTTGAGGCACTTTATACTGAGAAGCATTAGCAGAACCTCCAACTTTGAGCCATCCCTGTCTCATAAATAAGGAGGAATCCAAAGAATTTGTATTGCAATATCAAAGTAGATTTGATATGGAAACATTAACTGTTAAAATCAATTTTAAGATAGGGGTGAGCGGGTAGTGGCAGAGCTACCCTGGGCCAGTAGTGGACTCGCACTTCCAAGAACACTCCTCTCCAGTAGGCATAAAAAGGAGTTTTTTGCTGGGACGTCAGGGGAAAAAGAGTTTGTAATTCGTTACTACTGTATAGTAAAATCTGTCTAGTTCAGGCAAACATTTCTTTTGTGGAAAGAGATTGTAATTCATAATTACAGTGTAGTAAAATTTTGTGTCTTGCTCGACTGTAGTGCAAGCCAACTTTTTTTTTCTAAGTTTCGATTCCCAAGGTTGCTTGATTGCAGGGCATGCCAGTGGATTTTGTTGCAATCTGATGCTACCTTTCTGTAGTTGGTTGACCGCAGGTAAACCCTGTTAACAGTTATCACAAGAATTCGCAATAAAACCCTAAGAAAGCGTGGCAACTGTGAACTCCCAGAAACCAGGATGGAGACAATGAGTTTGTGTTGGAATTTCTTAGATAGGAAATTATCATTATTATACATATCTCATTTGTGAATCCCCGTATTGTTTAAAATTGTTTTTTTTTATATGTTTAAATAAGTAGACCGTAGTTTTGTGGTAAATATTCATTGCGTATGTGAAAACAGTATATTTTTTATTTGTTTTTTTTTTCGTATGTTTGAATGAGTAGAACTTATTTTGATTCATATAATTTTAGTGTATACAAGATAATTGAAAAAAGAAAAAAAAGAAAATCCATCTCTTGTAAATAAATAATTGGATAAAATTAAAATTAATAAAGAGGGGGGGGGAGAAAAAAAGAAAGAAAAAAGAGAAAACAATCTTAGCACATCCAGTTCTTCCTGGTAGTGAGACCAAACATGATGAATACATTTAAGGAATCATATATAAGAAGAACTCCATTACCATTGGTTTGGGGGGGGGTCACATGACCAGTAATATAAAGTGATGGTCAACAGGAGGTAAGGTTAGTGAAAGCCAGTTGCTGAGGGGGGGGAGTTGGGGTTTGATCAGCTCCAATTGGTCTCCTGGGGGAGGAAATCCGATGTTGAAAGACCATAAATTTCCAGTGATCCCAGGGATACAAAATTGCTGACAAGCCCCCCCCCCTCAATCATCTAATAGATGTATTTTGTGAAATCATATCTACAGTATGGGCAGTGGCATTAGAGCAATCTACTTTAGGGGATTGAATAGAAGGTTTGTTTTGAAATTCCCAAAATGTTACCAAATACAGCAGATACCTGAAGAAGGCCAGAAAGTACAACAGTTGAAACGTTGTGACTAAAACAACCAGGATGAGGAATCTTATTCAAATACTGGATCAGTGTATAATAAAAAATTAAAAAAATAAAATAAAAAAAAACATTAATATATTTTTGTTATCATCTCATACTTTATATCTTTTTGAAAAACTCTATCATCTGCTGACTTAAATATGGATTTAAATCCACCACTTGTTAATAATATTTTGAGACTCTTTCTCATTTAATAATAAAATTTAAAAAATGTCTAATAACTGAAAGTAGTTTCTCTTTGTTTTAAGTTGTCTCCCCTTAGGTTGGACACTCTTTTTGGTGAGGTTTAAGGCAGAAAATGAGAAGACAAGGAAACAGAGAAGCATAAAAGGTTTTGTCCTTTTTGTAGCGGCAGCCGAAGCCAATAAATTTTCACAGTTTATCAACCAGTAAAATTGAAGAAAACAATTTATCCAAATTTTTTTTGAGAGAAGGCTTGATAATTTGTATCATTTGGATTTTTTTTACTATAGTCCTCATCTTTATTGTTATATACACAACGTTTCGGCCAATGTGCCCTCTGGCCTTCTTCAGAAGGGAAGAAGGTTCCCATGTTCTAAAAGGTTCCCAAGTTTGACTAGAAACACCTGAAGGCTGTAGGACATATCGACTGAAAAATTGAGAACAATAGTCCAAAAAGTCCAAATAATACAGAAGAAAACAACTTGTGTCTGTTCCATCCAAGCAAATAGGAGACTACAATGTATTCAGTTGCAAGAGTCTTTAGAAAATTCTCTACACAAAAGATATCAGGAAAATATATTCATATCTGTTTGAGTAACATTCAAAGACAAATTGCTATTATATTTTCATATTATATTATTCCATCAATATTATCATTATTATTAATTATTATTTCACTCCTTGTGAGTTATTCACACCAGTGTAAGCTGATGGTCTTTCACTGGAGTCTGAGTGACAACAAGTCTCCCCAGGTCTCCAGGACTCTTTTGAATATTGTAGCCGATTTCAACAATGCTGTTGTCTGGATGGTCTCAATTCTTCCTCTGATTTCCAGTTCCTCCAGTCTTTTTCCCCAAGTTTTTTTTTTGGACCGTTCCAAGTGTACCAATTACAATTGATATCACTTTCACCCTCAAATTCCAGTTTTTTCAATTCTCTAGCAAGGTCTAGGTATTTGTCACCTCGTGTTCTCTGTCACACTTATCATTTTTTTTCATCTTCACTCTGTGATTATTAAATGGTAATTCTTAATTTGGAAGATGAATTTTCTTCAATCCATAAAAGCCCAACTCATGATAGTCAACTGTCATTTTCAGAGTCGGTAAAGATGCCCTATAAATGCACAACTGACTTAAAGGATTAAACTATTAAAGCAATTAAGTCCAGCTTA
Source organism: Doryteuthis pealeii (assembly GCA_023376005.1). Taxonomy (NCBI): domain Eukaryota; kingdom Metazoa; phylum Mollusca; class Cephalopoda; order Myopsida; family Loliginidae; genus Doryteuthis; species Doryteuthis pealeii. The sequence continues at coordinate 78,336,928 of CM042156.1, read as the reverse complement.
GTCATGCATGAAATCAGATAGGGATAAGAAAAGATTAGAATGACCATGTTGCACCAATCTTCCAAGTGGGGAGGGCTCTGCTGGATTTAAAAATCAGCATGCTCATGATTACTGATACCATTCAACTATCTCAACCATCGAGCAGACCTCTTCATATTATAACTGTTTATGTTTTTAGAAAGAAAATAACAATCTGTTAACATTTGGTTTGGTTTCTTTGTTTAATGGCATATCAACCTTTGTGGATTATTTAATACCAAGGACATCCTTGTAGAAAAACAGTAGTGGTACTATTTAACCCATGATGGACTCTCCTGTCGATTTCGACGTATGAGTGTTCATACAATGAACATCCACACAGTGATTTGTTTATAGTGGTGAAGGCTTGTGTTGGACCATCCACACTTTTTGGCACAGTCGATAGGAAAGGATTGGTGCATCAAGGGTTGCCACAAACCCAATCAACGACCGACCTCAGGAATTTTGAATTCAGAGTTATCCCTCTCCTAGACTGGTAACCTACCCAAGGCTGAAGGGCCCAGTCTGCCCTACTATTTAAGCCATAGCTGGAGGGAGAATATATGGATTCATACCTTCCCCAAGGGTATTAGCGCTATGTGAAATGCCAACAGCTTTGTCTAGGAATTGAACTTGAATCGACGAGTCCATTTTCCACGACTCTAACCACTAGCCCACGCGCCTCCACATTTAACCCATAGCTGGGGGAATAAGGGGGTTTATATCTTTTCCAAAGGGTATTAGTTTGAAAATGAACATAATAGTGCAACTGGAGCTCACTTACTAGGATGTTGCAGTCCAGACCTCAGGAATTTTGAATTCAGAGTTATCCTTCTCCTAGACTGGTTACCTACCCAAGGCTGAAGAGCCCAGTCTGCCCTACTATTTAACCCATAGCTGGAGGGAGAATATATGGATTCATACCTTTCTCAAGGGTATTAGCGCTATTTGAAATGCCAACAGCTTTGCCTAGGAATTGAACTTGAATCGACGAGTCCATTATCCACGACTCTAACCACTAGCCCACACGCCTCCACATTTAACCCATAGCTGGGGGAATAAGGGGGTTTATATCTTTTCCAAAGGGTATTAGTTTGAAAATGAACATAATAGTGCAACTGGAGCTCACTTACTAGGATGTTGCAGTCCAGCATGTTAGTTACTATGCAACGGGGAGTCCCTCCATGTTAGCATTTAAAATACTGTTGTAGCAAGATTGAATTTGGCAAGGACTACTAATGGAAGGGGGAGGAAGAAAGAAAGAAGTGAGAGAGTAAAGGTTTTAAAAAGAGTAATGAACACAAAAAAATTTGACCGGGGCGTGACCCCCAAATGGAGAATTGAGTGTCAACCAGAAGTATTAACATTATTTTAGATGCAAACAGGGTAATTGTGTCTACTTCCTACAATGATAACCATTATACCACAAACACCTCCACAAATGGATTATATGCCCTTATAAGTCACATGGTGTTGTGGAACGATGAAGAAAAATACCACCCTCTTTGCGCTTTCGGACGTCGTAGGGTACGGACCGGACTTTGGGGTCCCTTGTGGGATCACAGTAATCTAGCAGTGTTCTCTCTCTCTTTCTCTCTGCCTTTCCTCCTCTCCGATACAGCCCATGAGACGCATGAGACAAGCCCTGGAAATAAAAGCTATGCAGCTTGTGACGATATATTTCTCGCGTTGTACTTTTTTTATTGACAAGATGACCACCACGTGCAGAACGCCTTTTTAGTACCGTGAATATATCGCCACCACCACGTTACACTGTTTAAAGTTTTGTTTTTACTATGTAAATATGTTGCGACTGAATTAATCAATTAACAACATTGAAAATCCAGAAAAGGTTTATTACTTTTTGTACGGGAATATAAATGATAGAGTCAACATGCAGTTCTCCAACAGTATGGTTAGCTACTTGATGAGTAGTGACTCAAATATGAATACTACTACGAATACTACTACGAATAACCTTGCGTATTCGTATCTTTATATATGTGTGATACTATGATTGAAGATGAACATGGTCAGAATAAATAAATAAATAAATGAATAAGAAAGAGAATAGGTTAAAGCCAGGCATAAGTAAAAGGGGTGGGTGGTTGACCTTTTTACGAATCCAAAGATTAGGCTGTAAAGTTTAAGAGACTTGTACGACCACCATGAAGTTAGGCCACTTAGTGATAATATCTTATGCACTAGGTATTAAAAGCAAAAGGGATTTTTATGAAAAAATCTCTTTTGAAAAAATTAATGGTCGCCGTATTGAAGACGTAGTGTCTGGAAAAATATTTAATTACTTTAATTTTAAGGGTTAATGACGTCTAGAAGTCTGCGATTCGATTTAAGTACTGGCCATCTGTGTGGTCCAGAGAAGATGGGTGGGGAAGGAGAATTTGACATAAATACAGCTAAACTCGAGCCCTAAGGCAGTTAGAACTCAGGCCGTTGAAGTGTTAAGATAGGGATAGCCAGTAGCAGCCAGTTGGATAGACAGTGAAGTCTCACACACCCCTTCTTCCATCCCGGTCTTGTTTACAAACACTTGTAGTTGTTGTTTGTTTGTTTTTAATCCTTGTGAGCCTGTTTCTGACTCATGCCCTCAAATTGGCCAGCGCAGAGTGTTACAACGTTTGGGGTTCTAGACATTGTGCATTGAAGGTGCAGAGCGCAGAACAGGTTGTCTCACATGTTCTGTTGAACAAGTCCAACAATCTTGTAGAGGAAATATCATCTCCTAACAACAAAATACACTTTAATAAATTGTGACAATAAAAGAAAAAAAAAATTAGTTTTATAAGGGCATATAATCCATTTGTGGAGGTGTTTGTGGCATAATGGTTATCATTATAGGAAGTAGACACAGTTACTCTGTTTGCATTTAAAATAATGTTAATACCCCAGGAAAGGTATGAATTCAACTATTCTCCCTCTAGCTAAGTGTAAACAGTAGGACAGCCTGGGCTCTTTAACCTTGGTATGTGTGGTATACTAAGAAACGGAAGCACCGTTTCTGCCATTGTTTTGTAAAGAAATGGAAGCACCGTTTCAGCCATCTTTTTGAGTTGTGAATAAAAGGCGGAAGTGATTACTTCTCATGGTTAAACGTCAGCTGGACTACCCGTGTTATTATTTCGCTAAGTAGGTTACAACAGTATGACAACAGGAAAATTCTGAAATTAAACCAGACCCGGAGAAGGAGGGGCTATTTCTGCCCAAGACATGCTACTATATGAGTAGTGAACCCCTCTCATCCCTCCAGACTCAGTTACCCTATTTACATTTCAAATAATCCTAATACCCCTGGAAAGGTATGAATTCAACTTTTCTCCCCCCCACCTAAGTGTAAATAATAGGGCAGACTGGGCTCTTTAACTTTGGAATGGTAACATAGCTAGAAGGAAAACTCTGAATCAAAACGAGACCTGGAGAAGGAGGAGCTGCACCAGGTTATTCCTGCCCAAGACATGCTAGAAGTGTAATGAAAGGTATGAACCCCCTCCCCTCATCTCTCCAGCTATGGGTTAAATACTGTGTTTCTGCCCAAATAAGACCTACCTGAAAAATAAGACCTGGATTAATATAAACCCTCCTCTTATTATAAGCCCTAGTTGAGAGTGGCAGACAGATGAAAGAAATAAGCATTCTTCACAATAACATCATGTGATGCAAACACTCAACATCCCCGCAAAATAAGCCTTAATGTTATATTTCGGAGTGGAAATTAATATAAGCCCTGTCTTATTCTTGGTGGAAAACAGAGTAATATCAAAACTGTTTTGATCCAAGTATGATCCAAGTAGGATCCAAGTATGGTTTTGGCATTAGATAACCCATGAAAGTTGATATGTCATTAAACGCCCCCAAAACTAACCTACATTGTATTTACCTCGTACCCCACTTGTAAGGGTTAGGCACAAGGCCCTATTAACGTGGGGCCACCCACAAACTGAAGTTCATGGGTGGCAGGTGAAAAATTGCATCGATCCCATCGGCATTCCCCCTCAAGGGGGGTGCCTCAGGCGCTGGGCAATAAACCCAGCCCTGCCCCTTTAAATCAAGAGGGCAGGTATTGCCTGGGGGGTGGCCCCCTGGGATCGACGCCGTTAATTATAGCAATCCCTCCCCAAAATTAACCTACATGATTAGCCCCCCCTCCCCTGTGTGAAACTATGTTGCGCACGTACCAAATGTGATACTATGCAGGCCACGGTACCAAATGTGATACATGTCACATACCGCATTAACATCGCTAATTGGTGAGAGTGAGAGTTCTTTGATAAGAAAGTTCTTCAGAGAGATATTGAGAGAGAGAGAGAGAGAGAGAGAGAGAGAGATTAGACTTACTTGCCGAGGAGATGACCAAAACAAGGTTACAGAATAAGTTTATTTTTATAATCAAATTTTGCTTCCTTTAAACATTGTAATTTATCATTCATAGTTGGGTGAGGTTATGTAAGTTTGCTGCAAAAAAACTTTTTTTTTTTTTTAAATCTTACTATCCGTAAGATTAAGTAATGGAAAAAAAAGATTTATCAAATGATCAGGTGTTTTTTTTTTTGTTTTTTTTTTCAAGGAAAATTTGAAATATTTTTATTTTTTTCCTGATTGCTGAGATGACAGCTGTTTAAAACAACAGCAACAAAAACAACAACAAACAAAACGAATATTAAACATTCATTTTAGGGTCAGAATTATTCAATATTTCTCACAGAAGATTTCCACCCTCTTTTAATGTTGTTGACAATACTGTCAGTAAAATAAATGTTATTTTTAACCAGCTAAAAATAAATTTTAAAAAATTACTATATATAATTGAATTACCACCAGAAAATCCGGCAAACACCGCATGCAGCATACGGAAACACTGGACAGTTGTTTCGACCTATTAGGTCTCATCAGCAGTGTAAACCGTGATCTCCCCCCACTAGAGATTGAAACAGCGACCACAGAATGCAGAGCCAAACTAGTAATTTCAAATAAAATTTTGATGAAAATATATGACAAAAAATTTTTAGATTAATTTACTTGTATATCATGAGACTTTCTGAGACCATTTGCAGTTGGAAATTGTAGGCATACCAGTTGGCCTAGGTGAAGCCTACACCAACTATTTATGCACACAAAGTTTGTATCACACATATGGTGATATCAGGCTAGAATTTAAATCTCAGAAAGTAGCATGATACATACATATATACATTATATACCATATTTGTTTTCTTTTAGCTTCTCATCAGATGATATGATATAATAAAATAACCTCATGTATAAAATATACACAAAGAAATGTTTTGATTTTTAAGACAATATACTAAAAAAAACATCAATTTACATAAAACAAAATTTTTAAAATATCAAAATATTTTAAAACTGAGACTGAGATAACAGTAGCATTAATTACACAAATAAAATTTAATGACACAAGTGAAAAATCCTTGTATATACATCACAGGCACAATTATTTGAAGTTTCTGATGCGACAGCTTAAAAATAAAGTTTAGAAATTGAAATTAAAAGAGAAAATTAACTTAATTGTTTTGTATAATGGCTAAAATAACAGGAATGGTTCATAGTTTTACAGACAGCAAATACAAATAAAACTGATGACACAACAAATGTGAGAGACATTTTGTGAATGTCATGAAAGATTAATGTGGGCATTAACCATGATAAATTTTTAATGGAATATTCAGCTTATTTCATGATCATTTTTAATGGAATATTCAGCTTATTTCATGATCAATTTTTAATGGAATATTTAGCTTATTTTATGATCAATTTTAATGATGATCAATTTTAATGAAATATTCAGCTGATTTTATGATCAATTTTTATGGATATTCAGATTCTAATGGAATATTCCACTTATTTCATGATCATTTTAATGAAATATTCCACTTATTTCATGATCAATTTTAATGGAATATTCAGCTTATTTCATAATCAATTTTTAATGAAATATTCAGCTTATTTCATAATCAATTTTTAATGAAATATTCAGCTTATTTCATGATTATTTTTAATGAAATATTCAGCTTATTTAATGATCATTTTTAATGAAATATTTCACTTATTTCATGATTATTTTTAATGGAATATTCAGCTTATTTCATGATCAATTTTTAATGGAATATTCAGTTTATTTCATGATCAATTTTTAATGGAATATTCAGTTTATTTCATAATCAATTTTCAATGGAATATTCAGCTTATTTCATGATCAATTTTAATGGAATATTCAGCTTATTTCATGATATTTTTAATGGAATATTCAGCTTATTTCATGATCATTTTTAATGAAATATTCCACTTATTTCATGATTATTTTTAATGAATATTCAGCTTATTTCATGATCATTTTTAATGAAATATTCCACTTATTTCATGATTATTTTTAATGAAATATTCAGCTTATTTGATGATCAATTTTTAATGGAATATTCAGCTGATTTCATGATCAATTTTTAATGGAATATTCAGCTTATTTCATGATCATTTTTAATGAAATATTCCATTTATTTCATGATCAATTTTTAATGAAATATTCAGTTTATTTCATGATCATTTTTAATGAAATATTCCACTTATTTCATGATTACTTTTAATGGAATATTCAGCTTATTTCATGATCAATTTTTAATGGAATATTCAGCTTATTTCATGATCAATTTTAATGAAATATTGAGCTTATTTCATGATCAATTTTTAATGGAATATTCAGCTTATTTCATGATCATTTTTAATGAAATATTCCATTTATTTCATGATCAATTTTAATGGAATATTCAGCTTATTTCATGATCATTTTTAATGAAATATTCCATTTATTTCATGATCAATTTTAATGGAATATTCAGCTTAATTTCATGATATATTTTGTAATTAATTATTCACCTGATTTCATGATCATTTTGTAATGAAATATTCAGCTTATTTCATGATCGATTTTAATCGAATATTTAGCCGATTTTATGATCATTTTTTAATCAAATATTCAGCTTATTTCATGATCATTTTTTAAATCAAATTTATGATTATTTTGTAATGAAATATTCAGCTATTCCTGCTGTTACAGAAAACAGACATCAAATAACCAAACAATTCTAATCTTAAAATAACAACAGAAATCTTATAGAATCTAAAAAACAAACATCATTGTATCCAGTTTAGAAAAGCTAAAACACTTGGATTTCAGACGAAAGGCCTTGGGACTATACTGATCCAAGTCAAATGTGCCAATTTCCACATAAATAATCCCATCATATTGATGGGAATTATGCTAGTTTTTTTTTGCCCAAAAATATTATTAATCCATTTTGTGATCATTAATATTATAAATACATTATAAAGGAAGAAATAAAATCAGGAATTATTTGTTGGCTACAGCAAAATTTGGCACATCTATAGAGCGATTTATAACAGAGAAAGTGTTGGACAATCTATTCTTGGATATCACTGCAGCTATAGGAGCTTATAAACAGATGAATGATGTTGTTGTTAATTCACCCAGTCTGATCTTTTAGGAAAATTTTAAATACTTATCATACTGTATTATTCATATATATTGATATTATTAAACTGCAATATATTTATATTTCTGGTAAGAGGATAAAGTAAATCGACTAAGCCAATAGTTTATTACACTCAAATTTGATTGGTACAAACAAATTTTAATTGATATTTCAATTGGTAATATATCTATAATAATATATTTAATATGTTATATTATAGATATTTCTATTATATATATATATATATATATATGAGTATATATAAAAAAGATATGAAAACACCACAAAATGCTGTTAAAGTGAAAACATTTTATAACTTCGCTGATATTGAACAATATTTTGATTTTATGAAAATCGTCATCAGAGCTTGTTTATACTCGTGTTGTTAAGAACGGAGGCAAAAGTCATAGGACGATTTTCATAAAATCGAAATATTGTTCAATATCAGCGAAGTTATAAAATGTTTTCACTTTAACAGCATTTTGTGGTGTTTTCATATCTTTTTTATATATACTCATACCGTCGGATTCATTTCCTTTCTTTTAACTTATACATATAATATATATATATATATATATATATACAGATAATAAATAAGTAATCCATAGACATGTGTTTCGGAGTATCACTCTTCATCAGTGTGGTTATACCGTTTTAACAGCTACCCCTGGCCAGGTTCGAGACCCGAATGAACTTTCGTTCGCCAATCCTCTTACCCGTACGGCCATAGGCAGCTGTCAAATATAGGAGAATATTTAATTGCTACATTTCTAAGCGGAAATGAATTCACTAGAAGCCTCAAACTTATGTAAACAAAGCGAGGCTTAGCTGTGCGCCAAATACAGTGAATTTTGCAATTAAATCCCTTCTAATTAAAGTGCTCGACCAAATTGGGAGCATATATAATATATATATATACAGATAGATAGATAGATAGATATTATTAAACTGCAATATATTTATATTTCTGGTAAGAGGATATTGTTAAGTAAATGGATTAAATCAATAGCTTATTACATTGAAATTTGATTGGTACAAACAAATTTTAATTGATGATATTTTAATTGATAATATTCAAGATAATTGATTTAAACAGATTTATCAATGAACCTATCTATAGAATCTGTACACTGTGAATAAAAAAAAATAGTATAAAAACCCACATTAACTGATTTTAGATCAGTTAAGCTATATCAATATATGGTTATTTAATGTTTGTTTTCTCTCACATCAAAAATTTTAAAAACAATGGAAGCAGAATTATGTTTTTTTTTTTTGTATTTTTAAAGAAGGCTTTGAAGTGGCATGAGATGAAGAATGATTTAAATTGGTGATCGGAAAATTTTGTCTTAGAAAATTTTGGTCTAAAGTTTTGGTTATCAACTATGCCCTTATTTCAAATGATACACAAAGGTACTTCAAATATGAAAAAAAAAATAAAAAAATGGTATTTAAGGTATGAATAGTATTTATCACTTCCTAACTTTTCATAACCTAATTTTCCAGACAGAATTTTCCTAACACCAACTGAATTTTGGTTTTATACACACGCTTGTTGATAAAAAGTAGTTTTTGAAAAAAAAAAAAATTTATAAATTTTTTTAAAGGCCTTTTTGCAATATGGTACACTATAAATAATGACCATATATGTTTTCCACATTTTGAAGATTTTTTTTTTTGATTTTTCTTTTATAAAATGGAATTCCGTTTGTTACAAATCCACTCAGGAATGATTTCCCCCATCTTTTCACTCAATTAATAATTACAAATAATAATAATAATAATAAATATAATAAAACAAACACTCAGGAACACTTCCACACAACAATGGCTACATTGCCTCCAAAAAACATATACAATAAATTTTTCACTTCATGTGTGATCTCAAATCCATAACCTTCACCGACCACCGCGTGCCAAGAGGCACCAAATTTCTTATCCATTGTCTCTTTTATCATTTTAGCAGCAGTCTGAAATTGAACAAAAATAGATTATTAAGGGTGAGAAAAAAAAAAATATATATATATATGAGGAAATTAATATATGAGAAGAAAATATTTTTAAAATATAACAAACACAGGATGTTATGATCAGGGAAACAATTTCGTAAACAAACGCGCATATAAAAATTAACGGTTAATAACATCATATTCACACATTCACTATACACTTAACATCTTTCATTTTGTCCCTCACATAAACATTACTTAACAGTGTCCTGAAGATGGTACAATATACTGAAATAAAAAAAAAAATTGTTTCCCTGTGTTTGTTATATTTTTAAAATATTTTCTTCTCATATTGTCGGATTAATTTCCTCACCGTATTTCCATATATATATATATATATATATATATATATATATATATATATTATAATTATATACACACACACAAACACAAACGTGTGTATATATATATACATACACACATGTATATATGTATGTGCGTGTGTGTATATTTATATATATATAAAGTTGTTCTAAAATAAATTTAAAAAATGATGAATAGAAGCATAAATATCATCATGGACATAAGTTACAACAGTAAACTAATCAATTCACAGGTTGTCTAATAATACTATCTACATATCTATATCTATATAAATATACACACAAACACATACTGTCTAAATATACATCATATATATATATAGTGATTTTCTAACATAGTCTATACTGTATACTTCTAATTTGAATTTACTTTTAATTGTAAATTGAGACTGTATGTGTTTGTGTGTATTTATTTTCATATAGAATAATATTTACTACATTTTTAGAAAGGAAATAAAACCAATAAAGAATAAAAGATTAAATGAATACAAGATTAGAAGAATGCAAGATTAAAAGAATAAAAAGATTAAATTTGCCTTCTCTGGTTTTGGTTCAAATTTTTAACTTTTGTGATTCTAAACAAAACAGAAATGAATAAGAACAACATGAGATTAATTTTATTTTATTGTTTGGAAAATGAATTGCTTGTGACTCAGCAGTTAAGACAGGATTAACTGTAATCCTCCACATCTTTGTTTTGCTGGGGGGGGGGGTAGCAGATGAAACAAAAATTGTTCTAGGCTATTCTAAAAGCAGCCCTTCCTTTTAGATAGGTTTTTGATTTTTTTTTTTTTAAATATGTTTCACCCATTTTTCTAAAACTAATCTATATAATTTTTCCGGTTGATGAAAAATGAATATATGATATTGAAGACAAAGTGCTGATGACTGTTTTGTTTGTTGCTAGGATTGTCTAAAGCTAAAATGTAAAAAGGAAGTAGAGCGAACAGTAAAGTTAAACCTAATGAGTCAGATATATCTAATAGTTTCACTTAGTAGCTCATCAGGGCAAGAATCTGAATACATACATACATATATATTCAGATCTTGCCTTGATATGTGTATATATGTATGTGTGTATATATATATATGGAGGCGCGTGGGATAGTGGTTAGAGTCATGGAAAATGGACTCGTCGATTCATGGAAGAATTTATAAGAGACTTTCACTTCTAGTTGGTTAATAAAGATAAAAAATAAAAGATATCTTATATACTCACTTCATTATTATTTGAAAATTTTTCACACGCCGTTACACACAATTCCATTGTTTCTGTCTTCATTTCATCCATCATATCTGAATGCTGATAAAAAGAAGAAAAAAAAAGAAACCACATTTTTATAAATTTTACAATATAATTTTCTTTCACTATTAAACAGCGAATAATCCCAATCTAGAGGGATATATGTTGTCTATTTTCACAAGTTTCCTTTTTGGTTTTTTTTTGGGGGGGGGGGGGGTTGGTTGGTTGGTTGGTAGGTTAGATTTTACGGCATGTCAACCCTTATTGGGTTATTTTATGCCAAAGATGTTTTTGTTTTATTCATTCTTGATGGGTATTCAACATTTTTTTTTCAAACTCATTTTTTTCTATTTAGCCTATAGATGGTATCCTAACAGGTACTACCACTCTGGGTGAGTGTGGACCTTGGAGTAATGGTGATGAAGGGTTACTCCACATTTCCCCAGAACTCCAGAATTGGAACTTCACCATCAGATAGAGTTTAACATCATACCCAGGACATTAAGACACTCAAAGTGGATCTGGGAGTAATGGTGATGAAGGGTTACTCCACATTCCCCAGAACTCCAGAATTGGAACTTCACCATCAGATAGAGTTTAACATCATACCCAGGACATTAAGACACTCAAAGTGGATCTGGGAGTAATGGTGATGAAGGGTTACTCCACATTCCCCAGAACTTCAGAATTGGAACTTCACCATCAGATAGAGTTTAACATTATATGCTGGACATGAAGGCCCTCGGCCACTGCCTTGTAGCACATATATGATAAAAAGGGTTGGGGAAATGCCATAAGAGCAATAGGGTTGGGTCAATCATATACGTGCTAAGGCTTGACATGACCAGCCGATTGATCGGAGGGACCCTCTCTGCCCGCCTGTCTAGCCTAAGTAAGGACCAAATAGTATTGTTGCATGTCATAGGCGGCTCACCCACCAGGATAATGTCTGGTAACCCACTGAGTATACTAATGACTATGATGTTTAGTTTGCTTGATCTTTAATGAGTATTTCACTATACATATTTACCCAACCCCTCCACACGAGTAGGATGTAACACAAGGTCAATTTCTTAAACATAGTTTAAAAAGTTTGAATTCAGAGTTTTTCCTTCTCCTAGACTGGTTACTAAACCAACGTTTATGTGCCCAGTCCACTCTACTATTTACCCATAGCTGGAGGGAGAATAGTTGCATACCTTTCCCACAGTGAAATGCAAACAGCCTTGTTGAGGATTTGAAATCCTGGATGAGGCTGTTTGTGTTTCACATTGCATTAATGTTACATAATCTATGCGGTTGCATAAGATTATTGTCAATCCCCTGTAATTCTGAGGGGATGACCCCTTTCATACCATGGCCGGGTTCTTCCATGGAAAATTACAGAAGCCCGCCAAAATACGTGAAGTCACATGGGACCTTTTGAGTCCCCAGTTTGCAGTTAGGCGTCAGGCAGAGCAGTCGGCCATTTTATGCTCTGCCTAAACTGGAACTCACGCGCTATGTTAGTCAGATATTTAGTTACGTGAAATGTATAGTTAAGGAAATAAAAGTTTGTATAAGTAATATGTTCTTGTGGTTGATGAATGTCTTGGTAACAAGACTTAGAAATGAATTCAGGACGACCAGCCAGCAGGAACATAGCAATAGAAAACCAGACCTTAGGAGATCCAAGACGCTAGACCAGACCAAGTCAAGATGTTAGAAGATAGAACCAAAGCTGGCCAGAAGAACATACGACCAGAGATAAGAATTTAAGAAAGGGTATACAACATTAATACCCTTGCCATATGCTATTAAACAAAGAAAAGAACCAAATCTAAAATTAGGTGTGACACAAGGCCAGAAGTAAAGTAGCACCCTGTAATAATTGGCTCACTAGTAATGGTCTACTAGCCTAGATTGATAACAATGGTACCATGGGAGGTGCCCTTAACAATAGAATATTAAATGCTTCACTTTATAGTAAAAAGTTGGTGGAGTGGCTTATTGTCAGTATCAGCAAGGGAGTCTATCCCCTTTTTGCTAGTGCCAGACCAGGGAGATTGTTTTTGCATCTGAGGTGGAGTACCACACCTACCGTCAGCTCCCCACTTTACTGCACAGATCAGATTACCTAATCTGTGCTACTTATGTTCTTAGTTGACGGGGACCGGTATCGAACCAGGAACCTTACAATTCCTAGGCGGGTGTTCTACCGAGTGAGCTAAACCAGATCCACTTTATAGTAGACACCTAATATTTACAAAGGTTCACAAGTTTGACATAGGATCACCTGAGTATCACCCAATAGTGGCCTTGAGTCAGACTTGTGAGCCTTATAAATATATATATATGCCAACCCCTCCTGCACGGACAGGATGTGACACAAGGTCAATTTTTTTTAAGCGGAGTTTAACAGGTTTGAATTCAGAGTTTTCCTTCTCCTAGACCGGTTGCCTAATCAAGGTTAAAGAGCCTAGTCTGCCCTACTATCTATCCATAGCTGGAGGGAGAGTAGGATTCATACCTTTCCCAAGGGTATTAGCGCTAAGTGAAATGCAATTATCACACCCAGGATTTGAACTCGGGGCGACAAGTCCATTTCCTATGACTTTAACCATTACACCACGCGCTTATAAATATAAGTTGTATCTACTATAGAGTGATGATTAGTAGCCTAATATAAAAGATCATTGTCAGTGTGATGAATTTAATCTTCAATGATTATCTCATTGTTATGGCCTTATGCCAGATTAAGATTACAAAATATCTATGAATGACAATGAGATAAAAAAAGTTTTGGTTATAAACACTTACTCATAGAATACAGGTTTTTTGCTCACATCAGAAACTGTTATTTTAATGCAAACAATATGAAAGATCTATTTGGAAAAGTCAACATAGAAGACATTCTATCCTTTTTGAAGGAAATAAAATTATACCATAGAATATAGACATGAACCTAATCAGTACTATACAACATGATCCCCAATGATGCTAACACATTGTTAAAACCAATTACTACAAATGTTTGTTTGTTTGTTTGTTTTGTTTTACGGCATATCAACATCAGTGGGTCATTTAATGCCGATAAAGTTTTGAAATAAATCAATTCTTAATAGATAATACAATTTTTTTATAAATACATTTTTCTATTTAACCCATAGATGGGACCCTAACAGGTACTACCACTCCGAGTCAGAGTGGACCAGGGAGCAATGGTGATGAAGGAGTGCTCCACATTCCCCAAACCTCCAAAACTGGAACCTCACCATCAGATAGAGTTTAACGTCATTCCCAGGACATGTAGACCCGCAGCCACCGCCTTCTAGCACCCATATGATAAAAAGGGGTTGGGGCTTGCCATAAGGGCAATAGGGTTGGGAAAATCATATAGGTGCTAGGGCTTGACGTGACCAGCCGATTAATCGGAGGGGGCCTCACCGAATATCCGTCTAGCCCAAGATAGGGCCAAAGTGGAGTATTGCATGTCATGAACTGCTCATCCACCTGGGCTCTATCCTTAAGCATCACGGGTCGCCACCCACGGCCAACAGGTGGCCCCATTGGGGGAGTCTTACCCCTCTGCAGAGGTGCAGTCGTGCATTCTAACGCCCCACCGACAGGGCGGTACTACAAATGTATAAATATAGATATACAACATATATTACTTCCTAACTGCTAGGCATAACATAACCCCAGATGGGTTGATATGCTGTTAAAATCAACCAACCACCAACCAACCAACCAACAGAATTTGTCATAGGAGGAGTAAGCGCTTCCACATTCTTTACTCACCAAAAGGTAAATTAAGTGAATATAAAACAGATAAGAGTATCTTAAAAATTCTTTGGAGCTGCCAAATTTGAGCTTAATTGATATAATTTAACAAAGCTTTTCCCATGGTGTTTCTCTATCATGTAATATATCCTACAGTCCATAACTTCTGTCTGGATATTGTTTCCCTATGGAAAAT
Source organism: Doryteuthis pealeii (assembly GCA_023376005.1). Classification (NCBI taxonomy): domain Eukaryota; kingdom Metazoa; phylum Mollusca; class Cephalopoda; order Myopsida; family Loliginidae; genus Doryteuthis; species Doryteuthis pealeii. The sequence goes on along the minus strand of CM042156.1, from coordinate 78,321,857 downwards.
TTCTAACTGAAGAAATTCTTTACTAATAAGTTTTTTTTTAAATGACTGCATACTTGCAGGTATAAGTAAGTAAGTAAAGTTAGTCGAGTGGCCTATTGTCGGTTAGGGTAGGTCAATTTTTCACTTTTTAAAAATATCAAATTGTCCATCAATGCAAAGATTGTATGTTAGTATACTGAATACTGATACCAAAAATTAGATCTTTTACTTGCACCATTGTTTGAGGAAATAGCATCAAAGATCGTCTACTAAAATGACCTACCCTATTGTCAGTGCCACAAAGAATCTCCAGCCTAAAATGGCCACATGAATCGTAACAGTAACTAATAGTTTCAAAATTAAAATAAGTGACTAAATTGGAAAATAAAAAAGTTGATTTTGTTTTCCTTTCGGTCATTCATGCCTTAAAACCAAAAATGTAATGACACCTGTGACTGGAGATCCGTGCCCAAGCTGGATTTGCCCACTGCACTAAGAGAATTGGGATTGTGGGTATATATTCTGATGTTTTGCAGTAAAAACATAAGGAAGCAGGTAATTTCTGAATGATGACTAACCTACCAAGAACTCTGTCAGCTGGGACTTTCGAATACACCCTGCAACTCTGCAGAGGGGTAAGACCCCCTCCCCCCAATGGGGCCACCTGTTGGCCGTGGTGTGGCGACCAGTGATGTTTAAGGATGCAAATTTGGTGGTTGAGAAGTCCATGACTTGCAACACGCCTCTTTGGCCCTTACTTAGGCTAGATGGGAGGTTGGAGTGGCCCCGTCTGATCAATGTTGATCACATCAAGCCCTAGTACCTATATGATTGTCCCAACCCTATTGCCCTTATGGTAAACCCCCAACCATTTTAATACATGTGCTAGTGGCTGAGGGTCTTAATATCCTGGATATGACGTTAAAATCTATCTGATGGTGAAGTTTCAATTCTGGAACTTTGGGGAATGTGGAGTACCCCTTCATCCCCATTACTCCCAGTTCCATTCTGACTCGGAGTGGTAGTACCTGTTAGGATCCCATCTATGGCTTAAATAGAAAAACATACATTTTCAAAAAATGTGTTAAAAAATTGAGTATAGAAAAACATAAATTAAAAAAAAACATGTTAAAAATTTGAGTTTAGAAAAACTGAGTAAGTAAAGTACCCATCAAAAACGAATAAACAAAAATGTTTTCGGCATGAAATAACCCAATGGATTGACATGCCGTAAAATACAACCACCCACCCAACCGACCCACCAAAATACAACCATTAATCATGTGCTATTATCGGGTGTACACGGAGTTTTCCACGTTCAAACTAATAAAAAATAAATGACCATGTGTTACTTTTTCTTTTTTTTTTTTTTTTTTTTTTTTTTTTTTTTGAGATGGTAAATAACGTTTTTCTCGTCCTCATTGAAGCTGTAAAAGACAAATATAAAACTAACATGTCTCATCAACAAAATGCAATTTTAGGCGCAGAAAAAGGTTTATCAAAGAAGTCCATTTTTTTTTTTTTTTTTTTTTCATAAAAACAAAACAAAACAACAAACTAATGACAAATAAAATGATCACATGACAAGGAACACATTTCTCGTTTTTGCATAATACAAAATGACTAATTTGTTTTATTTTCGTTAAAGAAACGAATGGAATGTATACAATTGATTGTAGGACTGAATAATTATTTTGGAGCTCCCCTCTCCCCTAGAGGTATTTTTATGCGTCAAATTCGGTTGTTAAAATTTCTGGAAAAAGCGTAAAAACATTTATGACAATATTCCCTTATTTAATTCATTTATGTGTTACGACTAAAAATAATAAAGTTTCGAAAATAAATAATAATGATAACTTTTTAAAGATAACAAATAAAATGAAATTTAAATTGAAAGCACTAGTTAATTGATTCCCGGGGGTTTCGAGTTCTAGCTTCGCTACCGGTAACTTGTTTATTTATTTATTTACTTGGAAAACATAAATGTGGGGTAACATTAATTGATTTTGTATTTTGCGAAGATATAATTCTGTATTTCATTATTAAAACATGAAAATAAAATAAAAATAGAATCCCCTTTCTCTATTTTTTTGACTCACCACTATTAATCATTGGATTTTTTTTTACACGGTTAAACAACATTCCCACTCGGATGACGGTACACATACACGAGAGACCTTAATGTTTAAGAGGAAAATAAGCCTAAAGAAACATCTAATTTTATCTTAATGTTTCAACGTTAAATCTTACACTACTATAACCGGTTTTAGTAAACTTAAGGATAGAAAAAACAAAATAAAATTAACAAATAAAACATAAAACAAACAAGAGGGACAAAAAAAATCCATTTAAAGGGGAGGGCATAATTTTAAGTTGTAAAGAAAAAAAAAGACTAAAAATAGAAAACAAATTTTCTCAATATTACAAAAACTGAACATTTTTGTTTTAAAACAGGTTTTAAAAACTATAGATAAAGAAAATATAAAACTAAAATATTTGTTTATTTTCTCATCAAAACCTTAAAACAACAAGAAAAAACTAAAAACAAGCACTCCGGTGTCAGTGTCGCCATAGAAATTTGGAAGGTAAAGAATTTTAGACGGCTCCAACCCCTGATTTGTAAAAATAAATTCTTATTAAATATTCTTTTAATTACTCAATTATCAACAATTTTTGTGGGCTAAAACAATTAAATCGGTCTATTTTATTTTTAAAAAAATAACCATAAACCGTTTTATTATCATTTAATATGAGTGAGTGAGTCATACCATTTTAAGAGCAATTGTCTTGTTTTGTTTTTTAAAGGCAATAAAATTCATAAAATTTAATTTAAAACGATAATTTAAAAAAAATTAAAGTTAAAATTTCGGCAAGATGTTACTGATTTTATTATACCGGTTGCTAGGAACACTTTTTTTCTTTTCCCTCCTGAGCAATTTCTTAATTTAATTGTCAAAAAAACAAAACAAAAATCAAGCACCTGCGGCTTTGGCTCAGCGGTAGAACATTGAACAGAAACTCTTTATTTCTTCGGGGTCGATCCCAACTGTTGGGTTGGTAAGGCTCATTACCATACACATCCATTTAAGAAAAATATAATTAAAGATAAGTTATCTTAGATAACATACTTTTATGGTTATTACATTCCAAGCTATTTAATATATCGTTATTTATTTAGTTTTTTTTTTAAAGAAGTAGAACCGTTAATTGTAAATAAATAACATCAGCGAGTATGATGTTCAAGAAAAGATAAGATCCATAATGCAGGTTGGTGAGTCTCGTTAACACAGATATTGGGGAAAATAATGCAAAATCTAAATAAAAAGACAAAAAAGAAGCGATAAATTACCTGATGCAATTAACATTACTGTGGTTATGAAGTGTGTAAGCGCAATAAATCCACGAAGGGTTTTTTTCGAGTTTCTCCTAATAATTTAAAAAGTACGTACCCGTATTAAAGGATAAGTGTGTGCTGCTCGTTTTGTCTCCGGTTCTTTTTTCTCTTCAGCCGTCTCTGCCATCGTCCCTTCTTTAGTGCAATTTTCCCGATGATTTTAAAGGAGTCGACAGGTAAAGTATTTTGGAAATTGGGGGGGAAATAAAAATAAAGTGGAAGTTGGTGGTTATTCGTTAAAGCAGCAGGTTTTGTTTCAATTCAGACAGAAAACTTGTTAGCGTGTTAGGCTAAAAATTTATTTCATTGAATTTAGTTTGAGGAACCACTTGCCAATGTTTTTGTATATTTTTTATTTAGTAACCACTGACGACCGTGGTTTGTTGATTATGTGGGAGAGAGCGACAGAGAGAGAGAGAGCGACAGAGAGAGAGGACGGTTTTCAACTGTTACTATCCAAGACAAGTAGCTGCTTGTTATGAAGAAAAGAGAGAGAGAGAGAGAGAAGAACAATACTGCTCTTTCTGACCCGACAACTCCATTAGTTGGGTTTAGGTTTAAGAAAAATTAAGTCCCCTTTTTTATTTCAGCTTGGTGACTGTCAAAGGGGGATAAGTCGAGATGAATGATCCATGTCCCCAGGAATTTGAGAAATCTATCAGAAAATTAGAAGGAAGAAAGAAGAGGAAAAGCATCATCTTATCTAATCTTTACGTATAAATGTTACTGCAAAAATATATATCACACTTGATTATATATCTGTCATTGTATGCTAAAGTGTATTCTTGTTTTAGAAATATTATTTGTTGAATTTATTACCTGCTATGTCAGAGTTTTTCAGTAATTTAATATTTACAAATTTAATGTAAATTTAGATGAGTTGGTTGGTTGGCTGGTTGGTTGGATTTTACGGTATGTCAACCCATTGAGTCATTTTATGCTGAAGACGTTTTTGTTTTATTCATTCTTGATGGGCACTCTATTTCTATAGTAAAATACATTACAATGCCTTTTTATAGTAAAATCATTTGCAATACATCTAATTGGGAAGAGTTTATTTGTCTGTCCTCCATAGACAGCCAAACAGTTTGATGTAGAGCTACTAAATTTGGTGGTATGCATTTTTATGGTAAATTTATGTGTAATGCATTTCTATAGTAAAATACTTTGCAAATCATCTAATTGGGAAATGTATGTTCTCTTTAGACAGTTAATTGATTTTTTGAGCTACCAAGTTTGGTATCTATACTTATTGGTGTTGGGAATGTATTAACTTAATTTTTTTAAAATTCAATTTTTAAACACATTTTTTAGAACTCATTTTGTTCAATTTACTCCATAGATGGGACCCTAACAGGTACTACCACTCTGAATGTAATTTAGGAGACTAATTTGAAATAACTATATAAAGAAAATACAAGAAAGGTTTTGGTTTTGATTATGAAAGACTGTGGTGAGTCGGAAGTTGCCGTTTCAACAGACGGAAGTCGAATGGCAAAAATAATTAGTTTGCACATATGGATCGCGCAACCTTAGTAAAAATAAAATTCAAAATAAAATTCGTAAAATTTAACCAATCAGAGGTGTTCCCGCTTAAAAAGAAAAGTCATCGAAAGAAGCCTCGCTGATCCACCTGATTTGCTATAAAATCCAGAAATTTTTCATTTTCAAGCAGAAAGATTTTGCCTGCCAAAGAGAATCCTTGTCACTTGTTTTAAGAAATTTTAACTCATAAGGTACGAACTATCTATCTATCTTTCTCACTTTAAATATTCATCGCTTTAACAGACAATCTTAATATCAGTACAAATACAGCCTGACTGATGATTATTTGACATACAAACATTTAACGTTCCTTCTTATTGTGTGAATTGTAAAATATTTTATTACATTTTACATTTGAACTTTATAAAAAGAACTTTGGGACGGAACCTCGCCCAGTATTCAATGCTACCTTCTTGTAAATTTCTGTTAATACAATTTTGTTTGTTTAATCAAGAGTTTTGTCTTCTCTACCATCTTTGCTTGATTTATTTATGGTCTTTAAATGTTTGAATACTTTTATTGAATATTGACATCAAACAGCCCTACCTATCACCATAAGACAAATCTTAACCATAAATATAAAACAGTGAAATAAGAAAGTTTCATATCAGAATAATATATTGGTTGGTTGGTTGTTTTGTTTTACAGCATATCAACCCTTTTCGGATTATTTAATACTGAATCAAGTCATCTTGATATGTAGTTACTTACAGTGCCTGCTATTGCTTAAATGGTCACCCATCTAAGTATTGAACAGACTCATCACTGCTTAACTTTATTGATCGAACGGCAGCTGGTGTTTTCAACGTGACTTGACTGTAAGCAGAATAATATGAATCATAAAATAATTTTACTATGAAATCAATACTGACAATTGAAAAAAATCTATCTGTTCTCCATAGACAGCCAAACAGTTTGATGTAGAGCTACTAAATTTGGTGGTATGCATTTTTATGGTAAATTTATGTGTAATGCATTTCTATAGTAAAATACATTACAATGCATTTTTATAGTAAAATCTTTTGCAATGCATCTAATTGGGAAGAGTTTATTTGTCTGTCCTCCATAGACAGCCAAACAGTTTGATGTAGAGCTACTAAATTTGGTGGTATGCATTTTTATGGTAAATTTATGTGTAATGCATTTCTATAGTAAAATATTTTGCAAATCATCTAATTGGGAAATGTATGTTCTCTTTAGACAGTTAAATGATTTTTTGAGCTACCAAGTTTGGTATCTATACTTATTAGTGTTGGGAATGTATTAACTTAATTCCACATAAAAGAAACATACCTTTTTTATCTCTGGTAAGCACAGGTACTCACCTTCATATATTCTATGCAGGATACTTTATACTCAATCAACAAGGCTAAACATGGGGATGATTTTTCATGACACAAGGAGTTCATTTTATTAACAAGGACTAACTAAAAAACTTAACAGGTAGATAACCTGAACCTGATACACAAAAAAATAGAATTCTGGGCAGATAACTCTGACCCGACAATTATTTCTATCTGTGAGTACTGACTAGAGTGAATTTCAATAATTGGAACCTTTTGAAGGTTTTAATGTAAAAATGTTTTTGTTACTCATTGGGAAAGAAGGCTGTCATTGACAGAGAATAACGACAAAAGAGCAATTAACAATTAATAATCAATAGGAAACCATGTTGCTGCAAGCTATAGCTAATCGCTGTATTCAAAAAATTTCTGTGTGGTCAAAACAAAAAGCCTGCAATGCCTTCAAATTGTTCTTTTTCTTGCTTAATAAATCCGTTTGTACACATGTGCTGAAGTCATGATCAAAAACAAACCAAATAAGCACCCTCTTCCCTCAGCAATCCGTTCTTACATGAAACCAAAATTTGCATATGCCACATTCATCTGATGAAATTCACAAGATTAACATGAGGCCAGTTTTTAATAAATTGTGACTCCAGGAGTGGCCATGTTTTCCTCTCCCAGATATCTTGCACACAATGCACATGCGTACCCAATTAAGTTTCTCCTCTTGCTACATTCTCTAACACAATCACTGCAAATTAAAATTCCCAAACTTCAAAAGAGAAAATTAACAAAAATTGTCTTACCAAGATGATTATTCATATCTTAATATAATGGAGATATGGTGTCTATCTGTAACCGAAACTATGTCATTGCTTACATCACAATACCCTCAGAAATTGCATAAGTTTATCAATGAGTATCTAATTTATAGTCAAAATCATTAATATATAGAATAAATCTTATTTATGTCTCTATGAAAATTAGAATTAGATTTGCCTCAAAACAGCCCATATTATCAGTGTGTTTAAAATCCTGCAATGTGTCTTATAAATCCCTAAGAAATAAAGGTTTACATAATATATAGTATGGTTAATTTATATACTGATTTTAACAAAACCGGGTTTAATAAATAATTACTTGGTGTTATTGATCTCTAATATTATGAATGATCTTTATATAGAAACCAATCAATACTCAAGTCACAATTCCCTTTGTTATTGATGTTATTTAAACCTCAATTATTGATAAAATTGTTTTACATTATTAATACTGTTAACCATATCTACATACTAATAGCATGCAATTATATTTATATGTACAACAAAATAGCGGTTTACAGTGTGAATGGGAAGGCTAATTTGCATATTGATATTAAAAATGTGATTTTAATAAATATGTGCTTAGTATTATTGATTTCTAACTGTTTGGTTTTATTATAATGAATATAAGCAAACATTTCTTCAATGAATCTTAAATGAAATCCGTTAACAAGAAAAAATAACTGTCATTTTATTCTTCACTTCCTCTTTTAACTAAATACTTAAATTAGAAAAAATAACAATGAAAGACAAGAGTGATGGAAGAGTAAGTTTCAGTTGTTCTATTTTTCGATTATACCACCCTCTGTTTCAAATCTTTTTATCTGCCTTCTTATTTAGTTTCATTAGCCTTTCTAATTTAAAATATAATTAAAATAAGTGTAATCTTTTTATATCAGTTTAAACAAGAATCGTAAATAAAACACTAAACAGTAAACAAAGAATGGAACATAATCCAAATGTATAAAATTTGAATATAAAATTTGCTAGATTTATGCAATAGATAATATCAAAATAATTTAATAATAATGAAGAAATAGATTTTTTTAAAAAGAGAAGAAAAAATCATCACTTCCCTTATTTACTTTAAAAATGGTAGAAATGCATTTAATTTCGTTAGTATTTCTAATTTAATATATTTCATTACATTAAAACTTAAATACTTACACTTGGAGGGTGCATATTCTTGCTAGTTTAATTAATTAGACTTATAGACTCTCTCTAAAATACTGCCCTGTCAGCTGGGGCGTTAGAATGCACCGACTGCACCTCTGCAGAGGGGTAAGACTCCCCCAATGGGGCCACCTGTTGGCTGTGGGTGGCGACCCATGATGTTTAAGGATAGAGCCCAGGTGGATGAGCAATTCATGACATGCAATACTTCACTCTGGCCCTATCTTGGGCTAGACGGGTGGTTGGAGAGGCCCCCCTCCGATCAATCGGCTGGTCACGTCAAGCCCTAGCACCTATATGATTTTCCCAACCCTATTGCCCTTATGGCAAGCCCCAACCCCTTTTTATCATATGGGTGCTAGAAGGCGGTGGCTGGCTACATGTCCTGGGAATGACGTTAAACTTATCTGATGGTGAGGTTCCAGTTTTGGAGGTTTGGGGAATGTGGAGCATCCCATTCATCACCATTGCTCCCTGGTCCACTCTGACCCGGAGTGGTAGTACCTGTTAGGGTCCCATGTATGGGTTAAATAGAAAAATGTATTTATAAAAAAATTGTATTATCCATTAAGAATTGATTTATTTCAAAACTTTATCGGCATTAAATGACCCACTGAGGTTGATATGCCATAAAACAAAACAAACCAAACCAATCTCTCTAAAACAGTTAAGAAAAGCACATATTGAAACAACAGATAATCTTATGGGATTACCTCCCTTACAGAATAGAATGTTCATATGACGAGTAGAAAATGATAACCTCCATTGCTATAGTTACACATCCCAGTATAAAAGTAAAGGCACAAAAAGAATTCATCTTCTTTTTTCTCCATCATGCAGTAGTAGCAAGGACTATAAAAAATATGGGTTATCCTCCCCTGACAGAACCCGGAAGTAGGAACTAGCAGAGGCCGAAATCCTGAGAACAGTAAAAGTAGTCGAAGAGATTAGACATCCCTACTGGGAGAACAGAAATAGACAGCCTTACGAAAGCCTTGAATGAAAGGCTGAACCTCAAAAGCTGTTGAACAGCATAGAAGGTTGATACAACAGTTCAACACAGACACACCCCAACTTTAGATGAACCAACATCGCAGCAGTGCCTGTAACTGGTTTTCGAATAAAAAGGGGACGCTTCTGTACTGATGTCATTAAGTTTATTTAACAGACACCGTGAAACTACAAACAAAACAAATAACATTTAATGACAGCGATTACTTTGCCAAATGAGAAGTAATGTATAACAGCAAAAACATTCCTAAGAATCAAAAAGACTTGAAGAATGTCGGAGTACTCACCGTGTCATCCGTCTTGGCCAGTGGCAGAATCTAAAGGGGCCTTGTATAAGTCTTCCCCTTACCACTTTCCGGGTTAGGGGAATAGCAGCCGTAGAAAATGGGTGTGATGAACCCATCAAACTATTAAAATTGGACACTATCGTTTAATTAATGTTACAAACAAAAATGATGTATTTAAAAATTAATATAGGATTAATTGTCCAGTTTAGCGGCAGTTACAGTGCCGAACAATGAATGACAACTACTATGACTGGCACAGAAGTTGCAAGAGTTCTACACAAAGAAAAGCGTTACAAAATTGTTACTTATACATATATGAGACTTGAGACCACTAAAAGCAATAAGTTTTAGCAACCTTTTGCACCATTAAACCCCTTTTAAAATATACAGCCCTTGTCTTGTCTTTTATTCCTTTCTTATCAGTATTTGGGACAGCAAATTCCCATGGGACCTGATTTTACCTCTCTTTCTGGAGACATTCATTTTTCAGTGGATATTGTAGCACAATAAACACACGTTTCATTTTACACACTATTCAACACCATACACTATACAGCTGCCCTGTCAGCTGGGGCTGTAGAATACACCAACTGCATCTCTGGTAAGACCCCCACACACACACACACAATGGAGCCAGCAATCCGTAATACCTGAAGACAGGACTGTGGTGGCTGAGCAGTTTGTAATGTTGTTGCATACTGACGTTTTCACAGCGATATAATACTTCTAGGCATCTGGGGTTGTCGTGGGGACTGTTAGGGATTTCTCTTTATCAGAAGCCCTGTGTCTAGGTAATGATGGACAATCTGCGCAGATCGCTATCGGGACTGACTGAGTGCTTAGCGTCTTCTATGCCTTCCGGTTCTACGTATCACTTACTCTCAAGGCCATCAGCTGCACTAATCGCCATTATGATTTCTACACTATTGCCATAATTATTAGGTATCTAATAATTATGTAACACTGTGACACGCAACACTCCACTTTGGTCCTTACTTGGGCTAGATGTACAGTCGGAGATGCCTCATCGGATCAATTGGTTAGTCATGTTAAGCCCTAACAATTATATGATTGTCCTGATTGTATTCATCAAATTGCTTTTATGGCAAACACCCAAATCTTTTTATCATATACATGCTAGAAAGTGATAGTTGATGACCAACCACCAATATTTATTATATATATCTTGTTAGGGAGTCCATGTATGCTTCTTTATAGCTATATGTGATGGATATAAGGAAAGTTTTTTGGTTGTATTGGAAGCATGGAAGAATATAAGATAAAGAATTTAAAACCTAAATCCAAAGTGATGAATATTGTGTTGTTTTTAACATTCTTTATTTAACCTAAAATTTACAGTAGCCTTTAATCTTTGTTAACAAAAGCTTTTGACAAAGTGTGTGGCCATTGGAAATATGTAGATCAAGAAGAGTGTGAAGGAGATTCTCCAGAAACTAAATAACAAGATATTATTATCAATACATGTGAAATTAATGAAAATTATTTCTACCAATTTATTAATCCATATGAAGTTAAAGACAAGATTTGGCATTAAATAACCCATAAAAGTTGTTTGGTTGGATTTTTACGGCATGTCAAACCTTGTTGGGTTATTTTATACTGAAGATGTTTTTGTTCTATTCGTTCTAGATGGGTATTCAATTTTTAAAAACTTTTTTTTAAACACATTTTTAGAACTCATTTTTTTCTATTTAACCCATAGATGGGACCCTAAGAGGTAGAATCATTTTAGATCAAAGTGAACATGGAAATAAATGGTGATGAAGGGGTACTCCAAATTGGAACTTCACTACTAAATGTAATTTAATGTCATTAACAGAAATCTGTTTCGACCACTTTAATAGATCGGTCATCATCAGGAGCAACATATGAGAGAAAGACAGGAAAAATAACCGTTAGAAGACAGGGTACAAACAAATGCTGTCAGCAATTATATGACATCATTTGTTTTTTTCAAAAATGTTAAATTTCATACTGTCAGATTAATTTCCATCTATTTTTCATATATATATATATATATATATATATATATATATATATATATATCATCATCATCATCATTATCATTATCATAAAGTCACACTGAATGGATTCCCATGATTTTCCCTTGCCACCCATCCCTATCAATCATTGCCCCTGGCAGATCCTCCATACACCACCCAGAATCTGGACAAACCTGATTGACATAGGTTTTTGCAGGTTGGCCCCTCACTAGAGTGTCCATGTGTAGGTGTCCACAGAAGAATGTCACATGAGTTAATCCTTGCTTGTCCAGTATATCTTCTTCATCTTACTTGGATGGCTTATGAGAGGGAGGTAAGTGGTCCTACAACTGCTTCTTTATGGGGTGCTGTTTCCAAGATTTATTCAAGATAGCATGCAACTTCCTCATGTTATTCCTATGTAGCTTTTTCTTTAACCATTTCATTGTGGTGCAGCCATATAGTGGCATAGAGTGGTAGTACCTGTTAAGGTACCCATCTATTGGTCAAATAGATCTGTTTAAAAATTATTTGTATTAGGTAAGGATACTTACTATCATATAACTGTAAATTTGGGATCCTATGGTGCCATTGATATCTCTTTGGTGTGTATCTTGGAATCATGGCACCAAATGTTGGCCTACACTTTAGTCACAGTACTGGATGAGCTTCCTCCCTATTTTGTTTTTGTAGTGAGATAGCCAATGGCATGTTATCTCATTTACATATGTGTATTACAGCAGGAGATATATAGAGACTGTTAGAAGACTGGTATGAAATTAGCAACTTGATGCTAAGACATGGGCTATGATTACGCCCAAAGAATTATTGATACTAATACAACTGAGAATACGAAACCACACCTCACAACAGTTTTAATGCTCCAAACAGGATTGGTGGAGTTCACAAACTCTCCATGCTGTGCTGACAGTTGCTCAAATAACCCCTTACTGGAAATATTAGGATGATAGTCAAGATATTCTCCAATCCATTCCAACACAATTCCTTCTGAATTATTATAAGCTAGATTGATCAAGTCCAGATCTGTTTGGTTGTAGATCCACTCCTTCTTTTCTAATGCTGTTAGCCATGCTTTCAGTTCCACTGCTTTCCCAGTAAACAATGGGATTATGGTGTAAGGTATGCGCTGTTTGATGTCAATATTTAATAAAAGTGTTCAAACATTTAAAAGACCATAAAACAATCAAGCACATGGCATAGAAGACAAAACTCTTGATTAAACAAACAAAATTGTATTAACAGAATGTATACAAAAAGGCAGCATTGAATACTGGGTGAGGTTCAGCCAAAGTTCTTTTTTTAAAGTTCAATGTAAAATGTAAGCTGATATTTCACAATTCACAAAGTGAGAAAGAAACTGTAAAGTTTTTAAGTCACAATAATCATCAGTCAGGCAATAGTTGTACTGATATTTAGTTTGTCTCTGAAAGCGATAATTACTTAAAGAGAGAGAGAGATAGATAGATAGTTCATACCTTCTGCATTAAAAGTTCTTAAAACAGGTGACAAGGATTCTCTTAGGCAGGCAAAATGTTTCTGCTTGAAAATGAAAAAGTTTGGGTTTAAATAGAATTTTGGTAGGCTCCGCGAGGCTCTATTTGATAATTTTTCTTTTTAAGCGGGAACGCCTCTGATTGGTTGAATTTTACGAATTTTATTTTTTTAATTCTCTTTTTTCTAACATGCGCAATCCCCTGCGCAAAACAATCATTTTTGTCATTCGATCTTTGTCTGTCGAAGTATGAACTTCCGGCTCGCCACAGGATCTTTGATCCACTCCTTACAATTCTATTCACAGGATCAGGGTTAGTGTTAACATTCTTATTTATCTAATTATTTAGGAATACTTATGGGGCAGCTGTTTTGTCTGAATAATGATTTACTAAAGAATGAGCCAACAATTTACACCAGAGATGAAGAAAAGAAGAGGAAATTAGTCATTTACCCTTGTAGCAATTGACTTGGGTCCAGAGAAGAGTTATCTTCCCTTGCTGCGAGGGTTTTGCCAATAGGGGGCTGAGTATTTAAACGACAGCCTGGGAAATTCTCTCTCTCTTTTACTAAGCTAGCTAGATAAGCAGAGCCGCGTGATGTTTTGTCTACTAACATGGGGAGGGGGGCTTTGTTCCCCCACATTCAGGCTCGTATCCATGCGGGTACACAGCCATATAGACCTCTTTCTGGGGTTATTCCTCAAAAAAGTGGCTCTCACACTCTGTAGAACTCTTTCTTACTTTCCATGGACTCAAGTAACCATTGTGTATATTGTTTTCTGTTATATTTTGCTTACCCAGACAAATAAAATTCTGACTCTTTCTCTTGGTCCTGCAATGACTACACATAGCATAAAGATTTGGTGACGATGTCCATTAAGTAGGGGGGGGGTCTTTGCTCCCCAACAAACCAGCAGTGACATTCCTTCAGGAACTCTTTATTACTTCTTTAGGACTTAGTCCTACATCCTTTATGTATCTGTTTTCTAAATATTACTGTACTTTGTCATGAGTATATGTATTCCTCCATGTGTGTCCAGACAAATAAAGTCTGTATGTGTTATCTTCTTGTTGCTTTGTTTGGACTTCATTGTGAATCTTTTCACTTACGTTTTCTAACATATATTAAGGACATAACATCTTATACCCATTTTGAATCTTTTGTTTTTATCAAGTAGAATTCTATGCTGATCTGGCTTATACATTTCTCTGACATCTTGGTATCTGATGCTTCCTTAAATTTTTCTTGTTTTCCAATAAGTTAGGAGGCACTTATTGTGTAATGGTTATCATAGTAGGAAATGGAAACAGTGACCTGAGTTAAGATCCTGGATGAGGCTGTTTGCATTTCACATTATAAGAACCAGTTCTGACCACAAAATCCAAAACAACATACCAATCTTATACCCTGCTGTAATGTTTCTTGTGTGTAATTTGTTGATGTTATCTCTGGGTCCCTTCTCGGTGTGGATGATTCCGGAGTTGAATGTGTCATAGGAATCTCTCAATGTAGATGTGCTGTGGGTTGTTGTCAGGGTCCAGTTCTGCATCGCGTTGATATCTCTCTGGGCTGTTTCTTGGAAACACAGCGCCAAATGCGAACCAACATTTTAATTACAGTATTGGATGAAAACTAATTAATCTTGTGACGGCAACACCCAGGCGAGGAATGAGTAATGACAGAGTCGACTGGTGAAGACGCTTTTATTTTGGTAAATACGGGAGTTGTCACTTATCCTCCTGTTTCGCAACTGGTCTTCAACGTGAAACTACAATAGAATACAAATAGACTATGTAGTTTCTCTAATATACAACTAATAAAATCGAAAAAGAGGAGGAAAAGTTCCAAGCATGTATTTACCTTCTTGTCACCTCAAATTCTGCTGCTAAAAGAATTCAAAACCAGCGCCAGGCAAACGTGACTTTTACCGGTGTCAAACGGTGCCTGTACCCATGCAATAGGATAGCCGAACAAAACAAGGGAGATAATTATCTAGCATTTACAGATCTAGTCTGTGATTTTTCCGTTGTATTGGTCAGTGGCTTGTTGAAAAGAATTGTCAAGTATTGGCAACTCTAAAAACAAAACAAAAAACTCTCCATTACAAAAATATAATAAATTATTTGGTACACACTTTCTGTACAAAATTATACATTACATTTAGAATAACACCTTTTCCAACCCGTCCTTCGGGACAGGGGTCCTGTGCGCTTCGGCCATTGGACCAGTCATGTTAAATTAATAGCATCGATCCCAGGGGGTTATCTCCCCAGGCAACACCTGCCACCTTGACTTAAAGGGGCAGGGCTGAGTTTATTGCCCAGCGCCTGAGGCACCCCCTTGATGGGGAATGCCGAAGGGATCGACGCAATTTTTGTTCTTTCCCACCCATGAGCTTCGTTAAAATGAGGCCTTGTGCCCAGCCCATACAAGTGGGGTATGAGGCAAATACCCATTTAGAATAACACCTTGGTTTTGTGGGGAAATAAAAAACAATGACCAATTCACCTGGTGTTATTTTGCATAAGTGTGGTACTTGATTAGGAGAGAAATCTTCACATGTGGTCTGAAGTGAACCTTTCCCCTGTTTGTCATTCTAAGTCTTATGATTTCTGGGATGTTTAAAAAGATCCCCCCCCCCCTCCAAGGAAATAATTAATTTCTATTGGTTAATTTTATTCCTTTGTTCTGAACAATACACATTCTTCTACTTGAATTAACAACAATTTGTACTTCTTATCTGTATTTACTCTGAATATTATTTTTTATTGAATTTCAAAATACAATTGAAATTCACACATATTTGTTTTGTCTTAGATTTGCATGCCAAGTCATAATTCAAACTCATTGTTATAAACTTGGACAATATTTGATTCAGAATATCATATTTAATAACAATCTCTGACATTTGTTTGTATTCTTGTTATGTGTGATAAAATTAGTGCATTCCACTTACTTGTTTACTTGCTATGATGTGATCTAGGCATCTATTTACCATGTTTCATATTTAAATAAATGCATTTTTTACCAGGTGAATCATCATAAATTAAGAATAGTTCCTTAAAGATTACTAAGGTAAATTAAATTAAGAATACTTCTAATTCAGTCGTAGATATTAGTCACATGGATTGAACATTATACAATGATAATTTTAGATCAACATTCAGTTAATAACTACATGTCAGGCTACTAATTCCTTGACCATTCTCAACTATATATATATATATATATATATATATATGTGTGTGTGTGTGTGTGTGTGTGTGTGTGTGTGTGTTGCTATACAAAACTGGTTTCAGACAATTAGGTCACACAAGGTTCATCCAATAAAAGTGGTGATATTACCTTAAATACTTTTGTATTTACATTTGGAATAACTTTATATATATATATATATATATATATATATATATATATATATATATTAGATTTAAGATAAGAGTATACTTGATAGCCATATTTTCAAACAAACATATTATCCCCTCTCTCTCTCTCTCTCATATATATATATATATATATATATATATATATATATATATATTCTAGTATTAAAATATATGCAGTGTGTGACTATATAAAGTATGCATACTATCAAAAGCATAATTTTGTTTTATTCTATCAAATGTTTTTGCTTCTTTCACTGAAAAGTTATACAGAACTTTGATGATGATGAAGAAGAAGAAGGGATAAAAGAGATTTAAGAAGAAGAAGAAGAAGAAGAAGAAGAAGAAGAAGAAGAAGAAGGTCAGGACGATGATGGAAGATATTTTTTGTTCTAAGCCAAAAGATCTTCAAAGAATTTTGACTTTGTCTGTTAAAAATTTCTTCCCTGCTGAGGAACATCACAAAAAATGTCCAACTAAAAGAATCATTATCAAGTCTCTTGTGCTAAGAAAATATCTGCATTACTCATTAAATGCTAGATCCATATGAAGGGTGGGGGGGGAGAGAGAGAGAGAGAGAGAGAAGAGAGAGAGAGAGAGAGAGTGAGAGAAGATATTTTAGAAACAGTAGGAAGTTATGAGCAGAAAAAAGAAAATGACAAGAAAATACAGGTAGACAGACAAACAAGAATCTGTGCGCTTGTGTCTGTCTGTATCCATGTGTCTAAAAATTTGGTTGGCTGGTTGGCTGGATTTGAGGGCATGTTAACCCTTGTTGGGTTATTTTACACCAAAGACATTTTGTTTTATTCATTCTTGTTGGTTATTCAATTTTTTTTCAAACTCAATTGTTTTTGGATTAGTTGGATTATTCAGACTATTGTCCTCATCTTTATTGTTATCTGTACAACGTTTCGGATGATGTTCCCTCCTGCCTTCTTCAGGAATTCATTTTTCGAACTTGGGAAACTTCTTGTCGTAATCGGGAGCCTTCAATATTTTTTTTTTAATTCTTAATCTAATTAACCTATAAGTGGGACCCTAACAGGTACTACCACACCAGGTCAGGGTGGACCTGGGAGTAGTGGCGATAAAGGGGTACTCTACAATCCTAAGAGCTCCAGAATTGGAACTTCACTATTAGATGCAGTATGACATAATACCAAGGACACGTAATGTATAGGTATATGTGTGAGTATCTATATTATATATATTTACCAACTCCTCTGCACGAGCAGGATGTGACACAAGGTCAATTTCTTAAGCGGAGTTTAACAGGTTTGAATTCAGAGTTTTCCTTCTAGACCGGTTGCCTAACCAAGGTCAAAGAGCCCGGTCTGCCCTATTATTTATCCATAGCTGGAAGGAGATTAGGATTCATACCTTTCCCAAGGGTATTAGCGCTAAGTGAAATGCAATTACCACATCCAGGATTTGAACTCGGGGCGACGAGTCCATTTCCCATGACTTTAACCATTACACCACGCACTTCCATAAAGTATCATGAGTATCTATATTATAAAGCTCCAAATTTTGCATGTATGTTACTTTAACACAGCAAAAACCCCACATCTATTAATGATGAAGATTCGCTTCCGGTTTTTGACTGTAACAAAAACTGCGTCCATTACTTACGTCACATTACCCAACACATAATCCAACGTCATAACTTAGAATGAATATACTCAAAATGTGAGCATGCAACGTTAGACATACCTCATTGTTTCAATAAATAGATGCCTGGCATTATATATTTATATATAGATTGTTTTATTCTAATATAATATTTAAACTTATCAGAACTGTTTCCATTTCAAATTGTTTTTCTTTCTTTCTTTTTTTTTTTTTTACTCCTTTAATAAATTTGACGATTTTACATACTTATGGTACACACTCTATGATATTGAATTTTCAGCTCCCATCCCCTCAGTCAATATCTTTCAAAAAATTATTTTTACATCGCCCGGAGGGTGTCTTTTTATTTTGCTAGTAGTGATAATAGAGTTAAAATACTCTAATTTAGAGAATAAAGCAATTTCCAATCCAATTTGTAAATTATTGATGATAATGTCTTTATTCCCTAATTATTCTCAAGGGAGCGAGTGTGATAATTTTTGAACATTAATTATAGAGCATATAATTGGAATATATGTGATGCATGTGGAATGTGTATTATTTGGATTTTACGGACTGTTGTCCTCATCTTTATTGGTATATAAGTGTTGCAATATGGGTATATTCCTGACTTTTGTGAGCTAGAACTGCTAATGGAAGGAGGAGGAATAAATAACAAAGGCTTAAAAAATAGTGATGACCCAAAAGAGGAGAGCGATGGTTTGACCGTAGCGTGACCCCGAACGAAGAATTGAGTGGCAAGCGGAAGTGTGTTGACGGAAGTCACGTGGTGACGTGGGGAAGAAAGAAAGGGTTCGTCTCTTTTTGCCGGTCGGTCATAGGGCACGGACCTCATGAGAGCCCAGTAATCTAGTAGTGTTCTCTCTCTCTCTTTCTCTCTGCCTTTCCTCTCTCTGGTAGAAGCCCACTATACGAGCACGAGAATAAAGGCTGGCAGTTGTGACGACATGTTTCTCGTGTTATGATTTTTTATCGGCACCATTTCAGCACGGTGACTTTTGGAGTTTTAGTACCAAGAAAGAAAAAAGGACTACGGTACATGTATCGTTTTAGTGCCGTGAATATTACAACGTAACATAAACAAGGTTTTCAGCTGATCTAACTTCCGGTCTTTTTCAGGTGTTTCTTGTCAAACTCAGAAATTTTCTCTTCAAACTCAGGTACCTTCTTGTCGAACTTGGGAGCCTTCATTGTGGATCATGAGTTATCTCACTTGGACTGTTTCGTTTGGATGAAAGAACTCTTTGGTAAAAGAGGAAGAAACTGCCATTGACATTCATGTCATAATCAGGAGCCTTCACAGAACTTTGAACCGAACCCTTTCTTATTCCACTAACCATGACCAGTTGATTGAATGAATGGTTCAGTTTGAAGTTCTATAAGGCTTCTTCTTATGACATCAAAGCTCCCAAGTTTGACAAGAAGGTTCCTGAGTTTGAAGAGAAAGTTCCTGAGTTCGACAAAAAACACCTAAAGAAGGGCATAGAGTAAAAATATTGTGTAGATAACAATAAAGATGGGGACAACAGTGCAAAAAATTCAAATGATACAAATTATCAAGCCTCATCTCAAAAATTCAAATAAATAGATGTGGAATGGCCAAATAGTCCAATCACAGCCATCCTATGTTGTATACCCTTTCTTTCCTTACTTCTATTTTTCTTCTGTTCATCTTTGCTATCTTACGTTCTTCTTCCAGCGTCTGGATCTAGTCTTGGGGACTTCGTGTCTGGTCTTCTAGGTCAGTCTTGTTGCCAAGACATTCATCAACCACAAAACCATATTATTTATTTAAACTTTTATTTCTTAACTAAACATATTTCCCTAACTAATCACAGCACGTGTGTGCAGTGGTCTCAGCTAAAGCAGTAACATCTTATCTGCCTGACGTCCAAGCTGAAACTGAAAATCAACCAGATCCCACGTGACTTCACGTATTTCGCGGGCTTTCTGTAATATTCCATGGAAAGTCCCGCCTGTGATATGAAAAGGGGCCATCCCTTCAGAAATACAGGGGATTGACAATAATCTTATGCAACCGCATAGATTATGTAACACCTAGAAGTCATGTGAAACCCCCTATAAAACTGAATGATCCTAAGATTCTTCTTTTTTTTTTTGCCTTTGGTAGCCCAGCATCCAACGCAAGACATAGAAAGAGGGATCAAAGTGTAGTATCTGTTCCATTATATGCTCTGATTCTTTCCTAATCTGGGGGTCCAGTGTGCTTTTCCTCGATCCCAGGGTGCATCCCCAGATCGACGCAAATTTTATGCACCCACGTAAAAACGAGACCTTGTGTCCAGCCCTCATAAGAGAGATGAGCAGGATGAGTTCGTTTTGATGTGGACAGAAATGAGAAATAAGTTTGTGTATCTGACCTGTTGAAACGGATTCTTGATGTAGGTAGAACGAAGTGGTAAGAATACTGGTAGTAGTAGTAATTGTGTTGAGGGAGTGAAGTCGTTCGTTCGAACACCTGTTTCTTGGTCGTTGTTCTATCTGGCAGCGAGACGATAACTGTATGTTTGTTTGTGGTCGTCGGAATGTGTCCGGTTTGAACGGGAGATGAAGTCTGTGTCGTCTGCTAGCGAAATGAATCCTGTCCTCTCTGATAGCGAAATGGGTTCTGTCCGTTTGTTGATTTCTTCTCCATCTTTTATAATTAGGAGATAGGATCAAAAAGTAAAAAACACAACTTTTTGGCGCAAACGCGCGGACGTAGTAGTGAGCAATAATAACCCAGCCAGTCGATTCTGATTTTTGTGTAAACATTTGCCCTAATCACTTTTCCTTAAATCTTTGGAAAAGGATTTGTGTTCATGTGTTTGATTTAATTACTTTTCCTTATGTTTGGAAAAAGGATTGTGTTGTGTGTTTGTTTTAATTTATTTCCCTTAAATTTGGGAAGATAAATGTGTACGTGTATTTATTAAAAAAATATAGAATTGTATTCTATAATCTTTTCAGCTGTGCAATTACATGAACTTGTTTAATTTCTGTAAAAATGTAATAAATGTCTGTTTGTACATTTCATCTGTGTTAGTTTTGATATGATCAATTTGCGGTATTTTTTGTAGCTTTTAAAATACAACAGTTTTTCCCTTCTTTTTTTAAAATTTTTTTATTATATTACTTTTCCCGACCTCTTCATTTGATTTCTTTCAGCTGGTCACTCGATTCACTTTTCAATGAATTCCAGCACACATTTATATTGTGTTAAGTTTTGTTCGGGATGTGTATTTTCTAAGATAAAAGCTAAATAAATGAAAAGATTGCCTCGTCATACTTAATAACCTTAAATTTGGGTTTTTCCACTTTGAAAACTTGAAGTACACTTTCATTTTATATCATTTTGCCCAACAATCCCGCCTTTAGGGGAAAATAGTCGATAAAATTTAAAGGTAAGCACATTTATATGATTCTAAATTTAAAAGCAAGAAATGATTTTTGTTTAAATGAAGTAAAAGAAAAAAAACTAATTTGTGTTATAAGTGTAAACTAACCACTTAAAACTCAAATTAGTATTATTTGATTTTACTTCGTGAAAATCGCCATAACGGTAACCGAAAGCCAAACGGTTTTAGACCCTATTTTTCTGATCCAGGTATCATTGGTGAACAACAAAAAATTGATAAACAGGTCAAAGGTTAGCTTGTTTGCCAAACCTTTTTTGTTCTCCAATAATACCTAGATCGGAAAAAATAAAGTCTAAAAAAGTTTGGCTTTGGGTTACCCTTAACGCGATTAGTAGTTGTGTTGCTGATTTTTTTAAATTTAAAATGTAATCCATGTTGAAACTTTAAGTCTTAAAGTTTGACTTTAAAAATGAGAAGTTTTAGTTTTTAGTTTTAGAATCTCACTGAGTGCCCCATACTTCTGGCCTTGTGCCACAACTAAGCTAATCTTAGTAAATAACTATAACGTGAGGAATGTCCAGAATTAGCACTTGACGTCTTGTTCCTTGAGATTTTTAAGATTCTTCCTCAAGGCCAACTTGACCATCTACGAGCTAAAAAATACGACCTCAAAAAAAAAAAACGAATATCAGTTCTCTCTGGGGTATTTTGATAAAAAATCAAAATTACCCTCTCTAGATTAGAACCAAGGTTTAAAAGACCCAGTAAGAGTAACGAAGTTGGTCGAAAAATATTTAACACCCGTTTTCCTCACCCGCCATGGTGCGTCAAATTATTAGTTTCAGATTAACAAATATTAGATTTTTGCTCTTCATTAATCATATATATATAGGGACTGGGAAAAAAAATCGGATACTACGAGTTTTAAAAGCGAATTAAGAATAATTAAATCTATTATTTAAGGTTAAACTTTGTCTAAATCGATAAGTAGTAGCATAATAACCATCATTAAAAAAAGAAAAATATAATTACATATGCAGTTTATTTTTTAAAGATTTAAAACTATCCGCCATTTTGGCTTTTTTTTTTTCAATGGTTTTAGGCGCTTGTTTTACAATTTTAACGTAACATTTGGGATGGGGAAAAAATTTACCAAAAATCAGGTAATTATCCGATTTTAATGAAATTTTCAGTATTGATTTAACAATTAATGAATTTTATAATGCATCAGTTATTTTATTTCAAAACTTTAATTTAGTATTTTTGCTATGAAAAATTAATATATAAAATTCATTTCAAATATGAAAATGCTGATGTTAAGTTTAAAATGTTATATTTTTAGATTCTAAAAATAAATATCTACTTAATGAAAATATATATTATATATTGAAAAAAATTAAAAAAAAAATGAAAAAAATTTTATTATATATATATATATAATAAATTTTTTTTTTTCTATGTATATCAACGTGCAATTTTTGAAAATATCCTTCGTTTATTTGGGAAGTGTTTAATTTTCAATAAAAAAGTTAAAAAGTTAAAAGTAGAAAGTAAGAAGTTTAGTTTACAATGTACGTACTTACTGTATGTTATGTAACATACATATGAATGCAAAACTAGACCTTGATTTTGTATCCCTCATGACAAGCAACATTTTATTTGTTGCTTTACTACATAAATTGAACCTTTTACTAGATAAATTGAACCAATTTTGTTTCAGTGTTAAAAGAGACTTATTTTCTTTTCAAAATAAATAGCTATAATTTTGTTTCAATGTTGTTAAATTCAAGAAAGAAAAATTGTTCTAAAAAGTTTGTTAAGTTTTGTTCGGGATGTGGTGGGGGCGTAATAAACGATTTATTGAATAAATAAATAATGTTTAAAGCTCCAACATCCTCTCCAGATTTAAGTATTCCTTTTTCTTTTTTAGATGATTTAATATATATTCAACATCCATTCAATATTTAAAAAAACAACTTAGTAACGAATTAAAAAAAAGTTTTTATATGAGGTTAGGTAAAAAAGATGGGATTATTAAAACTAATTTTAATTTCAAACTTATTTAACACCAAAAATTACAAATTACTATTATCAACATTTACCGTGTTTTTAATTTGGTATGAAATAAAGCAATTTAATTTTTTCCAGTTTTTATTTATTAATACCAGGGTCAACGTGTCATATTAAGTTAACTTAGTAAATACCCCTCAATAACAGGTTTTCGAAATTGTTGCTGATTCCAGCAAGGGAGATAACTGCTCCTGGCATGGGACTATGATATGAGGAAATGATATACGCCTTGACACAATAGGTACCACCAATTTGACCCTGTGCAATTTACCCCCCCCCTACATTTAACACAATGAAACTTGCAGAAAAATTAATATTTTCTTTAAAAATTTTTCCATTCGAAAGAAAAAACATTAAACAAACCCCTGATGATTTTTTAAATTTTTTATCAGCTTACGAAAATAATGAAAATTATGATTGAAAAACAATGTTTTCATTTTTGCACTGTTAAATCAACTGAAATTTAACGTAGCTAAAAACAAGTTACGATAAGAGGATTTTTAAAAAATTCTATGAAAAATCAATTAATTGTCCGATTTTCACGAAAATTTCCATAAATGTTTACCATTGGATGTAAATACATCTGAAATAGTTTTTTTCTAAAATATATTAGAAGAAATATTTTTTACGAGGTCTATCACCCCCCCCCCATTTTATTTTATGAGATAAAAAAAATGACGCGGAAAAAAGATTTGTACTTTTTTTTCTATAAAGATAAGAGTCTGAATAACTATATCAATGAAATTGTATAACGTACCGAGCTATAGTTTTTTTTAGGAAAAATTAATGAAATCGGAAATAAAAAGTGCAAAAAAATGTCATAATATTACTATTTGAAAACGTTTTTTTGCTTATGTAATTGGTATGTACTATATTCTATTAAATTGTCAAAAAAAAAATTTTTTTTTTTCAAGAAATTAATTTTTACGAGATTTCCAATCTTTTGTGTGATTAAATATTTTAATTTTCTGCGTGAAATAAATAATTTTTTTTTTCTGCGGAAAAAATCGAATTTTTCACGTATATTTAAAATATGATTTTTAGAATTCGGGTGAACTAAAAGTTGGTCCGATCCGAGCTCGATTAATATTCTTAAAAAAATTTGTAATTTTTATTGTTGAATAGTAATGTATGGGTCTTAGAATATACGGAAGAGCAAAACCAACATATTTGTTTTACAAAGAGACGAGACGAGGCGCTGTTTTACAAAGAGACGAGACGAGTAACAACCGAAGTTTGTTTTTCTTTGTTCAAAATAGTTAAATAAAATAATTTTTTACGCTATTAGAATAAAAAAGTTAGTTTACATGATTATGTTATCAGTTTTTCTCTTAGAAATAATATTCAAATTTTCATTTTATTTTCGATTTTAAGAATTAATACTAAAACCGAAGACATTTTTTAACGTCAATTTCACTGCAAAATTTTAAGATTAAATTTTTTCAAGTTTTTATTCATTTTAATAGTAAATTGTAATATTAAAGTTTTTAAAGATTTTATTCATTTTAATAGAAAAAAATTTGACTAAAAAAGTTTGTCCGTTACACCCATCCGTACTTAGATGCTTAACCGTAAGAGGGTAATAATATGTATTTATTTCTGTCTAAATCGCGGCCTGAAAATTACCCTTTCGCACGTAATATGGATAGGTTTGTTTATTTTTTAAGATAACGATGTAATTTTTCCCAATCAGATAATTTGATCTTTGAATTAACTATTTTTCTTTGTAACAACCCTGTACGATCTTTTTTTTACGAGATTTTTGATAAACAAAGTTTGGAAATATTTATTTCCGTTTTATTCAAGATGGCCTAAACTGATTGGTGGTACCTATGATACAAAGTTGTTTTTTTTCCAAAGCATACCTTGTTCAAAACAAACGTAGGGAGAATATTTTTTCAAATTGATCAGAAAACACTTTGAAAAATCTGTAACACTCAACAAATTATTTTTAAATTTGAAATTAAAAAAAAAAAAATGAGTTATTGTTGCATGAACAATATGAAAACAAAAACCATTAGTATGCATAATTTATAAATATTGAATGAAATTGCTAATAACCAGAATCACAGATGCAACTGCAGGAATAAAGCTAAATGCCCTTTGAAAAGTAATTGATTAATGAAATATACGAGGGTAATCCCAAAAGTAAGGTCCATAAAGTGTTTGGGGATGCAGAGAAACTGTTTGTGTGGCTATTGGCAACACTGTTGTGTTTATTGTGCATGTGTCTGCCTATGCCTCACTGCTATGCTTAGTCTTGGCTTGGTAGTTGTTTCTGATGAAGTGTTATATAATAATATGGTCACAGTACCAAAAAGGTATTTGTTACATGGTGGTCGTCATTGTTGATAAAAAAAAGGTACAACAGACACATGAGATATATGGTCACAAGGGCTTAGCATTTATTTTTGGGCTCGTAATTGTGGGCTCTGTTTCGTAGAGAAAGAAAAGACTGAGAAAAAGAGAGAGAGAAGACACTGTCAAATTACTGTACCTTTTAACATAGTACCAACTATCTCGCTGTCCCAAACTAGGGACCAGCAGCCCCCGTCACAACACTACACCGCCGAAAAGGAAAAAGTGGGCGATTTTCTTTTTTCTCGTTTCTCGTCACCACCTGACATCCGGTTCCGGTCAACACCCAAAACTTTTGGTCGGCTTTCAATTCCTCTTCCAGGGGTCATACCTCGGTCAAATTACCGGCTGTGTGTCCACTCCCCCCCTTTTTTAACCTTTACTTTCTCTTATGTCTTCTTCCTCTCTTTCAGTTTTTTTTCCACTATCAAACTCCGGTGGACCTTCATAATCATGTTACATGAAGATCCCAATTGATGCTATCACCAAATATAAAGTTGTTTGTGCAGTTATTCAGTTTTTGAACACAAAAGGCATTAAACCAATTGAAATTCATCACTGATTAATGGAAGTGTATAGCAACTCATTCATGGATGTGAAAAACGTCCGTGAATGGTGTAGGGAGTTTACAATGACAAGGAGATTCAATGCTTCCTCTATGACATGGTGTCGAGCTGGTATGACAAGGGCATACAAAAACTGCCACAGCACCTACAAAAATGCATCAATGAAAATGGTAATTATGTAGAAAATAGATACATGCTCAAACTTTAAATTAATGTAAACATCATTGACAATAAACAATAAACGTTTCTGTGATTTCTAAATATTTTGGAGACCTTACCTTTGGGATTACCTTCATATAAGGCCATTGTCAGAAAATATATATATGGGTGTCACTGAATTGAATTGGAAAAATAGATGGTATAACCATAATGTGATATAAAGAAAAACAAATGAAACTCCTCTTACCTCGGGCTAGGAAAAGAAATGTTACATAATAATTGGAACCCTAATACATTTTTAAGGTATTGTAGAAATCATTATGGCAATCAGTACAGCTGATGGCCTTGAGAGTGAGTGACAGCGTTTGACCTCACTCTGACCTTGCTTTCTGGGGGTAGACCGTGAGAAACGGAACCCCGATAGAAGCCCCCTTCCGGTTTAAGGGGTAAGCAACTCAGTTAGGTAGAGTTAGAAGTTAGAAGCGAAGCTAGCAAGATGTGAGTCTCACTGCGCAGATGTCTGGTCTGGGGTTCTACGAATAAAGTAATATCATCGTAAATCGAAGTCTTGTGTTTATTACTAAAAACTAACAATGACACAGGGCTTCGGATAACAAGAAATCCCTAGCAACAGAAACCAGACCCGGGATCCTCAATAGAAGACCAGACGAGACCTTAGAAGATACATCAGACCAAGATAGATGATAGACGATCAGAACTAAAGCCGGCCAGAAGAATAGACGACAGAGTAAGAATTAAAGAAAGGTATATAACGTTATATATAGATTTGGCTTAGTGAAAAGACCAGTATATAACATATACCTATTTAGTGCCGGTAAAGAAGGCGCTATGCAACAGAAATGGCACTCGAAGGTCTGTACTCTTTTATAAGAGTACAGACCGGAAGTGAGGTGGTTTGTGGGAGAGGAGTGGAAAAATAAATGAGCCGAATTTCTGGCAGTCAGTGAACGAGGTGATTGCGAACAGAACATTGAACGAGGTGATTGCAAGCAAACACAAAGATTTCACAGATAACCTTGGTTTTACCAACAATAAATATGCAAATATCTGTTTAGCTCTTTGTCATATTAAATTCATCTTTATTATTTTGATTTTTTTGTTGGTTGGTTGGTTTTAAAGGCATCTCATCCCTTGGGTTATTTTATGCTGAAAATGTTTTGTTTTATTCATCCTTGTTGGATATTCAATTTATTTTTCCAAACTCATTTTTTATCTATTTAACCCATACATGGAACCCTAACAGGTACTACCACTCGGGGTCAGGGTGGACCTTGGAAGAAGAGGTACTTCACCACTAGATACTGTTTATGGAGGAGAAAATGAGATTTATTGGACCAGGTTATATAAAATGTAACCATTTTTTTTTTTTTTTTGCATAACACAATAAAGATGATAACAGTCCAAAAAATCAAAATAATACACATCAAGTCTCATCTAAAAAATTAAGACAAATAAAACTCCTCTTTATTGTTGTATATACACTATGTTTTGGCCGACGTGGCCTCCAGCATTCTTCAGGTGTTTCTTGTCAAACTTGAGAACCTTCTTGAACTCAGGAACGTGATTACGACACAAAGGCTCCCAATTATGAAGACTCCTGAGTTTGACAGGAAACACCTGAAGGAGGCTGGAGCACACACTGGCTGAAATGTTGTGTATGTAACAATAAAGATGAGGACAATAGCCTGAATAATCCAAATAATCCAAATTATCAAGCCTCATCCAAAAAAATTCAAAGAAATGAATAAAACTCATCTTTTGTTCTGTTTTTTTTTTTTTTTTAATTAACAGTGAATTACCAACAACGATGCCAGGATATCTGGTTGCTCTCGTCGATTGCAACGAAATGGTTGGAAGAACTCAAACTTCAAAATTACATTCTTTATTTTCAAATCTCACAGATAAAGGCAGACTTTGGATTTATTTCCTGGTAAGCTCGGAACAATCACAAGAAAATTACCAACAATTATCCAAAGATTTGAAAAAACTGACATATCAGGAAGTTGTAATTCAAGCAGACTCCAAGCCCGAATTATTATTCCTGGCAAAAAGGCACATAGACGACAAAGATTATAACAACATCCTGATTCTATCGTCAGCCATTTTTATTCCAAGTTGGAAAGCATTGTGTTCAATTCTCTTAACAGCATCGGATTATAAAATAAACTTTGAGAGTCTGGACACGGAACCAATAAACGAAATGATTGTAGATCTTAAAGCGGTTGAAAATGATTGTCATAAAATGTTAATGAACATAAATGCAGAAGAACCAGTTAAGATATTAAGATCTGATATTATTCCTGAAGATATTTTTTACCATGGTTTTTCAACTCGTCTTGGAGGTGTGTCCAGCATCAAGACATTGAAATCGTTGAATCTTTATTACACTTCAGCAAAAAGAGACCCCCAAATTGTTATTACTGAGAATATTCGCAGACTGGCTAAAGCAGGACAATTCCAACCAGAAAGTCTTCAGGTAAGCTTTTTGAAGAATTTTGACTTTTAAAAATTTACCCTTTGGAAAGATTTGGAAAAACAGAAATATTCTGTTTTTAACACTTTTCAATGTTGAATGAGAAAAGATTGATATATGGTTCCTGTTTTAAAAGATAGATATTCAATTCTTCGGTGACATATATATATATATATTATATATATATATATTTACCAACCACTCCGCACGAGCAGGATGTGACACAAGGTGAATTTATTAAGCAAAGTTTAACAGGTTTGAATTCAGAGTTTTCCTTCTCCTAGACCGGTTGCCTAATCAAGGTTAAAGAGTCCAATCTGCCCTACTATTTACCCATAGCTGGAGGGAGAGTAGGATTCATACCTTTCCCAAGGGTATTAGTGCTAAGTGGAAATGCAATTTCCACATCCAGGATTTGAACTCGGGGCAACAAGTCCATTTCTCATGACTTTAACCATTACACCACACGCTTTGGATGACAATATAAGGAAATAAGAGCTATAAGTATGAGGGTTGGCTAAAAAGTTTATAGGCTTATGCAATGTAACCAAATGAGGTTTGAACGTAGTCCCCCTTACAGTTCATGCACTTCTTCATGTTGCAGTGCTTGGAATACATTGGTAAAAAATCAACAGCAGATATATGATCATTATATGAACTTTTCAGCCCTCCTTCATAGTTATATAGTTAGTATTTATATATATATATATATATATATATATATATTTACCAACCCCTCCACATGAGTAGAATGTGACACAAGGTCAATTTCTTAAGCGGAGTTAAACAGGTTTGAATTCTGCTTGACTGATTGCCATACCAAGAGCCCAGTCTGCCCTACTATTTGCCCATAGCTGGCTACCCTTTCTCTCTCTCTAGTGCCATATTTAAAGAGAGGAGGAAAGAGGAGGACAAATGGGGGAATGAGAGAGCCGAATGGCCTCGACTGTTTCCTTATCCGATATAGCAGTTGCTTTGAGTTATCTACACTGAATCTGCTAAAACTTTCTCATTAGCAAGAAATTAGATTACTGTTTTCTTTTCAATTTAAATTTTCTATAAGATGTTCACAATTTCAATACATTGATATGTACCCAAAACAACAAATTGTGACAATGACTATACACTTTTTATTAACATATATATATATATATATATATATATATATATATAGCTTAGTTGGTAGAGTGTCCGCCTAGTAACCATAAGGTTCCTGGTTTGATACCGGCCCTCGCCAACTCAGCGTATGAGTAGCACAGGGATCTGTACGGTAAAGTGAGGAGCTGATGGTAGGTGTGGCGCTCCACCTCAGATGCTAAAAACAATCTCCTTGGTCTCATGAAAGTGAAAAGGGGAGAGACTCCCTCGCTGTCTGGCTGATACCGACTTTAGGCCGCCCTATCGACTTTACTTTTATTTTATTTTATATATATATATATATATATATATATATATATATATACTAGCAAATATATGCACCCTCCAGGTGCAAGTATTTAAGTTTTAATGTAATGAAATATCGTATTAAATTAGAAAGTCTAATAAGAAGGCAGATAAAAAGATATGTAACAGAGTATGGGTATAATAGAAAAATACAAATGAAACTTACTCTTCCATCACTCCCGTCTTTCATTGCTGAATTTTACTTATTTAACTATTTAGTTAAATTAGGAAATAAAGAATAAAATGACAGTTATTTTTTCTTGTTAATGGATTTCATTTAAGATTAATTGAAGAGATTTTTGCTTATATTCATTAAAATAAAACCAAACAATTAGAAATCAATAATACTAAGCACATATTTAATAAAATCACATTTTTAATATCAATATGCAAATTAGCCTTCCCATTCACACTGAAAACCGCTATTTTTTGTATATATAAATACAATTGCATGTTATTTGTATGTAGATATGGACAAAACTAATAAAAAGGTGAAGCAATTTTATTAATAATTGAGGTTTAAATATAAATAAAATCATGGAGAATGTGATGTAAATAACGAAGGGAATTGTGGCATGAGTAGTAATATAGTTTCGGTTACAGACAGAAAAACACACAATCTCCATTATAATAAGATATATATATGTGTCTATAATATATATTATTTGGGATTTAGTATGAAGCATTAGGTGCGAAATATAAGAAACTCAGTTTTTGGATGTTATATTCAAACAAATTTTGTTAAATGTAATAGAATGTTTTCAAGTTTTGTTTAGCAATTTTTTTGATATTATCATCTTGAAAGATGTTAATCAGTTTTCCGTAAGAGTTATTGGCAAACCAAGTACTTTTGGTTCTTTTCTTGCTTTTCTTCAGGTTGCCAAAGTTGACCATGGAGATGTAGTCTGGGAAATTGGCACAAGTCAGCCGGAAAGATACGATGCAGTTCTCACTTGTGAAAGTAACATCACTGTTGCTGCACCTGGTGCAGATTGTCTTCTGATCCTTTTTGCAGATCCCGCCAGGAAGATGTGTGCAGCTGCCCACAGTGGATGGAAAGGGACAGTCTTGCAAGTGGCAAAAGTAGTGGTGCAAAAAATGGTTGAAAAAGGTTCAAATCCCAAGAACATCCGGGTGGCTATCGGACCAGGGATAAAAGGCTGTTGTCTGACTATTCCTTCAGAATATATGCCAATTTTTGAAAAGTTAGATTCTAGCTGCTTGGTTCCAAAAGAAGATTCCAAGGATGTTGGGTTAGACCTATTCAAGGCAAATCGTTTCATTCTGGAAGAGAATGGAATCTTACCTGAAAATATTGACACAGAAACCCAAAGTCTTTGCACAGCTTGCAATCAGGAATTGTTCTACTCTCACAGAAGATACGGAATACCTTTTGGGAATCAAGTGGGGTACATCGGCCTTCGCAAGTAAGGCTAATAAAGGAAAAGAGTTAATATTTAAAATGTATGGTTTTTTTTTCTCTTTCTCCTAGATCAGTTGCCATACCAAAGTTAAAGAGCCCAGTCTGCCCTACTATTTACCAATAGCTGGAGGGAGAATTATTTGATTTATACCTTTCAAAGGTTATTAGTGCTATGTGAAATGCAAACTGACTCATTCAGAATTTGAACTCTAGTTGCAGTGTCCATTTCCTATGATGATAACCATTACACTATGAGTGCCTAATATCTTAAATGTAAATAGTTATACTTTGACTTACGAGTTTAATTCATTCCATTTGTAACTTTACTTTTATTTTATTCATATATATATATATATATATATATATATCTTATTATAATGGAGATTGTGTGTTTTTCTGTCTGTAACCGAAACTATATTACTATATTACTACTCAAGTCACAATTCCCTTAATTATATACGTCACATTCTCCATGATTCTATTTCTATTTAAACATCAATTTATAATAAAACTGATTGACATTATTAATACTGTTGGCCTTACCTAAATATTAATAACATGCAATTGTATTTATATATACAACAAAATACCAGTTTTCAGTGTAGACGTAAAGCTAATTTGCATATTGATATTAAAAAAACTGATTTTAATAAAAATGTGCTTGGTATTATTGATTTCTAATTGTTTGGTTTTATCTTAATGAATATGAGCAAAAATCTCTTCAATAAATCCTAAAAGAAATTCATTAACAAGAAGAAATAACTGTAATTTTATTCTCTACTTCCTATTTTAACTAAATAGTTAAATTAGGAAAATTTAGCATTGAAAAAAATTTTATTACATTTAAACTTAAATACTTGCACTCGGAGGGTGCATATATTTGCTAGTGTCTATAATATATATTATTTGTATATCAAATAAATTTTCCCCATTAAAATAAACTGAAATGCTATTAATCTGTTCCCCACTCTAAAAAAAGAAAAAAAAAGAAACACCATTTAAAATAAAAACAAAAACAGCTCTGTATTGTATAAAAACATAATAAAATAGAATGTATTATTTGGATTATTCTGACTATTGTCCTCATCTTCATTGTTATCTGTACAACGTTTTGGCCGATGTGCCGTGATGGCTCTCGATTACAATAAGAAGGTTACTGAGTCTGAGAAAGTTCCAGAGTCCGACAAGAAATACCTGAAGAAGGCCAGAGGGCACATCAGCCGAAACGTTGTACAGATAACAATGAAGATGATGACAATAGTCAGAATAATCCAAATAATACTAATTATCAAGCCTCATGTAAAAAATTCAGAGAAATAAAATAGAATGTAATAAATTATGTGCTGTAATATGTTTTAATGTCTATTTTAAAAATATTTTTTGGCATAATAAATTTGGAAACTTAAATGTTTTTGATCAATTAATTAGCATAAGCATACCTGAAGCTCGCTTGTACCTCAAATTTTAGCTTACAACACAAAGTTAAAAAAAAAAAAAATTGACCAAGTGACAGCTCGTAACTCAGAAAACTCATAAGGAACCACTGTACTTTAAATTTTTTTTTTTTTATAGATGAGACAAAAATAATAAGGTACTAGCAGGACCTGTGGATATACCACAGTATGATAATTTAATTATTACAATGTTTCATATGTTTACTTAAGAGGTACTGCATATGTAAAAAGTATAATAATCTTGATTTAACTCTCTCCCACTGTTTATTTTTTCTTTCCTTCTTTTCATCACCGATTGAAACAGATTAGCGTTATTGTTTTTGCATTCTTACCCCCTCTCTCTTAACTTTCTCCTCTCTCTCTTTCTTATTATATTTTTTTCTGTGTAGTATGTCCTTTATTTCTTTATAATAAAAATTGAATGGTCCATTATTTAGCTGAGGTGACGAGCCTCATAAGAAATAAAAATCATTTATCAATAATCAATATTTACATTTTTGCATTTCATCTTGGATGGTCTCATTTTTAACTAGAGGGTGTTGCAAGATGATAACGGATGGAAGATTAAGGAACACCAGTATTAATCATTAATAATAGGGTATTCTCATCTGAATTTCTGAGATATAATAAACTGATACACCTGGACTAATAAATCTTTTTTTCCCCCAGCCACAGATGAATAGTAGGACAGTTTGGGCTCTTTAGCTTTGTTACTGCAACCAATCTGGGAGAAGGAAAACGCTGTAATTTGCTTAAAAATTAACCTTGTGGCAGAGGGTTTGGATAAATATATACTTGGAAGAGTATCTACATCTTGGTTGTTGTGATGATCAAAACGTTTCGACTGTTGTACCCATCAACCTTCTTCAGAGGTCTGTCATTGTTGGTAATGTTTCTAACCGAAACCCTTTATTCAATCCATGGAGATTGATTGTTTGACTGATATTAATGGCATGTCAACCTGTCTAAGGATATTTTATGCAGAGTGGTTAGGGAATCATGTTCATTGTATGATCACATTTACATTTTTTGTGGAGTTATTTCTTAAGAGTTTTTTTTTTGCACATTGCCCTATCAAATACAAATAATTTTAAGATAAATCTATATGACCCATAGATATGACCCTGACAGGTCAGAGTGGACCTGGGAGTAATGGCAATGAAGAGATATTCCACAGATCCCAGATATCTGAAGGCCAGAAGGTGTCTAGAATAACAAGATGAGGATATTAGTTCAAGTACATCAGTGTATTAAGGGGCTGGTTTAGCTCAGTCGGTAGAGCACCCATCTAGGAATTGTAAGGTTCCTGGTTTGATACAGGTACCCGTCAACCCAGCATATGGGTAGCACAGATTGGGTAATCTGATCTGTGTGGTAAAGGGGGGAGCTGACGGTAGGTGCGGCGCTCAACCCCAGCAAAAACAATCTCCTTGGTCTATTGCTAACAAAAAGGGGATAGACTCCCTTGCTGATACTGACAACAGGCCACTCTGCCAACTTTACCTTTTGTTTTTAACACCAGTGTGTATTACATAATTAGAAAAAAAAAACTAATAATTTTTTTGATACATGTATACTTTTTATTGTTATTGAGTGACCTATTGTGTTGTTCTGCTGTGGATTTTGATACAATTAATTTTACAGGCAAATAATGTTTGGTTTAAATGATAACCATCAAAATGAAAATAATTAGTGGTAAAAAAAAAGAAAAGAAAAAGAAAGAAAAAAAAAAAAAAAAAAAAAAGAAAGACAAAAAAAAGAAGGATTTTAACAGCTGATTTTCAAGGCAGACAGATCATCCCTGCACATGGAAAATTGGTGCAACCTGGTCTCCCCATATAATCGGAAATGGGGAGACTTCAGTCTCCCTATATCCGATTGGTGCAACCTGGTCTCCCCATTTCCAATTTCTATAGATTTTATCTTTTATTCACATGAACCTTTCATCCAAATAAAATTATTTGAAATTAATAAACAAAAATCAATTGTTGATCATTTTAAAAAAAGGATTTATTGTAAAAATAAAAATTGATGTTTATCCATTTCTGACTTTTTTCTCTCTTTTTTTTTGAGGTCTGTTTAAAGACTTCAAAATTTAAAAATATCTCTTTGGAAATATTGTATTTTACACGTAGCACACCTATAAAAGTCTTCTTCTTCATGTTCTTAGTGTGTTCCTTTTGTGGATAAGTCAAGTCTCATTAGTCTGTTTATGTGAGCAATGAACGTGTCTTTATTTTGACGTCATAGACAATTCCTTTCCCCAAAATTTTAATGTCTTCAATAATTGCTTCAATATTGGGAACGGTTTGGATCTGCTTGTTGGATCCATTGGATCCATTGTCACTTAGTGCCATCCGCATGTTGCATTCTGACACCTGAAATAAAAGGAAAAGAAAAAAATTTTTTAAAAATTGTGATGACTCACTTATCTGAAGCAAAAAAAAAAAAAAAAAAAAAAAAAAATGAACATTTGTATAAGTGTCCATTTATAATGTGATTCATGTGCATGTGTAGGTTCAAGTCCTTAATATTATTTGTTTGGTTTGGTTTGTTTCGTTTTACGGCATATCAACCTCAGTGGGTCATTTAATGCCGATAAAGTTTTGAAATAAATCAATTCTTAATGGATAATACAATTTTTTTATAAATACATTTTTCTATTTAACCCATAGATAGGACCCTAACAGGTACTACCACTCCGGTTAGAGTGGACCAGGGATCAATGGTGATGAAGGGGTGCTCCACATTCCCCAAACCTCCAAAACTGGAACCTCACCATCAGATAGAGTTTAACGTCATTCCCAGGACATGTAGACCCGCAGCCACCGCCTTCTAGCACCCATATGATAAAAAGGGGTTGGGGCTTGCCATAAGGGCAATAGGGTTGGGAAAATCATATAGGTGCTAGGGCTTTGGATCGGTGTGTTGATTAATATTATTTGTCTGAATTCAAAGTTAAATAGGGAAGGATATTAGAAAAGAAGTTGTCTCAAAGAAACAGTGTATATGTTGGACTGTAGTGACCTCTTGTTACACAGTCTATGCATAGATTATTGTCAACCCCCTGTATTTCTGAAGGGATGGTCCCTTTTTCACGTGGGACCTGGTTGGCTCTCGGTTTCAGCTTGGACGTCAGGCAGATAAGGTCTTTCTGCCTTAGCCGAAGCTCACTGCACACGCGCGTTATATTAGTTACATGAAATGTTTAATTAGGTAAATAAAAGCTTACATAAATAATATGGTTTTGTGGTTGATGAATGTCTTGGCAACAAGACTGATCTAGAAGAAGAAATGAATTAAGTGCGACCGACCACCAAGACGAAGTCCAGACGCTAGGGGATGAACGTAAGATACCAAAGATGAGCAGAAGAAAAATAGAAGTAAAAGGAAGAGTATACAACACTCTTGAGGAGACAAGGTATAGAGATGACCACAATATAGGACTGATTTGGATGAGTCTTTTATATACATATCAGGTATTTGTCACTGACCATTGGAAGAGAATGAGAGTGACACTTGGTTGGAACATATATTTACCCAAACCATCCACACAAGCAGGATGTGATACAAGGTCAACTTCTTAAGAAGAGTTTAACAGATTTAAATTCAGAGTTTTCCTTCTCCTAGACTGGTTACCTAGCCAAGGTTAAAGAGCTGCCTATCGCATCCACCCGATTTTACGCTTACAATTGGCTTTCCTTCGCTTGCATTAGTTTTCATAACTTTGTGCATAAGAACTATACAAACTACGAACAGTATTTTCATAAGTTTTATTTCCACAGTGCAGACGTGAAAATTTGTTAGCACTTATCAGGGTTGGAATTGGAGTGACTATTTCTTAGTACCTTTACTAAGAATGCGGTGATAAATTGACCGCCCAAAAATTCAGTATTTTTACTGGATGCCAAGAGAAATTTTGCGATTGACATCGTCAGAATGGAAAGGCCTTTTCTTTCTGTTGTGATTTTTTATATATAAGGTGTGTGCCAGACACACTCTTATTTATAGACTCAGCGATAATCATGTGAACATATTATTGGCCAATCACTGGCAGTACTCTGCTGTTGATATTGATATTTATACCGGCTGTTCTGGTCATACCTACTCATAACTAC
This sequence comes from Doryteuthis pealeii, assembly GCA_023376005.1. Taxonomy (NCBI): domain Eukaryota; kingdom Metazoa; phylum Mollusca; class Cephalopoda; order Myopsida; family Loliginidae; genus Doryteuthis; species Doryteuthis pealeii. The sequence continues at coordinate 78,284,381 of CM042156.1, read as the reverse complement.
TTGAACCTTTGTGGACGACGAAACATAGGATTATATCACTGGACCTTTGACACTACTTAGGATTACATAACTCAGGACTTATTCACTTACCAAAGGATTCTATAGCACAGGACTTACTTACTTTAACTCTTAACATCCTATTGAGAATTTTCTAAGTCCAGAGCCCCATTCCTATAAGGATCTATCAAAAATGCTAAAAATGGCCTTTTCATTAAAAGATACCTGTTATTTCCTTTAAAATAAAGACTTCTAAATGTGTTTAATATTACATTTAAACAAAGTCTATCATTTGGGGCAGATTAGAAAAACGAATGTGACTTCTGGCCAGGTGGAACGAGGTGGTATAGGATGTTAAGAGTTAAGTCCTTAACAACTGGCCAAGGATGGCGGTCAGAAACTTAACACTTTCTTTAGCTCTGAATCACTCTACCTAAGACCAAATTCCTATACCAAATTTAAGCCTTACAAAACTTTCATTTTAACTACTAAACCCTTTTGTTTTACAAATGACCACACAAGGTAAACAATCTTCTACTCATCCCAAAAATGCATTTACACCTACTTTTAGGGGATTTTAAACTAACAAACTATTTTTTATATAAGGGAAAACTTAACAAGGTAGTGAGGTCGCTGTGTGCTCACATGATAGGGGAGGGAAGGGCATAAGATGAAACTATTGACCGACCACCCCAAAAAATGTGGTAGCCACATTGCCATACTATTTTTTAAAAATGCCTCCTTTTCATAATACAGCAAAATTTACATTAAATTTCAATAATTTTTTCCGTGTTGAATTTTAATTCATGGGGAAGTTAAAAAAACGTGAAATTTTGGCCATACCTATCTTTTGGCATTGTTCGTTTCAACTTTTATTAAAAGAATTGTCTGTTCATTAAGGAAAATAATCAACATACATTCATCAAAATTTATGTTTGAAAATTTAGTCTCTCTCAACTACTGACAATTAGAAAATTTTAAAAAGCATGAACTCTCTGGCTTTATATTCTTTTAAAAGCTTTATCAACTATGATTTATATTTTAAAACACCATATTTCCATGGGTTAGTGTTGGTTTAATGGTGGACTATTCTCTTACAAACATACACATGATAGACTCTTTTAAAAGCTTTATCAACTATGATTTATATTTCAAAATACCAGGTTTCCATGGGTTTGTCCTATCTGAAAGGATTTCTTAATCATTCAAACACATTGTAAAAAAAAAAAGAAGAATTTTTATAGTTACCAACCTTAAATGGTTTTGAATTGAAAATGTTGGGTTTCCAAATCATTCCAATCACATTTCCGCCATAGCAATCCTTGAAAAATAATGCAAGATCATCAAATGCATTCTGAAAATAAAAGTAATTGATTATATAAGGGTGTAAATAAGTTATTAAATACACTTGCTGAAATCTACTAACACTAAAACATTTTTTTTGTGACCAATTAGTAACAGCAGGTACTGAAAGCAAACTAATGCCATATGCCAGACTAAGCAAAGCTTAGTAAATAAAAAAATTAAGCAATGGTAAGCCTGCTCAGTACTGAGATGTGGTAAGCCTGCTCAGTACTGAGATGGGTGATTAATTAGTCACAGCAAGTACTACAAGTAACCTAATCTCCATCTACCAAACTAAGCAAAACTGAGTAAATAATAAGTTAAGCAATGATAAGCCTGCTCAGTACTGAGATGGGTGACCACTTACTCTAAGAGACTAACCCTATGACCACTTACTGCAAGCAACCTAAGATCTATTTACCAGACTAAGCAAAACTGAATAAATAACAAGTTAAGCAATGATAAACCTGCTCAGTACCGAGATGGGTGACCACTTACTGCAAGCAGCCTAATCTCTATTTACCAGACTAAGCAAAACTGAATAAATAAGTTAAGCAATGATAAACCTGCTCAGTACTGAGATGGGTGACCACTTACTGCAAGCAACCTAAGATCTATTTTCCAGACTAAGCAAAACTTAGTAAATAAAAACAAAACTCAAATAATTAAGACTTATAATTACCTTCAGATCGTTCAAAAAAAGTTGGTCTGGTTCGTAGCCGACAACTGGCAGATTATTTGTCAAGAGTTCATTTTGATCTTTTTTATTTGAATTGGTTTGTTTGTCAACCGCTTGACCAGACCGTCCAATCTTGCTCTCCTTTAGATAAAGAACCACATCAAAAGGTTCCAGTGACATTCGAAAAATCACCTGCAAAATAGGAAAACTAAAATTAATTCAAAACCCAATTTCAGAAGGTAAGTAAATTCTTAACTTTTAGCAAATAAATTTTTTTTCAAAATTTTCAGTTGGTCAACTGTTAAGTTCTGAGTCAAGAGTGGCACTTTCCTTCAAGAATATTTGGAGCAATGTCATAAATGAATTTCAGTTTAGAAAAAGCAAAAAATATAAAATTATGGTCAAGCATGTCAAATTGAGCAGACCCCCTTAGAGCTGCATGGATTACATATGCAGAGATGCTGATAGGTACAAAAAGGACGCAGTAAAATCGTATCCATGAATCCCAGTGTTTTTCTTTTTTTCTTTCCTCACCATTTCAAGCTAACTGTAAATACATTTCAATAGTTTCTTAGAAATGAATTACACAGGATAGGTTACAATGTAGGAGTTAGGCTTTAGTTGGGACCCATAAATTTCATTCAAAGCAAATATGTGCATCCCAGACACACTAAATCAAAATGCTATCAGCATCACTACATATGTATGTCATGATGGCAGTACCTGAAAACTAGTTAAGCAAAATACAACTCAAATATTTTAATATGATTTATTGCACAATCTTTTATTATTGCTTAAAAAGTGCAAATGAATGTTTTTCCAAGCATTCATGAATATATATATTTACCAACCCCTCCGCATGAGCAGGATGCAACACAAGGTCAATTTCTTAAGCAGAGATTAACAGGTTTGAATTCAGAGTTTTCCTTCTCCTATACTGGTTACCTAGCCATGGTTAAAGAGTCTAGTCTGCCCCGCTATTTACGCATAGCTGGAGGGAGAATTGGATTCATACCTTTCCCTAGCGCTATGTGAAATTCCAACAGCTTCGTCCAGGAATTGAACTTGCATTGACGAGTCCATTTCCTACGACTCTAACCATTAGACCATGCGCTTCCTTCATGAATATAAGGTAATGAATTTGTATGACCAAAAAATGAAATTGTAAGCAACATACATGTAATACTTATCGTACAAAAATCATGACATTTAAAAAATAAAATTTACTAGCACCGATTCATTTTTATTTTTTTTGTCATGAAGCTTAACATCTCTTTTTGTTTGACAATTTTTAGTATGTCTTTCTTGAATGCCTGTGTGCAGTTCTGATTTTGATCAAAGACAACAAGAGCTGTCAGCCTTGTACTATCAGAAGTTTTAGTAAATTTCATGAACAAAAATAACTGTTCACACATTTAGGTAGAAACAAATATTGGGTTTCTCTGAATCTTTGAGGCTAAAGATTAGTATTATCTGCATTATTCGGACTATTGTCCTCATCTTCATTGTTATCTGTACAACGTTTCGGCCGATATGCCCTCTGGCCTTCTTCAAGTAAAAGAAGGTTCCTGAGTGAATCCGACAGGAAATACCTGAAGAAGGTCGGAGGGCATATCGACCGAAACGTTGTACAAATAACAATGAAGATGGGGACAATAGTCCGAATAACGCAGATAATACTAAATATTGGTTATTTCCTATAACTCCAACCTAAAAAAGGGGAACCACTCTGATTGACTGATAAATTATTTATTTATCTATTGATCGACTAGGAAAAAAGAAGACAGGGTTAAGGTTTAGTTTAATGGGAAAATATGGGTAGATTAATTAACAGATAAAATTAATTCAGAGTGGTTCCCCCCTTTTTTTTAGGTTGGAGTTATAGGAAATAACCAAATATTGTCCTGACACTTGTTTTCTGAAGTTCTTGAACTTTTTTGGAAGATAATGCGGAATCTGACTGCATTTCTAACAGTTCTATCTGCAGGTTTTCTTCTGCATTTGTGCGGGCCGCACCTGTGCTTGTTGAGGGCCGCATGTTTGACATGCCTGCGCTAGATCACTGAAGTTAAGCAGTGTACATATTTCCTTTGTAAGAAAAAAATAAAAATAAAATAGATAAATTTAACTTATGCAAATTGATTAACTAATTTTCCAACGGTTATTTCCTATAACTCCAACCTAAAAGAAGGGGAACCACTCTGAATTAATTTTATCTGTTAATAAATCTACCCATATTTTCCCATTAAACTAACCCTAAACCCCTAACCCCGTCTTCTTTTTTCCTAGTAGATCAATAAATACATAAATAATTTATAAAATTCATTCAAAGTGGTTCCCCTTTTTTAGGTTGGAGTTATAGGAAATAACCTTTCCAACCCTATGAATATCCTGCTATCCAGTCTGACCTTTTTTATTTTAGAGAAAAATTCAGAAAGGTTTAATCATTTATAACTGATAACTCACTTTAAAGTCATTTTCTCTTTAGGTTGTGTCAATTTCTGATCCAAAATGGACAAAGCTTTTTGGATATGACACGAAGACGATTCAGTATCCTTCGATCGGGGTTGTTTCGAGTCCAAAATGAAGGGCTCTCAACATCGACTGGAGTACAGATGCACATCGGTGGTAAACTTTCACGGGATGCATTAAACTTCTTTGAGATTTCTACAACAGTTTCATCTGAAAGAAAGAAAGAAAAAATCATTTTAACCAATAAATCTTAAAATCCTTCTTTTATTACAAGTAATTCCTATGCTTAGATTTACATAGCATATAGCATTATAGGATGATCCCCCCCCCAAAAAAAAAACAACAGGCCCCACGCAGACTTTAAAAAAAAGCCAGGCCTGTTTTTTTTTTTTGGGGGGGGGTCACCCTATATAAAGCATATAAAATGTAACAACCAATCAGCTTTAAGATAACAATTAGCAAAAGGCATGACTAACCTGAAAATTCTTCATTTAAATTCACAAAAAGTGGCGTTGTTTCCCAGTCAAATGTGGATACAAATTGTAAAAATCTACCCAAACCTGTGACAGGGGATCTGAAATTTAAAAAAAAAAATAAAGAAAAAATTAATTTAATTACAAACTTCTTTTTTTTTTTATTTAAATCTTGAAGAAGCTTTTTTTTCTTTTTTTTCCCTGTAAAATTTGATTTTGTTTGAAAAGAAATGATGGCTTGGTTTCTTTGCTTAATGGATTATTTAACTCTTAACATCCTGTTGAGAATTTTCTAAGTCCACAGCCCCATTCCTATAAGGATTTATCAATAAATGGCTAAAAATGGCCTTTTCATTTAAAGTTACCTGTCATTTCCCGTAAATCAAAGACTACTAAACATGTTTAATATTACCTTTAAACAAAGGCTATCATTTGGGGTAGATTAGGAAAACAAATGTGACTTCCGGCTGGGTGGAATGAGGCGGTGTAGGACGTTAAGAGTTAATGCCAAAGCCATCCTCATTTGTGTGAAGACGTGTGTGTGTGTTTATGTGTGTGTATATATTTATGTGTGTGTGTGGTTTGGTTTCTTTGTTTCATAGAATATCAACTTTTGTGGGTTATTTAATGTCAAAACCATTCTTGTAGAAGTACAGCAATCATACTATTTAACCAATAGCTGAGGGGATAAGAGACTTCATACCTTTCCCAAGGGTACTAGTCCAAAAGTGAATGTAATACCATGACTATAGTTCAAACCCGCTTATTACGGTGTCGCAGAAAGTTAGCCACTATGCCACAAGAACTCTCCCCACCAAAAATGAGTGAAGTTCTTAACATAAGACTTAACCATACGTTTTTAGAAATAATAAGTTTTTATTGAAAAAATCAACAAAAGTTTTATCAAATCTTAAAATACCCAACTATTTTCCCATAATTAATTGTGCATAACATGTACCCATATATAACATGCACACCTAACTTTGGATGGTTATTTCCTATAAGTCTAACATAAACAAAGGGGAAGCATTCTTGACTGATAAATTATTTATTTATTTTCCCATTAAACTAACCCTAACCCCGTTTTTTTCTCCTAGAAGATCAATAAATAAATAAATAATTTGTCAGTCAAGAGTGCTTCCCCTTTGTTTATGTTAGACTTATAGGAAATAACCCTTTGGACTATGGTTGGTTGGATTTTATGGCATGTCAATCCTTGTTGGGTTATTTTATACTGAATACATTCTTCATAGGTACTCAATTTTTTCTTTAAACACATTTTTTTCTATTTAACCCATAAATGGAACCCTAACAGGTATTAACCACTCAGAGTCACAGTGAACCAGGGAGAAATGGCAATGGAGGGGCCCTCTACATTCCCAGAGCTCCAGAATTGGAACTTCACCATCAGATAGAGTTTAACCTCATACCCAGAACAATAAGACCATCAGCCACTGCCTTCTAGCATATTTATGATAAAAAAGGTTGGGGCTTACCATAAGGGCAATCGAGTTGGGACAACCATATAGGTGCTAGGGCTTGACGTGACCAGCCGATTGATCAAAGGGGGCCTCTCCACCTGCCCTTCTAGCTTAAGTAAGGGCCAAAGTGGCGTCATTGGGGAGGGGAGTTTTAGCCCACAGCAGAGATGTAGTTGGTGTATTCTAAAGCCCAAGCTGACAGAATTGGACTTTGAACTATGAAATTCTGGAAAAAGGATTCTCGTGCACCAACACTTTTGAATTTGTAGCAGCGAAATTTAACTTAAATTTAACTTAAAATAATAATTTAACTTAATTTAAACTATTAAATGATTTTAATTAGGTTTTAATTTAATAATATATTTTTAATTCTAATTAAGTTTTAAATTTAAACTATTAACCTAATTTAACTTAAAATAATAAAAATTTAACTTAAATTTAACCTAAATTTATCATTTGTTTGACTTTTTATTGGTTTTTACTGAATAAAAATAAGAATTGAGTTTTACATTATGTTTTGAAACACAAAATTTACATAGTACTTAGGACAAATGCATGGACATGTTTACACAAATCTGTTTAAAAATTTGTTAGAACTGTGTGCAAAAAAAAAAGAAAAAAAAAAGAAGAAAATCCGTCTTGAAAACAACTACACAATAAAAAGTACAATGAATACAATTCTCTAACCTCTAAACAGGTTGACATTCTGTTAAAATCAATCAATCTATTGATGAAAAAAAGTCTTACGTTGGCCTTTGGTAGGGTTCAGGTGAGATAAATAAATTAGCAACAATCAATTCCACTGCAATTTCAGGTATGTAATCAAGCAACATTTGGGAAGAGACCCAACGTTTTGTTAACCTCACTGTGGAACTGTAACTGCCATATTGCTGACCAATACTGCAATTAAAAAAAATACAAAATGAATTTTACATTAAACCTCTGAAAAAGAAAAAAAAATGATTGCAGAAACAAAAATTTCAAAATCTAAATTGATAATTAGAAAGTATTTGTTATTTCTCTAAATATTTGAGATGAGGTTTGATAATTTGGATTAATCGGTCTATTGTCCTCATTTTTATTGTTTCAGCCGATGTGCACTTCAGCTGAGTTTGAGTTTGAAAGGAAGGCTCCCGAGTCCAACAAGAAATACCTGAAGAAGGCCAGAGGGCACATCGGCTGAAACGTTGTACAGATAACAACAAAGATGAAGATAATAGTCCGAATAATCCAAATAATACTAAAATATTTGTTGTTTGCAATTTACAAATGACCAATTGGTTTGAAGGAAGTCTATCAAGTTTTGGAGACTCACATGAAGGTTTTTAGCAAAAATAAATTATTGTTCGTCATTTCACATTCAATTAGATATTATTAGTCAATCAAGTTTTGGAGACTCACATGAAGGTTTTTAGCGAAAATAAATTGTCCGTCATTTGACATTCACATTCAATTAGATATTATTAGTCTATCAAGTTTTGGAGACTCACATGAAGGTTTTTAGCAAAAATAAATTGTCCGTCATTTGACATTCACATTCAATTAGATATTATTAGTCTATCAAGTTTTGGAGACTCACATGAAGGTTTTTAGCAAAAATAAATTGTCCGTCATTTGACATTCACATTCAATTAGATATTATTAGTCTATCAAGTTTTGGAGACTCACATGAAGGTTTTTAGCAAAAATAAATTGTCCGTCATTTGACATTCACATTCAATTAGATATTATTAGTCTATCAAGTTTTGGAGACTCACATGAAGTTTTTAGCAAAAATAAATTGTCCGTCATTTGACATTTCACATTCAATTAGATATTATTAGTCTATCAAGTTTTGGAGACTCACATGAAAGGTTTTTAGCAAAAATAAATTGTCCGTCATTTGACATTCACATTCAATTAGATATTATTAGTCTATCAAGTTTTGGAGACTCACATGAAGGTTTTTAGCAAAAATAAATTGTCCGTCATTTGACATTCACATTCAATTAGATATTATTAGTCTATCAAGTTTTGGAGACTCACATGAAGGTTTTTAGCAAAAATAAATTGTCCGTCATTTGACATTCACATTCAATTAGATATTATTAGTCTATCAAGTTTTGGAGACTCACATGAAGTTTTTAGCAAAAATAAATTGTCCGTCATTTGACATTCACATTCAATTAGATATTATTAGTCTATCAAGTTTTGGAGACTCACATGAAGTTTTTAGCAAAAATAAATTGTCCGTCATTTGATATTCACATTCAATTAGATATTATTAGTCTATCAAGTTTTGGAGACTCACATGAAGGTTTTTAGCAAAAATAAATTATTGTCCGTCATGAGGATATTTCACATTCAATTAGATATTATTAGTCTATCAAGTTTTGGAGACTCACATGAAGGTTTTTAGCAAAAATAAATTATTGTCCGTCATTTCACATTCAATTAGATATTATTAGTCAATCAAGTTTTGGAGACTCACATGAAAGTTTTTAGCTAAAATAAATTATTGTCCGTCATTTGACATTCACATTCAATTAGATATTATTAGTCAATTAAGTTTTGGAGACTCACATGAAAGTTTTTAGCTAAAATAAATTATTGTCTGTCATTTGACATTCACATTCAATTAGATATTATTAGGTTTAGAGGTAGAGATATAAGATAGTTATATAAATTTATTGCTTAGTTAAGATGATCTAAACAAAAACTTAAATGTGTTCAATTCATCATGATCATGTTGCATAATTAGCATGGATATCTATGACAATCTCTCGCCAACCTTCTCTATCATTCATTGTCCCAGAAAGGTCCTCTGCGCAGCATACAGTATCCATACAGAGTTGGTCAATGTAGGTCCTTGCTCAGTGGCCCACATTAGCATGTCCATGTGTTGGTTTCCACATGAGACCGTCGTTTATGAGTTCCTCCTTGCTCCTCCAGTTGTGTCCAGCATGTCTTGTCCGTCTCACTCGGATGGTTTGTGAGATAGGTGGCTGTACAGTTGTTTCTTTGTGGTGTGCTGTTTCCACAACTTGTTCAAGACTGCATGTAGCATTCTTGTGCAGCTCCCATCTAGCTTATTCTCAAGGTGCCTTGTTAGGGTCCAAGTGGTGCAGCCATACAATAGCACTGATACAACCACAGCTTGGAAGAATTGTCGTTTTAACTTGTCAGTGAGATTGTCAGTCATATGGAAATCCAATCTCACTGACAAGTTAAAACGACAATTCTTCCAAGTTGTGGTTGCATCAGTGCTGCTGTATGGCTGCACCACTTGGACCCTAACATTGCTTTCTGTGGATGAGATATTACTACCTAGATTAGATGCAACTTAAAGGAAGGTATAACAAGAAAAATAAGTTTACCTGTGTAAGAGACTTGTGAGTTTGGGTAAAAGTCGCACTTGTCCCCATAAATCCAATGAAACATCAGAATGATCGGAACTATTTATGTCAGGTCTTAAAAGATCAATTTCTTTGCTAAAACACATTTTGATACGAAACACATATCCATCCTGACAAAAAAGAAGAAAGAAAAAGAATTAAATTGAAGGTTAAACAATTTAAAAGACACAAACAATCAATTAAAATAATATTGTCTATAATAATATATCGGAATATTTTTTCATAAATTCATGTCATAGAATGACAAAGAAACCTCAAATTTTGTCATTTATTTCTAAACTTTGAATTACCAAACTTTGAATTACCAAACTTTGAATTACCAAACTTTGAAATTACCAAACTTGAAATTACCAAACTTTGAATTACCAAACTTGAAATTACCAAACTTTTGGACTGATATCCTTATCATTATAACATTTTCTTTATTTTAGCAAGTTAATTCCCTAGAATCCTGATTGATTTTGCAAAATATCTTTTATGTTTGTTAATTCCGATCAGCCAGAGAATATCTCACACTAGCTTAAAAGCTGCCCTATCAGGTGGCAATTAAGCTAGCTTCTGTGGAGGGCTCTTGATTGGCCCAACAATGACACTTCATGCATTGAGTACATATTAAATTTTATTAAACTTGAAAGATATTTTTCAAACAATTAACAGTTTTCATCAAAACTGATATAATTTGTCTATTTGAAATGCATGATAAACAACATTTTTGGTTTTCCCATTTAGCTTTCAAATTTCAGGATTGCAGGTCCATATTCAGCCTAAAATGTTTTTAATTTGCTCAGAGACACCCTGGTATGATATGTAGGTCTATGGCCTCTAGGAGTAAAGTTGAAAAATGAGGTACACTGACATTCACATTAATTATTATAGTAGCATTACCAGGACTTCACTGAAATCGGTGGATATTGACAAATTTGCGACTTAAATCGGTTTAATTTGCAATTTCTCGAGTATTTCCGATCTAATCATAAAGATATTTATATGGTTGGAAAGAAAATAAAATAATCTTTCTAAATATGTAATTTCCATGTGTTTTTATCCATTGAATTATTTTTTACAGTGATTTAAAACGGTATTTTGCTTTGAACAACCAAAAACACAAAATACATTTTTTTCCCGTGGCTAAAATTTACTTATTTGTTTGTTTTACAAAATCAAAGAGGATAATCTTTATTAATATTCTTGAAATTGTACACTTAATCAGAATACAGCTTTAACTTTGGAAGTGAAACCACTACCAACGAAAGTTGATGCAGGTTCCTTCAAAAAGTAGGAAAAAAAGAGTCTTTTTCCTTAATCGAAGATAGTTTCAGAATTATTTTGATATGGATGACATTTGGATAATGGTTAACCATGAGGATTTTTTGTCAAAGGTTCAATTTTGGAAAAAACGAACTTACGATATAGTATTGAAATGTTAACAAAACACATAATTACACACAGGCCAGACGGGCTGTGTTTAAAAAAAAAAAATGTAAATAGGTATTCTATTTGTTGTATGTAATACAACATATTATTTAAAAAGGTATTTTTAAGTTCAAAGTAATGTTATTTATTTAAATTAAAACTGTATGTGTGTATACATGCAGTATTAAAATGAAAATGTTAAATAATCTTGTGGTAAACTTTTTTATCTGTACTTCTTATTCTCTAAATAATGGGTTACAGCATAGAGATACATATAATTTCAGTGAATCAGGAAGAACATAAAATTTTACATAAGAAATTTCAAAATTGCTCCAAAAATAAAGAAATGGTAAAGAAATTGCTGAATTTCTTGTTTTGAATTTGTTTTGATATATATATTTTGAACAAAATCATGCCCACTTTTGTACCCCTAAATTTTCTGGGATAATTCATAATTTGCGGTTCTGAACTCCATTTACAGAGCTCTATATAACTAATGTGATTAAGAATAACCTTAAATAAAAAAAAATCAACTGGGAATGCTAATTATAGATGTATAAATACTCACTAATAAAACATCCAAGAATTCTTGATTGCAAGACATTGCCAGACTAAAATCCTTCCACAAAACCTGTCTTAACTGAAGATGACTTAACGCTTTTAAGCGTTTCAATGTGTCCAAATCTTCAATATTTCGTTTTGATGTTCCCATCATACAGAATACTGGAAAAGAGAAAAGAGAAAATTCAGAAAAATACATCGAGAAATAACTAGCAGAACCTGTGGATATACCACAGTATGATAAATTAATTATTCCAACATTTACTTAAGAGCTATTACATTTACTTCAATATGTAAAAAGTACAATAATCTTGATTTAACTCTCTCTCACTCTTTTGATCTTTTCATTATGTTTGATTGAAACAGATTAACATTATCGCTTCTGCGTGCACCCTCCTCTATCTTTTTTATTATATTTTTTCTGTGTAACATGTCCTTTTCCTTCACTTCCTTTCTTTCTAATAAAAACAGAATGGTCCATTATTTAGCTTAGGAGATGACACTCATAAGATCCCATAGTATTTAAGTTAAGACTTTAAAGATCTTTTGAAAAATATAGTTTTGTAGACTTTGATTTAATATTTGTTTTGAAGGGATGTTTTGCTTATTTACGTAATTTCTTTAAATAGAATCAGTTTACTGTGTACCAATCAAGAAATTTGAAAACAATCGAGTTGAAACTTAACATGATTTTACACTATTCTTATTGTATTATTTTTTTTTTATTTTTTTTTTTTGAAAAATGTTATGAATGAACGATTTGCGGTCGGGTAATTTTGATCTTTTGTCGTCCCGGTGTGTAATAGCATGGTGTAATAGCTAAAGTCGTAGGAAATGAACTCGTCGACCTGAGTTCAAATCCTGCTTGTGCGGAGGGGTTGGTAAATATGTACATGTAGTAAATTTTTGGACCATATTACCTTTTTGATCTCAATTAAGAAAGGACATGTTTTTCATTTACACCGTCAATATCGGGTTAGGGTTAGGGTTATAATTTAAAAAATTTTTTTAAATCTAAAAATCATCTGTTAAAACAACTGGATATTGACGGTGTAAATGAAAAACATGTCCTTTTTTAATCGAGATAAAAAGGGGTGCCTAAAGGTCATATGGTCCAAATTTTTTACTGAATTAATCGTAATATATTCCTAAACTTTTCAGTCCAAAAAAAATCAGAACATGTCTTTTTGAATAATTCCTATTTTATCAGAGAGATCAGATTTCCATATGGTCGTTAACCTGGCAATAGCAGTCCATGCATTACCAATGCATACATAGATATTGCTTTTAGTAGATGAGATATTGCTACTGAGGTATGTGAACTTTCAATGAGGAGATGGCACACCTTGATTAGAACACATGTATTCCATTTTATCTGAATTCACATACAGATACACAATAATTCATGCATATTCATAAGTGATAGTAGCATAAGGAACTGCACATGCATACAAATCACATTACAAATGGCTACTGATATGAAAGATACTTTCTTTTTGCTTCAGGTAAGTGAAAGCCATCACATAAACAGGTTTTAATAATAATAATGTAATTTATTGTGTACAGTGCTCAGATACTCATCAAAGTCTCATGTCAAGTTCAGGAACATGAACAGTTCACTGCGCTTCAGGTATAGGACTATGGAGCTTTGAAAGATTCAAGCCTACAACAGATGCAGGCAGTTTATTTCATGTCTCCGCAATTCTGAGCTCGAAAGTCACGTGAGCAGTGCTGTTTTCTGACTTTGTAGGCATGCCCGCTGGAGATCAAAAGGTGCTCAATTAAGATGATTAATGACCTTATGAGCATTTACCAGGTCAGTTGCCAGACGCCGAAGTTTCAACGAATCCATTCCCAAGGCTGCGAGACATTCAAGTCCTATCACATTCATTTTTCTAATCTACCCCAAACATAGCCTTTGTTTAAATGAAATATTAAACATATTTAGAAGTCTTTGATTGAAGGGAAATAACAGGTAACTTTAAATGAAAAAGCCATTTTTGGCCATTTATTGATAAATCCTTATAGGAATGGGGCTCTAGACTTCTCAAAATTCTCAACAGGATGTTAAGAGTTAAACTCCTAAAATGCTAACACCTGTATTCTTTGCTTACCTGTGAAATATGGATAAAAGCTTGGAGTAGATTTTGCAGGATTTGGTATCATTCTATTACCCATCTTTTTATAACAGGTGGAATTGCGAGCAGGTTGAGCTGGAAACACCTGAAAGAAGAAATAGAATAGTTATACATGTTGACTGGTACATATTATTTATTGTTAGAGACTCAATGTTAAAAGGAGCCAATCTTTTCCCTCAGGAGGAACAAACAAAAATTGTTCTGGTAAAATCTATATATTAATACACTTGTCAAGAAAAGGAAGTGAATCCGACGGTATGTAGTATATCAAGAAAGAATGAAAAAACACAGGTTTAAATGAGTTAAGTGGTGAGTTTATTGGCCGACGCTGCAGTGTTTCGATCTATTAATTAGATCATCTTCAGGGCATTTGTTGGTATATGGAAGGTAATAAGAATTTTTTATCACAGAATAACGAGAAAAGCGAGTGGTAGTCCTTGTTATTCAGTCTGTTTAAAATTTGAGGTTTGAAAAAAAGGAGACGGTTTGAAATATGACGTCAAATATTCTCTTTTACAGTATGAGTATGGGACTGTGTAAGTGTGTGTATCGAAAAGAAAGCATTGTGCATTTTTTAGGTGTGTGGTTGTGCGTGTGTGTATAAATCTTTTGCGATAAACGACAGCGAAACAAACCTCAAGGTTGTGTGTGTGTGTGTGTGTGTGTCTGTGTGTTAATACACTTATACGTCCATGTGTCAAGGCTGTCATCACCTCAGATAAATAATGGACCATTCCATTGAAAAGAACAACATAAACATGAAAAAAGAAAGAAAGAGAAAAGTGATAGAAAGAAATTAAGTAACAGCAAGAGGATGTCCATTACATCACTAATGCTTATGTTAAGAGGGTCGGAAATTATTAAATACAAATAGAAATCTACAGTGATTTATCTCAGATACAATTTCTGTGAAATAAATAAATCGAAGAATGAAATTTTTAAGAATCCTCTTAAATATTTTTCTTGGTATAGGTGGAGAGAATGAGGAAAGCAACAATAGAAGGGATGTCAATGGCATGTCAACCCTTGTTGGATTATTTTATGTCAAAGACATTTTGTTCTATTCATGCTTGATATATATTTAAAAATTCTTTTTTTTAAACACATTTTTTAAAACTCATTTTTTTCTATTTAACCCATAGATGGGACCCTAACAGGTACTACCACTCTGGCTCAGAATGGACCTGGGAGTAATGGCGATGGAGGGATACTCCACACTCTCCAGAGCTCCAGAATTGGAACATCACCAAATCCTGATTAGAAGAGCTGACCCAGTATTAATTAACAAGAAATGATAGACAAATAAAAAAAATACATCTGGTGAATTATATTATTTTTTATTAGGTAATTTATGAGGAAGTGCGTCCCGGTCCCCTGACTCCGAAATTGCTGCCCAGTGAATTTAAAATAACGACCCCAACCTTCGGCGCCACAGCGATGTACTTGAAAGAAAACAACCAACTTAGGCGTTAAATGTATTTGAGGGAGGGGGGCACTTTTTTGTCTTAATTCTTGTTTATTTATTTTTTCCATTCAAAAGAAAAAAACATTAAACCTTTTTTGTCGTAATTCTTATTTTTCTTTTTTTGTCGTAATTCTTATTATCGTAATTTGTCGTAATTCTTGTTTATTTATAGAAATTTGTCCTCTTCCTCATAATTTAAACAAGAATTAAGACAAAAAAGAGCCCCCCCCATACATTTAATGCCCTAAGTTGGTTGTTTTCTTTCAAGTAACCTCGTTGTGGCGCCAAAGGTTGGGGTCGTTATTCTAAAATTCACCGGGCAGCAATTTCGGAGGCAGGGGACCGAGACGCACTTCCTCATAAATTACCTTTTATTATTATATAAAGATTAAAAAGCCAACAAAACACAATAATGCAAACATAGAAAATGAAACATTTTTGTTTAAAAAAAGGGTAATTTATGAGGAAGCGCGTCCCATTCTCCTTCCTCAAAAATTGCTACCTGGTGACTATTAAAATAACGACCCTATTCAAAACTATCCATCTTCATATCTACCTATCTATCTCAATTTGTTCATATTTATCTATATTACTTTAAATACTAAGATTTTTTTTTTTATTCATGTTTGTTTAATGTCTTGTGTTTAGTTTAAATAAACAAGAATTACGACAAAAAAAGAAGCGACCCCCCACCAAATACATTTACTTGTCGAAAATATCTATCTATCTCCATTTATTCATATCTATCTATATTATTTTGTTTATCTATCTATCTCAGTCTATTCCAAACTATATATCCATCTTCATATCTAAACAAGAATTACGACAAATTACGATAAATAAACAAGAATTACGACGAGCTGGGGTTGTTATTTTGATAGTCACCGGTAGCAGTTTTGAGGCGGGAAACCGGGACGCACTTCCTCATAAATTACCAAAAAAAAAAAAAAAAAAAAAAAAAAAAAAAGGGGCATGTACTTACATCTGCAAATCTTAAAGCCGGAGATACAGTTTGTACGTCTTTAATTTCAATTGGTAAATCACATTTTCTTAGGATTTTACAGATTTTATCATAAGCACTGATTATTTTGAGATTTTCCTCTTCACCAGTTCCAGAATTTTCTTTTGGGAAATGTTCAACTAAAAGGGAATTCAGTTGATTCTCTGTAAGAAATAGATTCTTTGAAGAAATACTGTAAGCTCTGGAGAAAGAAAGAAAAAGAAAAATTGTTTAATATAACCGGTTCTAAATTTATTTTTTTTATTTTGCTTGGTTTGGTTTGGTTTCTTTGTTTAATGGCAAATCAAGCTTCCTGGGTTATCTAATGCCCAAGTCATTAGGATGTAGGGATTCATACCTCACCCAAAGATATTCCGAAATAATAAACTGATTTCCAGTCCAATTTACAAATAATCAATATACATTTTTGGTTGAGGTCTGTATTCACGCTGAAAGTCATTTTAATCATCCTAATTTTCAATATAATGGTGATAACTGTGAACTGATAGTTCACACTTATCACCATTATATTGAAAATTGATTCAATAATTTTAGTTAAAACTTCATGTTGCTAAAAATTGTAATTTAGTTTGGAAATTTAATCTTGTGGCTTTTGAATAACATTTTGTGATCAATATGGCAGCCATTATTGCTTTTTAGTTTTACATCTCTGCTTTAATGTTTTACTTAACTCTTCATGTCCTAACCACCTCATTCCACCTGGCTGGAAGTCACATTCATTTTCCTAATCTACTCCAAACAATAGCCTTTGTTTAAATGTAATATTAAACATACTTAGAAGTCTTTGATTTAAGGGAAATAACAGGTAACTTTAAATGAAAAGCTATTTTTAGCCATTTTTTGATAAATCCTTATAGGAACAGGGCTCTGGACTTAGAAAATTTTTAACAGGATGTTAAGAGTTAATGAGGTTCTGTTTTTTTTTAATGGCATGTCAATCTGACTAGGATTATTTTATGCCTAGAGACAAGATATTATAATGAAATAATTCTGATATATATTTTAGCAAGATTCTATGAATACAGAAATATCATTAGCTGCATTATTCGGACTATTGTCCCCATCTTCATTGTTATTTGTACAACGTTTTGGCCGATATGCCCTCCAGCCTTCTTCAGGTATTTCTTGTCGGACTCGGGAACATTCAGAGAAACAGAAATATGATTTTGATTGATTGATTGCTTTTAACGGCATGTCAACCTGTCTAGGGTTATTTTATGCCCAGAGTTTAGGGAATTACATTGATTGATTGATTGATTTTAATGGCATGTCAACCTGGCTAGGGTTATTTTATGCCAAGAGGTTAGGGAATTACATTGATTGATTGCTTTTAACGGCATGTCAACCTGACTAGGGTTATTTTATGCCCAGAGGTTAGGGAATTACATTGATTGATTGCTTTTAACGGCATGTCAACCTGACTAGGGTTATTTTATGCCCAGAGGTTAGGGAATTGTGTTCATTGTACATTTATATTTACCTTTTTTGGATACAGTTATATGATATCAACTATTTCTATCTAATACAAATAATTTGCCAAATAGTTAAATGGTTTCAATTGATTGATTGATTCTTGTTGTTTGTTGTTGCAATGGCAACCTTAGTCGGTCAAGTGGGTTCCATCCAACAAATTCACTGTATCCTGAATGAACAAGATTGTTAGTGAATTCACAAAAAGAGTAACAAGGGAATAGGAAATTCACAAGCGGTCCCCAAACCCCGCATGCATATCCCAGTCAGGGAAAGGAGATGCCCTTGTTTGCTGCAAATTTTCTACAAACACAGTGATAAGTACACCAAAAGTCATTGATTACTGACAATAATGGAGATGTTCTTCAGATTTTCACCAGAGCACCTTTAGCCAGTGTTATAACACGCTTAGCGAATAATAAGACGTGTAGTCCAGATCAGGTCACCTCAGACCCTTTCAGTCCAGATGACGTTAACTGCGAGAAGTGATCACTTCCGCCTTTTATTTGCAACAAAACAAGATGGCTGAAACAGTACTTGCATGCATTGATTGATTTTAACCCTCCACTGCCATCCGCAATAGCATGGTGAAATGGTTGACAAGCTAGTATTGTATCACTGATCCTTAACTACTGAACAGAAATGTATTCATTTAATTCATTTCTCTTTTTTTTTTTTTTTAACTCTAAACCATTTTCTAAGAGAGGGGCCCGGGGTTAGCTCAGTTGGTAGAGCGTTCGGCTAGAAACCACAAGGTTCCTAGTTCGATACCGGTTCTCGCCAACTCAGCGTATGAGTAGCACAAGGATCTGTGCGGTAAAGTAAGGAGCTGATGGTAGGTGTGGCGCTCCACCTCAGATGCTAAAACAATCTCCTTGGTCTAGCGCTATTGAAAAGGGGATAAACTCCCTCGCTGACTGGCTGATACCGACTTTAGGCCGCCCCGTTGACTTTACTTTTACTTACTTATTTTCTAAGAACTGACAATCTCAGGCATTTTTCGGGTGGTCGAGCATTTTGATCATTGGGCAGTTTGAGGCTCTCTGGTAGATAAAGGGTAAATGGCATGTCAACTATTCTAGGGATATTTTATGCCTAGAAGTGAGTGAATTGTGTATATTGTGGAGAGCATTAAATCATGTAATTAAATATAGTCAAATGGTTTATAACTAAATAATCCTAATCAATTTTTTTCAAATGCCAGAAATTGTAAAATCTTTAATAATAAATTTATTAAAATATTTATAATTCATAATTACTTTAAGTAAATATATATGTAAATATATAATATACTATAATTTATAATTACTTTAAGATATTTATAATTTATTATTTCTTTATAAATATAATTACTATAAGATATTTATAATTTATTATTTCCTACGTGACCGTTTTTATTTTGAATTGAACATGGCTACATTGTTGCAATATTCACCGGATGATAAACAGACAATATTGGATACATATACAAGGTAGGGGTTTTAAACATTCGTTCTCAACAAATATTCAAAAAAATAAGAAATTACAGTTATTCGCCCATTTCAATCATAACATAAAGAAGGGGGAAGGGAGGAGAAAGAAAAAAGAGAAGAGGAAAAAAAAAGAAGAAAAAAAAAGAAGAAAAAAAAAAGAAAAAGTATAACCACGCAAAAAAAACTTAAGCACGTACATTTCTGATATTCGTCTCTGAAGATAAAGTTTTCTTTGAAATCGATAAGACAAAAATAACATCTTTTTGTTTTTATTTTTTTATACGCATTGTAAATGCCTTCAAATCATTAATATATTATAATATAATTTATTAATATATATATTGTAAATATTAAAATCTTTAATAATAAATTTTGATGATAAATCTTTAATAATAAAAAAGAATGAAAATTTTTTTATACTTACTTATTCAACATATAAGAAACAATTTGGGAGCAAATATTTCTTTTATCAGCCATGGTTGTCCCTTCTGTCCACAAAATAGCTTCACAAACGCTGCCATCTTTAAATTTTCTCAGTTCGGATTTCTCACCCCAGAACTCTCGGAATTCTTTAGCCTAAAACATAAACAAAAACAAATTTAATTAAAGAAAATGTGGTATATAGAAAGAAAGAAGGAAAAAAGTAGGTGATGTTTGGATGTTTAAAGTGCCTCTGCTTCTGCAAATTATCTCCCTTGTCCCTTCTTATTCATAAATCTCCTCTTTTGGCACTTTTCTCTCATCCCTTTCTACAACTCTCCTCCTAACATGTTTGTTGAGATTTTTGTGTATATAAGGTGTGTGCTAGACGCCCACTCTTATTTATAGACTGGGCGATAATCATGTGACCAACTTCTTGGCCAACCACTGGCAGTACTCTGCTGCTGATATTGTTATTTATATCGGCTGTTCTGATCTTAGCCACTCAATTGCCTTCAACCTTCGTGGACGACGGAACATAGGATTATATCACTGGACCTTTGACACTACATAGGATTCCATAATTCAGGACTTATTCACTTACCAAAGGATTCCATAGTTCAGGACTTACTTACTTACTTTTCAACTGGCCAAGGATGATGGTCAGAAACTTAACAATGTTGCTATATTAAATTTGCCAAAAACGAATGCAATGGACTTTTATTTTCAATCAGATTTTTATATTTTCTTCTCCATTCCCACAATGCTTCTTATTTCTGGATTTGCTGTGATATGCCTCTATAAAAGAAATTACTAGTTAGTGATCTGTTAGCCATTATGACACGGAGACCCCAACCTCCCAGTAAAATCTTGAGAAACACTTTCTCACGTTTAGTGTACTTTTAACAAGAATGATAATCCAATGTATTAGTATTATCTGCGTTATTCGGACTATTGTCCCCATCTTCATTGTTATTTGTACAACATTTCGGCCGATATGCCCTCCGGCCTTCTTCAGGTATTTCTTCTTGGACTCGGGAAGCTTCTTTTCAAACTCGGGAACTTTCTTGTCGTAATCGGGAGCCATCACGGAACTTTGAACCTAACCCTTTATTTAGTCCACGGGGGTATCCTGTTCTCATTCCATTAACCATAGCTGGGGTAGGAGTTGTGTTAATTATTTTTCTAACTGCCTCTCCTCGGGATCCAGAGATAACTGTCACTTAGAACTGTCTTAACCTAACTACCTTATCCACTAGGCCATGTGTCCAATTGGACAATTGAGTGTGAATTTTGGGAACTTATAAACCTAATGTCTTGATTTGGCTAAAATATCTACCTATTTACTTATGTATGCTTTTTTACCTAGACTCATAGTGTTTTGTTTTTTTTTGTTTTTGTTTTCAATCTGATCTAGCCTTCTTAATTATGGGTTCCCATATTGTATTCATAACGCAGATAATACTAATCTTCAAGCCTCATCTCAAACATTCAGAGAAATAATCCAATATATATTTTCAATTATTTTCCTTTTTAGCTAATAAGTATTAGAAAAACTTACCTCTGGAAGATTGGCCACTGGTCCTTTCTCAATTACACTGTAAGCAAACTCTTCTACAATGGATATGCCAAATGTTAAAATGGTCATCTCATTGACCCAGGGTGGGGATTCATTAATTGACCACTGGAAGATAAAACAGAAAATCAAATTTGACAACTTCATTTTGTTTCAAAATTTTTGTTACGTTTCTTAAAGAAAGCAAAATGAAAATTTAAAAAAAAAAAAATTTTTTTTTTTTTTACAAAAATTTGATTAAAATAAAAGTTCATTTGAAAGCAAAATGAAAATTAAAAAAAAAAAAAATTTTTTTTTTTTACAAAAATTTGATTAAAATAAAAGTTCCTTTTTGTTAATTTAGTTTAGTTTTTTAAACAGTTTTTTTTTCATATTTCTTGTGCTGTAAAATGTTTCTCTTGTAAGAGACAGATGAATGCATTCAATGAAAACATGCAGAGATGCTAAGTATGCACCCTGTTTCCTTGATGCACAAAAATCTAAAAGGACGCAGTAAAATCATATCCATGCATCCCAATGTTTTTCTTTTTTCTTCCCTCACCATTTCAAGCTATCTGTAAATACATTTCAATAGTTTCTTGGAAATGAATTACACAGGATAGGTTACAAGGTAGGAGTTAGACGGCTTTAGTTGGGACCCATAAATTTTCTCAGGGACACATTCAAAGCAAATATGTGCATCCCAGGACGCACTAAATCAAAAAGCTATCAGCATCACTGAACATGTTAGTCAAAGTTGATTTAAAAAAGAAAAAGAAAAAAAAAGAAAGAAAAAAAAGAAAAAAAGAAAGAAAAAAAAAAAAGAAAAAAAAAGAAAGAAAAAAAAAAAAAAAAAAAAAGAAAAAAAAAAGAAAAGAAAAAAAAAGAAAGAAAAAAGAAAAAAAAAAGAAAGAAAAAAAAAGAAAAAAAGAAAGAAAAAAAAGAAAAGAAAAAAAAAGAAAAAAAAAAAAAAGAAAAAAAAAAAGAAAGAAAAAAAAAAAGAAAAAAAAAGAAAAAAAGAAAAAAAAAAGAAAAAAAAAGAAAAAGAAAAAAAAAAAAAAAAAAAAAAAAAAAAAAAAAAAAGAAAAAAGAAAAAAAAGAAAAAAAAGAAAAAAAGAAAAAAAAAAAAAAAAAAAAAAAAAAGAAAGAAAAAAAAAGAAAAAAAAGAAGAAAAGAAATACCTCTGAAAATGTAATTGGTTTCATCTGAATCTGGCTGATTCGTTTGTTTAATATTTTCTGAATAAAAGATGTCAGACTGGAAGTGACAGTATGAATGGAATGGCCACCCAAATCAAGGAAGTGTTGAGAAAATTCAGGTTTATTGGCTTCTTTTTTTAAAGATGACAAATCTGAAATGCTAAAAAACAAAAAAAAAAAAAATTTTTTAAATTAAAAACTTTTTAAAAACATTAGAAAAAAACAATTTACGATTCATGAATTTGGAAAATGTTCGCATGAATATACATTGGAAACTATAAACCAGGTTGTATTTTTTGTTTTTCATCACTTTCACAGGTTAACCCCCCACACACACACACACTTTTACTTTGTGACTGTAGATTCCTACTTTCATCTCCAGCTATCACAACTGCCTCTCTTCAAGATTCCACACTTCTTTTTGTAACCGGCGTATCGGCTAAAGGACAAATCTCATATATATATATATATATATATCCCAAAAAATAACAATTAAAACACGCTTCATTTAATCATCAACAAGTTTAAGAATATTAATAACATTTTATTCTTTGCAATACAAATTGTATCCATCCACGAAAACTTTCAAAATTTTTAACGGTCTCTGCGTTCCAAATGATTAAAAAAATATTCTTTTTTCGAACATTTTAAAATTCTGTTTTGTCTCCAACGGATTTTTGTCTCTACTCAAAAAATAATAAAAAAATTCACTGATGAACGTCGTAAAAAAATCTCTCTGTGTACGGAATATTTTTACATTTTTCCTATTATTATTATTATCATCATTTCAACATCATCTGATTATTTTAATAATAATAATAGCGTAAATCCGTATACATTTTGATAAACGGACCGAAACACATGTGTAAGTGATATCGATTAAAAGTGATATCGATAAAATTCATTTTTATCCATCTACATTTCTTTTCTTTACTCATTTTTCCTCATATATATATATATATATATATATATATATATATATATATATACACATACACACTAGCAAGAATATGTGTCCTCCGCAAATAAGTATTTAAGTTTTAATGTAATGAAATTACTAATATCAAATTAGAAAGATTAACTAAATTAAATAAGAACAACTATAAAAAGATTACACTTATTTTGATTATATTTTAATTGGTTTCTATATAAAATCATTCATAGGATTGATTGTAATATGTTGGAGAATCAATAACACCAAGTAATGATCTATAAAACCCGGTTTTGTTAAAGCCAGTATGCAAATTAACCACACCATATATTATGTAAACCTTTATTTCTTAGTGATATATAAGACATATTGCAGGATTTTAAACACACTAATATCATGACCTGTTTTGAGGCAAATTTAACTTTCATAGAGACATTGTTGATAAATAAGATTTATTCTATGTATTAATGATTTTGGCAATAAATTAAATACTCATTGATTAACTTACACAATTCCTGAAGGTTAGGTGACATAAGTAGTAATATAGTTTTGGTTACAGACAGATGGTGAATCTCCATTATAATAAGATGTATAAAAATGCATTTTATGTATGTGCAAGTTATACAAAAGTAATAGAAAATTATTTTAAAAAAGACTTACTGGAAAATTTGATCATATCTCAAATAGAAAGGAGCAGTTTTCATAAATACTGAATCAAAACTATCACTTTGGTGGCTGTCCAAGGCTTTTAAAGTAATTCCGGCTTCTCGTTTGGCCTGGAAAAAAAAAAGAAGAAAAAATACAGCAAACTAATAAAATAAATCTAATTTAAAAAAAATGAGAACATAATAAAATCCATTTTTCTCGTGTTATCTATATTCTATAAACTCAATGACCTGTGAAGCTGCTGGGTTTCTCTTTGTAAGAAAAATATCTTTATTTACTATATTGCCATTAGACAATATGTAGATCATAGAATAGCACAACTCTTAAAAGAAAAAAGTGAAATGAAATGGTTACATCTCAGATACATATTGACAGCCTGGATATCACGAAACAGATCTAGAGGTAACATCAACACCTGAAATTGGACTTACTTCCCATTGAAGAGAATACAACATTTTTATTTTCTTTGCCAGAGAAAGGGATAAAGTGTCTCAAAATATAGCAGCACAAACATTTTTTTTTCTCATGCTTCATTCTATACGGTCTTTAATTGTATGTACACTTAATTTTTTCAATACTTACTTTTATTTACATAAGTTAAATATATAGGCCATATAATTTTCATCTAGCCATTGTTTATACATATTCATATGTAAGTGTGTACATAAATGACAAATGGCAGTCTTGTTAAAGTCAACCAGAATAAGACATTCATTTGAATCGTACAGAACTGAACTTTGTGAGGAACACAAGTCTCATCTGTCATTGTCAGTTAGAGGACATGAGAAACAAATCTTTCGGTATTGTTACATTATTATTTGGCTTGGCAACTAATGTAAGACTTGTGTCAAATTGACGACTGTTTGACATAGTACAAAGTATTTATTGACTCTTTTTCAATATTCAGTGCTGTTCACTATAAGAGATTAAGTTACTAAATTTTTTATTCAATTTCTCTGAATTTTGGGATGAGGCTTGATAATTTGTATTATAATTTTATTAACAATAAAGATGAGAACAATAATTGACATAGTACAAAGTATTTATTGACTCTTTTCAATATTCAGTGCTGTTCACTATAAGAGATTAAGTTACTAAATTTTTTATTCAATTTCTCTGAATTTTTGGGATGAGGCTTGATAATTTGTATTATAATTTTATTAACAATAAAGATGAGAACAATAATTGACATAGTACAAAGTATTTATTGACTTCTTTTCAATATTCAGTGCTGTTCACTATAAGAGATTAAGTTACTAAATTTTTATTCAATTTCTCTGAATTTTTGGGATGAGGCTTGATAATTTGTATTATAATTTTATTAACAATAAAGATGAGAACAATAATTCGAATAATCCAAATGACTAAATTTTACTTAGTTGCAAGTCTAGTTTGCTAACGATTACACCCACACGAGGCACCCCAAGTGCTATTAGTACTTTTAGAAAAATAACTTTGGGTAAAAATTGAAGATTAATTAATGAATACATTTACATTCAAATAACTGAGTCAGCAGAGTGCCTATTGTTGGTATCAGTTGGACAGTGAGGGAATCTATCCTCTTTTAACTAGCACTAACTAGGGAGATTTTTTTTTTTTTTTTTTTTTCTGAGGTGCAGCCCACACCCACCATCAGTTAACCATTTTACTGCATAGATCTAACGTGTGCTACTTATGCGCTGAGTTAGCGAGGCTGGTATCAATTATACAATTCCTTTACTTTTTTATTAGTGAAAAATATAAGTTTTTTTTTTTGTGGAATGGCTATGAGGATCCACAAAAAAAAAATTAAGTTAAAAACAAGTTGAGAACCACAAGTCTAAATGAAGAAAGTAACAAAAATAAAATATTTACTTCAAGATAAGTGAATTTGTTCATATTGGCTGTCAAGTTCAAATAACCAGTGAAATCCACAAATATGACATCAAAAAATTCCTTGAATTCTTCAATTTTGGAAATGCTGGGATCCTTCATTTTTTCAACTGGTACCAAAGAAATTCCCTTTTCAATCCAATCACTGTTGGCTAAAAAAAATTTAAAAATAAGAAATAATAAGAAATAAACAAAAAATGTAAAAAAAAGAATAAAAATACAGTGTTACCTTGACTTACAAGTGCCCCAACTTACAAGCTGTTACTTGGTCAATTTTTTGTTTTGTGTTGATAAGTAAAATTTGAGGTACAGGCAAGCTTCAGATATGCTTATGTTAATAAGTTTACTAAGAACATTTAAGTTTTGAAATTTATTACACCAAAGAAAAATATTATTCATAAAAAAAAAAAAACAAAACATTAAAACATATTTCAGTACCTAATTAATTACATTCTATTTTATGTTTTTATACAATACAATGCTATTTTCTTCTTATGAACCTTTGATACATAATCTATGCATAGATTATTGTCAACTCCCTGTATTTCTGAAGGGATGGCCCCTTTTCATATCACAGGCGGGACTTTCCATGGAATATTACAGAAAGCCCGCAAAATATGTGAAGTCACGTGGGACCTGGTTGGGTCTTCAGTTTCAGCTTGGACGTCAGGCAGATAAGACCTTATCTGGAGCTCACTGCACACGCGCTCTGTTAGTTAGGGAAATGTTTAGTTAAGTAAATAAAAGTTTACATAAATAATATGGTCTTGTGGTTGATGAATGTCTTGGCAATAAAACAGACTTAGAAGAAGAAATGAATCAGGGACAACCAGCCAACAAGAACAGAGAAAGACGTCAGAAGAGACGCTAGAAAGAACATAAGATACCAAAGATGAGCAGAAGAATAATAGAAGTAAAGAAAAGGTATACAACACCTTCTCATGCTATGGATTAAATAGTACCACTACAGTTTTTCTAAAAGGGTAGCTTTGGCATTAAATAACCCATGAAGGTTGATATGCCAATAAATATTATAAACTTTAAGAAATGATACAGTGGTACCTTGACTTACAAGTGCCCCAACTTAAAAGCTGTCACTTGGTCAATTTTTTGCTTTGTGTTAAGAGCTAGAATTTGAGGTACAAGCGAACTTCAGATACGTTTATGTTAATAAGTCCACTAGAAAGATTATTTTCCAAATTTATTACATCAAAGAAAAATATTACTTATAAAAAAAATAAACATTTAAAACACATTCATTACATTCAATTTTATTATGTTTTTATAACAATACAGTACTATTTTTCTTATTTAAAAAAACATTAAAACATATTTCAACACATTCATTACATTCAATTCTATTATGTTTTTTTATACAATACAGTACTATTTTTCTTATTTAAAAAACATTAAAACATATTTCAACACATTCATTACATTCAATTCTATTATGTTTTTATACAATACAGTACTATTTTTCTTATTTAAAAAACATTAAAACATATTTCAACACATTCATTACATTCAATTCTATTATGTTTTTATACAATACAGTACTATTTTTCTTATTTAAAAAACATTAAAACATATTTCAACACATTCATTACATTCAATTCTATTATGTTTTTATACAATACAGTACTATTTTCTTATTTAAAAAACATTAAAACATATTTCAACACATTCATTCATTATGTTTTATACAATACAGTACTATTTTTCTTATTTAAAAAAACATTAAAACATATTTCAACACATTCATTACATTCAATTCTATTTACATTTTCACATTCATTACATTCAATTTTATTATGTTTTTATACAATACAGTACTATTTTTCTTATTTAAAAAAAATGTAACGTAAAAAAAAAAAAAAAAAAGCTAGGGTGTTTTTAAGGGGGCGGGAATAGATCAATGACATTTCAGTTCATCTCAATGAGGAAAATTGATTTAATATAAGAGGAAATTGAGTTACAAGTTGAACAAATTAACCTCGTAAGTCAAGGTACCATTGAATTGATTTTTTTTCTCTCATACGAATTACACTAAATTGTACATCTTATTATAATGTAGATTGTAGGTTTCTCTGTCTGTAACCGAAACTATATTACTATACAAGTTACAATTCCCTTTGTTATTTACGTCATATTCTCCATGATTTTATTTTTATTTAAACCTCAATTATTAATAAAATTGTTTTACATTATTAATACTGGTGACCATATCTACGTACTAATAACATGCAATTATATTTATATATACAACAAAATAGCGGATTACAGTGTGAATGGGAAGACTAATTTGCATATTGATCTTAAAAATTTGATTTTAATAAATATATGCTTAGTATTATTGATTTATAATTGTTTGGTTTTATCTTATTGAATATGCGCAAAAATCTCGGGGATAAATCTTAAATGAAATCCATTAACAAGAAGAAATAACTGTAATATTATTATTTACTTCCTATTTTAACTAAATAGTTAAATTAGGAAAATTTACCAATGAAAGACGGGAGTAATGGAAAATGATGGAAGAGTTAGTTTCAAAGTTGTTCTATTTTTCAATCATACCCCCTCTGTTCCAAATCTTTTTATCTGCATTCATATTCAGTTTCATTGGCCTTTCTAATTTAATATGATATTTTATTGTATTAAAACTTGAATACTTGCACCCAGAGGGTGCATATATTTGCTAGTATATACTAATGCAGAGATGCTGATAGGTACGTGTTCTGCTTGCCTGACACACAAAAATCTAAAAGGATGCAGCAAAATCATATCCATGCGTCCCAGAGATTTTCTTTTTCTTCCCTCACCATTTCAAGCTAACTGTAAATACATTTCAATATTTTTTTTAGAAATGAATTACACAGGATAGGTTACAAGGTAGAAGGCTTTAATTGGGACCCATACATTTTCCCAGGGACTCATTCAAAGCAAATATGTGCATCCCAGGACGCACTAAATCAAAAAGCTATCAGCATCACTGCTAATGATATGTAAAAAAATATTCAATTAACTGCTCCTGGTCAAAAGTTTGTCACCAGCATGTGAACCAGCCTTGATACTGGATCAGGTTGGTTGGTTTGGTTGGTTTATTAATTTTAACGGCATATCAACCCGTCCAGGGTTATATCATGCCTAGCGGTTGGGTTATTATACATATTGTGTATTCATATATATACATTTAGTAATTGGTTTTAACAATGTGTTAGCATTATTGGGAATCATACTGTATGCCATTGATTTGTTTCATGTCTATATTCTATGGTATAATTTTATTTCCCTCAAAAAGGAGAAAATATCCTCTATGTTAACATTTTCAAATAGATCCTTCATATTGTTTGCTTTAAAATAATGTTTTCTGATGTGAGCAAAAAATCTGCATTCCATCAATAAGTGTTTGACTGTCAGGGGTGTTTGACATGTTTCACATTGTGGTTGTTGTTCTTGTTTGAGTATATAAGAGTGTGTTAGTTTTGTATGACCAATGCATAATCGGGACATAATGACTTGTTCCTTTCTAGACTTCCTTAAAGTTGGTCTGCAGCCTCCCAAAGTCGGTTTGATTAGGATCAGGGATAGTCAGGTAAGAGCAAAGTCTCCCTAAAAATAGTTTCTTTTCTTCAGGAAGACACAAAGATAAGATGATTAACAAATCATATTCTATCAGGTTTAACAACTTAAATCAAAGGACATTAATGTTTATTTATCAACTCTAATCTTATTATATTCATTAAACTTCTTCTATCTACTGTAATGATATGAGAGATGCCAGTACTGTAGAAGTAGAGTGAACTTGACAAACTTCAGTCAAGTGAATAATGATTAATAAACCTTTGGCAATTCTGACAAGACAAAAAGGCTGAATCCACATAAAAGTAACACATATTTTCATCCAATAGACACAGTCGAACAACCAGCCAAAGAGTACAGACTAGCTAGAGTCCCTGCTGAGACAATTCGCTTCCCCTTTCTCTACCCCAAGTCTATATTAACTCTGAGCTGTTGCTGACAATAAAATTATATTCATTATAATTTGTTGTCCTAAATCTTTTTCTAGATGATTTCAGCCATTTCAAGTGATTCTGTGTTTAACCACAGCAATGATCTTAGAAGCTGCATCTGCAAACCAACCAGATACTGGTCTAAGCCACAATGGTACAACACCTTTGTAGGTAAACTGTATCTGTAGATTGGTAGATGAAAAAAAATACTAGTAAAAAGGCTAAGTTTTTTTCTTGATTGTCACATGATTTGCCGATTTAATAATAAGAAGAAAAAAATAATATATAAAAAGGAATTATTTTTCTTATTAATCCGTTTTGTGATGAAAGGGAGATGATTCACAAAAAAAAAGAGTTATAGAATTTTGAACGTTTAAAAAAAATTTCGAGCGTCTCAAAATTTAATGGAACAGCGTTCAGGCAGTTGGAAAAGAAAAATTGCCGGGTGAAGACCGTCCGTGCGAATCTCGCATCTTCGAAATTAATGAAGAGGAATGAAACATAATATTCCGAAATGAGAAAAAGAAACAAAAAAAAAAATTATATATATGTATATGAAGAATTGAAAACAAACGAACAAAAAAAAAAGAGACTGAAAACAGATAAGTAACAATTGAACTGTTTTTCTAAGAAAAATCTCTATTTCTCGCTATCCACATATATTGGACATTCTTAATTCTCCCGCTTCTTCTTATTTTTTTGACTGAACAAAAAAAAAAGAGAAGATTATCTATGAATGAATAAATTAAATTATAAATTATAAAATATATTTTTGTTTTTACATTATTCTTTCTGTCCAAATTCATATATGCTTTCTCTCAATTATTGTTGATTTTCTCAGAAGAATTAAGATCCGGCGTATCACACGCTTAAGTAGACGAACGTAACATGATACATTGATACTAAAGATTGTATGAATATAACCGCAAACAGTATCTATTGGTCAACATTAAGACATAAAAAACATATAGGAGACAAGCAATATTTCAATCTCTATCTACATTGTAATTAATGATTAATTGTTAATTATTTACATTATAAGGACTGTGACAGAGAGCACGGGGCAAGTGGCAGAGGTGGAATTGAGAATTCTCTGCCCCCAAGGACTAAGTGCGTCCATGTGTGTCTGGCCTGCATGAGGAGGGGGGGTATAGTAAGTGACTCGAGATTGAACTCACAACCTACTGATCATGAGTGGTGGAATTGCTGTCACCCCTGTTAGCTGAAGTGGTTCGGCCACTGAGAGAAATAAACGTCTTTTTCAGTGGAGAGAATGGTGTGTCATGTTTCAATCTTGAAGTGAAGTGAGCTTTTGACGAATTGTGTAAGAACTACTCGGAAATTTGCCGGCAGAAACCTTTTTTTCAGTTGAAGGAACTGATTATTGTGGTCGTCACTTGAAACTAACAACTAGAAGAACATTAAGAAATATATGAATTTGTTACATAATCTATGCGGTTGCATAAGATTATTGTCAATCCCCTGTATTTCTAAAGGGATGGCCCTTTTCATATCACGGGGGGACTTTCCATGGAATATTACAAAAAGCCCATGAAATACGTGAAGTCACATGGGACCTGGTTGGGTCTTCAGTTTCAGTTTGGACGTCAGGCAGAGAAGATGTCCTGCCTTAACTGGAACTCACCTGCATACGCGCGCTATGTTTAATTAAGTAAATAAAAGCTTACGAAAATAACACGGTTTTGTGGTTGGTAAATGTCTTGGTAACAAGACTGATCTAGAAGAAGAAATGAGTTAAGTGCGACTGACCACCAAGACGAAGTCCAGACGCTAGAAGAGATGTTAGAAGAGACGCTAGAAGAACTTAAGATATCAAAGACGCCAGAAGAAGAATAGAAGTAAGTAAGGAAAGAGGTATGCAACAAATTGACTGTCTACAGATTTTTTTGTTTAGAGTGTCATACAAGAGGAAAATACATTGGCACATTAAAATCATTTGAATATTAAAAAAAATGAAATTTATGAAGAGACTTACCTAAATTGTATAATGTTGTACGAAACACTTGGTAACTGCTCATCAGTTTGTTTAACTTTTCTTTTTTAGCAAATAAATTACAAACATTGATATGATGTATGTGGAAAAGGCTCCATAGCCCTGTGGAAAAAAAAACAAGAAGAAAAAAATTACAAACACCAAAAAGAAAATTTGTGCAGTAAAAATGCAATTGTCTTGTTTTTAGTCAAAAGAATTCTGTAAATGGCAAAAAGTATGGTGGACTGAAAGTGTAATATTTTATTGAATATGGTGGACTGAAAGTGTAATATCTTATTGAATATGGTGGACTGAAAGTGTAATATCTTATTGAATATGGTGGACTGAAAGTGTAATATCTTATTGAATATGGTGGACTGAAAGTGTAATATCTTATTGAATATGGTGGACTGAAAGTGTAATATTTTATTGAATATGGTGGACTGAAAGTGTAATATTTTATTGAATATGGTGGACTGAAAGTGTAATATTTTATTGAATATGGTGGACTGAAAGTGTAATATTTTATTGAATATGGTGGACTGAAAGTGTAATATTTTATTGAATATGGTGGACTGAAAGTGTAATATTTTATTGAATATGGAAGACAAATTGAAAACTTCCCAGTCAAACTATAATTTTTTTCCTGGTTACTAAAATAACACCTGGTCTTGTTAAGTATCTGGCCGCCATCCTTGGCCAGTTGTAAAGAACTTAAAGTAAATAAGTAAGTAAGTCCTGAGTTATAGAATCCTTTGGTAAGTGAATAAGTCCTGTGATATAATCCTATGTTCCGTTGTCCACGAAGATCCAAGTAGCTATGAGTAGGTATGACCAGAACAGCCAGTATAAATAATAATATCAGCAGCAGAACACTGCCAGTGACTGGCCAATAGGTTGGTCACATGATTATTGGCGAGTCTATAAGTACAAGTGGCCATCTGGCACACACCTTATATCGAGAAAAAACCAACAGGTCTAACCTTATCTTGCCTGATTATTCCACATTTTATGCCAGGGTTCTCAAACAGTGCACCCCAGAGCTTTTTCAGGTGCACTCCATAATATTCCTGAAAAATCCACCTCATATTTATGTGAACTGGGATTTTCAGCCCTCGCAACAATTAAGTGTAAAAAGAGAGGAACTCTTCAATGCATTGATGAGGAAATGAGAGTTTGTCTCTCAAACATAAGACCAAACATTGAAGAAATCACAAGGTCTCATCAAACTCATGTTTCTCATTAACATAGGAATGAATAAACTTCATAGAGGTATGTTAAGTTTGCTTTTGTTAAATGTGTTATTTTTTATATATTTAACAGTTAACTTAATAACATATTAGTCCTATTTTGTATACAGTGCACTATCAAGCATCTGTAAGTACTGTAAGTGCACCCAGGCTGTATAAAGTTTGAGAACCACTGCTTTATGCTAAGTAATTTCGGACACTTTTGGTTTGTAATAATACATATTCCCAATTACAGAAATTTTATTTGTATTTTTCAAATTTCAAAATACGTACAGCATCTTAACAAAAACATTTTGTTTATATATATATATATATATATATATATATATATATGTAGTATATTAAGAAAAATGAAAAAACACAGGTTTAAATGGGTTAAGTGGTGAAAACACACGCACAACCTTAAGGTTTATTTCCGCTGTCGTTTATCGCAAAAAATTTATACACACACACAACCACATACCTAAAAAATGCACAATGTTTCCTTTTGATACACACACCTACACAGTCCCATACTCACGCCATAAAAGAGAATATTTGACGTCATAATTCAAACCGTCCCCTTTTTTCAAACCTCAAAAATTTTTAAACAGATGAATAACAATGACTACCACTCGCTTTTCTCGTTATTCTGTGATAAATAATTTCTTATCACCTTCCATATACCAACAAATGCCCTGAAGATGATCTAATTAATAGATCGAAACACTGCAGCATCGGCCAATAAACTCACCACTTAACCCATTTAAACCTTTCATTTTTCTTAATATACTACATACCGTCGGATTCACTTCCTTTCTTCACACACATATATATATATATATTTATTTACCAACCCCCTCCACACAAGCTGAATATGACACAAGGTCAATTTCTTAAGTGAGGTCTGACAGGTTTGAATTCAGAGTTTTTCTTGGTTTGTACTTTAAAGATGTTTGTAAAATATCTACACTTAATGTTGTTTTTTTCTTTCTTATTCTATACTAGCAAATATATGCACCTTCCGGTGCAAGTATTTTAGTTAAATTTTATAATAAAATATCATATTAAATTAGAAAGGCTAATGAAACTAAATAAGAATGTAGATAAAAAGATTTTGAACAGAGGGGGTATGATTGAAAAATAGAACAACTTTGAAACTAACTCTTCCTACATTTTCCGTTACTCCTGTCTTTCATTGGTAAATTTTCCTAATTAAACTGTTTAGTTAAAATAGGAAGTAAAGAATAATATTAGTTATTTCTTCTTGTTAAGGGATTTCTTTTAAGATTTATTGAAGAGATTTTTGCTCATATACAATAAGATAAAACCAAACAATTAGAAATCAATAATACTAAGCATATATTTATTAAAATCAATTTTTTAAGATCAATATGCAAATTAGCCTTCCCATTCATACTGTAAACCTCTATTTTGTTGTATATATAAATACAATTGCATGTTATTAGTATGTAGATATGGTCAACAGTGTAAGTAATGTAAAACAATTTTATTAATAATTGAGGTTTAAATAAAAATAAAATCATGTAGAATATGATGTAAATAACTAAAGGAATTGTGACTTGTATAGTAATATAGTTTCGGTTACAGACAGACAAACCCACAATCTCCATTATAATAAGATTTGATAATTTTTTTCTTTTTATAATTACTTGATTAAAAGCTGCTTTAGGATTTTCAAATATCTCAGATTAAATATTGTTTTTGGCTGTGATGGAAGATGAAAGCATCACTATGAATCAGTTTGCAGGAATTGCATTCCTTATTTTCACAGTTACCTCCTGTGTTTCTCCTGATAGCTGCTAGGTGGTGTTCCAAGCATGGAAGCATGAAAATCAAACTTTTCTCTTTGAACAGTTTGCTTGAACAAGTAAGACGTACATTTACATTTTCCTGTCAAAGAATCACGGTGAGTGTACCGAATGACCTGTAAGATCACTTACACTTTGTGCATATTATAAGTAAAGTTGGTGGAGTGGCCTATTGTCAATATTAGCCAGACAGCGAGGGAGTCTATCCTCTTTTTACTAGACCAGGGAGATTGTTTTTGCTGAGGTGAAGCACCACATCTACTGTCAGCTCTCCACTTTACCTTACAGATCAGATTATCCAAACTGTGCTACTCATGTGCTGAGTTGGCAGGGACCGGTATTGAACCGGGAACCTTGTGATTCTTAGGTGGGTACTCTACTGACTGAATACACATTATAAGACTGTATATTCAAAGAGGTGCACAGTGTACTGGTTAAAGTCGTAGGAAATGGATTCGTCATCCTGAGTTCAAATCCTGGATGAAGCCACAGTTCATATAGCGCTAATACCTTTGGGAAAGGTATGAATCCAACTATTCTCCCTCCACCTATGGGTAAATAGACTGGGCTCTTTAACCTTGGTTAGGCAACTAGTCTAGGAGAAGAAAAACTCTGAATTCAAACATCTTAAATCTCTG
This sequence comes from Doryteuthis pealeii, assembly GCA_023376005.1. NCBI lineage: Eukaryota > Metazoa > Mollusca > Cephalopoda > Myopsida > Loliginidae > Doryteuthis > Doryteuthis pealeii. The sequence goes on along the minus strand of CM042156.1, from coordinate 78,248,655 downwards.
CTTGGGGTGGTCACTACTAGAATAGGCTCAGGCCTACTTAGTGATCTATTTCAATTTTTAAAAAAAATTTTTTTTTTAGAGGAACTTACCTCAGCCAATTGTCTTTGATGTAACCAGATTTTCAATAAAAGGATTCCATCTTTCAACTGAGTATTATCAAATCCAAAAGATTCTTCAACCGATTTGTAATTATCTACCATAACCATATCACTCATCACAGCCATATTGTGCACGGCCGTTGGACTCAATTGTTCTTCATCGTTCTCTTTGTCGTCCGTTGCGTTGTCACTATAAAACCAAGAATTTCGCACGTTGTTCTTTGAGAAGCTGAATCGGTTCATTTGGAATGTGCCAGCAGCAGGAATTGCATGCAGATGAACTTGGCAACATTTCCCTTTGGAATCTGAAATTATGAAGAAATTAAACAAATTTAAATCAACATATGAAAAATTCTTTAAACAAGGGGTTGGGGCTTGCCATAAGGGCAATAGGGTTGGGAAAATCATATAGGTGCTAGGGCTTGATGTGACCAGCTGATTGATTGGAGGGGGCCCGTCTAGCCCAAGATAGGGCCAAAGTGGAGTATTGCATGTCATGAACTGCTCATCCACCTGGGCTCTATCCTTAAGCATCACGGGTCGCCACCCACGGCCAACAGGTGGCCCCATTGGGGGAGTCTTACCCCTCTACAGTGGTGCAGTCGGTGCATTCTAACACCCTAGCCGACAGGGCAGCAGGCCTCAAGGTTTTTATTACTCACTCACCTAGTGCGCAGTGTCAAGTAAGAGAGAGAAAGACTGGTTAATCTTTTCTATTATAAATCTCCATCATTCTAACTATCCCGCACCTTATGGGAATTGCTGATAACTCATCCTCGGATCTGAGCATAGCAATGATTCAACTTGGGAAATCATTCTGAAAATTTGTCTGTTCCGCAAACAAAAATTTTAGTTTGGTTTGTTTTATTTTGTTTTATGGCATATCAACCTCTGTGGGTCATTTGATGCTGACAAAGTTTTGAAATAAATTCATTCTTAATGGATACTCAATTTTTTTTATAAACACATTTTTCTATTTAACCCATAGATGGGACCCTAACAAGTACTACCACTCTGGGTCAGAGTTTAACGTCATTCCCAGGACATGAAGACTCCCCAGCCACCGCCATATGATAAAAAGGGTTGGGGTTTGCCATAAGAGCAATAGAAAAAATTGGGTTTTGTTACGTTCACCTATCGTTTCGACGTTATACAACGCTTTTCCATCAGAGATACCAAAGAAAAATGAGAGGGTACATGTAAGACTTGGTAATGAATAACAATACAACATATATATATTTATAACATAATATTTAATTCAAATTTGTAAGCTGGGAGGATCATGATACGGACGCCGACAGGCTAGGATTAATAATGTCATTTGGCGGAATTTCTTCAGATCAATTAACAAATTTTCACAACGAAAGAAGTTTGTACTTATCTTTTACGGGTTGATTCATCTTCTGTATTTTTTTCATGGGGTTAAATTCTCTTGGTAGTAGTAACCTTCTTCATGGGAACGACTTTCTCCCGCCCCCGAAAAAAGGTGAGGAATTCTACGGTGTTGCCAACCGGGTCCCGAGTGCCAACTGAAACTGATGATAGGGATCTCCTTCCTTTCCCTAAATCGTGACGTCACCTGTCTCCCGGTAGCTTGGCATACATGAGTAAAGCAACAAGTGTAGTATCAGTTGTTTGTTTCTCTGCCTTCCTCTTCTCCGCAAAGTCGGCTACATGCCATGACGAAGCAGAATTATTCTTGTTCCGGTAAACTTTGGGGTCACTTTCTGTGATTCTCAACCTCAGCTTTGGCGTCAGAGAATCTCTAAGAATATTCTACAGGTTTCTACTTGTTGATCATTTGATTAAATGTAACAGGTTTATAGTGTATAGTAAAATAGAACTCAGCTTGACTTATCACTAAATAGAACTCAGCTTGACTTATCACAGGTTTATAGTGTATAGTAAAATAGAACTCAGCTTGACTTATCACAGGTTTATAGTGTATAGTAAAATAGAACTCAGCTTGACTTATCACAGGTTTATAGTGTATAGTAAAATAGAACTCAGCTTGACTTATCACAGGTTTATAGTGTATAGTAAAATAGAACTCAGCTTGACTTATCACAGGTTTAATGGATTAATAGTCTACAATAAAATGTTGAAAGTTCCTTACCTTTAAGTGAAATAACCAAGATAGGTTTGAAATGGTCTCCATGGTGATATGTAAATTTCATCTCATCCCCAACAAAAGATTGTCCTTTCAGGTGTTTGGCAATTGTAACCAGGTACAAAGCTCGTTTACGAATATAACGATGATTCATGAAATCCTTCATCTGGTAAAATTTCTAAAAAGACAAAGAAAAATGAAAATTCTAATAATTTTGAAACCATAATAAAAATTGAAAATTTTTATATCTTTTAAATATTTGATTTCTTTTTAAATGGGAATACTTTTATGCATATAATTTTTCATAGATATTTTTAAAGAATAAAGAAAAATATTAGATTTCTTTTTAAATGGGAATACTTTTATGCATATAATTTTTCATGGATATTTTTAAAGAATAAAGAAAAATATTAGATTTCTTTTTAAATGGGAATACTTTTATGGATATAATTTTTCATGGATATTTTTAAAGAATAAAGAAAAATAATTCTGATATTTCAGACTGTTGTCCTCATCTTTAGTGCGGTATGTATAAATACAACGTTGTATCCTCCGGTCGTTCTCAGGTGTTCCCTGTGTATCTGAGCATAGTAATGACCCAACCTGGGAAATCATTTTTGATGAACAGTCAAACTATTAAAAATGATTTCCCAGGTTGGATCATTACAATACTTGGATACACAAGGAAGGCCAGAGGATACAGCGGCTGAAACGTTGTGTTTATACATAACGCAATGAAGATAAATACAACAGCCCAAAACATCAAAAATTATTCACATTAAGTTTCGTCTCAAAAATACAGGCAAATAAAGTAGAAATAGTTATGTATTTTCCCTTGTTGGAGTTTGGAGAATAGGGTTTGGGATAAGAATTAGGAGTAGGGAGAGATAGTTGAATTTGAAGACCAAGTCAGTTGAATTTGAAGACCAAGTCAGTTGAATTTAAGGACTGGGAGAAGGTAGTTGGAATTGAAAAGCCGACCAGGACAATTAGATTTTAGCAGCAGACCAGATGAGTTAGATTTGAGGAGCAGACCAGAGCAGACCAGATCATTTTGGCTAAAGAGAGGTGGGGGAGCTTCCGCCCCTGGCTCAATAGACCCATAGCAGCAGCAACAGGAATAACTGAATGAGAATGAAGTGCAGAGTCTTACACCTCTCTCTGTCCAGATTTGTTTGTTCACCTTATCCTGTCTTTGTGTTTTCTGTTGTTGTTTAATTGTTCTCTTTTGATGGGATCTTTAGCCCCCCGGGAACAGTTCGATTGTGGACATAAAAAGTGAGGGTCCAGCTTAGCAGACAACATGATAGCCAGCCAAGACCAGATGTGCAGCGAACGCACCCATGGACCCCGTCCTATGATTACACAAGACCCTCCCTCCCTCTAAATACTAAACAAACAAAAAACAAAAAAAAACAAACAAACACAACTACTGAATTTCTATGAACAAACCTCAGGCATCTCAACAGCCACATCAACTCTTGATTTGTTTTTGATGGCCGTTCCTTGTAAGAAACTTCCAACAATGTTGACTGATTTGGGAGGATAAAAGCAAAACATTCCTCTGACTTTCATCGGATTTTGAATCAGAGGGACACGGATATTGAGATCATCAAGCCAATGTTGTTCAGCTAACTGGAGAAAAAAAGAAAAAATACATTTTATATATAATGTTATCATGATAAAAAAAAAAAATGAAAACAGATTCAACAAAACAATATTTGAGAATTAAATAAAATTTAAATTACAACATAAAAAGATATTTTTTTTTATTTAAGTTCAAATAATAAATACAACAATTTCTTCAGTTCCACAATTCAGTTTCCTTTCTAAAATCAAAGTTGTTTGAATACTGTTATTATTGGAGAAATAATTGTCATTTTGTTTACATATACAGAGATGTTTGCAGTCTTATTTAAGGGTCACTGCAAAACCACTAATCAGTAACCCAAAGATAAACCCTAGATCTTCTAAGATGCAGGGTGAATTTTTTGGATACTTTATGGAAAAAAAAGAATTATAAATATAGTGATCTACTTTATACTGTATAAACTTCAATCAGACATCAGAAGTTCAGATTATTGTCTAGCATAGATTACCTCCCTTTGGCATTAGGATAAGACTAATGAAAGGTAATCTTTAACTTGTAGAAAATGGGGTAAATTTTTAAGACTTATTTTGGAAAAAAAAAAACACAAAAAAAACAACACAGTATCTTTGATAAGAGGTAAAAGTAATTTTCATATAATTTGTTTGAATCTTTAATAAGCATAAAATCATATTTTGATTGTTTCAAATAAACGGTTTTTTTTTCAAAGTGAATGGAAATTATTTCACTTACATTGTATTTTTCTCCTTGTGGTAAACTTAACAGCGTACTTTTCAATTGTTCAATGCATTTCTCAATTTGAATTGTTTTAGCAAGAGAAACTTTCATTTCATAAAGAAGTTCTTTAATCTGAAAAATCAAACAAAACCAAATATATTAATGAGAGTTTCTCAAAAAAGACAGCAAAATGTTGTGTTTAAATAACCAAGTAAAAATGACTGAAATCTAACAAAAACAAAGTCTATTCCCATATTTCCTCTCTTTCTTTCTTTCTCTCATATATATATATAAGTATAGATAAAAGGATATGAAAACACACAATCCTTTTATCTATACTTATACCATCGGATTCATTTCCTTACTGTTAACTTATATATATATAATTATTCCCTGAAGAATTGCTCCAGCAAGAAACTGCAGTTGGAATTTTATAACATTTGCTTTAAAAAAAAAACGTATATATATATATATATATATATATATTCCTCTGATGAAGAGTCAAGTCTCTGAAATATTAGAATGAAATAAAACGAAACTTAACATCCAACAAACTAAGTTTCTTATATATTTCACACCTCATGATTCACACTAAATCCAGATAATATATATTATAGACATTTATATATATATATATATATATATATATATATATATAGAGAGAGAGAGAGAGAGAGATGAACAAGGTGGTGGTGGGGTTATTGTAACAACTCTCATAGTGCAAATACCTTTAGAAAGGGTATACTTGTCTAGGTGAAGGAAAACTCTGAATGTGTCTAAGTAAAAAAAAAAAAAAGTAAAGTCGACGGGGCGGCCTAAAGTCGGTATTAGCCAGTCAGCGAGGGAGTCTATCCCCTTTTCAATAGCGCTAGACTAAGGAGATTGTTTTAGCATCTGAGTGGAGCGCCACACCTACCATCAGCTCCTTAAGTGTCTAAGTAAATAAGAGCAAAAGTAGAGTGTTACATGTCATGGACTGCTCAGTCACCAGGATTCTGTCTTTAAGCATCACAGGTTGCCACCCACAGCCAACAGGTGGCCCCGTTAGGGCCAGTTTAGCTCATTTGGTAGAGTGTTCGACTAGGAACCACAAGGTTCCTGGTTCGATAACGACCCTGCCAACTCAGCGTATGAGTAACACAGGGATCTGTATGGTAAAGTGAGGAGCTGATGGTAGGTGTGGCGCTCCACCTCAGAAACTAAAAAGCAATCCATTACTTACCCCTCTGCGGAGGTAAAGTCGGCATATTTAACAGGGCGGGATGTTGCTTATACCTAGTGACCAAAAAGGTTACCCCACATTATATGAAGAAATGCTGAAAAATTTGTACACTGCATTGGTAAGACCTCATTTGGAGTTTGCTAATGTGGTTTGGAGCCCAAGACTCATCAAGGACACAAAACTCATTGAGGGAGTCCAGAGGAGAGCTACTAAATTAGTGAATAATTTAAAATCCCTTTTGTATGAAGAAAGACTTAGGAACACTGACTTACCAAGTCTGGTTTTCCGATGTATAAGAGGGGATATGATTGAAGCCTACAAATACACGCATGGTTTTTATTCAACGAACTCTGACCTACTAAACATTGCTCAAAATACCTATACAAGGGGACATAAATTAAAACTCCTTAAAAAATCTTGTAAAGCAAACCGCAAGACAAAATTATTTTAGCTACAGAGTGGTGAATACATGGAATAAACTACCTTCATCAGTAGTGAATGCCCCATCTCTAAACTCGTTCAAGGCAAAGTTGGATAATCTGTGGAATGATTATAAATATTCTGTGGATTTAAAATGAATATTTATAAGGAACAGCTGACAGGTCTCAGACCTAATATACTAGCTGAAAAGATAATATCTTATTATAATGGAGATTGTGTGTTTTTCTGTTTGTAACCGAAACTATATTCCTACTCAACTCACAATTCTCTTAGTTATTGACATCACATTCTCCATGATTTTATTTTTATCTAAACCTCAATTATTAATAAAATTGCTTTACATTATTAATACTGTTAACTATGTCTACATACTGACAACATGCAATTATATTTATATATACAACAAAATAGCGGTTTACAGTGTGAATAGGAAGGCTAATTTGCATATTACTATTAAAAAATCGAATTTAATAAATATGTGCTTAGTATTATTGATTTCTAACTGTTTGGTTTTATTTTAATGAATATAAGAAAAAGTCACTTCAATAAATCTTAAATGAAATCCATTAACAAGATAAAATAACTGTCATTTTATTCTTTACTTCCTCTTATAACTAAATACTTAAATTAGAAAAAAATAACAATGAAAGACGAGAGTGATGGAAGAGTAAGTTTCAGTTGTTCTATTTTTTATTATACTCCCTCTGTTTCAAATCTTTTATTATACCCCCCTCTGTTTCAAATCTTTTATTATACTCCCCTCTGTTTCAAATCTTTTTATCTGTATTCTTATTTAATTTCATTAGCCTTTCTAATTTAATACAATATTTTATTACATTAAAACTTAAATACTTGCACCCGGAGGGTGCATATATTTGCTAGTAATATATAAATATACTCATTATATCAATAAAATATGAAAATTCAAAGACTGACCTGCATTCTAAAAAGATAAAAACATGTAATATTGATAATCTGTGGAATGATTATAAATATTCTGTGGATTTAAAATGAATATTTATAAGGAACAGCTGACATATCTCAGACCTAATATACTAGCTGAAAAGATAATATAATATATAAATATACTCATTATATTCAACCGGGCGGGATGTTGCTTGTACCTAGTGACCAAAAAGGTTACCCCGCATTATACTCATTATATTCAACCGGGCGGGATGTTGCTTGTACCTAGTGACCAAAAAGGTTACCCCACATTATACTCATTATCTCAATAAAATCTGAAAATTCAAAGACTGACCTGCATTCTAAAAAGTGAAGAATGATGCAGATTCTCAATTTCTTTGTACTCGTTCATTTCTTCCACAGTTGGCATGGAGATTTTCTTGGCCCGACGAGCCTTCTTCACAGGAGGCTGATTTGATGGGGTTTCATCCTTGGTTTCCTCAGAAGACGCTTCAGATTCTTCATCCATCTCATCCAATTCAACATCTTCTGATTCTGATGTTGAAGGCTAAGAGTGAAATAAGCAAAAACAAAGAATTAAATTTGGTAAATGTTTTAAAAATTGATATGGCACCAACATAGGAAGAATATAAAACACAATGAAGATTTGGTTTCTGTCTGTCTGTAAATGAAACTACATCATTGCTTAAGTCACAATACCCTCAAGAATTGCCTAAGTTTATCAATGAGTATTTAGTTTATACTCAAAATCATTAATTCACAAAATAGAATAAATCTTATTTATCAATGATGTCTCTATGAAAATCTGAGTTAGATTTGCCTTAAAACAGCCTATGCGTTTAAAAGCTTGCAATGTGTCTTATATATCACTAAGAAATAAAGGTTTACATAATATATAGTGTGGATAATTTGCATACTGGTTTTAACAAAACCGGGTTTAATAAATAATTACTTGGTGTTATTGATCTCTAATATTATTGTTTTATTCTCCAACATATCAAAATCAATCCTATGAATGACTATAAAGAATACAATTAAAATAAGTGTAATCTTTTTATATGCATTCTTATTTAATTTTGATAGTCTTTCTAATCTATTTTATTACATTAAAACTTAAATACTTATGACCAGAGGGCACATATTCTTGGTAGTATATATAAAATATGTATATCACACAACTATTAATTAAATGCATATCATATTAATAAAATACGTATATCACACAACTATTAATTAAATGCATATCATATTAATAAAATATGTATATCACACAACTATTAATTAAATGCATATCATATTAATAAATACGTATATCACACAACTATTAATTAAATGCATATCATATTAATAAAATATGTATATCACACAACTATTAATTAAATATATATCATATTAATAAAATATGTATATCACACAAATGAGTAATGAATGAGAAATCCTGACAAGACATTCATCATAAAATTGATTAAAGTCAGCCTCAACAAGGTCAGTTGGTTACGATAGGCAAAGGGTTACAAAATGATAAATGAAAGTAAGGAAGTAAAAAAAATAGAGTATTAAAAAGGAATGAAACAAAAAGTATTACAAAGGGACATTAGAGCAGAGATCTAAACTAAGACAGGGTACGACACTTATTAATCACTTAGCTTAAAAGCCACCCTATCAGGCGGAAATTAAGCTCTTAATTTGGTCTTTGGCCAAACAATGACATGAGAGAACTGTGTTCAAAATGGGTGCTGCGTTTGTTCACAGTCAATCAAAAACAACAACGTATCGACGATTCAGAGCGTTGTTTGCAACTGTTTCAATGCAACAAAAAGGAGTTTTTGTGACAATGGATGAAACATGGATCCACCATTTCACTCCAGAGTCAAATCGGCAATCAGTTGAGAGGACAGCAGTAGGTGAAAGCCGTCCAAAGTGACCAAAGATGCAAATATCAGCAGGTAAGTTTTTGGTCTCTGTATTTTGGGATGCACAAGGTTCATCGATTACCTTGAGAAAGAACAACCATCAATAGCGAATATTATGTAGTATTGGTGTGTTTGAAGGAAGAAATCACCAAAAACAGTCACAAATGAAGAAGAAGAAAAAAGTGCTCTTTCACCAAGACAATGCACTGTGTCACAAGTCGATCACAACGGTGGCAAAACTACATGAATTACACTTCAAATTGTTTCCACACCCACCCTATTCTCAAGATATGGCCTCCAGCAACTACTGGCTATTTGCAGACCTCAAAAGAATGCTCCAGGGAAAGAGATTTGGCTCCAATGAAAACGTGATATCGGAAACTGAGGCGTATTTCGAGGCTAAAGACAAATCGCTGTACAAAAAAGGCATCAAATTGTCAGAGATGCATTGGAATCAGTGTATCACCTAGAAGGAGACTATGTTGATGAATAAAGTCGAATTTTGCCTAAAAGTTGTTGTTTTATTAGTTAGGCCAAGAACTTATTGAGTGATGTGTTAATTCAAATCCATTACCTATAAATATTTTTAATTTGGTTGTTTTATTTAAGGCATATCAACCCTTTTCGGTCATTTAATACCGAATCAAGTCATTTTTGATAAACAAAGGACTCAGGTTGTTTACAGTACCTGCTTTTGCTTAAGTGGTTACCCAATTAATTATTGAACAGGCTCATCGCTGCTTAACTTTGGTGATCAAGCAGCAACCAGTGTTTTCAGTGAATTTTTAATTTGACATTTTCAAGATTTCATAAAACGAGTAAATTAAATTGTCAAATTCGTAAAAAAAAACTAAAAAAAAACATGTAGTCTTAAAAAAAAAATTCTCAATAAAAATTAAATTAAACTATTAAAGCTTTGTTGAAAACATACATTGACCAGCTCTACGCGGATACTGGATGCCGCGCAGAGGATCTCCAGGGGTCAATGAATAATAGAGAGGGTTGGCGAGAGGTTGCCATGGATATCCATGCTGCTGGTGCGATATGATGATGATGATAATGATGATTAAAGCTTTTATTTTGTTCAACACATTTTTGGACGAGTATCTTCTACATCGTTTTGTATATAATGTTTTGATCATTCAATGTGTTACTTTCTTTAACTTTCTTAACATACACCCGAAGAAAGTCGATCGGGTGAAATGTTGTATTAAAACAACAAAAATGAAGATAATAGTGAGTCCGAAAAATGACAAATAATATTCCCTTTCATTCAAACACAACCTGTTGAAAAAGGAAGTGAAGTTACCACGTGTATTCTAAACATTACTAAAATACTAGCGGACCAATTTTTGAGAGCAGGTAAAAGTAAGATTTTCAATGTTGATTTTTTTTTTATGACATGAAGACTTTTCCAACTTAATTGGTGCAACATAATTTTCCTATTCTCATTATTGGCCTTGTGTACCGAACCTAGATAACTTGACCACGTGGGTTTTTGTTCAAATCTACGTTTTACAACAGTGTGAATCACGATTAGAAGAAAATGTACAATATATTTATTTTTATGAAATTTTTTTATATTCTATCAGATAAGGAAAAAATAATTACCTCTTCATCTTCTTCGCGTATATCCTTCGATTTTCTTTTCGACATTTTCACAATCAGTTCTTATTCTTTTCTTACGATTTGTTCGACACAATATTCGTTCATGCACGCTTTACACCGGGTGACGACGAAGCAGCTTTTAGTTTCGTATTTTTGGGTTTAAATATCAACAACCACGACAAAATTTTTTAAACTTAAGTATATATTTTTTTGTAAATTTAATCGGTTAAAAGTCTGGACAGGGAGAAAATAACTATTGTATCAAGATAAAATTAGACATCCATGTTTTTACTTGGGTCAGGAAATACGCAAATACTTTTAGTCTCCAAATCAAATTTCTCATGATAAACAGTAAACACTGAATTACTTCCCTTGTATATTTTTATCGATCTATCTAGGGACTAGCAAAATGAGCCTAAAATGCGTTTTTGACAAAATGACTTTAGCCCCCCTACAGAAAATAATTTACCAAAAATCAGGAATTATCGGATTTTAATGAAATTTTCAGTATTTATTATCAAGAATGATCTTTATAAAGCATTATTTATTTTATTTCAAAACTTTCTTTTTTTCAGGTCACTTAATTTTGACCCCCTTATGCTGGGGGTGTAAAATTTTTCGAGTTGTCTTTCTGATACTAATTACAGTATAAAAACCGAAATTATGAATAGAAACAAACAAAAAATTTTTTACGGTTGCGTTCTATGAGAAAATAAGTACCGAAAATCAAAAAATAAAATGTAAAAAAATAATTAATTTTTTTAGATTTCTTTTTTACTCATTTCGATAATTATTTAATTGGCTATTAATTCATAAAAAAAAAATTATACATCGATTTTTTTCTGCTTAAAAAGGGGGGGGTACATTTTCAATCGAGTTTTTCTTCAAAACTTATTATTTTGGAACCTAAAATAAGGTTTGCATTAATAGATATTTATTCTTAGAAATCTAAAAATATAACATTTTAAACTTAACATCAGGATTTTCATATTTCAAATGAATTTATATATCAATTTTTCATAGCAAAATACTAAAATTAAAGTGTTGAAATAAAATAACTGATGCATTATAAATTCATTAATTGATTCAAAACTGAAAATTTCATTAAAATCAGATAATTACCTGATTTTTGGTAAATTTTTTTCCATCCCAAATGTTTTAAAATTGTAAACAAGCGCCTAAAACCATTGAAAAACAGCCAAAATGGCGGATCGCGTCGAAATTGACCAAAACAAATAGTTTTAAATGTTTTAAAAATAAACTGCATATGTAATTATATTTTTCTTTTTTAATGATGGTCATTATGTTACTACTTATCAATTTAGACAAAGTTTGACCTTAAATAATAGATTTAATTATTTTAATTCGCTTTTAAAACTCCTAGCAGACGAATTTTTTTTGCCTAATCCCTACATTTTTTCCCATACCTCCTTTTGGATTTGAAACATCTCGCAACAGAAAAATACATCTGAAACGAAATATATTTTATTCAATCTATGCTATGATAACTAGTTAAATGATTCATGCATATATATGTTGGTGGACGGTATACATTTACTAACCCCTCCATATGAGCAGGATGTGACACAAGGTCAATTTATGTTGGTGAACGTAATAATAGGATAACAAAAAAATATTCACTGTGGTTTTAGACCGAAGAAAAATTGTGATGTACACACCATCTATGGTTGGGATGTAGGGTTGGGCTGTTAGGGCTAGGGTTTAAGGTAGATGTTGGGGTACATATGATTTAAAATGGTGTTCTCATGTCTGAACAATGTTGCTACACAATTTTTAAGTTGATGTGATTTTCAAGTTTAAGTTTGATAAACTAAATTTAGGTAATAATGGCACAAGTAAAAATGGTACAAGTGAACAAATAGGAAATAATGGCACAACTGATCAGAATTTAAAAAAAAAAATCCTTTGGGTCTTCAAGTCGTCACAGGCAGTATTGTCAGACTGATATGAACAACCAGTTCTCTAAACTGAAAACAGTAATTCTTCTCCCACAGTGAGAAAAACCACCTTTATGCCTCCTCACCGGCCAAACCACTCCAACTGACAGGATGCTTACCATGAGTCCCCCCTCACATCCTGGAGGTTGCAAGTTCAATCTATAACCTCCCGCTACAATAAGTTCATTGAAATAAATATATGTATCAACTTAAAACTCATGAAGGAACATTGTTCAGACATGAGACAACCATTTTAAAGCAACATATGTACTCTAACCCTAGATGGCATGCATATCACAATTTTCCTTCTGTATAAACTTACTGACCACAGTGAATATGTATATTTTTTTTTTTTTTGTGCCAATTTTACCTGTGCCATTATTACTGTTCACTGGGTAAAACATAAGAATCTCCATGGTTTTTACATTAAAGAAAAATACACTAATGTATAGTGTATAATTACAAGGAAACTCTTTAATGAATTTAATCATTGATCAAGTGAAAGTTTTATTGAATTTGAATTATTGGACCATATGACTTTTAGGCACCCCTTTTATGATCTCGTTTCATCGGGACATTTTTTTTATTTTACACAGTCAAAATCCGGTTGTTTGTTAACAGATTATTTTTAGAGTGTTTTTTATTATAAAACTAACACCTAACCTTAACTCCTAACCCTAACCCTAACCCCTAACCCTAACAAACAACTGGATTTTGACGGTGTAAATGAAAAAAATGTCCTGATGAAACAAGATCGAAAAAAGGGTGCCTAAAGGTCATATGGTCCAAATTATTTATCAGATTTTCATAACTTAGAAAAAAATGTTGTATCAAATTTATTTGATTTTAATTGTATGTCAGCCTGTCTAGAGTTATTTTATGCCAAAAAAGTTCATTGAACATTCATATTTATATTTTTTGTGGAGTTGTTTGTTAAGAAGGTTTTTGAACACAATCCTATCTAAATACAAATAATTTTTAAACAGATCTGGAGTGGTACTACCTGTTATCGTCTCATATATGGGATCCTAACAGGTAGTACCACTCCAGTTCAGAGTAGACCTGGGAGTAATAGCAAAGAAGGGGTACTCCATACTAGGGAAGATTGATTTTTGAACTAGCACTCATAGTGATAGTTGGGGTTTGACATGATAAATAATGACACAAAATATTTTTTCCTAATTTGTTACCGCTTTTTGAGGAAATTAGTTTAAAGGTTGAAAACTAGAGTGATGGAATGATGGAGATAAATTAGAACGATGGAATGTTGGTGATAAGTGAAAGATTTACTGCTGTTAAAAGATTCTGAATCTTCCAGTGAACAAACACAAATGACAGTTTTGAGCCAGGGACAATGTTTAAGGGAACTTACAGTCTTTTAAAATTCCCTAGATATTTTATGGAACTCATTAGGAGTCATGTATCTTCAAACTTTGGTGCCTAGCTTGCTAATTCCTTTCTATTAGATCTACAGGATATGTTTTTTTTTTTATCCAAACATTCTGTCTCGGCTTGTAATTTACGATTCTGCGGTAAAAGTTACGTCCCTTAGACTAACTGTGTTATTTTCGTAAATAGGGTATTGTTTGCCTTTTGACCGCTCATTTCCGCTTATCGTGATTTCAGTGGTAAATTCAAGGCTTTATCCACACTGGTTCTGCATAGGCAGACGTGTTCAATTCCTTTTCTGTGTTCTTCCTTAAAGAGAACAGGTATGTCACTTGACTCTCAGTAACCTTCTTATTAAATTTTCTTATTAAATTTTGTAATAGACTTTTACCTCGTGTATGTGACTATATTATTTGACGTTTCGCTGAACCTTGTACACTAAGAAAGATTTTGTAATGCTCACTCCCTTGTCGCTCGATTGACTTTCTCTCATAGACTCTGCCCCCCTTGTTTGTACCTTTTTTAACTTCTAAGCCTGTTTGGTGGTGTTATTGTATGTCATTATTATTTCACTGTCTTTATCTATGAACTGCCTCCGAGTTCTTCTATTAACACCCATCCATTGCTTTCTTCAGACATTGTACCTTCCCCGGTGTTGTGGCTTGTTCTATAAACCTGTTTTCTTTCCTATTTCAGTTTTTTACACTTTCTGGTGAAAGAAATAAAGAGACTACCTTATCCACGGTGTTTGTTATTCTATGCCAGAGGGAGTTAGACTATGTGAGACGAAAAGTCATTCATACACTTTGGAAAAGATATAAGCGGCAAAGTAGGAGTCGCGATACATTCACTTAAAAGACATAATTCTAGACAAATCTGAGAATAAAAGTAACCAGCCATCAGAAGCATGTCTATGACTATGACAATTTCATCTGCATTGGAGTTGATTATAGAGTGGATAAAGATCCTTTGCAATATAAGGAAAATGGTAACAAAAAGATTTTAAAAAGCAAGATACCAGAGTGCCACTTAACATTCACAAGAGAGATGGGCACTTCAAGTCAATATCTCAGGCACTGACTCACACTCAACATAGGTACAACTGGTGTTCTTCTAGCAGATGATGTTGCTACTGTTATAGAAGAGTACAACAGTGTAAATACTGTCAAGGCAGTTCTGGTGGACAATACCAGTACGAACACTGGTTGTGAAGCAGGGATGGTGACAGCTCTAGAGAAAAAACTAAAAAGGAAGGTACACATCATTGGCTGTTCACTTTATCAAAATGAGCTTCCATTTAGAGGCATCTTTAAAACAATTAATGGAACTATATTAAACCCTACTACTTTCATTGATCCTCTAGGGAAACTTTGTGGAAGTAATTACAATGATTTGCCCCAGGTAAAATTTGAATTTATCAGTGGCCCTCTGGATAATTTTTATTTCCCTGCAGAGGCAATCGATGATCTAAGTGGTGACCAATGATTACTTCTTGTATATGCTTTAAACATTTCTTGAGGGAAAGTGAACCCTAGATTTGTTTCTAGAAAGATTGGACCACTTGAGGCAAGCAAGATGGCTAACATTAGCCATCAGGTTGATGTGCTTATAGACCAGTGTATCCACCGGATCTCTCAGATAAATTATGTGACATTGTCCAATTTGTCATTCAAGTGTATGCAGTTAGTTGGTTCAAAATAAAAAGGGGAAATAATTTCTATAACCAACAACTGTATATCTTTCATATGATCTTGAGTAAAGCAACAGTCAACTGAAATCCAGAATGTTGCATTAAAAAATTCACAGCACAACGCTTTTGCTTTGCTCCCAGAAAACATTTTGTGTCAGTGTTAAAGTCCAATGAATTGGAGGTGAGGGAAGAGGCCATAAAAAAGATTTTGTTCATTAGGTAAATAAACATTTATTCATACTTAATTAATTATGTCAATTTACTAGAATGATTATAAGTTTTCCAATTGCATCACAAAAATATAATCAAGTATGGATACATTTTTCAATATTTTTTTTTCAGAAGTAGCAAACCACCAATGAAAAGATTAGAATAAATTACTTCAATCAATTTTAAAGCTACACATTGGTCAACTTTGATTGACCTCTCACAAAGTGGGATTTGTGAATCTGCTCTTGCAGAAGGTTTTTCAAGGAATGAATGAACTAGAATGTCTACTGAATGGAACAGAAGTGAAATTTCCAAATTTACCTGCCCACTCACAAAATGTGGAAAGAGCTGTTAAATTAACAATGGAAGCTTCACAGATTGTGTATGGACAGGAAGCAAGGCACAAGTACATTATAACCAAATCATAGTGCCACCAAATAAGACCTACATTTTCATCAAAAGGAAAATATACTGAACAATTTAATTCTATTGTTATATAGTACAGGGGTTTTTAGTGCAATGTTCAATGAACAATGCAAATATAAAACATTGAATATATTTTCCATTCATTGTATCTAATGAAAAATATCAATTCTATCTGGATTTATTATTGAAATAGTGAAATTTTGAGGTCAGTTTGTCAGCAAAATCCTGCGGAAATGAGGTGTTTTTGCATATTTTTGCTGACGATATTTAAGATTAAATGCTCAAATGAGTTTTAAAGTTAGGAATCTAATTTTTTATGTCAATTCTTATAATACCAAACCCCAGCTTTTGTCACGAAAGTTATATTGAATTTTCAAAAAAAGTGACAAATCAGCCTGCCCTATTGTACACCTCCTGCTTCTGCCGAGTTGTGTCACGTGACGATCCCAGCGTTACGCGGAGGCCATTGCAATGATGGCGGTTACTGTGATACGTATTTGTAAATGCTCTTCACAATCGACGTTGTTTCTCGTGAATGAATGCAGTAATAGATTACTGTGTCCGATCAGAAATGATCAGCGATTACCTGAGTACTTTACCAAACACTTGGGCAACATAATCGTCTAGTTAAAAGGAAATACATTTTTTTTTCTCAGTTATTACTTCTCTATTTTTTTCCCTCTTGGTTTTTTCTTCAACTGACTTCCAGTTCTTTACGCATTTTTGCCAAACTGAAAACTGATTTGATATGATTTTACATTTTGATAAAGGAATTTAAAACACATCAGCGATTATTTCATTTTTGTTGACCGTCAAGAACAATACATAGATACTTATCACTGAATTAACTACTTACTTTATTTGTGTACTTCATGGTTGATAGTGTGGTCGCTACCAAACAGATAAATAGATTTAAGACATTCCTGGCGACAGGTTGAGATCAAGGTAAGAAAAAATTTTATCTTTCAATTTATTATAAATTATATTTAAGCTAATTCAGATTTATTGCTCTAATTTCATTGAAAATAGTGTTAATTTATCGACGATAGCTGAGCTAGTATATATTTCAATTCAGTTGCTATTTATAAAAGTTAAAGAATAAAGCTGTAAGGTTTTTGTTTGTATTTTCATTTAAAAAACTTCCCTTTTTAGTTTTTAAAGTTTGCAGTTTTATTTATCCTTATAAAAGTGATGTTATCGTAGAATGTCTCATATTGTGTTTTAAAACTTTTTACAGCAGGGCACCCCCCCCCGCTTACAAAGAAATATAAATCGAAATTAAAATAATTACTCCAACATAGAATTTTTTGATATTGCAAAAAAAAAAAAAAATCCAAAAATTGCATTAAGAAAAGAAAAAAAAACTATATTTTATTATTTGCTTGCTTACAGAACGTTTTACGCGATATTTAACGTGATCAAACTCTTTTTTTATGCAATGTGTAGTTCAGTGTAGTAAATGATTCATCGTCGTAAAATTAATTTCACTATTACTTTGATCTAAAGGGTCGTCTTTTGTGTGCATGTACCTTTTTGAACGAATTTTTTTTCTTAATATTTTAAGCTTTAAAAATGATAATAAACAAAAATATGTTAAGCTTTAAAAATGATAATAAAAAATAATAAATAAAATGATTTGAATTTTTACAATTAAAAATAAATTGATCATTTTTTTTTTTTTTTTTTTGCACGTAAAAAAGGTGAAATTCTAATGTCATTTTCAAATTCTTTTTAATGAAATTCATTCCATTTCAATTTACTCCCTCTGTATTGCAAGAAAACAGAAACAAAAATAATAATATTTTTTAATATTTTTTTTATTTACCCTGAAAATCAATCTCCAATCAATCTTTCGTTTTAAAAGGTGATATAACATTTATACTTTAGATCGGTAAAAAATAAATATAATCCAGAAATAACTTAAACCAAAGACATTAAATACAATAACTATTCAATTAGCTCATATATAAAAAATCTTGACGTAAGTGTTTGGTCCTTTTTTACCATTTTATCGTAAACTATATTTACAGAGAAATCATAATCTAAACAATTTGAAATGGGTTTCTATTAGTATTTATTCAAAAAGATGATATTAAACTTAAAATGTATTTATTCTACTTTCATAATTTTTAATTTTATATATAATCTTAGGAAGTAGGAACATATATTACTCACTGATTCCATTTCATTTAAGTTTTTGTTTTCTTCATTTGTTTGTTTTTAATTTTTATTCATTAGAATACATTCGCGATTATAAAACGCAATTTTTTTCCATACATACTTAAAAAAGGAAATCTTTAAATAAAACGTGCTCATAATATAAAAATCGTCATCGGTTTAACAAATGTCCCAAATCCTTTCAAGAAAAAGCCTATCCTTTTTGTCGGATATTTCAGCAAGCATTGAAACAAGTTAAAAAATAAAAATAAAAATAGCTGTTACTTCTCTGATTTAACCAAATGTTGTGCCTTGATTTTTTTTTTGGGGGGGGGTATTTTATTGTAACCGATTAAAATAGCTACTCATTCATAATAATGATAATAATAATAGCAACAAAAAAGTTCGATATTCTAAAGAAACTGAATAGATCACTCACATTAGTCACTGGTGCTAATTGTACTAGTCGAAATATTTGGTTATTTCAGTCGTTGTTTTAAGTTATATTATTCAAATTAAACATTGTTTTGTGACCTTTTTTTTATGTCAATTCAAAGTAAGATAGAGGACTAATTTTTTTTTTAAATTCTCCAAATGTACTTGCCCTTTTAAAGGGAAGGTTTTAATTTAAACCCAAACCAGGAACCTAGTTAATTTCATGATGAATGAATTCAAATTGTATACGGATACGCCCTTAAATAAAATATAATGACTTCTTATTATAAAAGAAGTTTTCGAGGTCGTCTAAAAAACAAATAAGTGGCACATATAATGTTTTTAGAAGAATCAGCAGTTTTCTTCGGGTCTTTTACATTATCGCTAGAAAATAATACTAATTTTTTTTGGAGTAGGTGTGTCTAGTCACGTGGCTGCGGTATCTTTTAGAAGGGAAAAAAACTTGTTTCCCTTATAAATTGTTAGTCAAATTTTAAGAATCTCGGTGGTGTGGTTTCGATCTCTAAGAGCAGTGTTGTCAAATATGTTTCTCCACACGCATTTTTTAAAAATGTAATTCTTTATTACCGCTAAAAGATATCTAATAAACCCGGTGTAAGTCGGAGTTTTCGTCAAGGATTTTTAAAGAAATTTAATTTTTGTTTTCACATGATTTCAAATTTGTCTGGTTTACAATACAATAAGTAAAGTAAGTAAAGTCGTCGGGGCAGCTTAAAGTCGGTATCAGCCAGGGAGTCTATCCCCTTTTCAATATCGCTAGACCAAGGAGATTATTTCAGCGTCAGAGGTGGGGCGCCACACCTACCATCAGCTCCTTACTTTACCGCACAAATCCTGTACTACTCATAACGCTGAGTTGGCGAGGACCGGTATCGAACTAGAAACCTTCTGGTTTCTAGCCGAACGCTCTACCGACTGAGCTAACCCGGCCGCTCATACAAATGATTTAATTTTTTTTTAAATCAATGATATTACGTGAATTTAAAAAAAAATCATAGCCTTAATTAATTTTATTTTTAGTATTTACTAATTATACTATGCAGTTAATCGCATTTAGATATATCATCTTTCATTATTCAAAACCATTGTAATTTGATACAATATTCTTTTCTAGTACTAGATAATTAAATTCGGTTATATAACATCACTTTATTGTAATTAAAACTCATTTTTTCCCTCTTAAATCGCATGGTTATTTATTATCATTGACAGTCGAGATGACTTTGATTAAACAAAAAATAAACGTTAATTACTATTTTTCAGATTATTATGATTTTTTTTTTTTATGAAGCTTCGTTTTTAATGTTATTTATTTTTAGTTGGACGTAGTATTAAAAAGGGTAGGTGGGAGAATAAACTAGTTTTCTAATAATGTTCTTCTAACATTATTATCTTGAAATTTCGTGAAGAAAGAAAAGGCTCTCAAATTTCGCATGTGTTTACATTCCAGTTTACAAGGGTTAAAAAAAAACATATTGCCAAACATTTTTTGCTTTGGAAAGATTAATTAGATATTGAATGGCCTGTATGACAAAATCTGGCCATATAACAACATTGGGTTGCCTTTAGCAACCACTACTCAGGTGATACTTGCTCTTCACCTCACCCATACACCCAATAAAAACATATGTACCTTATCTTTACACACCATGCGTGTGTCTGTAAAACATAGCCTCATCATCATATTGATCATATGGGAATCTGATCTCTCTGACAAGATAAAGCGAGAATTCTTCCGGGATATAGCCCTTTCAGTGCTACTGTACGGCTACACCACTAATGAAACAATTAGAGAAAAAGCTAGATGTATTTTCCTGACCTACTGCCAGGCCAGGATGGACACAAGGTCATTTTAATGTAGGGAGCCACGCACAAACCGAGGCTAATGTGATGGCTAGTGTTAAAAATGTGTGATTCCTGTTGGCATTCCCCCTTTGGGAGGCATCAGGCAATAAACCCATCTCTGTCCCTTTAAATCGAGGGGGCAGGTGTTGCATGGTCCCCTGGAAACACGCGGTTAATTTAACTCTAGAGGCCAAAAACCGGAAAACAGTGTTCTAGATGGGAAATACACAGGAATGCTGCATGCTGGACTGACTGCACTGATACCCATGACTCTCTCTCACCACCCGTCCCTATCAGTTATTGCTCCTGGCAGCATCCAGAATCCGCACAGAGCTGATTGGCATAGATTTTTGCTGGTTAGCCTACACTGGTGTGTCCATGTGTTCTCCAGAAAACATCACTTATGAGTTCATCCTTGCTTCTCCAGAAAACATCACTTATGAGTTCATCCTTGCTTCTCCAGCTGTGTCCAGCATGTCTTGTTCATCTTACTGGGTGGTTTGTATGATAGAAGAGCAAGTGGCCGTATAGCTTTTTTTGTTCTAATGCACCAACTTTGATATCACATTCACCCTCTGTTAAGTATCTGGCCGCCATCCTTGGCCAGTTGGAAAGAACTCAAAGTAAATAAGTAAGTCCCGAGCTATAGAATCACTTTGGTAAGTGAATAAGTCCTGTGATAGAGAATCTTTTGGTAAGTGAATAAGTCCTGTGGTATAGAATCCTTTAGGTCCGACGTCCAAGAAGATCCAAGTAGTAGTGAGCTAAGATTAGAATCAGCCAGTATAAATAACAATGGCAGCAGCAGCAGAGCACTGCCAGTGATTGGACAACAAGGTTGGTCACATGGTAGTCGGCGAGTCTATAAGTAGAAGTGACCATTTGGCACACACCTTATAACAAAGAAATTCCAACACATGTTTTTTTTTGTTCCCTGGCAAGGCCCATGTATTTGTCCATCTTTCCGTTTTTTTATTTTCACCCTGTGATCTGCCGGGATGGCAAAATCCTTGTTAATCAATACTAGGTATGGTCTTCTGGCTGGGGTAAGGGGATCTGTCAGTATCTCAAAGTCCTATAGAATTTGATGTGTCCCATTCTCTAAAACAGATTCTGCTTTGTGCATATAACATTTGATTGTATGGTCAATTTAATTTCTTGCACAATTCCCAGTAGATCACCTTTCTTACCCAGTCGTGCCTACCTTATACTCTTGATGTGCTAATTTGTTGCATTCACTTAATACATAGTTGATCATTTCATCTCTGTCTCCACATATCCTACACTTACTATTCAGTTGTGTCTTATCTATTTTCACTTTGATATCATTTGTTCATATGGCATTGTCTTGTACTGCAATTATGAGAGATTATTATTATTATTAATTGCAAGAATATGCACCCTCCGGGCATAAGTATTTAAGTTTTTATATAATGAAATATATTTGAAAGACTAACAAAATTGAATAAGAATGCATATAAAAAGATTACGCTTATTTTAATTATATTTTAATTGGCTTCTATATAAAATCATTCATAGGATTGATTTTGATACATTGGAGAATAAAACAATGATATTAGAGATCAATAACATCAAGTAATTATTTATTAAACCTTGTTTTGTTAAAAAAAGTATGCAAATTAACCACACCATATATTATGTAAACCTTTATTTCTATTGTCTTCATCTATATTGTTATCTGTACAACGTTTTGGCCAATGTGCCTTCTGGCCTTCTTCAGATCCAATCAGTCCAATTGGACACATGGTGTTGTGGATATAGGCGTTGAGTTAATCCAATTCTAAGTGACAGTTATGTCTAGAGTGCAGGTTCAATCCTGTTCAAGGGCGATAGTAACATAGAATAATAATCAACACAGCTTAACACTTGTACCCAGTCATGGTTAGCGGAATGAGAACAGTATACCCCCATGGATTGAATAATGGGTTGGGTTCCAAGTTCTGAGAAGGCTCTCAATTACAACAAGAAGATTCCCAAGATCAAAGATAAGGTTCCAGAGTCCAACAAGAAATACCTGAAGAAGGCCAGAGGGCGCATCGATCGAAACATTGTACAGATCACAATAAAGATGAGGACTATAGTCTGAATAATCCAAATAATCCAAACTTTAAATATATATTAGAATAAAACAAACTATATATATATATATATATATATATATATATATATATATCAATAATACTGGGCATGTATTTATTAAAACTTGTTTTAAAAAAGAAAGTAGACCATCAGCAGTTATGTACTAACTTTCTGAGTATATATATATATATATGTAGTATATTAAGAAAAATGAAAAAACACAGGTTTAAATGGGTTAAGTGGTGAGTTTATTGGCCTATGCTGCAGTGTTTCAATCTATTAATTAGATCATCTTCAGGGCATTTGTTGGTATATGGAAGGTAATAAGAAATTTTTATCACAGAATAACGAGAAAAGTGAGTGGTAGTCCTTGTTATTCAGTCTGTTTAAAAAATTTTTTTATATAAACTAGCAAATATATGCACCCTCCGGGTGCAAGTATATAAGTTTTAATATAATGAAATATCGTATTAAATTAGAAAGGCTAATGAAACTAAATAGGAATACAGAAAAAAAGATTTGAAACATAGGGAGTATAATAAAAGATTTGAAACAGAGGGAGTCTAATAAAAAATGGAACAACTGAAATTTACTCTTCCATCACTCTCGTCTTTCATTGTTATTTTTTCTAATTTAAGTATTTAGTTATAAGAGGAAGTAAAGAATAAAATGACAGTTATTTTTTCTTGTTAATGGATTTCATTTAAGATTTATTGAAGAGATTTTTGCTTATATTCATTAAAATAAATCCAAACAGTTAGAAATCAATAATACTAAGCACATATTTATTAAATTCGATTTTTTAATATTAATATGCAAATTAGCCTTCCTATTCACACTGTAAACCGCTATTTTGTTGTATATATAAATACAATTGCATGTTGTCAGTATGTAGACATAGTTAACAGTATTAATAATGTAAGACAATTTTATTAATAATTGAGGTTTAGATAAAAATAAAATCATGGAGAATGTGATGTAAATAACAAAGGGAATTGTGACTTGTATAGCAATATAGTTTCGGTTACATACAGACAAACACACAATCTCCATTATAATAAGATATATATATATATATATATATATATATATATAATACTGGTGTACAATATTTTTATGTAGTAATGGTATTGACTATAATTCAAATACTCATTGTTAACATTACTTAATTCCTGAAATTACTGTGACGTAAGAAGTGATGTAATTTCAGTTACAAATAGAGGCTGAATCTCCATTACATATAGATTATTTAGATATATGCATATGTTAATTTTGTATCTGTAAAACAAAACATTTTGAACAAAGTAAGAGGGGGGGGGTTAAAATGCCCTTATTTCGAAAAAAAAAAAAAAAAAACACGAAAAATAAAAGAAAAAGAAATTTATTTATGTTGTAGTGTTCTACATAAATCGTCTTTTGTTTAGAGAGTTTTATAAAAAAAAAAACAGGCCAATCATCTTGAAGTACTAGTGTTTGTATATCATTAGTTTTGATGAATGTTTCTCATGAATATGGAGACCATCCCAGCAGGACAAGAAAGGCTGAGAAAAATTGAATAACATAACTAATTTACCATCATTTATACACAATTTACATTAGAAAAGGGCTTAGCTCAGTTGGTAGAGTGTCTGACTAGGAACCACAAGATTCCTGGTTCGATAGCCACCCTCGCCAACTCAGCATATGAGTAGCACAGGGATCTGTGCGGTAAAGTAAGGAGCTGATGGTAGGTGTGGCGCTCCACCTCAGACACCAAAACAATCTCCTTGGTCTAGCGCTTGTGAAAAGGGGATAGACTCCCTTGCTGTCTGGCTGATACCGACTTTAGTCCACCCCAACGTCTTTACTTACTTTTTACTTAAACCCAATGCAATCTATCCCCTCCTATGGAGAGTAAATAAGATTTTGAGGTGGAGCACCACACCCACCATCAGCTCCCCACTTTACTCATACACTAAATTGGTGAGGGGCAGTATCGAACCAGTAATCTTGTGGTTCCTAGTTGGACTGACTACTAAACCAGCCCTTATAATAATAATAATGAAATTATTGTGTACTGTGCTCATGAGCACTATAACTCATCAATGCTTCATATATAGTGCATAGAATAATATATTAATGCAGGGCCAGTATTGAACCCAGAACCTTGTGATTCTGAGCCGTATATACTCTACCGACTTTGCTAAACTGGCATTAGTATGGGTTAAATAGATAAAAGGATTTTTTGGAATGTTAAAACTTGCCAAACAATGCACCATGAATCTTGAACATTTTAATATTTTTCATGTTGAATATTTTAGAACATTTTTTAATAAATATCTGGAATAGCATGTTTTCTTTTTTTTAGTTGGGCTAAGAACTTTTCAGCATCTCCTTGTATAAACAAATGAAAAGCAGAGCCCAATATTTGACAGGTGCTTAAAATTGTTTACTTTTTCGTCTTATTTATTTATAAAAATAGCATTCCCAGTTGATTTTTTTTTTATTTGAGATTATTCTTATTTAATCACATTAGTTATATAGAGCTCTGTAAATGGAGTTCAAAACTGTTTGAATTATGCAAATATCCCCAGTGATTCAAAAGTTATGAGAATTTAAAGCCTCAAAATTGGGGGTACAAAAGTGGACATGATTTTGTTAAAAAAAAATGTCAAATCACAAACTAATTCAAAACAAGAAATTCAGTAATTTCTTTACCATTTCTTTATTTTTGGAGCAATTTTGATAAAACTTATCCATACATTGTCCATACAGAGTTGATGACACAGTATGTTTTTGCTAGTCTGCCAACACTGGTGTGTCCATGTATAAGTGTTCAAAAGAGAACCTAGATTATGGGTTTGTCCTTACTTCTCCAACAGTGCCCTGCATGTCTTTCTTAAAAATTGTTTATCTTTTAATTTCTCACTTATTTGAACTCGAATGACGTTAAACTCCCTGATGGTGAGGTTCCAGTTTTGGAGGTTTGGGGAATGTGGAGCACCCCTTCATCACCATTGCTCCCTGGTCCACTCTGACCCGGAGTGGTAGTACCTGTTAGGGTCCCATCTATGGGTTAAATAGAAAACATGAGTTTATAAACAAAATTGTATTATCCATTAAAAATTGATTTATTTCAAAACTTTATTGGCATTAAATGACCCACTGAGGTTGATATGCCGTAAAACAAAACAAAACAAACAAACAATTATTTGAACTCTTTTTCTTATAAGAACAAGAAAAAAGGAAAGAATACACACACATGATTGTTAAAATTAAGAAAGGAAGAGCTAGTGTCAATAATATTGTTACCTAACTTTATTTTTCCAGGCTCTGCAAATAGTATGCTCTTTGATATCATTCTTGTTTTCCATTCCTCTGATGTACTTCAAATCCAAATAATTCCAAACAGCAGATTTATATTGGGTGGTCTTTGTAAAATTCTGCCATATTTTTGCTCCCTTAAAATCAAGTTATATATCAAGCTGCTCCTGATTAGACAAGAAGTCACGACTGAGTCGTATAGAGAAAACAAGAAAGAAAAGAAAAAAAAACAAAGAAAATGTTTTTATAAAAACCTTTATTTAAGAAAACATAAAAGTACAATGTATTTATTTCAAATAAACAGAAACGAGAAATTAAGATTTTTAAGATAGTAGCAATAATTTAAAATGGAAATGATAAAGCAATAATAGAATAAACAGAGCATGTGGGAAAAGAATTAACGGTTGGCTAACCATATTGTTAATAATTGGTCAAGCAAAAAGGTGTGCCTATCTTGTGATGCACATTTTCTCATTAAAAGTTGAAAGCAAATTATTTATCCTTAAGACATTGATATTTGGTTTCAAGTGAGAAGTCATGAGTAACTATTTAATAAGATGAAATGTACTTTTCATTTTTTTGCTATTTTTCTGAATTTTTTAGATGAGGCTTGATAATTTTTATTATTCAGACTATTGTCCAGATAACAAGGAAGATGAGAACAATAGTCCGAATATTCCAAATAATATATTTTTTGACGTTATCAAGTTAATTAACCGGGTACACGTTGATGGTTTGGTTGTTTTGTTTTACAGCCGGGTCATCTAATGCCCAATCAAGTCATTTTGATAATCAAGGGACTAAGATTGCTTACAGTACCTGCTGTTATTTAACTTTAATAACAATTGGGGGAACACTTAAATTTTAAGTGTTCACCCAATTAAGTATTCAGCAGGTTCAATGCTGTTAACTTAGGTGTTCTAACAGGAAAACATATCAAATAAAGGGCACTAATTTTGCATTTTAATATTCAACCAATAAGAGCAATGTTTTTCTTGCAAATTTGGCATTTTTACTTTATGATCTTTTTTTAATTTATAGGAAATATATATATATATATATATATATATATATATATATATATTAAGAAATTTGAAAAAACAAATGTTCCGAAAATAGGATGAATTTATTTATCAATGTTTAAACATTTTGTTTTCTTTAAACCTTCATCAGGATGTATCTTGGGGTGAAGAAAATGATGGATGTTTTTTTATGTTTTAATAACTACAAAATACCAGGCTTTATTTAATTATTTAGTTATCATTCCCACTTTGTTCTCATAAAATAAGTCTATTAATACTTTTTCTTGTCTTCGAGTTGCGTCACACATCATGACATCTTTGCGTGCGTGGATCGCAACTTGTCTTTCAAAAATTATAACGCTGAACAAATACAGTTACACAACAAAAAAGATTTTATAAACATTTTCATCTCCTGTCATCTATAAAACATCCATCATTTTCTTCACCCCAAGATACATCCTGATGAAGGTTTAAAGAATCCGAAATGTTTAAACATCGATAAATAAATTCATCCTATTTTTGGAACATTTGTTTTTTCAAATTTCTTAATATTGTTGGATTTATTTTCCATATTTACTCCCATATATATATATATATATATATATGATGGCAGCCAACTCGTTTTCAAGTATTGCCATTGTTTGATATATAAATATAAAAAAAAAAAAAAAAAAAAAACATGTTCAACAGTTCAAAGAATATAATGGTGAGCTTCAAAAAGTTCAACAATGAGCTGCACGAAAGTGGCTCTTTAGTCCTGCCAAAGTCTTGCACATCTTCCCACATTTACAGGTAATTCCAGGGAGCACAGGGTATTTTATTAGTCCATCCTGCCGATGCACAGATTGGTGACTGATCAGGCCAACCTTGCTCATACATAGCCTTCCACACTGGTCACATAGTAGACCGATTTGAAGCCCTTGGTTGTCTACTTTTTTATTTTTGAGAATATCTTGTTTCAACTGCTCATGCTGTATATACGGTTGGTCTCAAACTTTTTTGTGCCCTCCTGTAAAGCTCTTTTCCACTGCCCACGGTCCAAAGCCTTAGTCTCCCAGGTCTTCTCATCGATGTTACATTTTTTCAAGATCGACCTCAGGCAATCCTTGTATCTCATCTTGGGCCCTTGAACCAAACGCTTGCCGTTTATAAGTTCCCCATAGAACAGTTGTTTAGGAAGTCGCCCATTGTTCATCCTTACCAAAATGTATATATATATATATATATATATATATATGTGTGTGTATATATATATATATATACACACACACAAACAAAGATGCTGATAGGTATGTGTCCTGCATACCTGATGCATAAAAATCTAAAAGGACAGTAAAATAATATCCATGTAATCCAAGGATGCACCTAGAGACAGTTTTCCCATAGAAAATACTGATGCATTGCTCACAACCAATCCTTAACAATTTAGGGATGTGTATTCTCCACTAATTGGCAGAAAGCTTTTTTTTATTTATTTTTTTAAATTAAAAAAAAAATTTTTTTTTAAGAAATTTCCACTGCTAACATCATAAGATAATTTCTAGCTTTGTGCTTAACTCTGGTATTGCTCGAAATGAATTACATAGGATAGGTTACAAGGTAGGAGTTAAACAGCTTTAGTTTCCCCAGATCATAAATAAAAACCTTACAGTTTATTAAGAAATTTTAGTTAGGACTCATTCAAAGCAAATTTGTGCATCCAAGGACGCACTAAATCAAAAAGTTATCGGCATCACTGTGTGTGTGTGTGTGTGTGTGTGTATATATATATATATATATATATATATATATATATATTTGTCCTAATTTGATTTTTAAAAAAGAAACATTTATTTGCATTTAAGTTATTGCTTGTAAATCTAAAAGGACAGTAAAATAATATCCATGTAATCCAAGATGCACCTAGAGACACAGTTTTCCCATAGAAAATACTGATGCATTGCTCACAACAAATCAAAAGTGTTGATTAATTTGCTGTCACTTTATCTAAATAATTGAAATAATTTTTTGATGAATTGGTTTGCATGTTATGAAAGGAAATCTATCTGTTTATTTTTGGGGCATGAATGTATCAGTGTATTTATCTTTGAGAATGTCACATAGTATATTGGTTACCTAGCCAGGCTAGCAGACCATTGTTAGCAAGTTGATTCTCATTGGGTGCTCATACTTTTGACCTTGTGTCAAACAAGGCTCAGCTTAGTAAATGACTATATACTTCTCCTCAGTGGCTCTGACAATAAAATAGTTTTTTCTTTATATTATTTTGATTATTCAAACTATTGTCCTCATCTTTATTGTTATCTACACAATGTTTTGGCTAGATTAGATTAAAAAAAGAAAACAATATTGTTACGTAGCGGCCTTCTTCGCTACTCTAAATCGTGTAAGTAAGTAGTCATTGCGGGTATATATATATTTACCAACCCCTCCGCACGAGCCGGATATGACACAAGGTCAATTTCTTAAGCGGAGTTCAACAGGTTTGAATTCAGAGTTTTCCTTCTCCTAGACCGGTTGCCTAACCAAGGTTAAAAAGCCCAGTCTGCCCTACTATTTACCCATAGCTGGAGAGAGAGAGTAGTATTCATACCTTTCTCAAGGGTATTAGCGCTAAGTGAAATGCAACGTCCAGGATTTGAACTCGTGGCGACGAATCCATTTCCCATGACTTTAACCACTACACCATGCGCTTTCATTGCGGGTATATATGGTCACGTAGCGAAGTATGTAGTAGTCAGCTACTACCGACTACTGGACTTCAATAAACAACAGATACGTATATACAAAAATAGGACCCTTCTTTATTGCTCTTCAGTGTGTAGGTAGGTGAGGTGTAGAGCTTCACAATGAAAATGCCAGTGGCTGACGAAGAGCGCAGTGTTCACAATGAGTGCCCGAGGGTGTTTGCTGATGAGAGACGTGAAGTGTCCTTTTGGCTGCTGGCTGGCGTCTCTGTCTGTCGGTTTGAATCTTCTCGCCTTTATATTGATAGATACGCCTTTGCATCTTTATCTTTTGATCTGAAAACGGACATTTGTTATATATTTCTTTATCTTCTCCCTGCTTTCTTGACCGGAAACCCTCTCTTCCGCTTTCTCTTTCTTTCTAAATATATATTTTTATCTTTCTCTTTGTCCCTCTGCCGGAAGCTCTGACTTCTGGGCGAGGACAATACAACAATATGAGTGAAGGTAAAAAATCATACTTAAGCAGATATGCTGATAGGTACACGTCCTGTGTCCCTAACACACAAAAATCTAAAAGGACGCAGTAAAATTGTATCCATGCATCCCAGTGTTTTTCTTTTTTTCTTTCACCATTTCAAGCTAACTGTAAATACATTTCAATAGTTTCTTAGAAATGAATTACACGGGATAGGTTACAAGGTAGGGGTTAGATAGTTTTAGTTGTTTCCACATATCGTAAATAAAAACCCTACAATCCATTAAGAAACTTTAAATTTCCTGCGGACTCATTCAAAGTAAATATGTGCGTCCCAGGACATTGTTGTAGATAACAATGAAGATGAGGACAATAGTCTGAATAGCACAAATAATCCAAATTATCTAAAAATTTCAGAAAAAAAATTTTTTTTCAATTCACAGATAAAGCATATTTGAAGGTTTTTTTTTTGTTTTTTTTCCATTCTTCAAATGATGTTTCGTGATTAGTATTGTCAAAAAAAATAAGAAAATTGTGATTCATTGGTACATCAGTGAATTGTTATGCATCTAGTACAAACCAATGATTACTTGTCCTGTTGGTGGGGCTGTAGAATATGTTGATTGCACTTCTACAAAGAGCTAAGACCCTTCTTCTCAATGGGGCTACCTGTTGGCTGTGGATGGCAACCCATAATACCTGACGAAGGAATCCTGATGGCTGAATTGTCCATGACTTGCAACACTTCACTTTGGCCTTTACTTGAGCTAGACATGCGGTCGGAAAAGCCCCATCTGGTCAATCAGCTGGTCATGTCAAGATTTAGCACAGATGTGATTGTCCTGACCACATTTCTCAGTTGCCCCAGGTCGCAAGAGAGTCATGGGTATCCGTGCTGTCAGCACAACCTGATGATGATGAGATACTTGATATATGACTATAAAGAGTATAGACAAATGCGCAATTTTAAAAATGCAATGGAACATTAAAAATATTCTTTACAATAAGATTAAAATGGATCAAATTTCAGCATTAGATAAATCATAAGGAGTTGATATGCTATTAAACAAATATACCAAACCAAACCAGTGGTTGACATGCCATAAAACTAACCAATCTAAATATATATAATATATATATATATTATATATATATATATATAAATCTAATGAGTCAGACTATTAGTTTCGCTTAAAGCTCTTCAGGGCTAAGATCTGATCTTAGCCCTGAAGAGCTTTAAGTGAAACTAATAGTAGGTTCGTCTGACTCATTAGATTTATCTTTATTATTTGCTCTACTTAGGTATTGAGCACTTTTTACTTATTAGCTTATTCTCCTAGCGGTTATATGAATATATATATATATATATATATATATATATCTTATATACATATATATACATATAAATTGTTTTTTCTTTTGGCCAAATACTGTACCAATACATTACTTTTTGTTGGTACGACTATCTTGGTCTTTTTTTTTTTCTTTTTTTTTCAAAAAATTTTTTTCTCCCCGGTTGATGTTTGGTAGTATATTTTTACAATCAAACTATTTGCTGGGTTTTTTCTCACCGCGAGGATTTACCAACACGCTTGGTATATTAAATTATATATATATATATATATATATATTATATATATATATATATATATATATATATGACTTTCTGATTTATTCTCTTAAATTCTGAAGTAGTTTAAGATTAGATCATCATTTTTTTTTGGGGGGGGGGGGGTATTTATTTAATCTAATCTAACCTATTTGTGTGCTTTATATATATATATATATATGTGGAAAAGATAATTGGAAGAAAAATATATATGCTTTGGTATATATGAAATTTATTACTGTTGTCAATACGTGTTTCAACAAAAATAACAATAATAAATTTCATCCATACCCAAGTCTATATTTTTCTTCCAATTATCTTTTCAACATATGTTGGATTCATTTCCATTTTTCTCCTTTTATTTATTATTATATATATTTATATATATATATATATATATATATATATATATATATATATATATATATATATATATATATAATATAAATTCTTGCAAATTATTGGTGCTAGATAGGAATGATTGAAGCCATATTACTGTGTACAAAATAATGATTATTATTAAATAAGAATATTTACTGTAGACAATATAATTGTGCATAAATTAACATTAGATTAGCAACACCAGCACTTTCTTTGATTTTTTACCGACCTTAATTGGTTTAAATCGCCATTTCTCGCGTATTTCAGGTACAAACTTAAAAATATTCATATGGTTGGAAATAAGATAAAATAATCTCCCTAAATATGTCATTTGTGTTTTTATCCATTCAATTATTTTTTACGGTGAGTTAAAATGGTATTTTGCTTCGAACAGCTAAAAAGGTAATAATTTTTTTCCGAGTGTAAATTTTATACAATACTTTTATTTGTAAAATCAAAGGGGCTAAACTTTATCAATATTCTTGAAATTTTTCAATTAGAAGACACTTTAACCTGCAAGTGGAAACTTGTTTTTTTGTTTTTTTTAAAATTTTCTGACCTTTGGAAGATATGATAGACAAAAGTTGACAGATTTTCTTCAAAAAGTATAAGATTGGAAAAAAAAAAAAAAAAAAAAAAAAAAAAAAAGAGCACTATATCATTAATAGAAGATAGTCTCAGAATTATTTTCATATATAATGTGTGAAATGTTAATGATGGTGTACCGTCATGATTTTGTTGTGAAACATTCAATCTAAAAACAAAAAAGAAAACTTAAAATTACAAGAAACGTAAACAAAACTCAGCACCCGTCTGACCTGGCTTTGTTTAAAAACATATGTAAATAGGTATTCTATTTCTAGTATGTAATTCAACATAGGTATTTAAAAAGGTATTTTTATGTTCAAAGGGGTTTTATTTATTTAAATTAATACTATATATATGTATACATGTAGTATTAAAATGAAAATGTTGAATAATCTTGTGGTAAACTTTTTTTTAAAAAGCCAAAAACGTTGCTATCTATACCTTTTATTCTCTAAATAATGGGTTACAGCATAGAGATACATACAGGTCTAATGATGCCTGATAGTTTGCAAGTTTGAAAATTTTGGTTAACTTTAAAAATTTTGCTTAAATTCATATACTGAAAATTGAGTGTCAAAAACAAGCCAAAAAGCCTTCAAAACAGGCCTTTTTTCAGGTTGATTTAAGGCATGTAAAAAAAAACTTAAAAACGCCCGGCGGACCCCTTAATTTGAGTACAGAATCAGAGAGATCATGCAAATATACATAAGAATTTCAAGTTTTATCAAAATTGCTCCAAAAATAAAGAAATGGTAAAGAAATTGGTAATTTATGAGGAAGTGCGTACCGGTCTCCTGCCTCAAGAGTTGCTGCCCGTGACTATAAAATAACGACCCAGCTCAGTCTATTCAAAACTATCCATCTTCATATCTATCTAAATTTGTTAATATTTATCTATATTACTTTAAATACTAAGATTTTTTTTTTTATTCATGTTTGTTTAATGTCTTGTGTTTAGTTTAAATAAACAAGAATTTCGACAAAAAAGAAGCGACCCCTCCCCATACATTTACTTGTCGAAAATATCTATCTATCTATCTCCATTTGTTTGTATCTATCTATATTATTTCGTTTGTTTATCTATCTATCTATCTCGGTCTATTCAAAACTATATATTCATCTTCATATCTAAACAAGAATTACGACAAATAAACAAGAATTACGACGAGCTGGGGTTGTTATTTTGATAGTCACCGGGTAGCAGTTTTTGAGGCGGGGAAACTGGGACGCACTTCCTCATAAATTACCAAGAAATTACTGAATTTCTTGTTTTGAATTGGTTCATGATTGGATGTATATTTTTTTTAACAAAATCATGTCCACTTTTGTACCCCCAATTTTGGGGCTTTAAATTCTCATAACTTTTGAACCACTGGGGATATTTGCATAATTCAAACAGTTCTGAACTCCATTTACAAAGCTCTATATAACTAACATGATTAAATAACAATAACAATATATACATTTTAACAAAATCCTGTCTACTTTTGTACCCCCAATTTCATGGCTTTAAATTCTCATAACTTTTGAACCACTGGAGATATTTGCATAATTCAAACAGTTTTGAACTTCATTTACAAGCTCTATTTAACTAATATGATTAAATAACATAAACCTCGAGCAAAAAATCAACCTTTTAGATAAATTTATGTTTAATATATTTTTTCCTAGATATATTGGGGGAAATATTTTTTTTTTTTTACTAGTCTGAGCTCCGCTCCTTATTTCATTTTATGAAATCCGAACAAAATATATTTTACTTTAGTTTTTAATTTTTTCTATAAATATAAGAGTCTGAATAATTAAATCAGAAATTTTTAGAAACATTTTGGAGGTCTTTACTGGTGTAAAGCAAAACAAATATCTCAGTGGAGTGAAGGGAATATGATGATTTTTAAGTAAGTAATAATTTTTTTTTTAAAATATTAAACGTTTTATTTTATTTACTTAATTCCCCTCTCCCCTCAGGTAATATCTTACAAAAAATTATTTTTACACCACCCGGAGGGTGTTTATTTTGCTAGTAAGTATAATGATTGTGAACAAAATTGTAATGGAACATTAAAAATATACTTATGATTGATTACAAACATTTTTAAATGAATGAAATTTTCGGCATTAAATAACCCATAAGTAGTTGATATTGTAAGATTCAAAGGTTATGACAAAGTCATAACTCGTTGAAACACAAACAAACTCCGACAAGGGTTGAGGGACAATACATTTAATAGATAACAGCACATGAATACAAAGGATACATAATAGAAGAGTACATGGATACATAAGATACAAATACAAGAGTAGATAAACCTACATATGTAAAAGGACTGGAGCGTCCATAGATAGAAATGACTTACAGCGAGGGGGGTCGGAGCCCCACCGAGAAAGGGGTAGACTGTGTCTAACCCATGTGGTCTCGTAGCGAGTAAAGAGGTAGAAAAGAGGAAGAGAAGTTTGAAATAGCCGCTTAAATACCAGAGGTCCCCTAGTGGGAACAAACGACAACTGGCGGGCATATAACTCCTCAGGCAAATGGGAAAATAACCCCTACAATATGATGTTAAACAAATATAGCAAACCAAACCCAGGGTTGACATGCCATAAAACTAACCAATTTAACCTATTTTTTCACACACACACACACACATGAGAGAGAGAGAAACGTTCTGATTTATTTATTACCCAAGTTTTTCAAGTGCTTTAAGATTAGAGCTTCATTTCTTTTCTGGGTGGGGTGGGGGCTATTTATTTTTTGTGGCAAACATTGTATAGAAAGATTTTGACTATAAACCTGTGAAAGATAAAATTGGATATTATAATAATGGTGTAGCGGTTATGGGATCGGCCTGTCAGCTTCGCAGTCCGGTTTCAAATCACGCACAGGGCGGCCTTCCTATCTATAGCTCTGCTGATGAGGCCTAATAGGCCGAAATGTACATACAGAGATTGATTTTTCTCGATTTATTTAGCCATACATTTAAATAGGCATTCCCGCCTAATTCATTATTAATTAATTAATTTTCAAAATTAGGTACGACTCCAATTAAGCACATATTCTCAAAAAAATTGTCGGCAAAAAAGCCATTCCAAACATACCTTGTTTACAACTTATCATATTATAATAAGCAAATGTTGGAGGTGCGTGGTGTAATGGTTAGAGTCATAGGAAATGGACTTGTCGACCAGAATTCAAATACTGACGAGCCCTTTTGCATCTCCCATTGTACAAATACCCTTGGGAAAGGTACGTATCCAACTATTCTTCCTCCAGCTATGGGTAAATAGTAGGGAAAACAGGGCTCTTTAACTGTGACTAGGTAAACTCTCTAAGAGAAGGGAAACTCTGAATCCAAACCTGTTAAACCCCATTTAAGAAATAGATCTTGTGTCACATCCTGCTTGTGTGGAGGGGTTGGTAAAATCTATTAATAATAGAGATTCGGTCTCTATTTGTCTGTAACCGAAACTATGTCACTGCCTACGTCACAGTCATTTCAGGAATTAAGTAAGTTTATCAATGAGTATTTAATTTATAGTTAGTATCATTACTACATAAAAATATTAAAATTCTATGAAAAATCAATTATCAAATTTTCACAAAACTTTGATACCTTCTGATAAGTTTATGTTTAAAATATTTTTTTCCTAAGATATATAAGGGGAAATATTTTTTTTACTAGGTCGACCCCCATCCTTATTTAATTTTATGAAATCCAAACAAAGTGTATTTTACTTGTACAATTTTTAATTTTTTCTCTAAAAATAGGAGTCGGAATAATTAAATCAGAAATTTTTAGAAATGTTTTGGAGCTTCCTACTGTTGTAAAACAAAATGAATATCTCAGTGGTGTGGAGTGTTCCTAGTTCAATACTAGTCCCCGCCAACTCAGCGTATGAGTAGCACATGGATCTGTGCGGTAAGGTAAGGAGCTGATGGTAGGTGTGGCGCTCCACCTCAGATGCTAAAACAATCTCCTTGGTCTAGCGCTATTGAAAAGGGGATAGACTCCCTTGCTAACTGGCTAATACCGACTTTAGGCCGCCCCGTCGACTTTACTTACTTTTTTTATTAATTTTTAAAAAATATTAAACGTTTTATTTTATTTTATTTATTTAATCCTCCCCACCCTCAGGCAATATATTTCAAAAATGTATTTTTACTGCGCGGAGGTTTTTTTTTGGGTTTTTTTTTCTAGTATATATAATAAGCAAATTCCATAAAACAAAAAAATAGTAACAGCAGTTTGATTAAAAACATTTCTAAAAAAAGTACATATTCATTCTTATATACACACACACACACACACACACACACACACACCATCCTGCATACTTTTAAAAGTTGTCATTTTCTAAAATGAGCCTATTTTAACCTTTTAAAACTTGTCCGGTCATTCACATCACTTTTCAGGAATGAATTATTTTGATATTAGCTCCTCATTTCATTCATGTTTGACTTGCAAACTTAGACTATGTGTTCTTTATTCTATTTTAGAGGAAGTTTGACATTTGATAAGGAAAAATGATAATTCTAGTGTAGGGACAGGCAGGTACTCTATGAATCATTTTTTTTCTTTTTTCTTTTTCTTCTTTTTCTTTATAACTTTAAAAAATCTTTGTAAGATAAAAAAAAAAAGTTCCCTCAATTTTATTCCTAACTGAAGCTGAAGGGCAAAGATTAACAGTTTTAGATGTGTAAAAAATTTAATTTCAGTTATGGAATAACTATCTGTTATTAAAGTATGAATTCGGTGTGAAATTTTGGATTTTTAACTTAGTCTCATATTTGCATTGTAGATTTTGTGCCTGTCATTATATAAAAAAAAAAACAACTTTATTTTGAAACTAGATGCAGCTACCCAGTGTCGCCAAGGTAGAGGGGTGGGGTAAAAAAAGTTTGTCTCGCAGATCCATTATTACTGAATCGTGAGTTGGATCTCTGCAAAATGCCCCATTAAAACCCCCTTGTAATAAAAAGACCTTGCACTGATCCAGCCATTTTGAAAAAAAAAAAAATATTGTCTACTATTTACAGTATTAAATGAAGAAAAAAATCCATGCTGTTATCATTTAAATTTTATTTTTTAATTATCTTCACAAATATAAATCAAATCTACTTTATTTTTGCTCAAAAAGCAAGATCTGGTGAAAGTGAATGTGTATATATATTTACTTTGTCATTAATTGTTTTATTTTAATAGTTTCCTTTGGAAACACACACACACACACACACACACACACCCAACAGCCCTTTATATGTGTATAGATAAGTCTCTACATTCCAATCTCTGACCCACCAAATGTTGTTATGAATCTCAGTTAGCTGGGTTGAGGAATCAAATTAGATATAAGCCCCAACCCCTTTTTATCATATGGGTGCTAGAAGGCGGTGGCTGCGGGTCTACATGTCCTGGGAATGACATTAAACTCTATCTGATGGTGAGGTTCCAGTTTTGGAGGTTTGGGGAATGTGGAGCACCCCTTCATCACCATTGCTCCCTGGTCCACTCTGACCCGGAGTGGTAGTACCTGTTAGGGTCCATCTATGGGTTAAATAGAAAAATGTATTTATAAAAAAAATTGTATTATCCATTAAGAATTGATTTATTTCAAAACTTTATCGGCATTAAATGACCCACTGAGGTTGATATGCCGTAAAACAAACAAACAAACAACCAGCTGGTCACATCAAACCTAGCACCTTAACCCTCTCAACTCTATTGCCCTTTAAGGCAAGCCCTCAACCCTTTTTATCATATATGTACTAGAGGGCAGTGACTGAGGGTCTTAGTGTCCTGGTCATGGCGTTAAACTGCATCTAATGGTGAAGTTCCAAATCTTGAGCTCTGGGAATGTGGAGTACCTCTTCATTGCCATTACACCCAGGTCCACTCTGACCTGGAGTGGTACCTTTTAGGGTCTTATCTAACAACAAAACAAACCAAACCAAATTAGATATACTAGTCTACGAATTTAATAGTTGAACAATGATTATCTGGGTTTGTGATAAAAAGCAATAGAAATAAGATGGAAGACTATTAAAAATAAATCTATTAATAATGGAGATTGTGTGTATTTCTGTCTGTAACCAAAACTACATCACAGCTTGCGTCACAATATTCTTGTGTTATGTACACTCAAAATTTGAGTAAGCCATTTTAAAAATTGATTTTTTTTACTCTTGCCCATTTTTTTTTTCCAGTAATGAGAAGTTAACTAAGAAGTTTACAAATAAATAAATACCTACAATATTGTGTAAAATTTATTTGCAAAATATTCAAAATAATTATTTCATTAATAATTAATAGATGCGTGCAACATTTTATTTGAGGAGGACAAAACTAAGTTTCCATTTCAAATTGTTTTATTTTTTTTACTCGCCTTTTTCCTCACACGTTCTGACACATCCCCCCTCTCTCTCTCTCTCTCTTCAGCTATCAGTAAATAGTAGGGCAGACTGGGCTCTTTAACCTTGGCTAGATAACCAGTCTAGAAGGAAAATCTGAATTCAAATCTGTTAAACCTGCTTAAGAAATTGACTTATCACATCCTGTTCATGGGGGGGGGTATATATATATATATATATAAATGGACACTACCACGCCATTGTCTTTAACAGATGCGATATATATATATATATATATATATATATATATATATATATATGATAAAAAGTGTTGGGGGTTTGCCATTAGAGCATTGGGTTTGGGACAATCATATAGGTGCTAGGGCTTGACATGACCAGCCAATTGATCTGATGGGGCCCTTAGAGATAAGGAAAAGTTGCATTTTTTTGTTTGTTTTTTTCTCCTCGGTAAACAGATCTTTTTATAACAAATCTTAGGCAGCCATTTGGAAAGCACTGCAAGCTGTGTGTGGCCTGTATGCTACAGTTGGCCCATGGCTTTTCTGGATGATATAGTTATTTGTAATATGAGATGAAATTGTTTAAAGTTGTTGAACAACAATCTGACAGTTGTGATTGTAAGAAAAAGGATTCAAAGTTATATTTACTTGACATATAAACTCCGACAAGGATTGATAAACAAAACATTTAATACGTATACAGCACGTGGATATAACAAGATACATAATACATAGGTAAAACAAAGTTACATGTAGAAAGATAAATACACATTCATGAATGGTACATGATATACATAAAAGTACAGACATGAGACTAAGAATAGTCCATGCTGTATAATTAATTTACAGTAATGTAAGGGGGGGCGAAGCCCCAACGAGAAGGGGTAGACCAAAATCTACCCCATGTGTCTCGTAGGTCGAGGAACCAGGAAAAGAGAGAGAAGTGTTTGAACCAGCTGCTTAAATATAAAACGGCCCCCTAGCAGGCACCAGCAACTAAACGGGCAGATAACACCCCCCAGGCAAATACAAAACTAACGCTACATGATAAAAGCAATAAGATAGAAGATGACATTATAATTAATATGGCAGATTCTTCAATATTTTCACATTCTTTTCTGTAATTCTTGGATTTAAAATTCCTTACAGAAAGTTGAAGCTTCTAATTAAAAACTGGATATATCTGCACTGGTTAAATTTTGGTTTGGTTTCTTTGTTCAATAGCATACCAACCTTCATGGGTTATTTAATGCCAAAGCCATCCTTGCAGAAGAACAGTAGTAATACTATTTAACTCATAGTTGGGCCCTTCATCCCCTGTGTCTTGGGTATGACATAAAACTCCATCTAGTGGTGAAGTTCCAATTCTGGGACTCTGGGGAGTGTGGAGTACCCCTTCATCGCCATTACTCCCAGAGTTTGAAAAAAAATTGTGATATATGTTATTCCAAGGAAGTGTATGAAAATTGGGACTATATGACCTTTAGGCACCCCTTTTATGATCTCGATTCATGAGTACATGTTTTTCATTTACACTGTCAAAATCCGGTTGTTTGTTAAGACGACTTTAGTTGTTTTTTTTTTTTTAATTATAAAACTAACCCCAAACCCAAACAAACAACTGGATTTTGACGGTGTAAATGAAAAACGTCCTCATTAATTGAGATCGGAAAAGGGGTGCCTAAAAGTCATATGGTCCAAAAATTGTAATGCTGCACAAACACACTGGCAAGCCTTACAGAGAGATTGAGGATATTATGATGATAATAATGGAATTCTTTTTTTTTTTTTTCTTTTTTTTTTACCAATTAATTTGCACACGGGTGTATATATACATGTATGTACATTTTAATTTTACTTACACTTTTTTTTTTTAATTTCAGGATGATCTCTGTTACCAGGAGTCGGGTACGAGAAGTGGAGTTCTGGAAGGTCACTTGCGTCATTGTTCTTTACTGGATTGTGTCACTCTCTCTCATCTTTGTCAATAAATACATTCTCAGCGGCAGCTTTGGCAACTATGACTTGTCCATTTTTGTTGCCTGGTACCAATGCTGTACAGGATCCATTGTCATCTTCGTGTCAGGTCTCCTCTTCAACTCCATGAAATGGTCGTTCCAAATCCCTTCTGTGAACGTTCGGACGCTGCTCGAACAGGACATTCTCATCCTCTCCTACACTTTTGTTGGCGGATTGACGCTGAATAATCTCATGCTGAAGCACATCAGCGTCGCATTCTACCAGGTGGCGCGCTCCTTCACGCTCGTCTTCACCGTGATGCTCTCCGTCTACATTCTCAGCAAACCGTTCACAAGGAAGGTTCTCATCTGTTGCTGTTTAGTCATTGGTGGATTTTCGCTCAGCGTCAAAGAGGAGGACGTGTCCGGAACCTTGTCGCTGTGGGGCATACTCTACGGAATAGTAGCTAGTTTTTTTATCGCCCTCTGCGGAATCTATCTTAAAAAGGGTGAGAAAATCGTCAAGGGTGACACGTTAAAACTTACGTACTGCAATAGCATCAATGGTGCAATTATTTTTATTCCTCTCATCTATAGTTCAGGACAACTAAAAATGGTTATTAACTCGCCTACCTTTTATGATCCATGGTTTTGGATATTTCTCACTTGCTCAGGACTCCTTAGCTTGGGTATTGGTTGGGCCAGTGCCCTACAAATAAAGTATACATCCCCAGTCACTCACCATATCAGTATCAATGCTAAATCGGTTGTACAGACTATACTGGCTGTGTTATATTTTCATGAGCAGAAATCATTTCTCTGGTGGTGTGGTAACCTTCTCGTTGTCTCGGGTGTTATGGTATATGCCTATGAAAAAATATACGCTGCAGAGACTGAAAGACTTAAGTCTGCCGCACCACCTACACCAGCTAATGTTAGTCACAGCGGTGAAGACAAAAATGAACCTTCAACCCCAAGGATGTTCTATCCCTAGTTTAAAAAAATAAAATTTAAAAAAAAAAAATATTTTTGTTAATTTAAAGATTTTTTTTCTTCAAATTTTTCTGGT
This sequence comes from Doryteuthis pealeii, assembly GCA_023376005.1. Lineage (NCBI taxonomy): Eukaryota > Metazoa > Mollusca > Cephalopoda > Myopsida > Loliginidae > Doryteuthis > Doryteuthis pealeii. The sequence goes on along the minus strand of CM042156.1, from coordinate 78,206,318 downwards.
TACTTGGAAACCAGTATTTGCATACTTACCAAAAAAAAAAAAATAACAATAAAAATATAATTAAAAAAAAAAAAAAAAATTGTTAAAAATGGGTTCTGAATATTGAAGAACTATAACGTTCAAATCCTAATATTGCAAAAAGAAAATTATATAAAGATTTTTAAAGATTGTATAAGAGAAAATTACAAAAAACTTTTATGGGTTGCCAGTTTTTGAATCTGATTTAAAAACTGGAAAAAAAAAATTATTTTTTTTATTTATTTGTTTTTTTGTTTTGTTTTGTTTTTTTACAAGGGGTGTTTATAGAACTGTTGGCAACTATAAAAATCTCAACATTAATTTCATCTTATATTTGTACATTTGGACGCGAAATATGAATGTCGTGAAGCACATCTTATTTTTAATCTGAATCTTTGTTACCCAACATTTTTTTTTTTTTTTTTTTTTAATTTTCTTTTTACTGTGACAAAATGTATAAAACTAAAAAAAAACTAAAAAAAAACTGGGAAGACAATTGGTTTAAAAAAAATTATCCAATCAAATTGTTTTTGACTTTTCATTTTAATTTTTTTTTTTTTTTTTTTTTCAAATTGATACATTTTAAAAAAAATATTCCTAAATATCAGAGGCAGCTTTTATTATGTATCATATTGTAAATTTAAATTTCTAATAAAATTTAAAAAAATTTCTTTTGAGATTATAGAAAACAAATATATATAATTTTTTTTTTTTTTTTTTTTTTTTTTTTCTTAAATTACTTCAACAAATTTTATAACAAGGTAGCCACTTGAAAAAAAAAAATACACATATCCTACTCCACATTCTCTTCATAATAGAATAATGATTCTTAATAACTATTTGATATGAAAATATGTCAACTTATATATAATTTAAGGTAGTATGGATATGAAATCAACAGGCGCTTGGTTACAGATAGTTTCTTGCTTATGTGATTTTCAAACCAAGTGGCCACTCTGTAAACAAGCACTGTTAACTTCATGCTCATGCTACTCTTAGATATATATATGCACTATCAATGGTATTGATCACTATTTACTTATATATGAGAAGAAAATATTTTAAAAATATAACACAGGATGTTATGATCAGGGGAAACAATTTTATGTGTCAATACTTAAGCATTTTGGTATATTGTACCATCTTCAGGACACTGTTAAGTAATGTTTATGTGAGGGACAAAATGAAAGATGTTAAGTGTATAGTGAATATGATGTTACTTATATATATAAAAGGGCTGGGTTAACTCAGTCGGTAGAGCATTCGGCTAGAAACCACAAGGTTCCTAGTTCAATACAGGCTCTTGCCAACTCAGCATATGAGTAGCACAGGGATCTGTGCGGTGAAGTAAGGAGCTGATGGTAGGTGTGGCACTCCACCTCAAATGCAAAAACAATCTCCTTGGTCTAGCGCTAGTGAAAAGGGGATAGACTCCCTCGCTGATTGGCTGATACCGACTTTGGGCCACCCCGACGACTTATATATATATATATATATATATATATATATACATATCTCATTATATTATCAATATTAACATATATGATGAAAAACAGCAAATAAAAGTCTGTGTATGAATGTATGTATATATAAACAAAACTATTTAGAAAAATGACATACTTTAACAGCCTTGATAATGATTCAGAAGAGAACCAAAAGTACTCGGGTTGCAAATGAAAACTCTTTTGAACAGTTTATTAACTCTTTTCAAGATGATAACCTTAAAACAATAAGGATTATATTTTTTTCAGCAAAATTTGTTTGAATACATATACATACACACATATATATATATATATATATTACACACTGCATCGCTCGCTCGAACCACTACCATTCCTACAACCTCCTACTACCAATGGTTATTACCTCCCACTTCTAATTCCTTGCTACTACTCGTTCTCGTTAAAAACGAGACACGAAACGATACCATCGTTTCCTACCTGATGATGGCAAATTGTATTGCTGAAAGCGCTCGTTTTGAAACATTTGGTGGACTATTACACCAATTACACCCAGACACCAAAAAGATGGCCCGAAAATTAGAAAGGATCAACCAAAAACTTGTCCGACAAGAATTGTCTGTACAGTTCAACAAAACTTGGATAAAAGAAAAAATGCTGCCAAAATACACTATATATATATATATATATAATATATATATATATATATATATATAATATATATATATATATAGTAGCTATTCTAGGTCATCAGTGTTATTCAGCTTCATAATTATAACAATTTACTATATGTATAATTTAGTATATAGCAAGAATTTTAGCATCCAACTACATTTTTTCTCTAAATACAATTCATCAAATCTCTGTGCTTGTGTAGGTTTATGCAGCTGATATTCGACATTCTACAAAAAAAAACTAAATGATATTTTTACATTATCTCTCATATTTTTCTTTGTTAGGTTAAGCATCTGTCTTAGTCACCAATAGAATATTTGATGTTACCCACTCAATGTCTGGGTCAGTGCAATAGACCTGCACACACAAAACTTAAATGGGGCTTCGATCTTTTTGGCCTTATGTCTTATTATTAAATTTACCTCATAATTTTTAATTTATAAACACACCGTTGGGTGAAAATACTAGGCCACAGTCATCAGTGATGAACCCAAGGTCAACAGGTGTTTCGGGTCATTACTCACCATACATTCTCGCCCAGGAGACCCCAACTGGACTGATCAATTCCTGGTTTGCAACCTAGTGGCACTTATCCAAACATTGCTCCTGCAGATCCAGAGCCATCTCGATGCTTTCTCAGCAACTCCTGTTATGGCTCTCCTACTTTGCTGGCCCCTAATGCCAAGGGTCTTAAACATCTTCAAAAGTGACCTGCCAGCAAAGCCACGGCATCCAACCTCGAATGATATACTACATAAATGACAATTTCTGTCTGTCTGTATAAACTGTTGGTGCATACACCAGTGATCCAATCATGACGAAACTTTACAGACATTTTAAGTTAATATTCAGGAACAGGACTGGCTAAGTGTATTCTAATAAAAATCTGTAATGTAACTCCTAGAGATATCTTTACAATGGAAGAGGAAAGGGAAGATGTTTAAGTGAGAGGGGGGTAGTGGAGTTGTAATAGTAACTCAACCTCCCCTACCTCTCACAGTTTACCGTAATATTCTTGAATATTTCATTTCCTACTACAAGTCATTCATTTCATTGGCAATTCAGTCTCGAAAGACTATGATAAAAGTTTTTGTGTGCCCCTGAAGTTGCAGCGCCTCCTGTGACTATGAAGTCCTATGTTTGAGAAACATTCTCGACCACAGATTTTGAATTTGTAGGTTGTCCCTGTAGATGATAATGTTCCGATGCTTTGTTGTCGTTGCTTTCTTATGGACCTCTTAGCTTCATGATGTTGTATCAGGATGACTTCTGACATGTACAGTCCTCTATGGAGATTCTGCCGCCACCGAGGGCGGTCTTGAGCCAAATTTTCCCAGCTGGAAGGGACAATGCCAAAGCACCTGAGATCATTTTTGCAGACATCCTTGAATCGCAGTAGGGGGCGACCAATCTGTCTTTTACCAGATGTTAGCTCTCCTTACAGGATGTCTTTCGGGATTCGTCCATCATCCATCTGCCGTACATGACCCAACCATCAGAGACGACGTTGTCTCAGTAGAGAGTACAGGCTGGGGAGTTGAGCTCTCTCTAGGCATGCTGTGTTAGTGATCCTGTCCCTCCAGGTGATGCCCGGAGGGACAGGATCACTAACACAGAAAGAGAAGATGTTTCAGTGAGAGGGGGTAGTGGAGTTGTAATAGTAACTCAACCTCCCCTACCCCTCACAGTTTACCGTAATATTCTTGAATATTTCATTTCCTACTACAAGTACAATTGCATGATCTAATTGTTTTTAAAAGATACTCTTATGATTTAAAATAATCTCTATTAAGAAAAATTAATACTCTTATGATTTAAAATAATCTCTATTAAAAAATTAATACTCTTATGATTTAAAATAATCTCTATTAAGAAAAAACACAGGTTTAAATGAGTTAAATGGTAAGTTTATTGGTTGACGCTGCAGTGTTTCAATCTATTAATTAGATCATCTTCAGGGCATTTGTTGGTAGATGGAAGGTGATTAAAAAAATTTTTTATCACAGAATAACGAGAAAAACGAGTAATAGTCCTTGTTTATCAGTCTTTTTTAAAATTTGAAGTCTGAAAAAAGAATGTTGAAAAAATGGATGGTTTGAAATATGACGTCAAATATTCGTTTTTGCGGTGTGAGTATTAGAGTAAGTGTGTGTATCGAAAAAAGCATTGTGCATTTTTTATATGCCAACAAATGTCCTAAAGATGATCTAATTAATAGATCGAAACACTGCAGCGTCGGCCAATAAACTTACCATTTAACTCATTAAAACCTGTGTTTTTTTCAATTTTTCTTAATATACTACATACGTCAGATTCACTTCCTTTTCTTCACAAAATAATCTCTGTATTAATATAAATAAGAGATTTATTTTTAACTTTTTAAATCCTGGGCAACACTGGGTTGCTCTGCTAGTAAAATAATAAACAGAAAAAAATAATTTACTATCAAAAATTTAGATGTTGAAACAAGAATATATTCTTTGAAAATAGGGGAGTAAAATACATTTGAGATTTTTTAAGTTTATTTTTTTATTTAAGACAGGAATCTATTTGTCCGAGTCATGTTAGAAGGATTTCATTTGATTTTTAGTGCAGATTCTCATCAGCCCCAAATAATTAGCCACATTTTTTTTTTTTTCTTCATGTAACATTATTATGAACACTATTGGCAAAATTTATCTAAATTTAACATTTTAAGGCATGAAAATAAAACAAAGCTATTGTTACGATTCAAATTGCCATTTTAGGCCTGTAGTTGAATGCAGTTTTTGCAATGCAGATTTTTTATGATATAAAGTTTGATACTTTCTTGAAGTAGAAAGATTTAGTATCAGTTTTAATCCTTGTCTGTTGACCTGTCCTCAAAGTAGAAAGATTTAGTATCAGTTTTAATCCTTGTCTGTTGACCTGTCCTCAAAGTAGAAAGATGTAGTATCAGTTTAAATCCTTGTCTGTTGACCTGTCCTCAAAGTAGAAAGGTTTAGTATCAGTTTTAATCATTGTTGATCTGTCCTCGAAGTAGAAAGATGTATCAGAGTTGATCCTTGCCTGTTGGTCTTTCCTTGAAGCAGCCCATCAAGCAAGTACTTTTAGGACAATTTATCAATGCCATTAAATAGTAAATCAAATACATGTTTTGGCGTTTCTGATTGGTTAATTCAGTTCCTACTGTTTGGAACAGTCAATGAATATAAGTTGTGGTCTTTTGCACAGCTTATACCCAGGAGAACTGGGCACCTCTCGTGGTGTATTGGTTAGCAAGCTAGACTCTCAAACCATTATTAGTGAGTTCGATTCACACTGGACGCCCCATACTTCTGGTCTTGTGCCACATCTAAGCTAAGCTTAGTAAATAACTACACCCAAGAGAACTCCAACAGCTATAAAAGTTAATGAGTTAGAATAATTATGAATGAGGGTTACAGTAAGGATGTTATGTCAAACTAAGGTCAAGGACAAATGATTTTTTCTAAGAGAATTTTTATTGTTTTGTAATAGATTGACTTGAGAGAATAATTCTTCAGAACCTGAAAACCCCTACCACTGGGGTCGCCACTAAGGTATATATATTAGTAGTTTTTTTGGGGGGTGGGGTGGGGGGACACAACGCAATAAACAGAAAAAAACAAATGAGTTATAATTCTGACAGTTGTAAAAAGAAAGAAAAAAAAACCCCAGACAAGTCAAGATAATAAATATTCAAAAGTACTCAATATGTACTTTTAGAGGTGGTTTAGAGAATCAAATAGTGACAGAAATTATCTATCTAGGTTTCACCAAAAGGATCTTCAGAATGATTATATCTATTAATAATGGAGATTCGCTTCCGATTTTTGTCTGTAACAAAAATTACGTCACTGCTTACGTCACATTACCCAAAATCGTCATAAATAGAATACACTCAAAATTTGAGCATGCAATGTTAGACAGTCCTCATCGGTTTTTTAAACAAGTTTTAATGAATACATACCTGGTATTATCTATCTATCTATCTATCTATCTCTCTCTCTCTCTCTCTATCTATATCTATATCTATATCTATATCTATATATATATATATATATATATATATAAAATGTTGTTCTGGTTCCAACGGGAGAAAATTCAATATTTTATAAAAAAAGGAAGGTCCGCAAAATGTATTTTGTCCTCAGAAAAAAAATTTTAATTCTTTTTGTTTTACATAAGAATTAAAAAAAATTTTCTGAGAACAAAATACATTTTGCGGACCTTCCTTTTTTTATAATATATATATATAAATATATATATAGTTTTTTCTTATTTTAATATATATTTAATGTTATCAGAACTAAGTTTCCATTTCAAATTTTTTGTTTTTTACTCCTTTAATAAATTTATTTTATTTTTTACTCCTTTAATAAATTTGATGATTTTACTTTACTTATGATACAAACTCTCTGATATTAAATTTTCAACTCCCATCCCCTCAGGCAATTTTTTTTTTTTTTACGTCGCCCAGAGGGCGTTTTTTATTTTGCTAGTATATATAATATGTGTGCTATATTTATAAGTAAACCGTGCTCAATATCATTGATAGAGCATTTATATCTATTTATTTATTTATTATTGTAACTCTAAAAACTTGTATGAACCTATTAGTTTAGTGTATGGGTATTTACCTAACCCATTTGCCACAGGTAGGATGTAACACAAGGTTGCAAGTATGGGGCAACCAGTGAAAATCAAACCCACTATTCAGTAACGAACCTGCAAGACTATCATATCGAGATCAAAAAGGGGTGCCTAAAGGTAATAGGGTCCGAAATATGTGTATTTTATAAGTAATAAAGTAGATTTTCTCTTTGTTACTAATGAGTCTATTTATATAAGATATTAATAGGTGCATTTATGATCTATGTTAAGTGCATTCCTCATTGGATAGATATAGAATATCTATACAACTCTGTAAATTTATACATTAAAGAATATCAATTTATATACATGAAAGATGGTGCGTAATAATAATAATATTATATATATATATATCTTATTATAATGGAGATTGTGTGTTTTTCTGTCTGTAACCGAAACTACATTACTACTTAAGTCACAATTCCCTTAAGTTATTGACATCACATTCTCATTGATTTTATTTTTTATCTAAACCTCAATTATTAATAAAATTGTTTTACATTATCAATACTGTTAACCATATCTACATGATATTTACCGCGTACCCCACTTGTACGGGTCAGGCACAAAGTCCCTATTAACGTGGGACCACCCACAAAATGAAGCTCATGGAGTGGCAGGTGAAAAAATTGCGTCGATCCCGTCGGCATTCCCCCTCAAGGGGGCGCCTCAGGCACTGGGCAATAAACCCAGCCCTGCCCCTTTAAATCAAGGGGGCAGGTGTTGCCTGGGGGGATGGCCCCCTGGGATCGACGCCGTTAATTATATCAATGGTCCAGAGGCCGAAGCCACTGTTGACCATATCTACATACTAAGAACATGCAATTGTATTTATATATACAACAAAATAGCGGTTTACAGTGTGAATAGGAAGGCTAATTTGCATATTGATATTAAAAATGTGATTTTAATAAATATGTGCTTAGTATTATTGATTTCTAACTGTTTGGTTTTATTTTAATGAATATAAGCAAAAATCTCTTCAATGAATCTTAAATGAAATCCATTAACAAGAAAAAATAACTGTCATTTTATTCTTTACTTCTTTTAAGTAAATACTTAAATTAGAAAAAATAACAATGAAAGACGAGAGTGATGAAAGAGTAAGTTTCAGTTGTTCTATTTTTCGATTATACTCCCTCTGTTTCAAATATTTTTATCTGCATTCTTATTTAGTTTCGTTAGCTTTTCTAATTTAATATATTTGATTACATTAAAACTTAAATACTTGCACCCGGAGGGTGCATATATTTGCTAGTATATATATATATATATATATAATAAAATAAATATATAAAGGTTTTACATATCTATTTATTAGGTGACAAAGGAACATTCACAAACATATTGGTTTCATGCGAGGCAATCATCAGGTGAAGATGTTTCAAATGACGTCAAAGGCATTTGAAACATCTTCACCTGATGATTGCCTCGCATGAAACCAATATGGTCATGAATGTTCCTTTGTCACCTAATAAATAGATATGTAAAACCTTTATATATTTATTTTATTATATTATATAACAGCTCTATTTTATATTGAGCACTCTACCAATAATACTGCCTTTGGTACATCATTCCAGCAAAAGCTGAAACAGTGACAATCCCACACTATAGTATATATATATTCTCTCTCTCTCTCTCTCTCTCTCTCTCTCTCTCTCTCTCTCATATATATGTATATTAGCTCAGTCGGTAGAGTGTTCGGCTAAGAATCATAAGGTTCTTGGTTCGATACCGGCCCTCGCCAACTCAGCATATGAGAGGCACAGGGATCTGTGCAGTAAAGTGAGGAGCTGATGGTATGTGTGGCACTCCGCCTCAGTTGCTAAAAATAATCTCCTTGGTCTAGTGCTAGTGAAAAGGGGATAGACTCCCTCGCTGTCTGGCTGATATTGACATTAGGCCACCCTGAAGAAGCGACCTCCCCCCCCCCAATACATTTACTTGTCGAAAATATCTATCTATCTCTATTTGTTCGTATCTATGTATATTATTTTGTTTGTTTATCTATCTATCTATCTCAGTCTATTCCAAACTATATATCCATCTTCATATCTAAACAAGAATTACGACAAATTACGATAGATAAACAAGAATTACGACGAGCTGGGGTTGTTATTTTGATAGTCACCGGGTAGCGGTTTTTGAAGTGGGAGACCGGGACGCACTTCCTCATAAATTACCACAAAGATTGTAAACTTGACATTGTTTAGAAAAATGAAATGGGTCGAATGGAATTTTTTGACACTTGTTTATTGATTCTAATGTATCAACATTTTCAAGCCTTGACCTCTTCTTACTCTGAAGAGATGTGTATTTCAGATTGGATTTTATATTTTACAATAACTGAGAGATTTTCATGAATCATGTTAATTCATAACAAATATATTATAATTGAGGGGCCGGGTTAGCTCAGTCGGTAGAGTGTTCAGCTAGAAACCACAAGATTCCTAGTTCGATACCCACCCTCGCCAACTCAGCGTATGAGTAGCACAGGGATCTGTGTGGTAAAGTAAGGAGCTGATGGTAGGTGTGGCACTCCACCTCAAATGCTAAAATAATCTCCTTGGTCTAGCACTAGTGAAAAGGGGATAGACTCCCTCGCTGATTGGCCGATACCGACATTAGGCCGCCCCGACGACTTTACGACTTTTTTTTATATTATAATTAAAAGAGCTGGTTTAACTCAGTCAGTTGAGCATTTGTCTTGGAATTGCAAGGTTCTGGGTTCAATACCAGTCCCCACCAACTCAGCAGCGCATGAATAGGACAGCTTGGGTAATTTGATCTATGTGGTAAAGTATCTGGGAGCTGACATCAGGTATGGTGCTCCACCTCAGCAAAAACAATCTCCCTGGTCTATGGTTGCAAGGTTCTGGGTTCGATACCGGTCCCCACCAACCCAGCAGCGCATGAATAGGACAGGTTGGGTAATTTGATCTATGTGGTAAAGTATCTGGGAGCTGACATCAGGTATGGTGCTCCACCTCAGCAAAAACAATCTCCCTGGTCTATGGTTGCAAGGTTCTGGGTTCGATACCGGTCCCCACCAACTCAGCAGCGAATGAATAGGACAGCTTGGGTAATTTGATCTATGTGGTAAAGTATCTGGGAGCTGACATCAGGTATGGTGCTCCACCTCAGCAAAAACAATCTCCCTGGTCTATGGTTGCAAGGTTCTGGGTTCGATACCGGTCCCCACCAACTCAGCAGCGCATGAATAGGACAGCTTGGGTAATTTGATCTATGTGGTAAAGTATCTGGGAGCTGACATCAGGTATGGTGCTCCACCTCAGCAAAAACAATCTCCCTGGTCTATGGTTGCAAGGTTCTGGGTTCGATACCGGTCCCCACCAACTCAGCAGCGCATGAATAGGACAGCTTGGGTAATTTGATCTATGTGGTAAAGTATCTGGGAGCTGACATCAGGTATGGTGCTCCACCTCAGCAAAAACATCTCCCTGGTCTATGGTTGCAAGGTTCTGGGTTCGATACCGGTCCCCACCAACTCAGCAGCGCATGAATAGAACAGGTTGGGTAATTTGATCTATGTGGTAAAGTATCTGGGAGCTGACATCAGGTATGGTGCTCCACCTCAGCAAAAACAATCTCCCTGGTCTATGGTTGCAAGGTTCTGGGTTCGATACCGGTCCCCACCACCAGCAGCGCATGAATAGGACAGGTTGGGTAATTTGATCTATGTGTAAAGTATCTGGGAGCTGACATCAGGTATGGTGCTCCACTCAGCAAAAACAATCTCCCTGGTCTTGGTTGCAAGGTTCTGGGTTCGATACCGGTCCCCACCAACTCAGCAGCGCATGAATAGGACAGCTTGGGTAATTTGATCTATGTGGTAAGTATCTGGGAGCTGACATCAGGTATGGTGCTCCACCTCAGCAAAAACAATCTCCCTGGTCTATGGTTGCAAGGTTCTGGGTTCGATACCGGTCCCACCAACTCAGCAGCGCATGAATAGGACAGGTTGGGTAATTTGATCTATGTGGTAAAGTATCTGGGAGCTGACATCAGGTATGGTGCTCCACCTCAGCAAAAACAATCTCCCTGGTCTATGGTTGCAAGGTTCTGGGTTCGATACCGGTCCCCCCAACTCAGCAGCGCATGAATAAACAGGTTGGGTAATTTGATCTATGTGGTAAAGTATCTGGGAGCTGACATCAGGTATGGTGCTCCACCTCAGCAAAAACAATCTCCCTGGTCTTGTTGCCATTCATGGATC